>OZ024802.1:26374292-27574292 GCA_964017045.1 Omphiscola glabra | reverse complement strand
CAATTTGGGTGTTGTTTGCAAGCATTACTGTTGTTTTTTCCTTAGTATAGTACTTTGGATGTATCAAGTTTTTGTCTACCACTATTGTAGTACACCCTGTGTCTCTTAAACATTCAACTATCTGATCATTCACATAAGCTGGGGAAAATTGCAGTTTACCCTCAGTGTGACAAGCACTGGCTAATGTTTCTGTTGTGGGTTTACTATTTTCTTTTCTATCTGCCTGACCATTATTGTTATATCTTTGATATCTATTGTTAGTGTTTCTATATGGTTGTCTACTCCTGTTGATGTTATATCTGATTGGGCTATTGTTGGGTGAAATTCTGTGATAATTATTTTGTCCTCTATCCATTCTAAATTGTCTGCATTCAAATTTTCTATGACCTGGGATGCCACAGTAAAAACAGTTGTTGTTTTTGGAATAGTTTGTGTATGGTCTCTGATTCTGCCATCTTGTTGGTAAGCTCTGGTATCTTCTATTTTGCTGTGTATTGTTTCTCTGAGGTTCCCTATTACTAGTTGTGGTCTTTATGGCTGCGAAAGTATTTAATCTATTATCTAAATCTTCATTTGGATGTGCATCCTTGAATGTAGTTATAGCATCAACTAAATCTTTCTCATTTTTGATTTTTCTTTCTTTAAGAAATGAAAATAATGGGACTGAGGCGTTCCTTAAAACTTTGTCAATGATGAATATATACAAAAGTGCTCTTGGATCGTTAGTATCTATTTCAGTAAGTTCTAGCCATTTGTTTAGATTGTCCCTGATGTTGAATATTGTTGTATTGGGATCTATTTCTTTTTCCAGTCTGATTTGGTGGAATTTTCTGCGATAGTCATCTTCAGTATTTCCATAGAATTTTAGTAGAATTTTTTTTATGTAAGTATAATTGCTCTTTTGTGATTCACTGAGTGAATTTATAATAGTTAGGCTTTTTCCTGAAAGTTTACTTAGTAGAATACTGGCCCAAGTTTCCTCTGTGTAATTATAAGCTTTACATATGCCTTCAAATTGACTAAGATAACTAATAATTTCTTCTTTGTTCTCGTTAAACTCCCTAAATTTAGGTTTGTATGTATTGTTGTGCTCTCTGTTGCTTGTTGTTGGATTAAAATGTCCTGCCTCTATCTTAGCTCTTTCTAATTTTATTTGTTCTATTTCTTTTTGTGCTATAAGTGCTTTGTCCTGTTCTTTTAATTTTAATTCCTCTAATTCTCTCTGTGCTGTGAGAGCTTTGTCCTGAGATGCCAATTTTAATTCCTCTATTTGTTTCTGCTCTTTTAGTTTAAGTTCCTCTATTTGTTTCTGCTCTTTTAGTTTAAGTTCCTCTATTTGTTTCTGGTCATTACGTTCTAACAACCTAGCTTCGCGTTCTTTGTCTTTTTCTAATCTTTCTTTGTCCTTTTCCTGTTTTTCTCTAATTTTATTCATTTCATTTATGACAAATTCTGTCCTTTTATCATCTTTCAAATTCATTTTATCGGCTACCTCTAATAATTCTAAATATTCCGCCATTGTGTTTAATCACTATAATGTAATATGGTCCTTAACGTCCAATTAAGTGTAATTTAGGTCATACAATAATATTTTATACAACAAAATGTGTTAATGTAATAATATTTTATACAACTAAATATGTCACATGGATGATCAGTTCAAGTTCAAAATAAAATATAGTTAAATAATTAAAAAAATATTAATGATTAAAGTCCTATTCTACAACATTAATTCTTTATATAAACAAATATATGTAAACAAACGAGACTACAACCACAAAGAACCGTGTGAATTAAGACAACAGATAGAAGAAAATGTGGACAAGAGAATACAATAGAAATAACAATGACGAGACAGACTTGGCAAAATTGACAAAGACAAAATACACCAAAAGTTACAACGTTTATGACACTTGACGAACTTGCACTATACAACTAACATAGAATGTTCATCAATGTTATAGTTAGGGCTTCCACAAAATTACTAATTGTCTGAGGTATCATGTGCTGAGGTATCATGTGCTGAGGTATCATGTGCTGAGGTATCATGTGCTGAGGTATCATGTGCTGAGGTATCATGTGACTGAGTTTCGTTAACTTGTGTTACAATAATTATTATAAGATGCGTTGGTGTGAGATTGCAAGTAATAAAACTGACATAAATATTTATGAAAAGATCATAAAATCATTACTTTTCATCCACATAATTGGCAATGAGATTCTATTACACTAAACATTTTAAGGCAATGAGATTCTATTACACTAAATATTTTACGGCAATGAGATTCTATTACACTAAACATTTTACGGCGATGAGATTCTATTACACTAAACATTTTATGGCGATGAGATTCTATTGCACTAAACATTTTCCGGCAATGAGATTCTATTACACTAAATATTTTATGGCAGTGAGATTCTATTACACTAAACATTTTAGGGCAATGAGATTCTACTACTCTAAACATTTTATGGCAATGAGATTCTATTACACTAAACATTTTATGGCAATGACATTCTATTACACTAAACATGTTCCTGCAATGAGATTCTATTACAATAAACATTTTATGGCGATGAGATTCTATTACACTAAACATTTTACGGCAATGAGATTCTATTACACTAAATATTTTATGGCGATGAGATTCTATTACACTAAATATTTTATGGCGATGAGATTCTATTACACTACAAATTTTATGGCAATGAGATTCTATTACACTAAATATTTTATGGC
This sequence comes from Omphiscola glabra, assembly GCA_964017045.1. Classification (NCBI taxonomy): domain Eukaryota; kingdom Metazoa; phylum Mollusca; class Gastropoda; family Lymnaeidae; genus Omphiscola; species Omphiscola glabra. The sequence goes on along the minus strand of OZ024802.1, from coordinate 27,571,552 downwards.
GATGAGATTCTATTACACTAAATATTTTATGGCAATGAGATTCTATTACACTAAATATTTTATGGCAATGAGATTCTATTACACTAAATATTTTATGGCGATGAGATTCTATTACACTAAACATTTTACGGCAATGATATTCTATTACACTAAACATTTTACGGCAATGAGATTCTATTAGACTAAACATTTTATGGCGATGAGATTCTATTACACTAAACATTTTACGGCAGTGAGATTCTATTACACTAAACATTTTACGGCAATGAGATTCTATTAGACTAAACATTTTATGGCGATGAGATTCTATTACACTAAACATTTTACGGCCATGAGATTCTATTAGACTAAACATTTTATGACAATGAGATTCTATTACACTAAACATTTTCATCATCAGCAATAAACAGATTGATAGACTTGTTTAACTTTTATACACATATTTTGTTTAAAGACGTTAGCTAAACAGTTGTGTTGTCAGATTCTGTAAAGGGGAAAAATTAACTTTGAGATATTTAAGCCCATTATTTGTTTCCATATCCCACACGGCTGAGTTCGATCTCGTCGTGTAGTGCACATGTCACTAGATCTTGCCGTGTAGGGCATGTGTCACAAGATCTTGTCGTGTAGGGCACATGTCACAAGATCTTGTCGTGTTGGGCAGGTCACAAGATCTTGTCGTGTAGGGCAAGTGTCACAAGATCTTGTCGTGTAGGGCACATGTCACAAGATCTTGTCGTGTAGGGCACATGTCACAAGATCTTGTCGTGTAGGGCATGTGTCACAAGATCCTATCGTGCAGGGCACGTGTCACAAGATCTTTTCGTGTAGGGCATGTGTCACAAGATCTTTTCGTGTATGTCATGAGTAATACTGATGAACTTTGGTATTCATTTATGACAAAGGATTAATTTCATCCTTAAAGAAAAGAAAATAATCTGTGATTTTTGTTTGAAGATCATGGATATTATCCCATGGTCTCTTGATAGCCGAATGATCTTGGGGGGGGGGGGGGATTTTATCCCACCATTTGTTTTTAAGATGGCGGAGAATGTTTTTCCAAGATGGCGGGTAGCTCTTTATTTTATTGGTTGATCCTTACGCAGTGGCGTAGTGAGGGGGGGCAAGGGGGGCATCATGCCCCGGGCGCTACTCACAAAGGGGCGCCAAATGGTCTATTTTACTATAATATTTTAAGGTTTTCGAATAGGGTGGGGGCGCTAAAAAGGTATTGGGGGTCGCTAAAAAGGTATTGTGCCCCGGGCGCGAGTTAAGCTCGCTACGCCACTGTCCTTACGTTGCCATTGAAACGCTGTACGGGCGATTTCAAAAGAAATAGTCCAGAGCACACTAGAGACACCCATTATTCCTTGATTCAAACGAGAACGGCAGACAAAAATATCACTATCTCTGAAAAGACATTACAAGCATGATGCAATCGAGTCTCCTGCATTCGACCGCCCAAGCGGTAATTGGATGCTGAAAACGTTGTTCCATGAACTTATCATGAGATATGAGTTTGGAAAATATGACATTGATATGGTATTTGTCTGTGCTGAATTAATGCTGTAATGTCTGACATGCCCGGATTTACCAATAAGCAATATAAGCACGCGCTTGGGGCATCAGTAGAAAGGGGGCACCAGAAGAAAGGGGGGACAAGGAGAAAGAGGGCACCACAAAAATAAGCATACAGTTAAGGTCTAGACATAAAAATAATAAACAAAAATAACTGAATGTTTTAGAACTGCGGTTCTCAACCTGTGGGTCGCGACCCCATTGTGGGTCAAACGTCGCTTACAAAGGGGTCGCCTAAGATCATTGGAAAACACATATTTACAAGAAGGAACGGAAATAAGTTTATGGTTAGGGGTCGCCACAACATGAGGAACTGCATTAAAGGTTCGAGGCATTAGGAAGGTTGAGAACCACTGCTTAAGAACGTGCCAAAATGTATAGCATATTCTCCGTTCAAAGAGGCACCGTATTCCAAATAATCTGCTCTATGAAAAGCTAGCAGAGAAGGGTAAAATTTATTGAACAGCCACGGCTGCGATTTAAGGACGTTGGCAAAAGGAGCATGAGTGACGCCAAAGTAGAAATCAAAGAATGGGAGGTCATCGAAGAGCATGGTTCCAGCTAGCGAACATCGATCAGTGGATGAAGGAGTCAAAAGGGCAGAAAATGTGCCGAACGGAGCCTTTGCGCAAAGGGAGCGTGACGGGAGGTCAAATTTAACCAGGAGTCCAGGTTCTCCTGTAAGAAATGAGGCCGAGACTGTCATTCTGGGATCAGCCGAGACTGTCAGTCTAGGATCTGCCGAGACTGTCACTCTGGGATCAGCCGAGACTGTCAGTCTGGGATCTGCCGAGACTGTCAGTCTGGGATCAGCCGAGACTGTCAGTCTGGGATCTGCCGAGACTGTCACTCTGGGATCAGCCGAGACTGTCAGTCTGGGATCAGACGAGACTGCCAGTCTGGGATCAGCCAAGACTGTCAGTCTGGGATCAGCCGAGACTGTCAGTCTGGGATCAGCCGAGACTGTCAGTCTGGGATCAGCCGAGACTGTCAGTCTGGGATCTGCCGAGACTGTCAGTCTGGGATCTGCCGAGACTGTCAATCTGGGATCAGCCTCGAATGTCAGTTGTTGAAATGTCAGTTGTTACTCCGTCGTCTCGTGGAAACGGAAGGATGATATATTTAAATTTATATATTTATATATGTTTAAATTTGTAATTATTTAGGTAGCGGTATAAATATGTATTATAGCAATGCAATTTTTTTTACTATATTTTTATAATAAGAGTAGTTTCTTTTGATAATTTTTCAGTTTGAAAAACAGTCTGTATTTTTTGTGTGCGGTTTTCAAAAAAAAGTGGGGGGGGGGGGAGGAAAAAAAAGGGGGGGGGGGGGTTAAATCAAAGAGTCTTACAAAAGGCGCAGTTAGATCATTATAATTTAGACATTGAAATAAAGAAATGTATAGTGTTTAGAAATTCCAAATAAACTTTTTAATTTACTGAATATTTTTGGAAAATCCTCCGGTTTCCATTTCCCACAGATCAATCACATATTAATAAATATGTGACGTCTTTTTGGAAATATTTCTGTAACATAATGATATTTGGTGTTCAATTACAGTTGAGTGGACTGCACTATTTCGTGCCAGAGTAGTGATACATCTAAACATACATAAGGAGGAACTGGAAGAGAAGCCATAGTGTACTTATTTTAAGAAGGCTGCAAGGAAGGTCTGATCGAATGTTATTATCCTAAAAGAAATGGATGCGTTGTGCCTGAACTTTAATTAATCATCATTCATTCTAGTATTCACCGATGTGAACTTTATTCAGAGTAGTATGATTTATGTATATTTAAGTGATATGTGTACTGTTGGAGTTTGTATTATTGTAGCTGTAAGAAACGGTTAACAGTTTCGTGTTGCTAACCCGCTATCCACAGGGCCCGGGAAAGCGTATATCACACATTGAAAGGGGTGGGACCTTGCGGGGACTCGATTTGATTGTCTCCTTGGACTCAGGATCTGGTCTCGAGATGTTGAGGAAGAGAAGAGGTGCCACGCATTTAGTTGTCACCATCATTGATGGCGTGTGCAAGATCGGTGAACTAGGAGTAACAGTGACTGTGCAATGGATCCCAGGGAATGTCAACGTCAGTGACAATGAAAATGTCGACTCTCTGACGAAAACTGGGGCTGCCCAGCCTCAGCCAGATGTACCGGTAGCTTACTTAGGAATCAAAAAACCGACTGGCAGACCACTTCAGAACAAAATGCGTCCAGTGACACAGATGCGCACAGAGCACGGCCCCGCCGGCCCATACTTCTAGAGGCTAGATAACAACAGGTACCCTACCTGTCGGCGTTGCAGCCTGGTCCCGGAAACACTAGCGCATCTGCTGACCGAATGTCCCTCGCGAGATGTTTCGTGGGAAGCCAGGTCGGCGGGAGAGCCCTACCGTTTGGAGAGTGTTATATGGCTCAGCTCAGCAGATGGAGCTGGTAGCCAATGTACTAGCCGTGGTCGCGAGAGAGCAATCTCGGACCCTCACCAGAATTTGTGCGTTAGTTAGTGGTTAACCCGCCTGATACTTATTGAGATATCCTCTCTGGTCATATTAACTCAAAACATAAACTATAAAATCAGCACAGGAAGAGAAGCTGCAATGTCCTATCTTCTTTTTTTAAAATAGGGTTTAGATACAATTACATTTTTTTAATTACCAGTTTTAAATAGACCTTTTTCTACAAAGCAGTATTTGTTTTGTGACTGTTAATTTGGGGGTGGGGGGGTTTGGGTGCGGGGACCTACTTAAGTTTTAAGTAAATGCAACATGGTAATTATTATACTAACGTATCACACGTTGTTGTTGTTTTGTTTTATTGGGGGTGGGGGAGGGGTTCTATTCTAAGGCACAGCCATTCCGGGAAAAGCGGCACCCCCGGCGGACTAGTAAGACGATTTTTGGCGCCCCTGTGAAGTAAATGAGATTTTGTTTACTTCCCAATTAAGGGACTATCTTGAGACGATTTTGGCGCCCCTTTATTTTGGCACCAAGGCCTCACCACCTCCTCCTTCGTACGACCCTAAGAACATAGAAGGGTAGAGGACCTCAGTGCATTACTTTGACCCCCGCGGCTCAAACGACGGCCCTAGGTATTTTGATCAACTTCTTTTTAAAAAAACTAATTTTCCGCAATACATCCGCTTTAAATCATCGCAAATTTTGTTTAATGGATGACACATTATTTTTACGAACTAATTTTGTTTAAGGGATGACACATTATTTTTACGACCAAATTTTGTTTAATGGATGACACATTATTTTTACGAACTAATTTTGTTTAAGGGATGACACATTATTTTTACGACCAAATTTTGTTTAATGGATGAAATTATTTTTTACGACCAAATTTTGGTAAATGGGTAACACGTTATTTTTACGACCAAATTTTGTTAAATGGGTAACACATTATTTTTACGACCAAATTTTTTGTAATGGATGACACATTATTTTTACGACCAAATTTTGTGTAATGGATGACACATTATTTTTACGACCAAATTTTGTGTAATGGATGACACATTATTTTTACGACCAAATTTTAAACATACATTTTTGTTCGAACTACGGGGCAACGCACACGACTTACCTTGACATCGTGTCGAGAGCAGCCGCTAAATTGTCACAAAGCTGTGCAGTCACGGGGAAACAAAATGTGCCTTCACGTGGTGTTTCCTGGCGTGAGTTAAATAATCGATGAAATGTGTAGTGGCTGAGTCACTGAATGTTTATACAAGGATTCTAAAAAAAAAAAAAAAAGCTTTTTTGCAATGCTACACACCTCCTTGGCTTCAAATGAATCCCCCCCCCCAAACCCGCACTCCACCTTATGGGAGAAAAATTAAGAAAAATACATCCGGATACAAAGTATTGTTAATTGATCGAAATGTTTGGTTTGGGTGCTGCATGCCTCTCCTGGTCCAAACATCATTAGACGTTTTGCGGAATATCGCGCACTTGCGCTTGCAATTCGAAGTATCCCTTCGTCATCAATGGTCAGGCTCTTCGTCTCTTATATTTATTTCGCTTCTGGTGTGACTCGTGGACTGCTTCCTAATCAGCGTATATGGCATTGAGAGTATATTACAAATAATTTTAAATGTTTCTAAGAAAGTATGGTGAATGATCAGTTCAATAGCACGCAAAATATAATTCCAGATAACTACGCTAAATAATATATATATTTTTTATATAACGCAACTGCGTTTGGCGCGCAATATATTTTTTTTCGTAAAATGAAATCGCCCCAATTTAAGTATGGTGTAAAAAATATTCGGTTTAAAAGTGGCTGGGACATCAGAATATTTAATATAGTTATGGGCGTGAAATAAAAAATGTACAGTGACGTATCATGGGGGCAGGGCCGGATTAACCTCTAGGCAAACAAGGCACGTGCCTTGGGCACCAAACGTTTGGGGGCACCACAAGTCCTCAAGAAATTTTTTTTAGAATAAATTAAGCCCAGAAACAACTAAAATTGAACAAGCGCTATGAACATGAAGAAATACATTATAATAAAAATTCACGTTCAAGTTTGGTACAATCCTGAATGCTTAAAAATTAAGTGCATAAAAAAATTAAAAACCTCCTGGTAAATGGTAATGAGCAAAATGTGGACTCACTCGGCTTGTAAATAAATTATGCGGTCGTATTCGAATTTTAAAAATGTTTGGGAAGTTTAAAAAAAAAAATTTAAACCATTTTTATATTTTCAATGAATAATATAAAAATAATAACATTAATTAATTAATTCGACCGGGAACCCCTTAGTAATAGACACAAAATGAGCACGTGAAATGACAAGTATATATTGATGTAGCAGTTCGATTTTCTTGTTTGGTCGATGTATCACTATCACAAACATCTCAGTGCTGTGAAGAACTAATAAATGCTTATCCTAAAGATCTGAACAATAATTTATGCACTGAACGACAACAATTTCATTCATGTATTCGCCACAAGTTTCCTGCATCAAAATCGTAAAATAACACGTTCAATCATGGAGAATTATACAAAGTAATAGTTAGAGACAACATCGAGTGTGCCTTTCCAAATATTCAAATCGCCTTGCGCATATTTTTAACATTACCAGTTACTAACTGTTCAACTGAGCGCTCTTTTTCTCAGTTGAAACGTACAAAAAATCCAAATTGATCAACAATGAAACAAGAAAGGCTCGATGCCTTATCTCTGCTTAAGATCGAGGCAGATGTGTTGCGCAAAATTAACTTTGACGATATACTCAAAAACTTCGCTAGATGTAAATCTAGGGAAAAAAAACTTTAAAATCTAAATGACAATATCTTTTTGATCTTTTCATCTAATAAAAAATAACGTATTTTTGTCTATTATTATTTCAAAATTTATTAACTGTTAATTTTAATACAGAAATACTTTATTGTAGGTTTTATATAAGTGATAGTAGTACAAACTACAAACATATTTGTTAACAACTGTTCTCTTTGAATAATATTGAACATACCAGCGGTCACGGACAGTTAATATATCAGGGGCCCCGGGCAGAAGGGGGCACCCATGTGGGTTTGTGCCTTGGGCACTAAAATAGCTTAATCCGGTCCTGGATGGGGGGGGGAAGGGGTGTAGAAAAAATTGGGATTCTTAAATGTGCATCACTTGAGTTCATGTTTTGTCAAGTAATTTTAGTACATGGGAAGTTCACGCATTGCTGTCGCCAATGTTTGGCGGGCTATATCTAGTGATAAATGTTTATTCAATTGATACCGAGCATACAAAAATGTGCACCAGTTGTTTTATTTTTAAAAATTGCGAAAACAACAAACATCCTATGAACATAGGCACTGCCCCAGGCATCTTGAATGGGAGCTGTAAACAACGATTAAGTATCCCTTGATCATTACAAATGCATGTTATGTGCCAGCTGGTGACGTCTGCCAGTCTCCCAAAATAGAAGTGATGCAATTGTATGGGAGATGAAATATGCAATTGTAGTAACTAAAAGTATTGACATTTTCTTGCAAAGAGTTTTTTACTTTTTTTTTTAGGACCACTCAATAATTTCAACAAGCAATTACAATAGCTTACATAAGAATATCTTACCACCACGCAATCACTAACACGAGCTTATCGTACCACCACTCAATCACTAACACGAGCTTATCTTAGGACCACTAAATCACTAAAACAAGCTTATGTTACCACCACTCACTCACTAACACAAGCTTATCTTACCACCACTCAATCACTAACACAAGCTTATCGTACCACCACTCAATCACTAACACAAGCTTATTCTTACCACTACTCAATCACTAACACAAGCTTATCTTACCACCACTCAATCACTAACACGAGCTTATCTTAGGACCACTAAATCACTAAAACAAGCTTATGTTACCACCACTCACTCACTAACACAAGCTTATCTTACCACCACTCAATCACTAACACAAGCTTATCTTACCACCACTCAATCACTAACACAAGCTTATTCTTACCACCACTCAATCACTAACACGAGCTTATCTTACCACCACTAAATCACTAACACAAGCTTATCTTACCACCACTAAATCACTAAAACAAGCTTATGTTACCACCACTCACTCACTAACACAAGCTTATCTTACCACCACTCAATCACTAACACGAGCTTATCGTACCACCACTCAATCACTAACACGAGCTTATCTTAGGACCACTAAATCACTAAAACAAGCTTATGTTACCACCACTCAATCACTAACACAAGCTTATCTTACCACCACTCAATTACTAACACAATCTTTTCTTACCACCACTCAATCACTAACGCTAATCATATCTTACCATCACTCAATCACTGACACAATCATATCTGAGCTGAACGGATTGCATCTCTGATACGATTTACTCTGTTCTCTTCACTTTCTCAACCGTCCACGTCATGATCCATTCGTTGTCGTCACAGTCTTTCGTTGACGTCGCCATCCGTGCATTAGCCTCACAATGTGTCCCTTGACGTCATGATCCATTCGTGGTCGTCACAAGATGTCCCTTGACGTCACAATCCATTCGTTGACGTCACAATTTCCCCATGCACGTATTCGATGACGTGTTCCCACAACGTTCAAGTCTGGCGTACCGGTGGACAGGTTTCGAAATTGCGCCTGGGACCGGTGCCAGTTTTATTCTTGATATTTCCTTTTTAAAATAAATAGTCATGTTGTGCGGACCGGAAACTTAAGGCTCGCGGACCGGTGCCGGTCCTTGGCCCATCATTTGGGGAACCCGTCCAGGGTGGCATTTACCCCATCTACTCCAGTGCATATATATGTTATTAAACCTTTATTTTTTGGTATTCACATTTGTGCTTCTCGTCATAATTACCAATTTTCGATTCACTCATATTTTTCTGCTTTGTTCTCTTACAAATTTTTTTTTTTAAGGTAAACGGATTAGTCCCTACAAGAAAAATCCCCAAACGAAAATTCCCAACACAATATTTCCTCACTCGAAGATTGCTCACACAACGGGTAATCCCCCCTCAAAGGTAATTCCGCACACAGAATATTCGTCAATGTGTATGTGTGTGCGTGGTGTGTCTTTGTGTGTCTGTGTGTCTGTCAGTGTCTATCAGAGTGATAAAGGTCAAACAAATCAATGCTGGTGTGCTTTAATTTCATGACATCAATGACTTCAATGAAATATAAATTGTTTGTTTTTTGTTGGGTTTTTTTTGGTTTTTTTTTTTTTTTTTTTTTTTTTTTTTTTTTAATAAATAATTATAAATGAAAGAGAATCACGGTCTATGGATTAAGGCAAACTACGTTGATTTCGATGTTTTGAGGATTATTTTAATGTAGCAATCGTCACACGGAGTCCACGGAGGTTATTTTCTCCTCTCGTTATATGCAGGGAGACAACTTGACAAATGTAAAGTCAATCTCAAATCCAATTGCATCCCTTTACGAAGTTAAATTTGACAAACGGTTTAGCTCTCCAGGATGCACCGGAGTTTGTTAACAATGACCGAGTCAACGGCGAAATAGACGGACGGACAGACTATCCGACCGACAGACGGACGGACAGACAGAATGACAGACATAATGACAGACAGAATGACAGACAAAATGACAGACAGAATGACAGACAGAATGACAGACAGAATGGCAGACAGAATGACAGACAGAATGACAGCAGACTAACATTGTCCAAGTTAAATACTAGCATATGAAAAAGATTTATTGTATCAAATCTATTTTAATGCACGTATGGGGTCGTTCGCAAATTACGTCATGCTCGGGGGGGGGGGGAGGGTGCGTCGAGAATTTGTGACACTTTGAGACAGGGGGAGGGGGGTAAAAAATGTGTGACATCACAAAAAATATATTTAAAATTTAGACATTTTCTAACTTTGAAAAATCTTTATTCAATTAATTTGTTTTTAAAAAAACAATAATTTGCGGTCGAAATTGCCTCAGGTAATATAGGTACCGTGACGCAAAAACTGTTGTGATCATTTTACATTCGGCTCGGTGATGACTCCGTTGTTTTACGTCGCAGTTTTCTAATAATACAACGTTTTAATCCATTATGGCAAAATGTTAAAGTATTAAATCAAATCTTAGTTGAGGTATAAAAATTGTATGTATGTTTTGATTTTTTTAAAGTGTGAAGTGACACTAAGGGGAGGGGAGGGGGTAAAAATGTGTATCACTTGGTGACAGGGTGGGGTCTGAAAAGGTCATTGTAGCGTGACGTAATTTGCGAACGACCCCAAATTTATTTTCTTAATTTTTTTTTTTTTTCATTAATTATTTTTTTGTAATAATTTTTTTTTTAATTTTAGTTTATTTATATATTTTTTTTTTTTTTTTTAATATTTTTTTCTTGTATTCTATTTAATTTTTTTAATTTAATTTTTTAAATTATTTTTTTTTTTTTTTTTTTTTAGTTAAATTTAGATCTATTTTTTTTTATATATATATTACTTTTTCTAATTTTTTTTTTTTTAAATCTTTTTTTTTATCAAGAATTTAATCTGGCAGAGGAATTGCCTTGAGCTGAAATATTCTCAGCTCCAGTAAATAAAGTGAGATATACAATTCAAAAAAAAAGATATCTTTTGATTCATGTATTTATAGATTTATTGATTTATCTGTAAGAAACTGCCATCTTTACAGCTCGTGTGACTCAAATAAAAATCGATCATTAAAAACGATGTCAAAATTAATGCATAACCCATTTTACCCTTCTTAATGTTTTATAATTATTATTATTATTATTATTTCTTTCATATTGCTATGTAGTGACGCTTGTGCTATATGGCTCTAGTGGCACTGCTTTTTTTTCCTGATAGTAGTAGGGCAGTGGTGTACCTAGGATTAGTGCCGCCCTGGGAGGGTCAAAAAAACTCTGCAGGAGGTAAAAAATGCTGCCCGAAAAATAAGAAAGAAAAAAGTGCCGCCTGGGCCCCCCCCCCTCCACCCACCTCATTTCTACGCCACTGTAGTAAGGGCGTTTATGTTGTAATGTTATTGACTCCTAATTGACCTGTGTATTGAACAAGCACTGGAAACAAAGTTTGTTTGCATAAATGATAACATCACTAAGCTTTCTTTGGTGCCAACAAATATTGATTATTTTTATGTTGGGTATCCGATGAATGGGCCATCTCTTATATATATATTACGCTTCTGATTTGACTCGTGGACTGCTTCCATTTCCGGCTGCTTCCGAAAAAGCTGTCTGCTTCCTATTCAGCGTATTTTAGGGTAATTGCACGCTACTGGTCCCTCTGTCGCTCACCCTAACCCGAACCCTAAATCTATCATAAACAAAGGGAAGTGACTCCCAATAAGGGGACCACAGAAACACATTAGCCTATTTTAGTTATGGAGAGTATGTTACAAATAATTATATATTTTTGAAAAAAGTGTAGTTCAATAATGAGTTTAATAGCACGAAAAATATAATTCCCGATAACTACGCTAAATTATTTTTTTTAATAATGCATCTGCGTTTGGTCCTTAATATTTTCTTTTCGGAAAAAAAAATGAAATTGTCACAATTTAAGTATAGTGTAAAAAGTATTCTCGGTTTAAAAGTGGTTGGGACATCAGAATATTTAATATAGTTCATGTTTTGACAAGTAACTTTAGTAGATGGGAAGTTCACCCATTGCTGTCGCCATGTATGGATGGATGGTTGGTAAAATACAGCTTGTCTTGAGTTGAAAGCATGCAACGACATAGATTATAGAACGGGTTTGTGACTAATTTTCCATTTTGACTTCAGCCTGCTCGGTATGGCCGTTTGGAGCGGGATCCCTCGTCTTCGTGTCAATTAACCTTAACCTTGCCCCCCCCTCCCCCCCCCCCCCCACCGTGATGTAATATAAATGTGCACCACAATAATTCACTCTATCTGTTTAACCTTAAACTCCCACTCTAAAATAAAATAAAACCCAAAAAGTCTATATTTTAAGACCCATGGACGCTGATGCTATAGTACGCATTCCAATCTTAACCTCCGGGCATGCGGGGGTGGTCGCTCCAAACGAAAACAATTTTCTTTGTTCGTTGTTTTTTTCCCTCGCTGATCAATTCGTGACTGCCGACTTTCAAAAACCTTGGACGTCCACAATGTGGCTTCACAGTCTTGAACAGTTTGATATGGAATCACAATGTGGCTTCACAGTCTTGAACCCTTGGACGTCCACAATGTGGCTTCACAGCCTTGAACCCTTGGACGTCCACAATGTGGCTTCACAGTCTTGAACAGTTTGATATGAAATTAGTTCAGAAGAAATGAAAATAATAATTCATCAACAAAAAAAAAAGAAAACTTGTGCTACCAAAAAGATAAGGATTTGAGATTATCCAGCAATTCAGCCTTGACCTTTTTGCATGCGGTCAGCGACTGATCTCTGCGTGACCGCAGGAGTTTTACCAAGCTTAACTCCGCCCCGCGCCCCCCCCCCCACTCTAATTAATGGATCCCGTTGTCCTTGATCTGTGTATTCAGGGGATGAGTTCCACATTTTGGGCAACAACTTGATTTAGGGCACTTTGAGCGGACACGAGAAGACAGTCAACACGGAAAATAATAGAAAGTTTAAATAATAATAATAATAATAAATTAAAAATCAAAACATAGTCTGGGAAATAATGGGTCGCTCGTAAATGACGTCACGCAAAAAAATGAACTTTTTAGACCCCCCCCCCTCCTTTCTCCTCTTGTCACGAGAGGTCACACATACTTTACCACCCACCCCCCCCCCCCACCGGATCACGTCACACCTAATAAAATTTAAAACATACAAAAAAAATTCTTAAACAAACTAAGATTTTATTCTTTTTTTTAATATCTTCCCATAGTGGCTTAAGATGTGGCATTATTCGAAAACTGTGACGCGGAACAGAGAAGTCATCCACGAGCCGAATGTAAAATGGCCACAACCGTTTTTTGCGTCATTTGTTCGATATGCGCAGAAGGTGTGAGCGACTGAGTACATAGTACCTATAATTTATAATACCTGAGGCAATTTCGACCTCAAATTATTGTTTTTAACATTAATTAAATAAAGATGTTTCAAAATTAGAAAATTGTAGATTTACAATTACAAAAAAAAAAAAAAAATACAACAAAAAAACAAATTTTTAAAAAGGACGTTACAAAGTGTCACAAATTCTCGAACTCCCCCCTACCCCCTGAGCGTGTCGTAATTTGCGAACGACCTCTAAGGGGAAAACAAACAAAACACAGCGCCAACTTGGGGGGGGGGGGGCAGAGGCGTAGCGTAGGGGGTCAGGGGTACAGATGTACCCGGGCGCCAGCTTGTTAGGGGCGCCAAAATGTGCTTTGGTATTATTTTATTGATGAAAATATTGGGTTTGAGAGTTGAAAAAAAGGAAAAGAGGGCGCTTTAAAATGAATCTTGTCCCCGGGCGCGAATCTTGTCCCCGGGTGCCAAAGTCTCTAGCTACGCCTCTTGGGGGGGGGGGAGATTCAACAAAAGTTGGTGGTGTTGCTTTAATTCAATTTAATCCTAAAAGTCAAGGCGTTCGTATTGAGAACCTAAAATGTCTCGAGTCGAGAATCTAAAATGTGTCGAGTCGAGAATCTAAAATGTCTCGAGTCGAGAATCTAAAATGTCTCGAGTCGAGAATCTAAAATGTCTCGAGTCGAGAATCAATAATGTCTCGAGTCGAGAATAAAAAATGTCTCGAATCGAGAATCAAAAATGGCTCGACCCAACCCAACCGGTTTCGCTACTTATATTCTGCTTTAATTTGCGCTAGGGTTTTTTTTTCGTTAAAACATTCATGATTGGCCAAAGCAATACCGCAAAAGAAAAAGTCAAAAAGTGGGCATAAAATACAGTATTTGTGACATAATTTCTAATCAGTTGAAAATGTAAATCATTGCAGAAGACACCATACATTTTAAGCATCTTTTTGTAGAAAGTTTTAACTGCAGGGCAAAAATAATTTTTTTTGTGTCCAATTGATTTGCAGCAATTTTTTTTTTTCAAATGAGCTCATTATTTAAATTAGTTTCAATGTAAACTTTGAAGAAGCAGAGACGAGGTCAGTAAGCAAACTGGCAGTGCCCCCCCACCCCACCCTCCTTTTCAAGCAGGTGGACCCTGCCTTACAGGAACGTCTACTCCAAGCAGGTGGACCCTGCCTTACAGGAACTCCTACTCCAAGCAGGTGGACCCTGCATTACAGGAACTCCTACTCCAAGCAGGTGGACCCTGGATTACAGGAACTCCTACTCCAAGCAGGCGAACCCTGCCTTACAGGAACGTCTACTCCAAGCAGGCGAACCCTGTCCTACAGGAATTCTTACCCCAAGCAGGCGAACCCAGCCCTACTGGAACCCTTATCCCTTATCTCTTTCTTTGTTTAGACATATTATATTTGCCAACAGTTGTTAAAATCAGTTCCACTAACTCATAATAGTATTCAATTTTCAAAGGGTACTCTTTTGTTTTTATTACCTTTCCTTGTTGCCTATGCCTATGTCTTCAAATTGCACCAATTATTGATGCTAAACCCGATCTAGGATATAAAGAATATTCAATTAGAAATGACCTTCTCTTACCGTAATTTTATTTGTATGCTCATGTGTACTGTTTTTTATATGCATTTTCCCCATAGATTTTCCCGCGTGGTAGATTAAGACCAGACTGATACAAAAAAAAAAAAAATTAAAATAAATATTTATGCTGCCCCCAGGGGTGTGGTTCGGGTTAGAGCCCCCCCCCAGGGGTGTGGTTCGGGTTAGAGCCCCCCAGGGGTGTGGTTCGGGATAGAGTCCCCCCAGGGGTGTGGTTCCGGTTAGAGCCACCCAGGTGCGGTTCAAATATTTTTTTTTGCTGCCCTCTTCCACGGGAAAAAACTCTGCGAGGCGAGCGTAAATGACGCTCCTCGATGTAAGGGGGAAAAGTACCGCCAGGGCGCCCCCACCCCACATCCGTTTTCCTACGCCCCTATGTTTCCCTCCAATTTCTCCCCTCCTTGGTCTATAGTCATCATCCGCGAAGTTGTAAAAGTTTAAAAATAAAAAGTTGTCTAATATATACAACAAAATCGTAGTAAACAGGGGTTTTAATGTATCAAGGTCGCTTGCCTCGCACTAAGACCGTGGACAGATGAAGACCGCTGCAGAGTGGATAAAACAGATCTTAGGTTGGTGGCGTCCAATTGGTGGAAACCCGATTGGTGGGCAGGGATAAAGACAGCAATACAGAGCGCTGTTAGATGTATCGTAGAGTTGTAAACCCTATTTGTCGTATCATGATGATTATTGAGTACTTTTATAACGGCTGTGTCCATGCTATTTTAGCATGCTCATAGCGCTCTGATGTCCTAAAGTTTATTTAAAGAAAAAATTATATTAATGTTCTGAAATGACTTTTTATCATTTTCAATGTTCCTCAAAGATTGTGACCGTCTGTTCCAAAATTTAGGCGCAGTAGATTCAAAAGAGCGCACCCCGTGTGACGTTTTTTTCTTTTTCTATCCACACTGGGTACTCTCAGTAAGGACTCTGTTGAAAAGCGCAGGAACTGTACGGACATATTTTTAGAAATCGGTTTTTGATTATAAACAGGTGCAGAGCCTTCTATACCGCTATACGCCAGGGACAGAATTTTGTGGTTGATGCGCTCGCTCACAGGAAGCCAGTGGCGATCGTCAAGAACATGGTTGTTGTGGTCAGATTTCTTTGTACGTGATACAATGCTGGCTGCAGTATTTTGTACCTTCTGGAGTCTCTTAATTTGGTTTTTAGGTGAACCCCACAAACAACCATCAGAGGGCAAAAGACGATAAACATTTCTTAATCAAAGCGTTCCCCATAAATTATATGAGCGCAAAGAGTCCATGCGCACCAATTATTCAGAGCTTGGGGCAAAAAAAAGAGAGACACTAGAGATATATTGGCTGAATTATTTAAGAAACTTACCGGTAGTGAAATGTTGGCTCAAGATGTTGTTAGTAAGTAGAGAATATTTGGCTCACATATTGCAGAGCCATAACTTTTTGTTCAAATATCTCAGAACCCTAAGGGATGTTGGCTCAACGATTTCAGAACCTTGAGAAATGTTTGCTCAAATATTTCAATGAGAAATTTCGGCTCAAAGATTTCAGAAACTATTGAAATTTTAAGTTCAAAGATAGCAACCAAAAAAAAAACTATCAATACAATTAAAAAAAAAAAAAACACTTGTCCAGAATGAGCTCTACATAGTTTGCAGTAACATTATCCTTGTTTCGTAACCCTGTTTTCTTTTTGCTTAAAAAAGTTAAGCGGGTGAAAGAGCGAAATTAGCCCACTAAACCTCACCCATCCACGGGGTCCATCACCACCACCCCCAAATTGTTGATAGCTAAACAGTGATGAAGGTTGAAAGTATGGTGTTCAATCGAAAGTTAAAAATCATGGATCAATTAGCGCTCTGACAAAACCATCCAATGCCCGACAATGGCGGCGATACTTTACAACAGCTGTCAATCATGAGGCGGAGCAACATTGGAATTTCCGTTGGGCGGTGTACAATTTTAACATCCCCTGCCCCCACCCAACCTACATGATCGATATTCCATGGATCAAACCGATTGGCTTATCGTATATTGATCATGGGCGTAGACTGGAACGTCAGGGGGTTGGGTGGATGGGGGAGAGACAAAAGAACAACAACAAAGCGGATGTGACGTGCGTCCTCTCTACTCTCATCGCGTAACGCTGTTTGAACACAACCCTGTAATTATTTCAGCAAACACTCGACAGGGCAAGACAATGCACAAGTCGTTCGGGCTCCCTTGGATTTTACCTTCCCTTTCTTCGAGATCTGGCCACTTTTAAAGAAAATAGTTTTTAACCCCGTTAAAAAACGCCCTTGAATGCGTTCGTGTTTTCCAACGACGAACCAAACAGGATGTCGAGCAATATTTTTCCAGGCCTGCCCTTGATGTCCCTGCTGTCAGAATGACATAAAATATTGTTTTTAATTTATCGATCTCGTCTGCAACATGGTCCGAAACTGCTTCTTGTGTGTACCTTTATTATGTTAGCCAAAGGGATATTTTCTTTTCTTTCTTTTTGTTGTAAGTCCTACATATTTTTTTTTTTCATGTCCACGTGCAGTTTTGGACCCACGTTTGTCTGCACCTGTCATGGGCAGAATCATTTGTCTCCGAACCTTGAGTCTCAGAAACACCCCTGACATGTCGGGGGTCTTCGCAAAGATTACTTTTGAACGTATATGGAAAAGCTATTTGGCAGTTGTTGTTGTTTTGTTTTTTGTGTTTGTTTTTATGGTGCTTTAAAAAAATAATTATTTTATTCTTCAAACAATTACCATGTTAAAAACTATCTGGCTTAGTTTTTAGAAAATTTGAGCTATGCTTTCATGAGCTCTGTTTTCTCTTTGACATCGGCATCGGGGTCAATGATTTAGCACAACCCTAGAAGATTTAAGTGTGGGGTACAGAGGTCCAAGCAGATTGTAAGTTTTTTGGGGAAATTTTTCATTTTTGATCACTTAAATCATTTGATTTTTTGTTGTTGTTGTTTTCTTTAAGTAAAAGAACAATTGTTGATGAAATGGTGAGAAAGATGGATCGAATGCAATAAACTTACTAATTAATATTAAAGTGGGATGCAGGGAGACAGTTTGTGGGAGAGGGGGGATCTTTTATTCTTTGGTGTGATTTTAATAATATAGAGTCTTATAACCGTGAAATAAGTAGCAGCACTCTGTGCTTGAATTTCTTTTTAGGAAGTGATGAATCCCTATGATCGGACAGGTACAAACTAAATCGACCTTGAGTTAATGCAAACAACCAGACTAATACGGCAGACTTTTAAAAAAAAATATATATCGAACTCTTTTTGCAAGCAGCGACAAGGGTTGGGGGTGGGAATGGGAACAGTCACCTCAGTTCACTATTAAATACTCCTCCCCAATGTCGTATTTTGACTAACTGCCGCTCGGAAGAACACCTGAAATTGCGTCGACCCACGCATAATATATTACATGACAATACATCCTCAAAAGTGTACCCCGGTCGATTCGCCCCATCTCCAACCCCCAGGTGCGCCTCTGCTCCGTGTACAGTCTAGAAAGTGATTCATGGCCTAGGGTTTCTATGTCCTCTTTGAACCTTCCACGCCCTCACAACAAGGTCACCAAGGCCATAGTCTCCACGTCTATCTATAGATACCTTGCAATACCCAAATCATTAAGCGCTCATTTATATAATAAACAGGCAATTCAAGCTTTCCCCCAGCGGTGGACCTGCGCATTGTCTGCACTAATTAAAATCTATTGTCTGGCGTATCCCCCGGGTCATGGGTCCACGCCCGTAATCGTTAGGCGATGAGTTGAAACAAACTCCTGCAAAAACGTTGAGAGCAAACCCTGAGCTGTATAGTAGCGCAGGTCACACATGTATCCGCCATTGTTGGATGTTGTTCTGGCCAACTCTCCCTTATTGTTGTGGGTGTTTTTCAACATTCATTTTCAAGTGAATCGCAGGTCCGATGTATGTATTTAAATATTATTATTTTTTTTCTTTAAAACACACACGTAGCTACTTTGACCGAAAGGGGGGAAACATAGAGCAGGTTTTATTTAATTACAAACACTAAATATTTTTGCATCATCGGTATCCTGAGACTATAAACATTTAACTTTCAAACGTGCGTCGTGAGTCTTGTAACGAGAAATCTATTTATTTTCGTTATCCTCGATGCGTGTGATATTAATATATAATTATTTAGTCATAATGATGCGTTTTGTGGGGGTGGGGGGTATTTATTTATTTTTTCGTGTTGTTTTTTTTTTTTTTATTCTTGTTGATGTTTTTTTTGCTTTGTTTTTTTTAAATTCTTTTTTATTTTCTTTGTTTGTTTTATTTGTATTATTTCTTTTCTTCTAAATTTCGAGAAGAATTTCTTCTACACTTAACGTATTATGGCCTTACTGTACAGTTAATACTTCTTTTTTTTTTTTTTTTTTTTAAAAAAAAGCATTTTAAATTGATTTTACTGGTCGGTGGTTGTTTCAGAAGCACAAGTTTTGATCAATCTATACTGTAACCATTGGACCATTGCGTGATTGCACTAAATGATGTTTATATTACCAGAGATTCTCCAAGCGTCATTGCTGTACGCCTTTGACTTTGATAAATCCTTAAGCCTTTTTTTTTTCTTCGAGTCTGTAAAGGTAAAAGAAAAGAAAAGTAGAAAGTGTGGTTCGCCTTATAGCAAGGCGTTCCCATTACCACACGTCGGGCTTAGCAACCTTATGACTTAAAGAAACATTTCTTACAAGTCGTTTGTGTTTGTTTGTTTTTTTATAATTAATTTTATAATAATCGCTTATATATATATTAAGCTTCTGGTGTGACTGCTTCCATTTCCGACTGCTTCCTAACAAGCTGGCTGCTTCCTATTCAGCGTATTTGGTACTGAGATTATTTTCGTAGCTTTTGCTAGATGAATTGTATTTTGAAACGTATATTTGGGTATTGGAAATGGCCTCGTTAATGTAGTTATGTTTTAGCCTTTAGCAGGAGCAGCAGTGATGGCGTAGTTAGTCATGGGTGGTGTGCTAGTTAATAAAGTTATTTATTTAATAAAGAGACGTTTGCTACAAGAATCATTGGTTTGTAAAAATAATTTAAAAAATGAATGGTATCTCTTATAATATATATTACGCGCGTAATATTTCTTTCGGAAAATGAAATAGTCACAGTTTAAATATGGTGTAAAAAAATTCGGTTTAAAGTGGTTGGGACATCAAAATATTTGTTATACAATTCATGGGCGTGAAATAAAAAATGTGCAGTGACATATCATTGGGTGAAGGGGGAAGGGATGTAGCTGTAGTTCATGTTTTGTCAAGTAACTTTGGTAGATGGGAAGTTCACGCATTGTTGCCGCCAATGTTTGACGGGCTATATCTAGTATTCCATATAATTCTATATGTTTGAAAGAATGTATGGTTCAATAATAAGTTCAATAGAGCGTACAAAATAATTCCCGATAACTACTTTAAATGATTTTTTTATTAACGCAACTGCGTTTGGTGCGTAATATTTTCTTTTCGAAAAATGAAATCGTCTGAATTTAAATATGATGTAAAAAAATATTCGGTTTAAAAGTGGTTGGGACAATAGAATATTTAATATAGTTCATGGGCGTGAAATATAAAGTGTGCAGTGACGTATCATGGGGGGATGGGGGGGGGGGGGGGAAGGAGTATAGCAAAAATTGGGATTCTTAAATGTGCGTTAACTGAGTTCATGTTTTGTCAAGAATAACTTTAGTAGATGGGAAGTTCACGCATTGCGGTCGCCAATGTTTGGCGAGCTATAACTAGTAATTATAATTTTAGTTAAACTTTGTATTTTAAAAACATAATTGTTTCCAAGGCTACAACAATTCATTTGATAGGATTTAATTGAAGCATACTATATGTTTTACTACATTGAAAACTTTTTATTTATTTTGTTACGTCATTTTTAAGGGATCATTGCATATAACAATTTTTTTTAAATGTAATATCTAAGCTGTTGAAAAATTTAGGCCAAAAAAATTAATTCTTTTTTTTAGAATGTAACTTCAAGTAAGAAATGTGAAAGTATGAATAGTCTTTCTCTCCACAGATACCCATAGAACACACGGTGTGGATGTTACTGGAAATTTATTTGAAAGAAATTTCGTCGACGGAAAATTGATTCGGGACAAAGCCCCGAAGACCTTGTTAACATTCATAAAGGATATTAATGTTTCTTCATGTTGCCTTTCTTCTGAGGAAGGCTCTTGGTCGAAACGTTCTTCTTGTATTGCCTCGTCTTTCTATTTCAAGCTTCCACGTAACTTGTTCTAGCGAACATTTCCTTAACATTATTGATAACTGGTTCACTGGTTGAAAAATTGTCAAATACTTGTGTATGGTGGGCACAAACATGTGAATAAAGAGCAAGAAAAATATAGGTCTTAAGGCGTTGTTAGGAAATGTGCCCTTTTTTTTCTTTTTTTTTTTTTTTGGTGATAATGACTGTGGGAAACTTCTGTGAGAAGTTGGGAAACTGTGGGTTGTTACGAAACTGTGGGTTGTTGGGAAACTGTGGGTCGTTACGAAATGTGTGGTTCCTTTCGTCAAAATGTTATTCATTCGCCTTACATGAAGAAGTAGGCCTACGTTGAAGTGTAGTTTGTTGTATGAACTACATGAATATAATATTTTAATATAAGTTTGTTGGGGCTTGTTCTGATGATATTGAACAGAAGCTAAGAGCTGGTGCCATTTTCTTTTGGTTAAATTATTTTATATTTATTTATTTAATTAATAAATACGATGAATAAATAGAAACAGTTGCTGCATTTAACAAACGAATGTATTAGTTTACGATCTTATTGTGCATAGTATATTACAAGAACACATGTACAAACATCCAGTATTTCATTATGTACATATTTATGATGAAAAAAAGTTTAAAATAAAAAACGAGGCCAAAAAAAATTAAATATATATATATATATATTTTTAAATTCTTAAATCGTTTTACTACCAGTCTCACACTCCTGCTAGGCTGCTCCATTATTCCTTTCAATTTCCTAAAATCAAAGGACGCATGCGCGATACTCTCAACAGCCAATAAAATGACGTGCATTGCCGTTCTTTCATTCAACCTCCACCGTCTGCAGATTTCGCCTCAAGCCATTTTTAAATCTAGAGATCGTTTCTAGCAATAATGCACGTTCCCTTTAGTACTATACGATATTCACATCTGTCAATTGCTAGATCATATTTATATGATTTCAAATCAAACGTAATGGCTGATATTTATATATATATGTATATACAGGGCCGGCCTTAGGCCACTGCAACCTATGCGGCCGCAGTGGGCCCCGCACTTTCATAGGCCGCGCCCCGAATTTATTTTCTAATACAAAATCTTAATTTTCACTTATTATCCTTATCGTCTACCCAGAATGGGCCCGAGCAATCGTTTCGCATAGGGCTCCGCAATTGTTAGGGTCGGCCCTGTATAGGCTATATATTATATATTACGAATTTATTTTGCCCAATAAAATACCGTATTTTACGGACTATAAGACACACATTTTTCTTTGAAAAATTGTCTCCAAAATTCAGGTGCGTCTTATACTCGAAATTAATATAAAAATTGTAAAAAAAAATTTTTTTTTTTAAATTGTTTAAAAATAAAGGTGCGTCTTATAGTCCGTAGCGTCTTATTATGTCTTATAGTCCGTAAAATACGGTAATGATTTCACGAAGAATGTTAACACCAGAACATTTCATGGCACATGACATTACACACTAGAACAGTGTCTCTTGACTCTTGGAAATAATGTTAAGACTGATAGTGATAGTTTGAGTATCAAAGTGCCCTCTGTTAATTGTATCCTAAATGCGCCATTTTTTGATTCACTCACATAATTCAATTCACTGACATAACATTATGTGGTCGTCACCAACTCAGCGACCAGACAATTAGCAGAACTTAACAAAGCCGCTAAGGAGCGATCACCGACCATGACCTCTTGTGGCGTTGTGTTTATGCGTTGGTCTCAGAGCTACTGACCCCCCCAGATCATGACTGCACGGCTTTGGGTCATGTGAACCCTGTGCTCGATAGCTTTGGAGACTCGGAGCTTACGACCCCCCTGTGCTTGAATAGCTTTGGGTTTGGAGCAAATGGCCTCCGTGCTTGACCGGCATTCTGTTCGGAGATTATGACTCCAGTGGCTGATATGCATGATCCCAGGGATTGGCGTGCATGACACCCCCCCCCCCCCCAGGCCCGGTGCTTAAAACCAATATGGCCTTAAACCTTTATTCTGTCTCACAAACGCCATTCATACAATATTTGATTTAATAACGTGATAAAGCCTAGGGAATGTTGACATATTTTAAGCAGATGTCATACCGATGACAGCATCTCTCTGATGAGGGGCCGCCCCGTCATGTGCTCCACGAAGATCCGCTTCTGCAGATTTTGCTTATCGAGGCTGGACAGCGGCCGAATGAGGGTGAGCTTATTCAGCGACTCGCCAATCAGGTGCGAGGGGGCGTGCCCGGAGCTGGTGACGGACAGCTGACGCCTGAGACAGGCCAATAGCAGATCCTGGATGTCTTCCACGGCACGCGGGTTCAGGACTGTGCATCGATCTGGAGAATCAATCCATAGATCAATCCATTATTTAAAAATGCTATACGGTCGTTTGGCTTTTCAGTAGCAAAGGAGTGAGAACCGCTGCGTCCTCTCTGACCCTGTTAGGTCGATAGCTTAATCGAAGTTTTTGATTTACTGAATTTACTGCTTTTGAAATAAGCTTTTACATTTATTTTTTTGTAGATAGGTTATTGTCAATATTGTCATATTGTTTTAAAGTTTGAAGTTTTCCCTTTCAAATAACTTAGCACATGTTCTTATTTTTAACGTTTCAGAAGCAAGAGCTACACACTTTAGTAATATGAAATGAAAATACTAGAAATCTGCCAAAAATTTGTGGTTTTTTTTGTTACCTGTCAAGGTGAGGAGCAGCGACTTGACTATAATCAGCTGATGTGGGTCAATGGGCCGCCTTTGAAATACTTCAGCCAACTGAAACCACGAGAAACGAACTATGTTTAAGTGATTGATAGCAGGTTTTACAGGGAGTAAGATCGTATGAGTACGTCATAGAGTATGACAGAGATAGTATTAAAAGGAGTATGGCAGAGAGTATGATAGAGATTATGACAGAGAGTATGACATATGGAGTATTACAAGGAGTTTGGCAGAGAGTATGATAGAGATTATGACAGAGAGTATGACATGAAGAGTATTACAAGGATTATGACAGAGAGTATGACAGTGAGTATGGCAGAGAGTATGATAGAGATCGTGACATAGAGTATGACATATAGAGTATTACAAGGAGCATAGTAGAGAGTATGACAGTGAGTATGACATAGTGTGTGATAGAGATTATGACAGAGATTATGACAGAGAGTATGAAAGAGAGTATGACATATAGAGTATTACCAGGAGTAAGACAGGGAGCATGACAGAGAGCATGACAGAGAGTATGACAGAGAGTATGACAGAGAGTATGACAGAGAGTATGACAGAGAGTATGACAGAGAGTATGACAGGATGAAATGGAGTGTAGAGCATGGACAGTGGTCTCCAATTTCTTTCCGAGAGTATGACTATGTGAATATGACAGAGGCTGTACAGCTCAATTTATAAATGTCATACTAATTTACCATTTGTAGCACACTAGCCAATTCACAATGGAACGGACGTGACGTCACGGAGAGGCATCTCACCTGAAACGAAGAGTCCACCCACTTCCGGTCAAATGTCTTGTAGAGGTCGGTCTTGTGAAAGCAGTGACCGTTGGGCATAATGACGGCGTTGAGGTCAGAGTTGTAGCCCCTGTAGGTGCCAAGGAACCAGAAGTCGGCATAGGAAGCTGCGTGGATACAAGTGGGTGTGGATACTATAGTGGATGTGACTACAAGTGTATGTGGCTACAGGGGGGATGTGAATATAATTGGATGGGGGTACAAGTGGGCGTGGACACAAGTGGGCGTGGATACACGTGGGTGTGGATACAAGTGGGTGTGGATACAAGGGGGTGTGGATACAAGTGGGTGTGGGTACACGTGGGTGACAGCCAGTGAATGAAATGGTTGGATAGATCCATAGATGGTTATAACGAAGTGTTGAGACCTGAATGTTTGGTTACGATGTTGCACAAATGGAAGGGTTTATAGATCATTTAATAGGTAGAAGCAGGGGGGAGTGGATCTTGGCGAAAGTTCATGGATGGGTGAGTGTCCGGGCGAACGAGAACGTCGGTGAAGGTATGGGTGAGTAGTTGTGTGGAATTGGGGCATTGTGGATTCGTGTCGTTGTTGGGTAGGAGACTGGATAAGGGATTGGATTGTTGGAATAGTGGATGGAAGGATAAGAAGATGGATGAATATTAAGTGTATAAAAGAATACATTGTATTGGACGGGTGGTTGAGAGTGTTTGTGGGTGAAAGGAGAATTGAATTGAGGAGGGGGGCATGTTAGAATGGATGGATTCAAAATTGGTGGAAGAAAGAATCATTGTATGGTGGCTAGATGGATGGAAGATTGGTGGAAGAAAGAATCAATGTACAGTGGCTATAGATGGATGTGATTGGTGGAAGGAAGAATCATTGTATGGTCGCTAGATGGATGTAAAGAAGAAAGAATCACTGCATGGATGTCTTACCTTTGAGTAACTGAGTCTGATCATCAAGTGGCAATGCTTTGAAACCTGGCAATGACTTGGCAAACTTGATGAGAGACCGTAGAAACGACTCGAAGTATCCAATGTTTACCTGTAAAGACATCCATTAGGTTTGTTATGCAACGTTACACACTGTTATTATTACGTGGGGATATACGGTAATCGACGGTATCGGTAAATGTGCTCATTTTTCTTGTGTTATTATCACGCGAAGCTTGTGCTATAGCAGATAACATCACAGGTTCACTCGCTTTGTTAACACACCCAATGACCTGGTTCGGGGGGGGGGGGGGGCTCAAATCTTAGGTGACACATATAAGACAAACGACAAACGACAAGCCTTGGCTGAAGCCTTGACTGACCTTTATGTTGTTGACCCTGCCGTCCATGTCAATGCCTGTACTCTTATACATGTCCAGGTACTGTTCGTCCGTCAGCTCTGGCAGCTGACCAATCACCTGCTCCCTCATGCTACACAGCTTCTGATGACGAAATGTCATCCATTATTATATTATTATTATTATTATTATAAAGCGCAGTATAGCCTAGGGTTGGGCTCACCGCTATGCACATTGAACATATTAGCAGACATAAGCATTTAAAAAAATTACATGCATTTATTTAATTAACTTAACCGATGTATATAAAAACAAATATATGCACATCCAACCCGCCAACCCCAGAACTATTTACAGGTAAGGCCATGGGCGGCACCCAGCAGCAACGTTTATCGGTCAGAGAGGGGGTGAGAATTAATCGGGATAGTAGAGCTTGAAAAGATGTTTCATAAGGGCAGTTTTGAAGGCCTGGATGGTCGGTATATTGCGGATGTATAATGGGAGAGAATTTCATGCTTTGGGGCGCAGACAGTGTTAAAATTAAAAGAAATGTCGATTTTAGGACTTATCTTTTTTTTTTTTTTCATCTTTAAAAATATTTTTAAAAAGAAGGTGAAAATTATGTGTTTTTGTTTGTAGTATGCTCGTATATGTAAAATATTAAATCCGCTGTCTAAACATTTGGACATGTAAGAGTGTGTGTCACTTTAAATGATATTAACATGCACAATCGGATCATTTCAGTTGACATCCATGAGGCTGTGATTAGGATGTGGTTGCGATCTGGTTGCTTTATGATTTGATGTCCTGCTACTGTTGTGATTTGGTTGTTGTATGATTTGATGTCCTGCTATCGTACTGTTGTGACCTGGTTGGTGTATGATCTGATGTCCTGATATCGTACTGTTGTGACTTGGTTTGTGTATGATCTGATGTCCTGCTACCGTACTGTTGTGACTTGGTTGATGTATGATTTGATGTCCTGCTACTGTTGTGACTTGGTTGGTGTATAATTTGATGTCCTGCTATCGTACTGTTGTGACCTGGTTGGTGTATGATCTGATGTCCTGATATCGTACTGTTGTGACCTGGTTTGTGTATGATCTGATGTCCTGATATCGTACTGTTGTGACCTGGTTGGTGTATGATCTGATGCCCCGCTACCGTTGTGACTTGGTTGGTGTATAATTTGATGTCCTGCTATCGTATTGCTGTCACCTGGATGTTTTATTATTTGATCTCCTGCTACCGTAGTGTTGCGACCTGATTGTTTTATGATTTCATTTTGTGCTCTCGTACAGTTGTAACACAATATCATCATGCCACGCGTAATTTTTTTACCGTATTTTTTAGCCTTGAGGACTTGTTGCCTTATTTATTTATTCGTTCTTGCAATCATTGAAAAAAAATGGTTTCTTTAAATTGTTATCTCCAATCTAACTCTTTCGAAATGAGATTTTGTTTAATGCTCCTTGTGTGTGCATTGCTTTTTAATTCATTTATTTTTTATAGTTTTAATGTTTTTATTTGTGGCAGCATGCTTCTTGTTATTATTGAAATTAATTGTTTAATCCTAAATTAATCCGATTATGTTAATGCACCCTATAATAATTTGTGTTTCTCTCAACAACAGAAGGAAGTTAGTGGATTAGAAACAAAGGAAGGATTAAGATCTAAGATGGGGGGGGTGACGCCCCCCCCCCCTTTATAACATATTATATATCATTCAAATAAAAGCTGAAGTTGACGGCAATGTTGAACCTTCTGCTGTAATGGGCGTATTCGAAAGTGTTAAGTACTTTGGAAAGTTGGGGAAGGGAGGGGGGTGACGGTGGGGGGATGTCTGAGATTTGTGACACATTGTGACGGGGGTGTCTGAGATTTGGGACACATTGTGACCCCGGGGGGTGTTATTAAAAAGTGTCCAAAAATAGTTTGATGTACTTAAAGACTCATGAAAATATAACAATGATAATTGCTGCCTACAGTGTCGTTCCAACAGCCATCAAATTTGAGGACGGCAGACACATCTTGAAGCTACTGACACCTAAAACCTAAAGTGGCTAAAGACACTAAATTGAATCTTTTTTTTTTAATTGTCCGCTTACAGAGTGTGACTTGAGCTTGTCCGAGATGAAGTCGTCCGGAAAGTAGGTGGAGACCAGAATCAGCCGGTCGTGAGACTCCACCAGCTTAGCGATGACGGAGTCAAGGTCATCTGTGACGTCAGCGCTCCGTTTCAGGAGGCTCTCCGTAGACCTCCTGGCGTTCTCCTGCTGTGTAAGGGAGGGAGGGGGGATGAGTGGACGTTGACTTGAAACTATCTATTCACCTTTGTTTTTATGTTACCTTATAATAAAATGCATCTATTGTTAGTGCCGAGTGGTGCAGTTTGTTTCTATGTGTTGCCGTGTGGTGCTGGTATTGTTAAAGGAAAAAGTGAACATGTTACATGTGTGGTAGTTTTGTCATCAAGACGGGGACATTTACTTTTAGAAGATGTATTCTAGGGAAAAAAAACTGGTTCTATAACATACATTGACAGGCCGAAATGAAAGAGGGTGTCGAGGAAAGGCAGGGAGTCAAGCAAAGACAGGTGCAAAGACATGTGGTCAAGAAATGACAAAAGGTCAAAAAACGACAGTTGGTCAAAAAAGACAGATGGTCAAGAAAATACAGGTGGTCAAGAAAATACATGTGGTCAAGAGAAAACATGTGGTCAAGAAAACACAGGTGGCTAAGAAAACACAGGAGTTGGAATGGGCAAGTAGCCCGTATTGAAGACAACCGGCTCCCGAATCAGCTATTCTTCGATGAACTCATACTAGGCAAGCGGTATCCCAAGGAGGTCGAAGAAAGCGTTACAAAGACACACTGAAAACGGCACTAAAGGCCTTCAGCATCCACCCAATTTGAATGGGCGCAGACAGCCCAGGACAGAGCCAAGTGGAGATCAGCTGTCAAGAAGGGGGTTCAATCTCATGAAGCCAGAAGGATATCGACAGCTGAGACACGAAGGGCCTGAAGAAAGCGACCTTAGACCACCGACTACAGCATCTATCCCCTGCTCGCGGTGCCAGTGAGTATTCCGAGCACGGATTGGACTAGCAAGCCAACTACGAACTAAATCACTTGTTAAACTAATTATATTTTAAAGGCGTTATTTAATTAAAAATAAATTAATGTGTCTCTCTACCTGAAACTGCTTCATGACAGCTACGTGTTCTTTCAACAGGACGTCCCCGTTGTAAACACTCGTCTCTTTCAGCAGCTGCTCCATCCGCAAAAGCAGAGCAGGGCTGGGCGACTTCTGGTGGACGCACGATGGGGGGTGATTGGGAAAGGATTTTGAATCTGAACATGGTGCTGGCGTGTAAAGGTCCGATGTTGGGAAATCGCACTTCATCGTCTGATTGTAGAAAAATGTCTCCTGAAAGTCGTGTGCGAATTTGTAATCCCCGCCATAACATAATGGCGTCATTCCGTCTCCATGACTACTGGTGTACGAGTAACTTCCTTTTTCGAGGAAATCTGAATTATTTGTGTATTCTTGCGTACTATGGCCTTGACCCAGTTCCTCTAAGAAGCCGAGTTCAGAGTTTTGAGTGTAGCCGCTGTCTTCCATAAAATATGTCTGTTTATAGTTCGAGGTGTTTGTGTATTCGACTGTGGACTCTGCGCCTAGGAAGCTGACCGGATGTTCACATTTGTAGGCGGCGCTGCCAGGGAGCCCAGGCTCAAGAGGCAAACCGCTGAGGTATGAAGATGAGCGCGCGATCTCTGGTTGCCCTAGGGCGAAAACTTGGCTGTGCTCTCTGCGCCGATGTTCCGGGGGTCCATGGTCTATGTGGGTTAGCGTGTCGTGCTGCGGGGTCCCTGGCCTGTTCGTCGTGTCGCCGCGTTGCCAGATCGGCGTTGGTGTTTCTCGTGCGTGATGGTCGCCCTCTTTTTGCTTGGCCAAGAATTTCACCTCGATGATGTTACGGGTCCTGGCCTCGTGAGTGTAACGCCCCACTTTGATTGCTGTATGGGGTGTGGGTGAGAGGGGGTGGATTAGCAATGGGACGGGATAGAACATTAGATGACATTAAATGGGACGTGATAAAACATTAGATGACATTGAATATGTATCACATGGAATTCAGACTTAGACGAGATTTCAGAGAGCGTAACAGTATAATGAAATGGTTATGGTTGGATATGTCATGTTAAAACTATTTCACTGTCCGTAGGGATTTGTGCGGGGATTGGGGGGGGGGGAGGAGTGAAGATGGTTGTTTGAATTGATAAACATGTTAACTTAAGATTTGGGATGAATGGATTGATAGCCGACGAATGGGTGGTTGGCAAATGTATGTATTAATGGACTTTTTTTGTTGAAAACTTTTAGAGGTGTGGATGCATAAATGGATGGTTGAGTTAATGGGTTTGAAATGACTCGGATAAAGAGACTTGGCTAGTGTGGGTAAAAGATTGTTGAAAATGTGATAAAGAGACTTGGCTGGTGTGGGTAAAAGATTGTTGAAAATGTGATAAAGAGACTTGGCTGGTGTGGGTAAAAGATTGTTGAAAATGTGATAAAGAGACTTGGCTGGTGTGGGTAAAAGATTGTTGAAAATGTGATAAAGAGACTTGGCTGGTGTGGGTAAAAGATTGTTGAAAATGTGATAAAGAGACTTGGCTGGTGTGGGTAAAAGATTGTTGAAAATGTGATAAAGAGACTTGGCTGGTGTGGGTAAAAGATTGTTGAAAATGTGATAAAGAGACTTGGCTGGTGTGGGTAAAAGATTGTTGAAAATGTGATAAAGAGACTTGGCTGGTGTGGGTAAAAGATTGTTGAAAATGTGATAAAGAGACTTGGCTGGTGTGGGTAAAAGATTGTTGAAAATGTGATAAAGAGACTTGGCTGGTGTGGGTAAAAGATTGTTGAAAATGTGATAAAGAGACTTGGCTGGTGTGGGTAAAAGATTGTTGAAAATGTGATAAAGAGACTTGGCTGGTGTGGGTAAAAGATTGTTGAAAATGTGATAAAGAGACTTGGCTGGTGTGGGTAAAAGATTGTTGAAAATGTGATAAAGAGACTTGGCTGGTGTGGGTAAAAGATTGTTGAAAATGTGATAAAGAGACTTGGCTGGTGTGGGTAAAAGATTGTTGAAAATGTGATAAAGAGACTTGGCTGGTGTGGGTAAAAGATTGTTGAAAATGTGATAAAGAGACTTGGCTGGTGTGGGTAAAAGATTGTTGAAAATGTGATAAAGAGACTTGGCTGGTGTGGGTAAAAGATTGTTGAAAATGTGATAAAGAGACTTGGCTGGTGTGGGTAAAAGATTGTTGAAAATGTGATAAAGAGACTTGGCTGGTGTGGGTAAAAGATTGTTGAAAATGTGATAAAGAGACTTGGCTGGTGTGGGTAAAAGATTGTTGAAAATGTGATAAAGAGACTTGGCTGGTGTGGGTAAAAGATTGTTGAAAATGTGATAAAGAGACTTGGCTGGTGTGGGTAAAAGATTGTTGAAAATGTGATAAAGAGACTTGGCTGGTGTGGGTAAAAGATTGTTGAAAATGTGATAAAGAGACTTGGCTGGTGTGGGTAAAAGATTGTTGAAAATGTGATAAAGAGACTTGGCTGGTGTGGGTAAAAGATTGTTGAAAATGTGATAAAGAGACTTGGCTGGTGTGGGTAAGAGATTGTTGAAAATGTGATAAAGAGACTTGGCTGGTGTGGGTAAGAGATTGTTGAAAATGTGATAAAGAGACTTGGCTGGTGTGGGTAAGAGATTGTTGAAAATGTGATAAAGAGACTTGGCTGGTGTGGGTAAAAGATTGTTGAAAATGTGATAAAGAGACTTGGCTGGTGTGGGTAAAAGATTGTTGAAAATGTGATAAAGAGACTTGGCTGGTGTGGGTAAAAGATTGTTGAAAATGTGATAAAGAGACTTGGCTGGTGTGGGTAAAAGATTGTTGAAAATGTGATAAAGAGACTTGGCTGGTGTGGGTAAAAGATTGTTGAAAATGTGATAAAGAGACTTGGCTGGTGTGGGTAAAAGATTGTTGAAAATGTGATAAAGAGACTTGGCTGGTGTGGGTAAAAGATTGTTGAAAATGTGATAAAGAGACTTGGCTGGTGTGGGTAAAAGATTGTTGAAAATGTGATAAAGAGACTTGGCTGGTGTGGGTAAAAGATTGTTGAAAATGTGATAAAGAGACTTGGCTGGTGTGGGTAAAAGATTGTTGAAAATGTGATAAAGAGACTTGGCTGGTGTGGGTAAAAGATTGTTGAAAATGTGATAAAGAGACTTGGCTGGTGTGGGTAAAAGATTGTTGAAAATGTGATAAAGAGACTTGGCTGGTGTGGGTAAAAGATTGTTGAAAATGTGATAAAGAGACTTGGCTGGTGTGGGTAAAAGATTGTTGAAAATGTGATAAAGAGACTTGGCTGGTGTGGGTAAAAGATTGTTGAAAATGTGATAAAGAGACTTGGCTGGTGTGGGTAAAAGATTGTTGAAAATGTGATAAAGAGACTTGGCTGGTGTGGGTAAAAGATTGTTGAAAATGTGATAAAGAGACTTGGCTGGTGTGGGTAAAAGATTGTTGAAAATGTGATAAAGAGACTTGGCTGGTGTGGGTAAAAGATTGTTGAAAATGTGATAAAGAGACTTGGCTGGTGTGGGTAAAAGATTGTTGAAAATGTGATAAAGAGACTTGGCTGGTGTGGGTAAAAGATTGTTGAAAATGTGATAAAGAGACTTGGCTGGTGTGGGTAAAAGATTGTTGAAAATGTGATAAAGAGACTTGGCTGGTGTGGGTAAAAGATTGTTGAAAATGTGATAAAGAGACTTGGCTGGTGTGGGTAAAAGATTGTTGAAAATGTGATAAAGAGACTTGGCTGGTGTGGGTAAGAGATTGTTGAAAATGTGATAAAGAGACTTGGCTGGTGTGGGTAAGAGATTGTTGAAAATGTGATAAAGAGACTTGGCTGGTGTGGGTAAGAGATTGTTGAAAATGTGATAAAGAGACTTGGCTGGTGTGGGTAAAAGATTGTTGAAAATGTGATAAAGAGACTTGGCTGGTGTGGGTAAAAGATTGTTGAAAATGTGATAAAGAGACTTGGCTGGTGTGGGTAAAAGATTGTTGAAAATGTGATAAAGAGACTTGGCTGGTGTGGGTAAAAGATTGTTGAAAATGTGATAAAGAGACTTGGCTGGTGTGGGTAAAAGATTGTTGAAAATGTGATAAAGAGACTTGGCTGGTGTGGGTAAAAGATTGTTGAAAATGTGATAAAGAGACTTGGCTGGTGTGGGTAAAAGATTGTTGAAAATGTGATAAAGAGACTTGGCTGGTGTGGGTAAAAGATTGTTGAAAATGTGATAAAGAGACTTGGCTGGTGTGGGTAAAAGATTGTTGAAAATGTGATAAAGAGACTTGGCTGGTGTGGGTAAAAGATTGTTGAAAATGTGATAAAGAGACTTGGCTGGTGTGGGTAAGAGATTGTTGAAAATGTGATAAAGAGACTTGGCTGGTGTGGGTAAAAGATTGTTGAAAATGTGATAAAGAGACTTGGCTGGTGTGGGTAAAAGATTGTTGAAAATGTGATAAAGAGACTTGGCTGGTGTGGGTAAAAGATTGTTGAAAATATGATAAAGAGACTTGGCTGGTGTGGGTAAAAGATTGTTGAAAATGTGATAAAGAGACTTGGCTGGTGTGGGTAAAAGATTGTTGAAAATGTGATAAAGAGACTTGGCTGGTGTGGGTAAAAGATTGTTGAAAATGTGATAAAGAGACTTGGCTGGTGTGGGTAAGAGATTGTTGAAAATGTGATAAAGAGACTTGGCTGGTGTGGGTAAAAGATTGTTGAAAATGTGATAAAGAGACTTGGCTGGTGTGGGTAAAAGATTGTTGAAAATGTGATAAAGAGACTTGGCTGGTGTGGGTAAAAGATTGTTGAAAATGTGATAAAGAGACTTGGCTGGTGTGGGTAAAAGATTGTTGAAAATGTGATAAAGAGACTTGGCTGGTGTGGGTAAAAGATTGTTGAAAATGTGATAAAGAGACTTGGCTGGTGTGGGTAAAAGATTGTTGAAAATGTGATAAAGAGACTTGGCTGGTGTGGGTAAAAGATTGTTGAAAATGTGATAAAGAGACTTGGCTGGTGTGGGTAAAAGATTGTTGAAAATGTGATAAAGAGACTTGGCTGGTGTGGGTAAAAGATTGTTGAAAATGTGATAAAGAGACTTGGCTGGTGTGGGTAAAAGATTGTTGAAAATGTGATAAAGAGACTTGGCTGGTGTGGGTAAAAGATTGTTGAAAATGTGATAAAGAGACTTGGCTGGTGTGGGTAAAAGATTGTTGAAAATGTGATAAAGAGACTTGGC
Organism: Omphiscola glabra; assembly: GCA_964017045.1. Taxonomy (NCBI): domain Eukaryota; kingdom Metazoa; phylum Mollusca; class Gastropoda; family Lymnaeidae; genus Omphiscola; species Omphiscola glabra. Next base: position 27,537,477 of record OZ024802.1, on the reverse strand, counting down.
TGGTGTGGGTAAAAGATTGTTGAAAATGTGATAAAGAGACTTGGCTGGTGTGGGTAAAAGATTGTTGAAAATGTGATAAAGAGACTTGGCTGGTGTGGGTAAAAGATTGTTGAAAATGTGATAAAGAGACTTGGCTGGTGTGGGTAAAAGATTGTTGAAAATGTGATAAAGAGACTTGGCTGGTGTGGGTAAAAGATTGTTGAAAATGTGATAAAGAGACTTGGCTGGTGTGGGTAAGAGATTGTTGAAAATGTGATAAAGAGACTTGGCTGGTGTGGGTAAAAGATTGTTGAAAATGTGATAAAGAGACTTGGCTGGTGTGGGTAAAAGATTGTTGAAAATGTGATAAAGAGACTTGGCTGGTGTGGGTAAAAGATTGTTGAAAATGTGATAAAGAGACTTGGCTGGTGTGGGTAAAAGATTGTTGAAAATGTGATAAAGAGACTTGGCTGGTGTGGGTAAAAGATTGTTGAAAATGTGATAAAGAGACTTGGCTGGTGTGGGTAAAAGATTGTTGAAAATGTGATAAAGAGACTTGGCTGGTGTGGGTAAGAGATTGTTGAAAATGTGATAAAGAGACTTGGCTGGTGTGGGTAAAAGATTGTTGAAAATGTGATAAAGAGACTTGGCTGGTGTGGGTAAAAGATTGTTGAAAATGTGATAAAGAGACTTGGCTGGTGTGGGTAAAAGATTGTTGAAAATGTGATAAAGAGACTTGGCTGGTGTGGGTAAAAGATTGTTGAAAATGTGATAAAGAGACTTGGCTGGTGTGGGTAAAAGATTGTTGAAAATGTGATAAAGAGACTTGGCTGGTGTGGGTAAAAGATTGTTGAAAATGTGATAAAGAGACTTGGCTGGTGTGGGTAAAAGATTGTTGAAAATGTGATAAAGAGACTTGGCTGGTGTGGGTAAAAGATTGTTGAAAATGTGATAAAGAGACTTGGCTGGTGTGGGTAAAAGATTGTTGAAAATGTGATAAAGAGACTTGGCTGGTGTGGGTAAAAGATTGTTGAAAATGTGATAAAGAGACTTGGCTGGTGTGGGTAAAAGATTGTTGAAAATGTGATAAAGAGACTTGGCTGGTGTGGGTAAAAGATTGTTGAAAATGTGATAAAGAGACTTGGCTGGTGTGGGTAAAAGATTGTTGAAAATGTGATAAAGAGACTTGGCTGGTGTGGGTAAAAGATTGTTGAAAATGTGATAAAGAGACTTGGCTGGTGTGGGTAAAAGATTGTTGAAAATGTGATAAAGAGACTTGGCTGGTGTGGGTAAAAGATTGTTGAAAATGTTTTTGTGGGAATTGAATCATTGAAGGGGTTGAATCACTGAACTAGATTTAATTTTAAAAAAACCAATTTACCATTGGTTGACATCCCGACTACAAGACATCTCTGGAATCTACAGAAAGAACAAAGTGTTCTAGACGTGCCGGTGACGTTACACGATTGGTTAAATTTGCAGGTGAAGGTCGAACCATGCTTCAACGCACGCCTGAAGAACCCCTATTTTTAAAAAAAAAGCAAAAGTATCCTGGTTAGAGTTTCGTGACAATGTTATTTTTATCATGACTAAGGCGAGTCCATTTTCATCGTTAAGTTCAAGAAATTATGTTCAAAATGACGCTTTAAGAAAAGAAAACTTACTTTACAAGCCTCACACGTGTTGACGCCGTAGTGAAAACCGGAAGCTGCCTCCTTGCAGACGCGACATGGCGGGAGCGTCCTTAGCAACTCACTTCTGTCTCTTCGTGGCCTGCCAGAAGTGGCCTTGTTATTAGACTTAAAGCTCGTTGATAGCACCATTTCACTGAAAATCTGAAGGGGGAAAAAAATAATTTTTAAAATTCCCTTTGAGAAGGAAATTTGAATACTTAATGAAGGTTTGTTTATGGTATTAAATATAGTTTTCAGTGGTATTAAATATAATATTAAATATAGTTTTCAATGGTATTAAATATAGTATTAAAATAGTTTTCACTGGTATTAAATAAAGTTTTCAGTGGTATTAAATATAGTTTTCAGTGGTATTAAATATAGTTTCAATGGTATTAAATATAGTTTTCAATGGTATTAAATATAGTTTTCATTAGTATTAAATATAGTTTTCAATGGTATTAAATATAGTTTTCCATGGTATTAAAAATAGTTTTCAATGGTATTAAATAAAGTTTATCTTATTGGCGATTATTTTGCTGTTGACTGAAATTAAAAGATAGGAGACATTTTTTTAAAATATTTTATTTTTTACACTTGTAGCGGATGCAACGGTACTTTCGTATTATTTTTTAATGGGTCCACACCCCCCCCCCCTTTTTTTTTTTTTAAAGACATTTGAAAAATTAAAGGATTTCATCCAAATGTTCATAGAGATATTTAAATTTTTAATAGGTTTTACTAGGGGTCGGCAAAACTACGACCCGTGGGCCGGATCTTGTCCGCGTCTTAAGTTTTTCCGACCCGCCAGGAGCTTGCTAAGTTAAATTTGTAATATCGTTTTTTTTATTTACCAATTCATCATCAACATAACTGTCAAAAATGAACATCTGTGTGAAGACAGTATTTATCACCCTATCAATAGAATCCAAAGAAGATTCAGCTTCTCGTTGTCATTCTCCAATGGATAATGGATATTCTTTCAAATTGGAGATATCGATCAGCAATCCGATATACCAGTTTGAAGAAAGATACAAAGAAATAAAGAACTGAAAATATGCTCAAATAAGTGGCTCCAATAAGTGGCTTCAATAACTTGCTCCCATAATTGGCTCCAATAAGCGGATCCAATATATGGCTCCCATAAGTGGCTCCAATAAGCGGGTCCAATAAGTGGGTCCAATAAGTGGCTCCAATAACTGGCTCCCATAAGTGGCTCCAATAAGCGGATCCAATATATGGCTCCCATAAGTGGCTCCAATAAGCGGGTCCAATAAGTGGCTCCTTTGCTGCCCTGTTGGAAACTACTTCTGAGCTAAGTGCTACATTATATTTTTTGATACATTTTCATTTTATTCGTTTTTCTGTTTGTTCGCTGATGAAGGCTTCCTGCCGACACGTTCGTTGTTTTGTTGCGTTCCTTTTATCAGGTTTAACCTTACTGTGTTCTACTAATTTCCTATTGTGCTAACCTGATTGCAGTCTCCCCCATTATTACCTAAACATACATTAAGTCATAAAAGCACACATTATGTCATAAAACACACATTATGTCATAAAAACATACATTAAGTCATAAAAGCACACATTATGTCATAAAAACACACATTATGTCATAAAAACACACATTATGTCATAAAAACACACCTTACGTCATAAAAACATACATTATGTCATAAAAACACACACTAAGTCATAAAAACACACATTAAGTCATAAAAATGCACATTAAGTCATAAAAACACACATTAAGTCATAACAACACACATTAAGTCATAAAAAACACATTATGTCATAAAAACACACATTAGGTCATAAAAACATACATTATGTCATAAAAACACACGTTATGACATAAAACACACATTATGTCATAAAGCACACATTAGGTCATAAAAACACACATTATGTCATAAAAGCACACATTATGTCATAAAAGCACACATTATGTCATAAAAACACACATTATGTCATAAAAACACACCTTATGTCATAAAAACACACATTAAGTCATAAAAACACACATTAAGTCATAAAAACACACATTAAGTCATAAAACACACATGTCATAAAACTCACATTATGTCATACAAACACACGTTATGTCATAAAAACACACGTTCATTGCTTCGTGTTAAATTTTGACATGGAGCATACAATTGTGTGCCTTACATCTTTTAAATTTACGTTTTTATAAGATACACATTTGGAAGATACTCCAATCCCATGTGTATTTAGGCCCTATTGAGTCTCAAACAATGCGTCCCGCTGACCCCGACAAGATTGTCATGCCGCCGTTCTTCAAGAAAAAAACCATTTCCGTCTCCTGGGCAATAATATAATTTTACTATATTTTTTTTTTAAATTAACGAATAAATAGCATATCATCAATAGAAAGAAATTAATAATGAAAATATCACCTTTAAGAATGTATAATTAATGGGAGGTAAAAATCATTTAAAGTTATCCGAGCGGTGTCGTATGAGTATGTGTTATTTCAGTGTCATATGCCACAAGGAGCGGCCAGCAAGTGTCATATGCCACAAGGAGCGGCCAGTAAGTGCCCTATGCCACAAGGAGCGGCCAGTAAGTGCCCTATGCCACAAGGAGCGGCCAGTAAGTGTCAAATGCCACAAGGAGCGGCCAGTAAGTGCCAAATGCCACAAGGGGCGGCCAGTAAGTGCCAAATGCCACAAGGAGCGGCCAGTAAGTGCCAAATGCCACAAAGAGCGGCCAGCAAGTGTCATGTGCCACAAGGAGCGGCCAGTAAGTGCCAAATGCCACAAGGAGCGGCCAGCAAGTGCCCTATGCCACAAGGAGCGGCCAGTAAGTGTCATATGCCTCAAGGAGCGGCCAGCAAGTGCCCATTCCGTCGAACGCTGACTGCACTTTGGAAGTTTGGAAAAGCTGTTGGAGATTTTTTTTTTTTTTTAAAGGTTGGGGGAAGGGGGTGGGGGAGTGTTCGGCAATCAAGTCAACGCATGAAATTTGATCACGCAGATACATTTTGAAAACGCCAGATAAGATCTTTCGCTTCTCTGTTATAATTATAACTTTAACGAGGTCGCGACGGTTTCTTTCTTTCTTTTTTTTTTTAAAGATAAATAGATTGATTCCAATACTAAAACAATATACAGAAAAGATATATAACAAGTCGCAGACTTTTTTTTCCAAGCAAATTTTGGCAGAAATGCGACGGTTACCGGAAATTTGATCGAAAGAAATTTCATAGACGGAAAATTGATCGACGGTAATTTGATCGAACGGAAATTTAGTCGAATCTTTTTTTCAGTTCAGACGTTAAAATGTTCGTCAAATTTCTTTTTGAACGCACTATACTATATAGTAAAACAAAATAATGCGTTCAAAAAGAAATTTGACGCAAAATTTTAACGTATAAACTAAAAAAACGATTCGACCAAATTTCCGTTCGATCAAATTTCCGTCGATCAATTTTCCGTCGACGAAATTTCTTTCGATCAAATTTCCGTATACGAAATGCGACATCGCACGAGAAGGTGACCAAAGAACTTGTTGAGAAGGTGACCAAAGAACTTGTTGAGAAGGTGACCAAAGAACTTGTTGAGAAGGTGACCAAAGAACTTGTTGAGAAGGTGACCAAAGAACTTGTTGAGAAGGTGACCAAAGAACTTGTTGAGAAGGTGACCAAAGAACTTGTTGAGAAGGTGACCAAAGAACTTGTTGAGAAGGTGACCAAAGAACTTGTTGAGAAGGTGACCAAAGAACTTGTCGAGGCTCTTGTGTTTTTTCAGTTGGTTTTTTTTAAATATTTTTTTTTACACTAGCAATAGCGTGTGTGTAAGTGTTTTTTTTCCCCAAGCTACACATGATCTAAAATTACACATGATAGTAAATGAGTTATCTTTGTTGTTATCTCGGCGGCCAACATATGTAACATTTTCACCAGCGGCACAAACGGGGCGTTAGTTCTAGGGCATGCGAACTTACACAGTGGACAATGTAATCAGGGTGCACGTGTGGGGCATGCCAACTTACACAGTGGACAATGTAATCAGGGTGCACGTGTAAGGCAGGCCAACTTACACAGTGGACAACGTAATCAGGGTACACATGCGTACGACTTATAAAATCATGCGATACCGGAAACTATTGAAATATCAAAAGCTAATTATATTGCACATTTATGTATCCTTATTTAACTATTAAATATTCAGACGGTCCCGATCGTATCCGGAAATTTGTTTGAAAAAATATTTCATCGACGGAAAATTGATCGACGGAAGTTTGGTCGAACGGAAATGTGATCGAATTTTATTTTCAGTTCACACGAGCAAATTTTGTTTTAGTTTATAGTATAGTGCGTTCACAAAGATAATTGACGAAAATTTGATCGAGTGAACTGAAAAAACAATTCGACTAAACTTCCGTTCGACCAAACTTCCGTTCGACCAAACTTCCGTTCGACCAAACTTCCGTTCGACCAAACTTCCGTTCGACCAAACTTCCGTTCGACCAAACTTCCGCAGGACCAAACTTCCGTTAGACCAAACTTCCGTTAGACCAAAATTCCGTTCGACCAAACTTCCGTTCGACCAAACTGAATGGGGGCGATGGGCAAAGTGATGCATTCAGGTTCCCGAGAGGCGTGAGGCCCCCCAGAGACGTGAGGACCCTTAAGGCATGAGGCCCCCACAGAGGCGTAAGGCCCTGGGGAAGGGCCTAGTGTGCCCATGCCTCAAGATGGCACTGCGGAAGCAGTCGTCAAGACGAAGTGTATTATAAATGCAAGCGGCAATATTATAAATGCAAAGGGCAAGATTATAAATGCAAGGGGCAAGATTATAAATGCAAGGGGCAAGATTATAAATGCAAGGGGCAAGATTATAAATACAAGCGGCAAGATTATAATGCAAGGGGCAAGATTATAAATGCAAGGGCAAGATTATAAATTCAAGGGGCAATTTTATAAATGCAAGGGGCAAGATTATAAATGCAAGGGGCAATATTATAAATGCAAGGGGCAAGATAGAGTTTATGAAAAATTCGAGGTGTTCAAGTGATGTTTAGACATTCGCAAGGGGTCAGAGGAAAGTTTTTTTAAAAATACGCAAGGGGTCAGATGAAGCCTGGTTTAAAATGATAACCGTCATGTACAATGCAAGGGGTCAAATGAAGTGTTTGAAACGCATGATGCGTAAGGGGTCCATAAAGCGATGGACAAATGCAAGGGGTCAGATAAACGTCAAGTACAATGCAAAGGGTCAAACGAAGTGTTTGAAACGCATGAGGCGTAAGGAGTCCATAAAGCGATGGACAAATGCAGGGGGTCAGATAAACGTCATGAACACTGGAAAAAAAAAAAAAAAACGGGGGGGGGGGGGGGGGGGGGGCGATGTCTCAGAGCCGAATGGTGAATGAAAATGAATTAAAAACGTGATGTACATTTGTAGTAGAAAGCGGGGGACCTCGGATTTCCCCAATCACTAATCAATTTTTTCTCATGGATTTGTTGTCATTGCCGAAGTTGATTTTTGTAAAATGATTTCAGTACTTCAAGGTCACGTGTATGACGTAACACGGACATGTGACTTTCATTGAATGTTAACAGGAGATCAGTTACACGTTGTGGCCAATTTGACCGCCCTCAGGTCACTTTGACATCACGTTGTTGCCAATTTGACCGCCCTCGGGTCACTTTGACATCACGTTGTGGCCGATTTGACCGCCCTCGGGTCACTTTGACATCACGTTGTGGCCAAATTGACCGCCCTGGGGTCACTTTGACATCACGATGTGGCCAATTTGACCGCCATGGTGTCACTTTGACATCACGTTGTGGCCAATTTGACCGCCCTTGGGTCACTTTGACATAACGCTGTGGCCAATTTGACCGCCCACATACACTCTCATTTTTACTCTTTCTCTCTCCTCCTCTCTATATCACTATCTCTCTTTATATAACTCTCTCTCTCTCTGTATGTGTCTATTTGTGTGTGTGTGTGGCGTTGCTTCTTTCTGTGTCTGACTCTTTAGATCATGATCACTGTCCTGTCCACGATCTCTCTATCTCGATTATTTTTTTATATCATGAGATTGTTCCTTATTCCCCCCCCCCCCCCCAACCACGCCAATTTTTCACTAATTTAAAAATTAAATTAAAATTAATTTCTATATTTAATTGAAATGTTTTTCCTGCTTCATGTGGTATGAAACGGGGAGTGGAGTTGGGGAGTGCGGCCCCCCCCCCTAATGGTAGCACTTTTTGCGGGCGGAACTTTCCGTCTATACTTCATATTGACTACTCTGTTTATTACTTATTTTTATGTTTATTCTGTACGCATTATGGATATCCTTTTTTTTTTAAATTGTAGGCAAATTTAAAGAAATTTTGTAGAAAAGAATAATGATATAAAGAATATATTGACATTTATTCGAAATGGACTTCGTATACATTTATGTTTTATTAAAAATGTTAGTCTATTTGAGTTTACGGCAATTTCTGTTTAAATTTAGTTCTCAAAGACAACAATTTGGGAATTATATTAAAATAACGAAATGAGCATAGCCTGACACATTAACTAGAATTGTTCCAATAGCTTCGTGGCGCCACCTTTCGGCTCCTCTAATTTAACACACGCCACACGTGTTTTACCTCTAGATCGTAAAAGTTGTACGAAATAAGTAATATCCTCACAGAAACACGTGCCGGTCAAATTTTTGCGCCCCACACCATGTCTTGCGCCATTCTTATACAACCAGGAAGGTGCTAAAACTAAAGTCTGCATTTCTAAAGAACTACAGCATCGTTTTTTTTTCCCCTGCCCATTGTTTACGTCCGAGCTCGTTTCTGATTGGCTGTTGTCGCAGCTTTCGTTTGGTGATTGGTTGAAATCTTCTCGGCCACGCGACAGCTCTGTGATGTCCTAATATCCAAGTCGGAGTTTTGGGGGGGAGGGGGGGAATCTACTTGGATCAACAGACGAAAGGCTTAGAACTTTTTGGGAGAAGGGGAAAAAAAATTGATTGTAGGAAAAATTATTTGTGTCGATGAAGGTATTAGAAAAGTGGGTTTAGCAGTGTTTGCTGGTCTGTTATAATTTGAGTGCAGTAGAATTAGATGACCTTGTTGACTATGTTCCTCGAGTTACATTTTGACGAACTACCTTGAGGAATTATTTTTTTTTACACTTGAGGCTTGTCAGGCGACCTCGCTTATTTTACACTCAAGATAGGGTCAGTTCACCTGGACGATTTTACACCTTAGATATGTTAGGTGACCTGTACGATTTTACACCTTGGATAGGTCAGGCGACCTCGCTTATTTTACACTCAAGATAGGGTCAGTTCACCTGGACGATTTTACACCTTAGATATTTTAGGTGACCTGTACGATTTTACACCTTGGATAGGTCAGGCGACCTCGCTTATTTTACACTCAAGATAGGGTCAGTTCACCTGGACGATTTTACACCTTAGATATGTTAGGTGACCTGTACGATTTTACACCTTGGATAGGTCAGGCGACCTCGCTTATTTTACACTCAAGATAGGGTCAGTTCACCTGGACGATTTTACACCTTAGATATGTTAGGTGACCTGTACGATTTTACACCTTGGATAGGTCAGGTGACCTGGACGCTTTTACACGCCTAACGGCCTAACGGTTTGACTAAATTGAAGATTTAGCACAAAATATTAGGTCAATGACCTTGCTCTTATTTTGGTCGATTATTCGCCATTGCTGTAATCATCTCACATCTTACATTTGGGACAAATGTGAAAATGTATAAATTTGTGGACACGTTACAATGTGTACACCTTTTGTTTTGACGATGTCGCCGACTTGTACAAATTATCCGCAAGGAAATGAACATTAAAAGAAAACTAGCTCTCATTTCCCATATTTTTTTTTGTTAAATTTTTTTTTACAATTACCTCCTGGCTACCTCTTGATATTGATACAATTACTTCCTGACTACCTCTTGATATTGATACAATTACTTCCTGGCTACCTATGGATATTGATACAATTACTTCCTGGCTACCTCTTGATACAATTACTTCCTGGCTACCTCTTGATATTGATACAATTACTTCCTGGCTACCTCTTGATATTGATACAATTACTTCCTGGCTACCTCTTGATATTGATACAATTACTTCCTGGCTACCTCTTGATATTGATACAATTACTTTCTGGCTACCTCTTGATATTGAAATCAATATCGTTGGAGCTAGGTTTCTTTTTTTTTTTTTCATTTTCTTTTTTAGTTGTTGTGTCCGGTGACGAAAGCTTTTGGTCGATACATCCTTTTCGTTCTGTCTTTTTTAAGCTTTCCCCATAATCAAGCTTTAAATCAAGGGTCTCCAAACAACGGCCCGCGGGCAAGATCCGGGCCGCCATGTGTCCTTAACCTGGCCCACCTGGCTGCTAAACGGGTACCTGGGTAGTCGTGATAAATATTGAACTTGACAAAGCCAGGTCCATATACTTACCATTGAAATTCTAATTAACGTAGGCTGATTAAAATTTGAGGATTGACATCCCATGGATACATTTTAGGATAATGCTTTAAAAAATATAAAATAAGGTCTTTCACCGCATACAATATCATCGCTTGTTCGGGGCAAATTTGAGCGTAACTATAACACAATGTTCAAGGTTGCCCTTTCCTTCAATCACAGGCATTGCCCCATGCTGATGCTAACACTTAAAATACTGTACAAGGTTGCCCTTTCCTTCAATCACAGGCATTGCCCCATGCTGATGCTAACACTTAAAATACTGTACAAGGTTGCCCTTTCCTTCAATCACAGGCATTGCCCCATGCTGATGCTAACACTTAAAATACTGTACAAGGTTGCCCTTTCCTTCAATCACATGCATTGCCCCATGCTGATGCTAACACTTAAAATTTGCTTAACGGGAGACACACACAAAAATCACTTTTTTTTTTCAAACTTGAGATAAATCGGTCTAACCCGAGCATTGCACGTTTAGTGGATAGATTGAGAATTGTGGGCCACAGGACAGAATCAAGGGCGTTTCCGTCCTATAGAATATTGAATTTTGGGTGTCGTGGGCAGAGAGCGACTCCTCTGGCCTCAACTTCTATATGTTCTAGTACAGCGGTTCTCAACCTTCCTAATGCCGCGACCCTTTAATATAGTTTCTCGTGTTGCCGCTCCATAAGAGCATTCGTCCATGTGTTTTTAATAACTACCATGACACTCCCATCGGGTTAGCCAATCCCAAAGCCCGCCCACGCCCATTCGTGTAGCTCCTCCTCCGTCAATGAATGGCGTCACTGAATCAATGCCGGCGGCACGCTGTTCAGTTTATTGCTTTAAATATAGGGCATATGGTTTTATATCATGATTTTAGTTAACGTGTACAGGGCATATGGTAATAGGACATATGGCTTTATATATAATGATGTTAGTTAACGTGTAGGCCTATAAGACATATGGCATATGGCTTTATATATAATGATGTTAGTTAACGTGTACAGGGCATATTGCTTTATATAATGATGTTAGTTAACGTGTATAAGGCATATTGCTTTATATAATGATGTTAGTTAACGTGTATAGGGCATATTGCTTTATATAATGATGTTAGTTAACGTGTATAGGGCATATTGCTTTATATAATGATGTTACTTAACGTGTACAGGGCATATGGTTTTATATAATGATGTTAGTTAACGTGTACAGGGCATATTGCTTTATATAATGATGTTAGTTAACGTGTATAAGGCATATTGCTTTATATAATGATGTTAGTTAACGTGTATAGGGCATATTGCTTTATATAATGATGTTAGTTAACGTGTATAAGGCATATTGCTTTATATAATGATGTTAGTTAACGTGTATAGGGCATATTGCTTTATATAATGATGTTACTTAACGTGTACAGGGCATATGGTTTTATATAATGATGTTAGTTAACGTGTACAGGGCATATTGCTTTATATAATGATGTTAGTTAACGTGTACAGGGCATATTGCTTTATATAATGATGTTAGTTAACGTGTATAGGGCATATGGCTTTATATAATGATGTTAGTTAACGTGTATAGGGCATATGGCTTTATATAATTATGTTAGTTAACGTGTATAGGGCATATGGCTTTATATAATTATGTTAGTTAACGTGTACAGGGCATATGGCTTTATATAATTATGTTACTTAACGTGTACAGGGCATATGGTTTTATATAATGATGTTAGTTAACGTGTACAGGGCATATTGATTTATATAATGATGTTAGTTAACGTGTACAGGGCATATTGCTTTATATAATGATGTTAGTTAACGTGTATAGGGCATATGGCTTTATATAATTATGTTAGTTAACGTGTATAGGGCATATGGCTTTATATAATTATGTTAGTTAACGTGTACAGGGCATATTGATTTATATAATGATGTTAGTTAACGTGTACAGGGCATATGGCAATATATAATGATGTTAGTTAACGTGTACAGGGCATATGGCATTATATAATGATGTTAGTTAACGTGTACAGGGCATATTGATTTATATAATGATGTTAGTTAACGTGTACAGGGCATATGGCAATATATAATGATGTTAGTTAACGTGTACAGGGCATATGGCATTATATAATGATGTTAGTTAACGTGTACAGGGCATATTGATTTATATAATGATGTTAGTTAACGTGTACAGGGCATATTGATTTATATAATGATGTTAGTTAACGTGTACAGGGCATATGGCAATATATAATGATGTTAGTTAACGTGTACAGGGCATATGGCATTATATAATGATGTTAGTTAACGTGTACAGGGCATATTGATTTATATAATGATGTTAGTTAACGTGTACAGGGCATATTGATTTATATAATGATGTTAGTTAACGTGTACAGGGCATATGGCAATATATAATGATGTTAGTTAACGTGTACAGGGCATATGGCATTATATAATGATGTTAGTTAACGTGTACAGGGCATATTGATTTATATAATGATGTTAGTTAACGTGTACAGGGCATATGGCTTTATATAATGATTTTAGTTAACGTGTATAGGGCATATGGCATTATATAATGATGTTAGTTAACGTGTATAGGGCATATTGCTTTATATAATGATGCAATAATTTAGCAGCCTTTTAAAAAGAACACCTTTTTTCTTCATTTTTAAAATAATTTTTTCGAGTTGTTGAAACAAATAAAAAGTTTGAATTTTAAAAAAAAATAATTAGTGGGGTAATATATATTTCAGGGGCGAAACTATAAGTTTGGATCAAAAGCGTACCTACAATCGGAATTAAATTGTATTTATTTATGTCGGTAGAAATTGGGAGGGGGGGTACGACGGAATCAGAGCCGGGCCTGGGTGACGTCATGTCTAACTTTGGGGCTGATAGATCCCTCCCTGCCATCCCTAACGCCTGAAAAGCACCCTCCTCCCCCACACTCCCAACCAATGAAATTTTCTGAAAGAAACATTGGTCATAACGCACGGGTCCACCTGCACACCCCAAAGGCTTTTCCTAACAAGCTTGAATAGGCTAGAGGTGAAAAGGTGGGGGGGGGGGGGGTCCTCAGCGCAATACTTTGCCCAAGGCCCCCGATGCTTTTAAGACGGCCCTGACCCAGTTTACTCTCCATCCTCGCTGTATTTAGTAATAAACCTATAGATACGCATTGTGTTATAGTTATAGCGTCCATCTACTGAGTCCCGTGTCACAATCTTGACAAGTTCTTGGTCTGAATCCATGTTGGGGTGAAATCTGACGTGATTTTCTGACACCTGTCGCGGTCTCACGTGGCACAGACATGGCCGGCTTGGGCGGTGGGTGGGTGAATGCTTCTGATGCTATTTCGGGAACTGCTGTGCATTATTTTTTTAGGAAAAGAATGCTACATTTATCTCCCATTAAGCTAATTTTAAACGACCAGTTAAGTTATTAAGTGCATTAGCTTCAGGGGTGTTGTTGTTTTTTTTAAACGAAAACAAAAAGAAATCAAGGGTTGCGGCTCAAAGCGAGGTCAACGATTGGTCGATTTGCCAGCGATTCTCAATCGGTGCCAGGATACCTTGAGGTATTTAAATTTAGACATAGGAGCTGACATGGGGGCTCGTCCGGGATTGGAAAACATCGTCATTTTCTTACTTTGAGGTAAAGTCCAATAACTTTCTTATATTTCAACTTTGGTGAAGTTACATCTATCGTCGCATGTTCCCGTGTTTCATGGTCGGAGCTCTGCTGCCACAGTGTATCATGTCAACTCCTATGTCTTTGGGATTGAGTCATTCATCAAATTCTCACAACACGTTGTAATAGGTCTTACTATTCCTAATAGTAGTAAATAAACTCAAGTCTTTTCGTACTAACTATAACTTTAATAATCAATGAGGAATACAGGCTGGAGCTACAAGAAACACATCTTTCTTCCACCACGTTCCACATTATAACTGCCGCACGACTAAAACTTACGTCACAATACGGACTAGACAATACGTCACAATTAACATAAAAATGCGTCATTCAGACAAGCGCGGGAAGAGCGTTCATTAAATAATAAAAACTCTCTAACACACACCTTGCGTAATAAACATGCATTCAAACGCAACAATAACTAACGAACTCCCATACTCGACAGTAAGTTTTATTTGGATTTTCAAATTATGAGACTTCTTTAGATAAATTACAAATTACGTTATCGACCAATTAAGGACGTGGTGTACAAAAAAAAATTGAAATTCTTTGCGATTATCAATAATAATTTTACGCTATGGGTGCGCTTAACAGAGGTTGGGAACGGCTGCGTTGGGGTATACCTTTGGTTCCTGCTAAGTGGTATTAATTTATAGTAGTTAAAAGGGTTGCGAGACTGAGGGAGGTAGGACAGAAAAGGATTGCACTGAAATATGGTGAGTAAAAAAAAAAAAAAGAGGTTTACAAGCCGACAAATTGTTAGTAGTGGCTCGGCAACTAGCGAAACCTCATCAATTCTTTTTTTTCTTTTTTTTTAACTGGGTCAGGTTTATCATTACCATCCATTGGGAAATTTCCCAAGATCTGGGGAATTCACGACTCGACTTGGGTCTAGTGATTAATCAAGAAAATCAGACGAAGCCTTGGAAAATGTTAGCTTGGAGAGAAAATTGTGTGAAATTTCATGAAAAAAAAGCATTAAAAGTTCAAAATAAATAATAGAAAAATATTTAAAATTAAAAAACAAAGGAAACATTATTTGTTTCCCCACTTTACACTATATAACTCTGTGAGATTAGTTGAAATTTTAAATAACACTGAAAATAAGAAATCTTCTTAAATTGAAGTTAATATTGTATTTTTAAAAAAGTAAAATAAAAATAATAAATTACGTTCAGTTTGTTTTGCGAACGCTCTTTTATTTTGACGCATCAGTGCGCATGGGCAATAATTTCGGCACCGGATACAGTATCTGTAAATATGGCCCATCTAAAGATCCAATGCTTTCAAAAGAGGTGGGCTATAGAAGTGGCGAAGGCGAATGAAAAGTACAATTTGCCACACAAAATGATGTACTACCATGGGCTAATTCAGAGTATTGGTGCCATTAGGGGTAAATTGGAATGTTGAGAGATATCACCCCGTTTTTTACCATGGCCGCCAACTTGATTGCCGTGAACCGTAAAATTAAGAATAAAATGTTTAAAAATAATGAAAAAGTTTCCTAAATGAATGTATCTCTAAACCTAACCTGAACCCGAAATCTAAACCTAGCCTGAACCCTAAATGTATCCCTAACGAAGTCACGGTGATATCTCTCAACATTAGCCCCATTAGGGATACATTTAGTAGGCACTTTGGTAAAGCAAGGGAGACTACTAAAACTTTTGTATGGGAAATGGGCGTCGGCGCGCGAAAATCCGTGTTTTTAATTTGTTGATGTTGGTGCAATTTCATTCATAAAATAATTACTATATCCCACAATTGTGTTCCTTTTCCGGCTTTATGCTTTAGAGGACATCTTGGCCTAAATTTTAATCAATCTCTTTTTTATTTACAATCTGTTAATATTTGAGAAAATCATTGGCGGAAGATGCCGATCCTCGACAAATATTCAATTATTATCACTATTTACATCAAAATATTTGGATAACTGGTAAATTTTTAGAAAGATATCCGCATCTTTTACCATGGCCGCCATCTTGGTTGCCCCGACCCGTGAACTTTTATGTGTTCACGGGTCGGGACAACCAAGATACGGCCGTGGAAAAATAAAATAACTCATGTTTTTTGCTAAAATTACGAATAAAAAGTTTTTAAAAATGAAAAAATGATCTAAATCTATCCCTCACCCTAACCTGAACCCTAAATTCCTCCCTAACAGGGTTTTGACCCTCTCCCTAACAGGGTTTTGACCCTCTCCCTAACAGAGTTTTGACCCTCTCCCTAACAGGGTTTTGACCCTCTCCCTAACAGGGTTTTGACCCTCTCCCTAACAGGGTTTTGACCCTCTCCCTAACAGGGTTTTGACCCTATCGGAACCAGCGTTTTGACACTCTCGCCTTAGCCTAACGTGGCGCTGGGTTTTGACCCTGAAAAGTAGGAAAGTTTAAAAAAAAACAAAGAAAAGTGGCCAAAATTAATTATAAAATAAAGAAGTAATGAAAACCCAACTTACATTTTCCTGGAATACACTTTTACACACTTTATTTCAAGTTCCAACGAAAAGAATATCCAAAAATTAATGAAACACGAATAAAACACGTGTGGTCATCATGGCAGACGACATAAAATACTAAATCAGCCAACCAATCAAATTTTATCATTATATGTAATCAACCAATAAAAATTTAATTAAAAAACATGCCATCGTAATTTAAGGAAAATATAACTCTAATAAAAAAAATAAGGGGAGTGAATCCACGCAAATGATATCACGCTTGTAAAAATCAGCCGGATAACTTATAATTTCGATTGAACTTAAAAGTCTTTTAAACAAGAATATCCTAATTTGAGGTTTAAAAACCCGGTAGAGTCCATATTATATTAAATGATCACAATTTCCCGTGTGCCAAACGTTGTACTGGGCAGCCATTCACACCACAGCCACTTGCATTTGCATAATGGCTATACCGTAATACTATTTCATTCATAAGAGTTGGCCGTGTGCAAAAACTATTAAACCATTGGTCAGGGAGAGCTTTAATTAATTATTCATGTGCCAAAGTTGAAAGATTAAAATAAGTCGACCCTAAACAGTGTGTTTAAATAAAGGGGATGCGTTGCCTTATATAAACTATATAGTCATTGCGCATGACGCGATCAGCGGAATGAGGTCACAAGATGTGGAGGTGTAGTCCATAATAAAAAATGACAAAACAAGTCGTACTTTAAAAATTCATAACTTTAAATAAAACTAAAACAGCTAAAAATATGATTTTGGTGTTATAATTCTGTTAAAAATTAGCTCTATTCAACTATGCCATTGGTTTATTTTTAAAAAAATTTGAATTTTTTACCAAAGTACCTACATTTAGGGTTCAGGTTAGGTTTAGGGATACATTTTAGGGTTCAGGTTAGGTTTAGTTAGTGACAGTGAATTATAAAAGTTCACGGTTGTGGCAACCAAAATGGCACTATTTGTCTGAATTTACCTAATCATGAAATAAGCCCTATTATTGCAAAGAATAGATGCCAGGTTTTCCCCCATAGCGCCATCTTGGTTGACACGACCAGTTAATTCTTTCACGAACTAAATGTATCCCTAAACAGTTACCTAACCGACCTGAACCCTAAATCACTTGAAATGTATCCTTAAACCTAACCTGAACCCTAAATGTATGCCTAAACCTAACCTGAACCCTAAATGTATCCCTAAACCTAACCTGAACCCTAGCCTAAATGTATCCTTAAACCTAACCTGAACCCTAAATGTATCCCTAACCTGAACCTTAAATGTATCCCTAAACCCAACCTGAACTGAACCCTAAATGTATCCCTAAACCTAACTTGAACCCTAAATACTAAATGTATGCCTAAACCTAAACTGAACCCTAAATGTATCCCTAAACTGAACCTTAAATGTATCCCAAACCCAACCTGAACTGAACCCTAAATGTATCCCTAAACCTAACTTGAACCCTAAATACTAAATGTATGCCTAAACCTAACCTGAACCCTAAATGTATCCCTAAACCTAACCAGAACTGAACCCTAAATGTATCCTTAAACCTAACCTGAACCCTAATTCATGGCAACTTTAATGAATACGCAAATGAGGTCATGGCCATGGCATCAATTCTTTGCTTTGACCATACTATTTTTTCATTAACAAGCTTGGACTTAGTACTTGATTATAAAATTGAATGAGTCAAGACCCTGCCTTGTTAAAGCTAAATGGAATAATCAGTAATATGTTTTGCAAGTGTTGCATAATATTTCTTTGGCTGAATAAGCCCACAAAAAAATACTGTTGTCTCTCTGCTTGTTGACTAAGATCAGGATCTACCGGGTAATGTCTGTTCTTATCCCGCCGGGCTACAAAACCTGGTTGGGTGAACATGATATCTCACTTGGTTTTCAGCCTGGATCGGGACAATCAGTAAGAACAAAAGCGAGAGCTGCAACGCCCAGATACCCGAAAGTGCAGACTTTGAAGAGGAACTACCCCAGTAATGCAATACTTCTGGGGGAACCCTTACAAAAAAACACGACTTGGCATGGTTGAGTTTCTCACACTTTCGAAGGTTAAATTTATATACCATTTCTGATAACCAAAAGAAAAACAAAGCATAATTGAAATTTCACGACCAGAGGCCGGAAGGATTGCTCAGGCAAACCGGGCCCTGAGAATTTAAAGGGTAAGCCTTTACTTACTAAACTTACTATAAGACTAATAATACTTAAATATACTTTACAGTGGTCGACATGCAGCTACGAGATCAACAGGCTGGCTTCCGCCAAAACAGATCATGCACAGATCAAATTGCAACACTACAAATCATTGTAGTTGTAGAACAGTCCATGGAACGCCCCCCTAGATATAAATTTTATAAACGACAAAAAGGCCTCCGATAACCTGGACAGACCTTGTGGAAATGTCTCCGGCACTATGGAGAATCAGGAAAACTAGTCAGGATCATTCAGAGTTCATATGAAAAAAATGGCATGCAGGGTGGTACACAAAGGTAGACTCACAGATGACTAACATATGAAATGTTAAGTAGAAAAAATGTTATTGCAAGCATAGTGGGGAAATTTTGTCCTTATAAGTTATTATAAACTGATTCATCAAGCACTTTACCACCCAACATCTATCAAACTGATTCATCAGGCACTTTACCACCCAACATCTATCAAACAGATTCATCAGGCACTTTACCACCCAAAATCTATCAAACTGATTCATCAGGCACTTTACCACCCAACATCTCTGAAACAGATTCATCAGGCACTTTACCACCCAACATCTATCAAACTGATTCATCAGGCACTTCACCACCCAACCTCTATCAGACTGATTCATCAGGCACTTTACCACCCAACATCTATCAAACTGATTCATCAGGCACTTTACCACCCAAAATTTACACTAAAGAATAGCTAGCAACAGCATCAATTAAACCTGGCAAAAAATTATCAGTATAATTGAAATACTATTATTGCTATACATGTATTAAGATTTCACTAAATATTTAATGATGCCAGTCTACAGCCCTCATCATAGTTGGCTTATCTTGCAGGTCCGAGACAAGAATAAACTGGGGAGATTAAAGATGGTGGAGACCAGCTCCCTCATGTTGAGAGTGACAGTGGTTTGAGAAATGTTATGATGAGATAGCCAATCAGGTGGTCCAGGCCATTGGCTCATGAGATAGCCAATCTGGTGGTCCAGGCCTCGTTGGCTCACAAGGTAGCTATATTAAAAATAGTGGTGTCTGTACCTCATATGTGGCTCTACTACTGCACCTCATATGTGGCTCTACTACTGTACCTCATATGTGGCTCTACTACTGTACCTCATATGTGGCTCTACTACTGTACCTCATATGTGGCTCTACTACTGTACCTCATATGTGGCTCTACTACTGTACCTCATATGTGGCTCTACTACTGTACCTCATATGTGGCTCTAATTATCTATTTAATAAAAAATATGAACTATTTATTGCTTATACTTATAATTTATAATATCAGTATATTATTTTTCATTTCATGCTGCTCATTTTTTTATTTCAATTTTTCGTTTAACAGATACAATCTTAATAAATACCATACTTTTTCTTTTCAAGATATTACTGACATTTCAAAAGGAAATTGAATTAATGCATTTGTGCCTAATTTGTTCTCCTGAATAAGCATGGGGCGTAACTCAATTTTAAAATGTAAATGTAATTTTTTAAAAAGAAGAAAAGAAAGAAAATATAAACTAAGCTTTATCGTCATTGTTTTTTAAATTTTATTAAATATAAAAATGAATGAATTGTAATAATTACGATAAAAAAAATGAGGTTATTAATAGAATAACCTTTTAATTACAAGGTTATTAAAGTTGACTATCGCATATTGAAAACAATTCAAGTTATTTGAATGAGCGTTACACATCTACTTTAGCTCCTTATTTACACAGATGGAGTGATGGTATTTGCCAAGGTTGTTTTTTTTAAAAATCTTTCTTGATTTAATTTGACACATTTAAAAAGTTTGAGTGAATGAATTGGGCATTTTAAAACTTATTTAAAATTATTATTTGTTGGTTATATGTGAACATTTTGTTTCATTGGACATTTTAAATTTTGATCATTTGTTTCGAGTGGATTGTTTCATGCATTTTTTAGTGACTAAAATAAAAATAAGAATTCAATGACCTCTTTGGCCAAATCATTTTAACTCAAATGTATGGAAAACATCCTTCTATCTCATTGCACAACTTAGTGGGACAAAAGTTTTTAAAATTATTTTGGAGGAAGCACAGCGCCCTAACTGGCGCCCTAACTGCAAATATTTTAACAGCCTTTCAAATGTATAAATTCTTGTAAAAAATATGTTGTTCAAGGATATTTTTTAAAATTTTCTTCTAATAGTTAATACAAGAAGAAACTATGCTTACAAGTCAAGTATATTTATAGATTGCTTACATATCTGTAGGTTGAATCTTGCCTGAAGAAGACTCTAATCTTGACCATGTTAGTTTATTTTAAAATTTTAACATGTTGAAATAGAAAATGTTACGAATATTTTTTTAAAAGCTTTATTAATATCATGAAAGTTTCATTGCTTTTAAATTGTTTTCTAGATTCAATTATAGAATCAACTTTAAGGAACCACAGCTCCCCAAATGGTATGACCCAGCACCAGCAACTGTAAGATCCAAGAATTGAACAACCAGCACCAACCATTGCTATCAAGAGATAAAAAAAACTGGTTTAATCTTTCAGAGTTTAAAGTGAATATAAAATTTTTACTTAAAATAAATTATTTACACTTTTAAAAAAATTAAATTTCAAGTGTGACAATGAAATAAAGAAAAGTTAAACATTCATGCTCTATCCAAAAAACAATTTCATGTAGGCTTTAATCTAAAATTGTTTGCCTTATAACATATACTTTACTGCTAATGGAATTCCATAATAGTAAAATAAAAATTAAGTTATAAACAGGCTAAACTCATGTTACTGCATGGCATTTTCTGATCTAAAAATGTAATATGTATTTTTAAACTGCAGAATGCCTAAATCAGAAAGACCTAGGACGTGAGCATTGGAAGGACTCATTGGAGTGTGAGGGACATTGGAAGGACTCATTGGAGTGTGAGGGACATTGGAAGGACTCATTGGAGTGTGAGGGACATTGGAAGGACTCATTGGAGTGTTAGGGACTAAGCACATCTTGGAGTCAATATTAGGAACTGACTGAAACCAAATAATTGCATTCATTAGATTTGACAGTGATATCTATATTTAAGTATGATGACTACACAAAGTCAGTGGCTGTCAACCTGTGGGTTGGGACTCGCTAGGGGGTCATGTAACAAAATATTCGAAATTTGAGCTTTTTTTTCTTTTTTTAATGTTAGTATTTATCTCTTATGCAGCACCTTTCATTTTAAATTGAATAATGACTTTGTGCTGCACCAACTTTGCAAATGCTATCAAGGGGTTGCTGTGTTAAAAAGGTTGAGAACCCCCTGCAATAATTATTGATGTAATAAATTGTCTGGAATGTTCTAAAAATGGTAATCCTCATTTGCATATCACATGACTTTTCCTAACTGTAGAGCAAGTATGCAGTCTATACAACCTTGCCATTCTCATAAGATTTCTTGTAATGACTTGAATGAGAATCTTTCTCTGGTCAAAGAATGCTGCTATTGTCGATTGACTGCCTCCTAGAAGCTTAATACATGGTCATGTTTCATGTACCAGCTCTTTTTTGGGTCTTTCATAGATTTGTGGTCCATGTTCTGGCCATCTTAGCACTGTCCTGAGAAGTGAGTTTTGTGGTATTCTACAGATATACCCAAACTATCTCCTGTAATTATCTGCTATTAATTCATGTGTTTTTTACCACAGCGGTTGTTACTCTTTTAATTGGCATTTCAGTTCTTCATTCAGACGTCTATGGTCTGATGGGAGATTCGTAGTCATTAGGTCTGATGGGAGATTTGTAGGCATTTGGTCTGATGGGAGATTTGTAGTCATTAGGTCTGATGGGAGATTTGTAGGCATTTGGTCTGATGGGAGATTTGTAGTCATTAGGTCTGATGGGAGATTTGTAGTTATTAGGTCTGATGGGGGGTTTGTAGGCATTATGTCTGATGGGAGGTTTGTAGGCATTAGGTCTGATGGGAGATTTGTAGTAATTAGGTCTGATGGGAGATTTGTATGCATTAGGTCTGATGGGAGGTTCGTAGGCATTAGGTCTGATGGGAGGTTCGTAGGCATTAGGTCTGATGGAAGATTTGTATGCATTAGGTCTGATGGGAGGTTCATAGGCATTATGTCTGGGAGATTTGTAGGCATTAGGTCTGATGGGAGGTTCATAGGCATTATGTCTGATGGGAGATTTGTAGGCATTAGGTCTGATGGGAGATTTGTAGGCATTTGGTCTGATGGGAGATTTGTAGGCATTTGGTCTGATGGGAGATTTGTAGGCATTAGGTCTGATGGGAGATTTGTATGCATTAGGTCTGATGGGAGATTTGTAGGCATTTGGTCTGATGGGAGATTTGTAGTCATTAGGTCTGATGGGAGATTTGTAGTCATTAGGTCTGATGGGAGATTTGTAGGCATTAGGTCTGATGGGAGATTTGTAGGCATTAGGTCTGATGGGAGATTTGTAGTCATTAGGTCTGATGGGAGATTTGTAGGCATTAGGTCTGATGGGAGATTTGTAGGCATTTGGTCTGATGGGAGATTTGTAGGCATTTTGTCTGATGGGAGATTTGTAGGCATTAGGTCTGATGGGAGATTTGTATGCATTAGGTCTGATGGGAGATTTGTAGGCATTTGGTCTGATGGGAGATTTGTAGGCATTATGTCTGATGGGAGATTTGTAGGCATTTGGTCTGATGGGAGATTTGTAGTCATTAGGTCTGATGGGAGATTTGTAGTCATTAGGTCTGATGGGAGATTTGTAGGCATTAGGTCTGATGGGAGATTTGTAGGCATTAGGTCTGATGGGAGATTTGTAGGCATTAGGTCTGATGGGAGATTTGTAGGCATTTGGTTTGATGGGAGATTTGTAGGCATTTGGTCTGGATAAATTCTAGCTTCCATTTTAATGTGATAGTGGCATTCCAGTAAAGAGGATGATCAAGACATTGTTACTGTCACAATTGCCACATTTTGTGATCTCACTTCCTAGATACTTACACTCTGTAACATCAAGACATTATTACTGTCAAAATTGCCACCTTTTGTGATCTCACTTCCTAGATACTTACACTCTGTAATATCAAGACATTGTTACTGTCACAATTGCCACCTTTTGTGATCTCACTTCCTAGATACTTACACTCTGTAACATCAAGACATTATAACTGTCACAATTGCCACCTTTTGTGATCTCACTTCCTAGATACTTACACTCTGTAACATCAAGACATTGTTACTGTCACAATTGCCACCTTTTGTGATCTCACTTCCTAGATACTTACACTCTGTAACATCAAGACATTGTTACTGTCACAATTGCTACCTTTTGTGATCTCACTTCTTAGATACTTACACTCTGTAACATCATCGCATGGCTACTCAAGTATTGTTCAGTGATTGTGTTCTCCACTTGTGTTTTTTTCCCTCGTGACTTATTTTTTCCTGGTTTTGATTTTAGGCTCCGTTTGGTCATAAAAACACATCCTGTAATTATAAACTGTGTTTTAAATATTAGATAAAATTAAGGCATACAAAACAAATATAAAAAGTCATATTTTTTTTTTAATTCAACTTTTCATGAATTCCCAACAGAATTAGGGGTGTGGGTGGACACTTGCATTGTGTTGTCCAGTTGCATTGTGTTTTCCACTTGCCTTGTGTTGTCCACTTGCCTTGTGTTGTCCATTACAAAGTTGTTGTTGGCATTCACAGGAATCCGTTCACATTTTTTACTTCCTGTTAACACACCTGGTTGTGAATTTAACTTAACACTTTTGGTTTGACATGTATTATTGAAATGACAATTGTTATAAGTATTTTTCATAGTTTTCTATTATTTGTTAAAGATGTTTAGACCTTTATTATTCATAGTGGCAATAGGGATGAAATTTTATTGCAAAATGAAATATGATCTTCTGATTTTATATAGTTTTTATCACATTATATTTAGTGGTGGAAGAGCAAACTGCAATACCAGGTCCATATTTTCTAATGGGCCACCCTACTCTGACTTGCATGTATTCTGTCTTTGTTGCGTTCCCTGCTTGGTCGCACTCCATTTTCTTTGTGTTGTGTTCACTTTCTCATCTCATCTAGTGGCTTATTTTCTTTGTGTTGTGTTCACTTTCTCATCTCATCTAGTGGCTTATTTTCTTTGTGTTGTGTTCACTTTCTCATCTCATCTAGTGGCTTATTTTATTTGTGTTGTGTTCACTTTCTCATCTCATCTAGTGGCTTATTTTCTTTGTGTTGTGTTCACTTTCTCATCTCATCTAGTGGCTTATTTTATTTGTGTTGTGTTCACTTTCTCATCTCATCTAGTGGCTTATTTTATTTGTGTTGTGTTCACTTTCTCATCTCATCTAGTGGCTTATTTTATTTGTGTTGTGTTCACTTTCTCATCTCATCTAGTGGCTTATTTTATTTGTGTTGTGTTCACTTTCTCATCTCATCTAGTGGCTTATTTTATTTGTGTTGTGTTCACTTTCTCATCTCATCAAGTCTTATTTGAATTGATATATTTGAATTGTTCCTTAATTTAGTATTGAGTAAGGTTGAGTGTGTTTGAACTATTTGACAGCCTCTTTCTTCAGGCAGCCATTGACTGGGACAGCCATTGTTTTCCAGCGGGCACTGCTATGGACTTGTGGGTTTGTGTTCATTGATGATTCATTTGAGTTTGGGGCTGATGTGGGGTGGGCTGGTCTGGGCGCTATTATGGGCTTGTGGGTTTGTGTTCATTGATGATTCATTTGAGTTTGGGGCCGATGTGGGGTGGGCTGGTCTCGTTGCTGTTTGGGGGGGGTATGGGGTTGTTGTTTTGTGCCATTTAATGCATTGCATTTTCGATTGTAAAATGGAAAATAAATTTTATTTGAGAAAATGAGGATTGGCTTTGTTGATATGGTGTATGTGGGGGTTTTTTTTGGGGGGGTGTGGTTGCCTCCCTTTGTTTGGGTTGGGGTTGTCTCCCCTTTTATGGACCATTTGTTAGCTTTCTCTGTTCTTTTGGTTTGTTCTGTTGTCTTGCTATCGGGGGGGGGGGGGGGGGTCTTCTTTCCCCCCATGTCGCAGTTGTGCATTTTTTTTTTGGGTGTGATGATGATCGGGCCAGGCTTTTTTTTTTTTTTTCGCCTTTAAATTTAACGTTTTAATTAATTTTTTTTTCAATTTCCACAAATGTCCACATATTTCCACAAATTTCCATACATTTCCACAAATTTAAGATTTTTTGTTAAACATTCTGGCAGATCCTCTTCTGAATAAATTAAACTTAAACGTTTTAATTAATTTTTTTTTCAATTTCCACATATTTCCACAAATGTTCACATATTTCCACAAATGTTCACATATTTCCATACATTTCCACAAATGTCCACAAATTTCTTCACATTTAAGATTTTTTGTTAAACATTCTGGCAGTTCCTCTTCTGATTAAATTAAACTTAAACGTTTTAATTAATTTTTTTTTTCAATTTCCACAAATGTCCACATATTTCCACACATTTCCACAAATTTCCACAGATTTCTTCAAATTTAAGATTTTTTGTTAAACATTCTGGCAGTTCCTCTTCTGATTAAATTAAACTTAAACGTTTTAATTAATTATTTTTTTCAATTTCCACAAATGTCCACATATTTCCACACATTTCCACAAATTTCCATACATTTCCACAAATGTCCACAAATTTCTTCAAATTTAAGATTTTTTGTTAAACATTCTGGCAGTTCCTCTTCTGATTAAATTAAACTTAATCGTTTTAATTAATTTTTTTTTTCAATTTCCACACATTTCCACAAATGTCAACATATTTCCACAGATTTCTTCAAATTTAAGATTGTTTGTTAAACATTCTGGCAGTTCCTCTTCTGCTTAAATTAAACTCTGTTCCGACGAGTCATCTCTGTACTCATACCTTGATATGGATTCTGCACTGGACGTTACTATTTATATCTTATTTCATGTATCTAATTAGTTGCGACATAGAAATATTAAAGAAAAATAAATCAAACAAAGAAAGCGAACAAACAAAATATTAATCAGAAATTTATTTGACAAATCTGAAATTTTTGTTTCACTTTTTATTTCCCCAAACGCTAACAACATTGCAACATTTAAAAATAAATATTAGATCATGTGTTTTAAGGATGCAATTTGAAAACAACAAGAAATAGAGAGTAGCTCAAAGGCTTTGATGGCGAACACTAAAGTTTTTTAACTACTTTCTATTTGTTTTAAATATCTTTATGTAAAATCTTTTTTCCCCCCTCCTGTCTGCGGAGGGGGGCTCTTAGCCGAAACGTTCTTCTTTTATAGTCCAGTCTTTCTTGTTCAAGTTTCCACATACCTTGCTCTTCTCTTTCCTTCACAGTCCTTCATTTTTTGGTGTCCTCCCCAGGTATCCCAGCTTATCGGGTCAGCGGGAGTTTTCCTGTTGTGTTGTATTCATAAGGCCAACGAGAATGGGTCTTGTATTGCACAATTTGGGCGGGTCTTGTATTGGGCATTGTGGGGGGGGGGGGGTCTTGTGCCACACAAATTGGATGGGTCTTGTCTTACGCAATGTAAATGGGTAATGTGTTGCACAATGTGGATGGGTATTGTGTTGCACAATGTGGATGGGTATTGTGTTGCACAGGGTGGGTGGGTCTTGTGATGCGCGGTGGTGATGTGCCTTGTATTGCACAATGTGAATTGATTTTGTATAGCGCGATGTTGGTGTATGTTGGCCGCCTGCCGTCGATGGGTTCGTTTTGGGGGGTCACAGGCTTTTTTTTTCCACCTCATATATACCTCCCCAACCAGATTCATTGAAGTTATGTTTTAAGATAGACACTTTTGATAGGTGTATGTAAATTTACAACATATCTTAATTGTCTAAGTATCTCTAATATATATATATGCATACAAAGTTAATTAAATATATGGTTGTGTTATCCTTCTTTCTATAGTGCTTTTTTATTCCCCCTGATTTTTATCATTACAAAGTTTCAAAAACTATGATATAATATAAAGTAATTTAATTATAAGGTAAACACTTTAGAAAACAAGAACTTAGTCTCATTCACAACAATGATTTAAAGCAATAATATGTTAAAATGAACATACCGAGATAGTAAATTTCGCAAATAAGTAAATTAAGTGGTCAGAAAGATTCATCATTTCATTAAAAAATTTACGAAAATGACACTAGGAATCACCTTTTTCAATTCTTACAGTAAAATGGAGGCTGAAGTATAATTTATTATTTTTTTAAAATCTTCAGTTTGCATGCTTACAGTCTAAGGGGGGCTATCGGGTAATTTTTTTTAAATCTTAAGACTGGAGCAGTTATTCCCCATTTAATTTGTGTCATTTTTTAAAAAGTTAAATTTTTTCTGTACTAAGTTATTTCCCTTAGACCGTTAAATAATTTACTTTAAAAAAAAAATTCTTGGTTATCTCTCTTTGATCATATTTTTTTAAAAATAAACTCAAAATATGTATTTATAGATTTTAAATGAACGTCAATTTAAATCAATGTTAAAGAACAATTATGTACAAGATTTATTAAAACTTTAAGGCCATTCATCAAAGCACTTTTACAGAAAGTAGTGTGATATTTTCTCAATGATAGCTAATATTAGTTGCTCTACTGTAATTATTAGTAATTTTCCAAAAATAAACAGTGAGTTTATGTTGCTTGTCTAGGTTTATCTCCTTATCCCTGATCTCAAACAAGACTTGGTACCAGGAATCAGATTCAAACACTCCTTTCTGCATTAGGAAACTTTACAGATATGCAAATAATGCATGGATCAAGATCAACAAAAACAGATTGCCATCAAGTGAATTGTCTTACAAGAAAAATGTATTATCACTGACTTTAACGTTCATAAGATATTGGTAGAGAACCACTGCTCAGTAGTTATTTTCCAGGGTTGAGGTGAAAAGGATCTTATTATGTACCTATATATATATATATATAAGTAGATTAAAAGCTTGTGAAACATCCAAATGTTCATTTTATTTGTTTTTTTCTTAATTTAATTTATTCTTAAACATAAACACACAAATTTGATTGGTTAATAAATGTAGAGTTAAAAGTTATTAAATGCACACAATCCCAATGTAAAAAATAATTTTTTTAAAATTTATTATCAAATAAAACAGTTGATAAAATGAATGAAAAAAGTCAAAGCCTTATTTTTCTATAAGACCAACAACAAGTTTTGATTGTTAAAACATCCAACATACCACAACTATGGGAGAACAAAGTAAATAAAAACAACCAAAACAAATTGATTAGTAATCTAATTATTTTATTATAACATTCATGTCAATCATTCAAGAGAAACATTTGAAAATTCTTTCATTTGTGGATGGCAAATATTCTACATCCAAATAACAGCTGATAAAATAAAATTAAAACTTCTCTTTCATCTATAAATCAAAACCAGGATTAGCTAACTATATACGTTTTTTAAATTTAGGTAAATTATAGATAACTGTTTTACGTTTTAAAATGCTACTGTTTCAACAATATAATATTAACATGAGAAGAGTATTTTTTTAAAACAAAATCACTCATGTTGAAATACAGAAATTTCATGAAAATATGGCAAGGTAAAAATTGAATGTGTAAGTGTAAGTACATTTCCACCATAAACAATATAACTTATATTATTTTGCAACTCTTCATGTCTTAAAATTAACTTGAACAATATCTTGCATTTTCTTTGTACATATTCATTACAAAAAAGATTTGATTATTTACTAATGCTTTTACTAATAAAAATTACTGCCAAATCAGGAGTTACTGAACCAGTTAAGTAAAATAAAAACTTTGGGTTATTTAATAAATTGTACAATAATATATTATTAGGCTGTTTACTTGAGATTTGTGCTTATATAATAACAAGAAGCAAGATGAGAAAATATTCCACACAGCACAGCAACCTCTAGAGTTAAATTGACATCATATTGGAGTTTTTTCAGAGTTCTCACACCTAGATGAATAGGTATTAAAAAATATATTAAGATACAGCCATGATACGGTTTATGACAAATGTATATTAAAATATTTAAGTTTTTATCATGTAGGAATCAATGTTTAGCTTTTCAATAATGTTTTTTAAAATAAATTTTTAAATAAAAATGTACATACTTCTTAAAAACCTTAGAGAATTAGAACAAATTGGAGCTAACATCAGATGGATCTAATAGTGGTTATTGATGGGTCAACCATTGGATCTAATAGTGGTTATTGATGGTCATCCATTACTGTAGCTGCCCGTGGTTGGTAATCATGTCATCTATAGTTGAGGCTAGAAATAGAAAACAATTTTTTTAAATTACATTTGAAGGTATAAATAAAAGTTTATAAAAACAGAACAAATAATAAATATATTGTTTAAATTAAAATCAAAACAAGCTTTAAAAAATGTGGTATTATCAAAACTGACCTATTATTACCCATTCTTCTCCATTACCAAGCCAAGAATCCACTTCAGACACAGATATTTGTTGAACAAGCCAAGAATCCACTTCAGACACAGATATTTGTTGACCAAGCAAAGAGTTCACTTCAGACACAGATATCTGCTAACATGTAGCATTCCATTTCCTTCAAGAAATAACTGTAGAAGAAAAAAAGAGAGGATGTGTTTTTTTAAATGTGCTTATTGAAAATAATTGCTATATCCAACGAACAAATTCACTTCAACGATCCATAAAATTATGTCAATTCTTTGGACATAAAAATTAACCTTAATGAGAACAACATATCTCCATTTATTATAAGAAAACAGTCAGTCACAGTTTATTCATAGTCCCATCCTCTATAATGCAAAAATGCCATCCATTTTTCATAGACTGAGAAGACTTTGTAGCAATAATGAGGATTTTTGGGAAAGCCCTGCTGAAATGTTGGATTTTTTCTGACGTAGGTTATATCTTGAGCAAATTTTTAAAGCAGCTGTTGCTCAAATGAAAGGCATGACATGGAACTAGGCTCATGTTGTGCAGCTGAGTCACGGCGATAGTGTCGAGACTAGCTACTAAAGCCTAAAAAGCCGAAAAGTAAATGGCAAGGCAGATTTAAGAAGACCTATTAAGTATTAAGTTTATTAAGTCTAAAAGTACTAAAAGACTAAACTAATAAACTAACCTAATTTTTTAATTCAAGGAAATGCCTTCCCACAGTGGCCACAGTCACCAACAAACGCAACACAAGTTTAAGTAATCAAAACAATAACATTGACATTGATTTAGTCAAAATAAAATTTCGAACCAGGCACAAAAAACATTGAGATAACACAGTACATGTATTAAATAATTAAAGTAACTTCCCCTGTGAAATTTAAAGATTAGATAATAAACTCGCATTTTTTAATTCACATCCACAAATTTAATAGAATACACAGGACTTATTACATACTGAAGTCAATAAAGAGATTGAGGATGTCACCGATGCAATTGCATAGGCAGGCACAGAAAAGGGGGACCTTTTTTCTTTTTATTAATGGGTGGCCTTTTAGGATTACTGCTGAGTTTTAAATTGTTGAAAAAAAGGGGAGTGGGGGGGGGGGCAAAATTGTTGGCCCCAGCTAAGTTTCCCCCGACCCCTGTTCCTGTAATCTACATTATACATAGTCCGGCTATACATACACAATTAAAGGAAAACTATAATAATATATTTGTTGTTTCAAGAAACACATCTTAAATACTAACATTCATCGCTGTTGTTTTCTGTTGCTAACAAATTACCGACTGTGTTATTTCGAAGTGGCTGTACACGGCGTAACACGGCTACCAGAATTGAGAGGTTGGGATTAAAAAACGATTTAAAATATTATTGTTGGGTTTGTAAGACCAAATGAGGTATCAAATTAAAGATAATTGAATGTACTATACGTTTAAAATCTTAATTCTTCAGTTTTACTAAAATAAACTACCACAAATGACATCCGAATAGCATTGAGCCTAATGGTACTCATGTGCGAAAAGCGGCGCTGCGTGTCCGGGTCTATTTTGACTAATGCTATTCAGCCTGTTCGGATGTCATTTGTAGTAGTATCTAAGTTAAAATGAAGAATTAAGATTTTTTTTTTTTTTTGCAATTCAAATACAAGTTATAAAATGAATATTAAGGATAACTTGACCCTTTCTATAAAAGCAGTACATTTTCTCTTGATGTATCTGGTAGCACTTGGAGATATTTAGGGTAATTACTAAATCTTGCTTTTTGTGATTGCCCTAGGTGCAGCCTATTTTGATATCGGGTGGGGGCAGAAATTGAGGCTGCATTTGGCTCCCGATTTAAAGTGGAAAGAGGTGGTCAGAAAATGTTAAACCCATAGAAAAAAAGGGGGGGGGGACATTTCACATCTTCGGAAGGTTTGGAGATCTTTGGATCTTTTTCTATCAGTGCAAAAATTAGTCATTGTGATACCATGTGTCCGTGATGCCCTGTGTCAGTGATGCCCTGTGTCCGTGATGCCCTGTGTCAGTGATGCCCTGTGTACGTGATACCCTGTGTCCGTGATGCCCTGTGTCAGTGGTGCCCTGAATTCCCTTCATTGTTCCGCACCCGAGGGTATTCTTTGGGTCCCAGCTCAGATTCAACCCAGTGCTGTCACGCTGATCAGCGTAGGCGAGGGGAAAGCAGAAATCGAGGGCGACAATGGCCCTTGAAAGAAAACGAGGAGAGTGGTCTAGAGAGTAAGCTTATTCAGCCCTAACCCAGACATTTTTTTATAAACTCAAAATACAGGGATGCATTTTGGTGCATACCTGATTTTAGTTTCGCATCATTCTACACTAAGCGTAAATCAAGAGAACGTAGGTGTCTCTAGACCTAGTTGTAATGTAGGTGTCTCTAGACCTAGTTGTAATGTAGGTTTCTCTAGACCTAGTTGTAGTGTAGGTTTCTCTAGACCTAGATGTAATGTAGGTGTCTCTAGACCTAGTTGTAATGTAGGTGTCTCTAGACCTAGTTGTAATGTAGGTTTCTCTAGACCTAGTTGTATCTGAGTATCTCTAGATCTGATTATGTTTATGTAAATACCATATGGTACGTTGCTACTAAATAATAATGTTGATATATATATTTCATGTTAACTATTTATTTTGTTACCTACTTCATTAACATAAAGGATTTCCTTTAAATATACCTATGTTACCATACAAAAAAGGGGCAATCACAAAAAGCAAGATTTGGTTATTACCCTAAATATTTCCAAGTGTAACCAGATACATCAAGAGAAAATATACTGTTTTGTGTAGAAAATGTCAAGTTATCCTTAATATTCATTTTATAACTTGTATTTGAATTGCACAAAAATATACTTATTAACAATATTTTAGAGCATGGTGATATTATACAATTAACTCCATATCCAACCTTAAAAGTGGATCTCATTTTGTGAAGAAATAGAAAAACACATTTCCAATGTATTTGTCATGATATAATAAACTAGGTCATCTAGGCTTTCGTAGGGATGGAATGGTAGTGAAGTGAAATCCCGTATTGTTCCGAGTAAAGGCCTCACTCATTTTCAATAATGCATGTCCTCAACTATGTATTTTGCAACAAATAAAGAAATAAAATACCGGTATATAAAATAATATGTGAACACCATTGTATATATCGAGCGTAGACGGCGTAGTCAATACATCGAGCATAGACGGCGTAGTCAATATATCGAGCGTAGACGGCGTAGTCAATATATCGAGCGTAGGCGGCTTAATCACTGTCGTAGCAAGGGTAGGGCGGCACTTTTCTTTCCCTATTTATTCAGTAGCAGCATTTTCGGTCAATAGCAGATCTTTTATAGGGAGCTGGCGCCTAAAATCTTCGAACGCCATGGGTGGCACTAATCCTAGCTACGCCATTTCACTGTTTCCACAATTTACCCAATTTCATTACGTGGAACTTAGGCGTAACATTTACAACGCTTTAGTTTTAAGTTATATGCTCCCTTTATTTTAACTCAATTTTCTCCCCGGGGAAAAAAAAGGGGGGGGGGGAATAAACTTGATCCAAAAATAAATAAAATATAATTATATATTATGGACAACGGGAATGGCTAAGCTTTGGAATAATACGATATTGGAGTCGTATACTTCATGTTGATTTGACTTTAATATTCGAATCAGCCAATATATCGATCGAAGGGATCATTGATTTGTTCCAACAATTTCAATTTCTTTAATCTTTAAAAGACACCGTTAATATTTTTTTTTTAATGTTATGAAATTGATAACTGAGTTGGTTTGGGTGGGGGGGGGGGGTGACTTTCTCCGTGGGGGTGGGGCAGTAGTGCCCGCATGGAAAGATGCGTAAAAAAGAAAGAAACACAGATTCCTACTGACGATGCCCCTTAGTAGTGTATAATAAATGATAAGATGCCCATTAGTAGTGTATAATAAATGATAAGATGCCCCTTACTAGTGTATAATAAATGATAAGATGCCTCTTACTAGTGTATAATAAATGATAAGATGTCCCTTAGTAGTGACAGTAGTGTATAATAAATGATAAGATGCTCCTTAGTAGTGTATAATAAATGATAAGATGTCCCTTAGTAGTGTATAATAAATGATAAGATCCCGCTTAGCAGTAGCAGTATATAATAAATTATAATGCAACTTGGAATTTTACATCTCATTAGTTTTATTTTCTTTCCTTTTTTTATTATTTTATTTTCATCCAACGACTGGAAATAAAGAGCAAAAAGCAATCTATAAAAATGATGTGACATAAATAATTAGCTAGTTTCATTTTTTTTTTCAAATTCAGTCTAGATTGAGTTATACTAGTAACTAGTCTACAAAGTTATTTTAACAACATGGTAGTTCGTTGAAGCTAGCATTTAATCAATCTAATAGTAATTGTTTAACAGTGAAGTGTGTTTTGGGTTAAATTTGAATTAGTTGTTAATTTTTCAACAATTTTTAAGAGCGAGTGTGACGTAATTAAAAAAAAAAGGGGGGGGGGGGGGGGGGGAGAGAGATTTGTGACAGATTGTGAACATTGTCAAAAATTATGTGACATACTTTATGGACGGCCCCCACGCAACTGCCTCGATCACTACCACTGTTATAGGCAGGTGCCTGCACGTTACTAACATCACTACCACAGTTATAGGCAGGTGCCTGTACACTACTCAGATCACTACCACAGTTATAGGCAGGTGCCTGCACGTTACTCACATCACTACCACAGTTATAGGCAGGTGCCTGTACACTACTCAGATCACTACCACAGTTATAGGAAGGTGCCTGTAGCTACTCAGACTCAATGCTTGTTCATTTTTTATCGGTCTATCAACAGCATTCAAGAAAGCAGAGCCTGTTTTACACCATCACAAAGTGCCTCAAAAAATGCTGTATAAAAACAAATCTACTGTATGAAAGGAGTTATACGGTACATTAGCAGTGTGAACTCAAGATGCACGATGTCGCACTCACTTGGGTCACAGTGATTTGGTTGAATAGAGCGGAGTGGTAATACATGTTTACTGACATTTTCTTCTCTTGTTCTTCTATATTTTTTGAGGACCCACGACCAAACATATGATTATATTGTAAAATTCTTATTATTAATTTATAGAGTAAATACTTCTCCTTATTAAATAATATTTTGAAATGCTTCTAGTTATTAAATAATCCTATCATTTTTTCATAACATTGAAATGTGTTGTCTACATAAGTTTAACACAAGAGATGAATATTAAATTTAGTTACATTGCTTTTGTGTTTTCATTCTGATGCAACTGCAACATGATAAAAATACAACATAGGAAAAACAGAGAGTGATACAATCAATTTGCAATTTCATATTTTTAAAAACTCGAACTCATCAGAATTAAAAAAAACAAAACAATTTCCTTTACTCTCTCTTTATTTTCTTTGGTGTCAGAGTGCTACTATCTGTCTTCCTTCTCTTCTGTGACCTTGTGGAACCAGTTGAGGTGTTGAGAACTTCTTGTTTTATTTCAACTTCAAGAGGTTCCTCCTTGATGACAGGTGATGAGCACCTAGGTTCCTCTTCAACTCTTGGGTTTTCCTGCAAATCATCTGTGGGCACTTCCATCACTTGCGACTTGACAGATTGTTCTGAAGAATCATGGTATCCTTCCATAATATCATCTGACTCCATTTTCTCATTGTCCAGACTGACAGCCCTTGGCCTAGGAGTGACACTGGGATAGGAATAGTAAGGATATGGGTGTGATATTGAGTAGAAAGTATTTGCACAGGAAATATAAAATGTAATTACGCAACGATGGACAACAGGAAAGACTATGGGAAAATAAATTATTAATAGTAAATCAGAGGGTCCTCAAACTTCTTAATCAGGCATTGTCGGGAGGGGGGGTGGGGGGCCAAGCTATAATTTTAAAAAGGGTGTACAGATTCCTATGCACACTGCACATATCTTTTTTCAAAACACACAAAAACAATGCAATATTGAAAATGATCAACAATTTTAATAAAGTTATGAGTATTTCAGTGGGAAGCAGGGCCTGCTTGTGGCTAAAAAAGATGGTCAATGTCCAATTCCATATCTGTCACCGCTATCTGCGTTCTTGTGCGGTAACTGCATTAAGGAAACCTGGTGGGCCGGATGTGGCCTGCTGGCCTTAGTTTGAGGACCCTTGATGTAGGTGAAAGAGATCCAACATGAGAGCGCCCAGATAAAATGATAGAAATTGATTTAACTTGAAATTATTGGATCACATAACAAGAAGACGGGACACTTGACAATGAGTCCTGTTAGATTAATAAATCAGAGTCAGTTAGACCAAAATCAAGAGCTGGTGAAATTCTCAACTGTCAAAATTTGATACCTTATAAAACAAAGTTGAAAGTTAGTTAAGACAGCAAATTCAGATAAGACAAGATAACAGAGTTTCTCATTAAGGGCTTTATGTAGCTGATTCCCATTAGGCAGAATTTACAGTAATGTTTCTCAACTGAGGATGAATCACACTCTTGTTGCGTAGGACTGCAGCTAAAACATTTATTTTTCAACTTTAACAACATGATGGGGAGAA
Source organism: Omphiscola glabra (assembly GCA_964017045.1). Lineage (NCBI taxonomy): Eukaryota > Metazoa > Mollusca > Gastropoda > Lymnaeidae > Omphiscola > Omphiscola glabra. The sequence continues at coordinate 27,500,940 of OZ024802.1, read as the reverse complement.
AATTTAGGCTTTCTTTTGGGACAAAATTTAAGATGGAGGGGTGTAACAGCTCAAATGTGGACATAATAATTTGTCTCAGACAATGTATTTTTTTTTTGGTAATTGAATATGTACAGGAAGTGAATGAGATTATTGAGGCCATGCGCAGAGTGATGGAAGGTAGATAAAAAGAAATATGGAGTATGTACTTCTGGACGGCCCTAGCCTTGGTCCATAGTTTTCCATCTTAGAACATCGAGTGAAATTGTGATATTGAATATGTGAAGCAATAAGACAACATATTATCTTTTCTCCATTTTGTAGGAGATGTATTATTATTGTGAAATATGTCAAGTGATGAATAAATATTATAGTGATGTCTAACTTCATCTGACTCGTGTTATTGAAGATATCAGGATGATAAAGTAAAAAGTGATTAATTAATAAGAAGACAGAAGTAAGTCAATACATCCAGCTTGCAAGTAAAAAGTAACATCACCACGCCAAATAATGATGGTGTTACAAGGTGAAAATTTAGACAGGGTGAAAATCTCCTATGTTTATGAAATGGAACTGGTAGAAAAAATTATTATTTCACTCCAGTTTACCTTTTCAGAGTGCCTCTCATAAATAAAATCTCTCCATCGACAACCACTTCTTTGACCTGAAAGCTGCAGGAGTCTCCAATACTGGGTGAAAGTTGACAAGATGGCGGAAGTGTCAGGGCTGCATTGAATGTGTCCATCACCAAACAGCCAATGTGGCTTTTGCTGCACTGCATGCCAACAAAGAAAATGCAACAGATCCAGCATTAAATTTTATGGTAACATAGTTAGTTAGACTGATGTAGTTAGTTAGACTGATGTAGTTAGTTAGACTGATGTAGTTAGTTAGACTGATGTAGCTAGTTAGACTGATGTAGCTAGTTAGACTGATGTAGCTAGTTAGACTGATGTAGTTAGTTAGACTGATGTAGTTAGTTAGACTGATGTAGTTAGTCAGACTGATGTAGTTAGTTAGACTGATGTAGTTAGTTAGACTGATGTAGTTAGTTAGACTGATGTAGTTAGTTAGACTGATGTAGTTAGTTAGACTGATGTAGTTAGTTAGACTGATGTAGTTAGTTAGACTGATTTAGTTATAGACTGATGTAGTTAGTTAGACTGATGTAGTTAGTTAGACTGATGTAGTTAGTTAGACTGATGTAGTTAGTTAGACTGATGTAGTTAGTTAGACTGATGTAGTTAGTTAGACTGATGTAGTTAGTTAGACTGATGTAGTTAGTTAGACTGATGTAGTTAGTTAGACTGATGTAGTTAGTTAGACTGATGTAGTTAGTTAGACTGATGTAGTTAGTTAGACTGATGTAGTTAGTTAGACTGATGTAGTTAGTTAGACTGATGATTACTAAAAAAAAAAGAAACATCATCAAGGGTTAAGGCACCTGGATACTTCTAAGGCTATTTAACTGCAACACTGACTTCTTAGTGAAAGTGGCCTTATACCTCTGATTTAACAAATATGATTTGGATTATATCCAAAGATGTGGTATCATATGTCATGCTAAATTTCCCATTAAATAGCATGTGTGACTTCAATCCTATTTTACTTTCCCATCAGTCATTTATTTGAGTACCGGTTCATAAAAGTTACACCATTTTAATTTGACCTATGAACCACATTTGGGATACATTATCCCATCTGATGACTTGGATACTTTTTTTTTTTTTTCAGCTCCCGTATTGCAGTGGATATTTCCAAAGTGGATTGCATTACCTTATTTATAACTCCATCAAGGACCTGGCCAAGTTTTGGACTGAAGACATAAAAATCTGCCACGACCTCCATGCTGAGATATCCATCAACAACCAAATGACGGTCCCCTACAATTTTCAAATTGTTAACGTCCAACAGAGCACCTTGCAGTCTGTGGCATAAAAATATAGACAAAGACACAAAACTCAAGTTTAAATTATTTTTGTATTCCAAAGCTGAAGCGCGTACAAAAAACTTTGAAATCTAAAAAAAAATTTATTAAGTACCCGGTATAAAAAACAGAACACAACATAACTATTTTTTATATCGTACGACTTATCACCTACTAGCATATATTCTCAGTTATTCTCCGAGTTTGGACAAACTTACATTTCAGAGCATGCATAAATTAAGAGCACTAAATGAAGAATTGCTTCAACACTAATTATGGTAGACCAATGAACAGCATTTTTTTTTTCTTTCTTTTTTTTATCAGGAAAATTAAGTAATTAAAATTGAAAACGAACACAACAAAAAATAAAACATTTGACACATAAAATTAAGTATTATTTAATTCAAATGTTTGAAAAGAGAGCTTACAAAAACATACCCGTTTTTTTTCTTCAAATTTAAAAAAAATATATGTTTGTTAAAAACTGAAAAAACAGAGGCAGTACCTCTAACAGGACAAACAAAGACTTTAATTTCATTAGTATAAACTTAATATATTTGCACTCTAAGTCTGTCCATGGCAGATTACAAAGGTGCTACATCATCCCCCAAAAGGCATAGAATTAACAAACCTGTCAGAATATTTCTGCTTGTCTTGGAGAAGAGCTGCTTTTACTGCATGATATCTCCGTTTCTTATCAGTTGGGTGCAAAAAGATGTGTTTTCTCAAGGTTTTATGAAATAATGCCATCTCTCCGCTGCCAATCATGTTTGCACATAAATTTCATGGGAGCTGTAACAGAATGACTGAATGCATAAAAAGGCACTTAAATTTTGAACAGAAATTTCTACAATAATTGTAAAAATGAGGGATAACATTAGAATGAAAATATGCTTCTACATTGAAATGTGTTGCCAATTATCTTAGGAATTATCTGTTTTGATGCTCACTGAAAGCATATTTATTGGATTTAATTCGAAAATAATTGTTTGTATTAATGATTGAATTATTAATGAGAGAGCATCTTGTGTGCCAATCACAGTGCACCCAAAGTCTGAGGACCTTTTAGGAGATACACATAACATCACACAGAACAATAGAATAAATGCAAGTATTTGGGTTATAGTTGGTACAATCTAATTAAATCACTGTGTAATAAAAATAGACATTATTATAACTAATTTTTGTTTGAAAAAATTGATAGACATGCAATCGTATTTTTCTGTAGGAACAAGGCCTTTTTTTTAGTACCGGTAGCTTTGATATACATCCCTAATAGTAATAATATATTGATTATCTCTAACCAGAGAAATAAGCACTGGGGCGCAACAAGACTGTGTTCTCTCCCCTTTACTGTATACAATATATACCAGTGATATTCAGAGCTCAAGCAACACCATTCCAATCTTAAAATTTGCTGATAAAACCACCATCGTTGGCTTAATTAAGTTAATATCTGAGGGAGAAGGCTTTTCCCGCAACTTAGTTACAAGATTTATCAATTGGTGCGATGAAAATTTTCTCCAGCTGAATACCTCAAAAACAAAAGAAATGGTTGTTGATTTCCGTAGTGGGAAACACCAGATTACAGATCTCAACATAAAAAATCAAAGTGTAGAGAAAGTAGAGGCATATAAGTACTTAGGTGTCACCAATAATAATAAGCTAACATGGCAGGGGCACGGATCCTAAAAATTAATCTTGGTCCAGGGCGCCAAACACTCTAGCTACACCCCTGTCAAATTAAAACCCACAAGCCCAATCATCAATCAATGACAGACAATGGGTCACAACAATGCTTTCCAAAGCCAAAACGCTCATGCCGAATTCCGATTCAATCATTCATATCAACCTTTTTTTTTCATCATCATACCGGTATTCATAACTTTGAATTGAGCATGCCTACTTTACCATTTTTTTTAAAAATATAATACAGAGATAATCACATTAAATATATAATATTTGAAGGTTAATTTTCATACCAACGTTAATACTAATAGTAAATGAGTTATTGTATCGTTCAGCATGTGCATTTGTTGTTGTTTAGCTAGAACTACTCTCTTATCCTAAGAAAACAGCTAAAGTATATGTTTATTCAATGATCTCCTAAAGTTGAAGAGCGTGAAAATTATTTCGTTTCGGATTTATAAAAAAAAATTAAAATGTTAAAGATTATTTTTTAAAAATATTTTATATAGCTTTATCTTTTGTTTGTGTGAATGAGTGGAAGAGTGAGACAGAGAAAGAAGGCGAGCGAGAGAGAGAGGGGGAGAGTGTAAGAGAGAGGGTGTGGGAGAGTAAGAAAGAGAGAACTTTGACGTATGATAAATTATAAAAATAAAAGGATTTTAAAAAGTAGCAGAAACTGGGTTCAAGAATAGTTGATAGACTATCAGTAAGACCAGTGGAAGCACGAACAAAATAATTTTATAAATGTGTGCATTTTAGACTATATTTTTCAAAAGTTAACTATTTCAATTCCTTCCTCTCACCCGGGCTCCACTTTTTTACTTACTAAAATATTTTAATGGAAAATAAACAAGTGTCAAGTGGAGCTCAAAGTTGTTTTCATCCTCTTCTTATGAGACAAAAGGAATAACTTTCAAGAAGCATATCACATACCTTTGTTGTTTTTTTTTTTTTGTTGTTATTTTTAAATTCAAATACTGATGCAGTTTATTTTAAATTTCTCACACTGAAACTTAACGGTTTTAGGCCTAAGCCTAAAGAATAAACAAAATTAAAATTTCTAAATAAAATTAGATGCCGAAGCATAAGTTGTCAATAAGCTGTCATTATTCAGTAACTCCCACAGTTACACTGACTATTTTGTTTTGAGCGTATGCTGCATGAACTATTATTTATTAACTCAAGTTTAGTGTATATTATATGAATTATTATTTCACTTCAATTAAATAGACCAGCTTTTGCAAAATGCCCAAGATCACTTCAAAGATGGAATAATTGTAGAACATCCAGACCGTCACCACTGACGGATGATAAATTGTTTTCCCGATGCCTGAAGAGCACATTTTGTGTGCGTGGGGTAAAAGAGAATTGCTGTGGCAACTGCACTTGCTGTTGCTGATTTCAACAAAGAGTCAAATGGCATTAATGAATTTGCTGAGGTATTGGTTGCAGTTGGACCAATGAAACACACAATCGTGGGGTTAAGGGTCGTTTGCAAATTCCGTCACGCCAAAAATGACACAAAGTGTCACAGATTCTTTACCCCCCCCCCCCCCCCCGTGTCACGTCACACCTAAAAATAAAAAAATTCAAAACGTACATAAAATTTTCATAACTAAATTGAGATTTATTTTTTTTTCTTTAACATTTTCCCATAATGGATTAAGATGTAGTACCGGTATTATTCGAAAATTGTGACCTAAAACTAAAACGCAAAACAACGAATTCCTCCCCAAGTCGAATGTAAAATGGACACAACAGATTTTGCGTCATTTTTCGAAATGTCCAGAAGGCGTGAGCGATTGAGCTTCGCGGTAATTGATATACCTGAGGCAATTTTGACCCCAAATTAATATTTTTAAATTAACTGAATAAAGATTTTTTAAAATTAGAAAATTTTAGATTAAAATTTTTTTTTTTAAGTTTGACGTCACAATTTTTTTTACCAAAGTCACCAAGTTTAAAAAATTCTCGACCCCCCCCCCCCCCCCCCCCCCCACCTGAGCGTGACGTAATTTGCGAACGACCCCTTAGAAGAGTCCAAATAATATGTAAAGCATAAAAAAGTGAACTAGTTGAAGGTAAGAGGATGAGGGCAATGAAAACGTTTTAAGATATTAGTTAAGAGCAAAATTTCACAAACGTAAGGGGCATCTTTATTTGGCTGGGTTTGCCAATAATTACGTATCTGTAAAATGGTATATTATAATTTCATAATAGACATTTTAATGATAATTTTGCATTTTATTATAATTTAATTGGGTTTATACATTGGTTCAATAGCAACACATGTCTTTGTTAACCATGCAGTTAATAAATTATTTTTCAATTAATGGGTATATTTCTAATTTTATTGCATGAATATTTAAAAGTCAATATTTTCTTTGGATTTTCACATATTTAATATATGCTTTTAAATGAATGAAATTCATAAAAAACAGGCATTTGGGAAAAATAAAATTGTTTTTGTAAAAAAAAATGTACATCAAATTTTTTTCTTCTCGCTTTTCTCTGTTAATTGTTTTTCGCTAACTTTGGTACTTTAAATTTATGAATTTATGAGCCAGAATGATCAATACATTGATTGTGGGTCCTCAAAATATAGAAGAAGACTTCCCTATGCCTTAAGTCTTAAAGGGTTCAAAGTTTCTGTGCTTATTTCTAATATCTATAAATCTACAAAAAGACAGGAGAGTTTTATTCATTTAAATCTTGTTCATTTTATTTAGTTGGGTTACTTGGTTACAGCCTGTAAAAAAAGTATGCTTTGAATAAAAATTGTTAATTTTCTGTTAAAGATATAAAAAAATTCCTCTTGTAAAACAGGAGCAAAGCTACATGGAAAGTGTTGTCTCAACCATCCAAACTGGCTTTTAAACTATGTTCCCCAAGGAAAATCACTAATATTGAGTACCGGTAATATTTTCAATAAAGGGTCTCAAAAATTGAGAATTTTTTTTTTAGCAAAAACAAAATTTACCATGCTCAGCAAAACATGTATTGATGGTATATAAAATAGTACTTAAAAGTTTTAATTTGTATAATTTTCCAAAATCACATTAGTCTCCCCTAAAACTCAATTTATTTAATCTGCCACTGACTACACTCATACTGACCACCTCGATCCATACCTGATAGCAATGTCATGCATGGTTGTTTTTAAAATAATTTTTAGTAAGCCAACATTATTTATAGATTTTTTCCATTTTTTATGTCAATCTCAAGACATGGCTACAATATTCAGACTAAGAATATTTAAAGTAACCAGTAAAAAACTTGGATCATTTGACTTTGACACATCCAATCAAATGCACTTGATTGATTTGAAGTCATGATTAGAGCTGAGAAGGGGGAAAATCTACATTGCCCCCCCCCTCCCCCCAAACCATTTTTTTTAAAAATACATATTTTATTGTAATTTTAATGGACAACAAAACACAAAAATAAAAAAATAAAAATTTTGAAATCAGTGAAGGAAATAATTTAATGATATGCCAAATGGAGCACTGAACTGAGATAGGAAAAAAAACACAGCATACATCACATAATTTGTTTTCTTTCCAACATGATCAATGCGAACATTTGCAACCATCCAAAAGTTTTATATTTGTCTAATCATCAAGTGATATTAGCAGACAAGGTAGGCATTTTCACAACACTTTGCTTCTTTAATCAATTTTTATTTACACTAGGATTTTTCAAATCAACAAGCACATGTTATACACAGAGAGAACAGACATTCAAATGAACCAGCACATGTTGTACACAGAGAAGAAATTTTAAAAAATTGATAGTTTTTTTCCCCCCCAATTAGTGGGATGTGTGGATTTGATGTTCATTTTTATTTACAAAAATGGACATGCATTTTTTTAAAGAAAGAAGACATACAGTTGCACATAGGCACATTAGCTTTCAATTTGAGACCCACCCTAAGCACATGTTATTCATGTCCTAATAGTTTATTAAACAAAAGGAAAGTGAGAGTGATATGAATGCAGAGGTTCTCAAATTTTACTTCAGGATGCCAGTTTTGTTTTTATTTACGAGGCATCGTAGAAGACTGGATTTAAATGTAAAATATATAAATCTACTGGCGGCATCTAGAACTGGGTTTCATCACCTGGAGAAGTGAAGCTTATAAAGGCTTTAAATCATACCAATATATCCATCTCCTAAAATAGGTACCGGTATGAATGAAAAGTGACTATTACTATTATATTATCTCTTTACAGACAAAATTGGTCTCACACCAAAGGTGTTAACAAAACAAAAAAAACCCACACAAAAAAAACGCTTTCCTGTAGTTATTTCCAAATTTTTCCATGAACACATGAGAAGAAACTTAAGTATAATGAGATTTGTTTTCAATTGAAAAGCCAACCAAGAAACATGATAAACACATTTATAGGTATGGATATCTAAATATTTATATATATATATGTGTGTAAGCTTTTACTAGACAATAGCAAGCAAACTAGAAGATCCCAATGAAAGACAATTTTTAACATTGATGAATAATTGAGAGAGCCAGACAACATCAGGAACCAAATACTAAAGATAATCCATGATAGATGATCTGCAGAAGAGATAATCCATGATACAATCCAACACAGATAATCTGTGATAGGTGTTCTACAGCAGAATATACGTGGTATGTATATCTAGTTAAGAGATGTTAAGAGCCATTAACATTTTTCATTTTAAATTATCTCCAAATGTTTCCTAATTCGGAGGGCACAACATGAAAGTGTGGATGAAATTTGATTTTTCTTGTAATAAAATTTTTTGTAATTTTTCAGACCACTTGTAATATTCATCAATAATGAAATAGACTTTTGGATTCACTGGAATCTATTTCAATTGAGGATTTCCATGAATTTTTTTGTTCCTCACAAATGCATTTAAAATATTTCCTGGTACAGATGAAACAAAATATTCCATATCTCAACAAGTGTGTCATCACAGACTATTAAAAGTCAATTTACCTGTGTCATCACAGACTATTAATAGTCAATTTACCTAACAATTTGTTGAGAAAACCAACAATGGTGTGCAAGGATTGTTGAAAACCTTCGACCCATTACAAAAAAAAAAATGATTAAAAATGGGCATGACTTTGGCTATTTACAGCAGCAATGACCTGAGGAGGTGGCTTTTAGTTCAAGTTCTCTAGACTATGACATACAGTGGTCAATGACCTGAGGATGTGGCTTTTAGTTCAAGTTCTCTAGACTATGACATAGAGTGGTTAAGTATGTACCAGTGCGACTGGGCTGGTAGTCAACCATACATGTTCAATAGCTGAATCAGGGTAAACATGATCAATGGGGTGACTATCCTCCACACCTACCCCACATCCACTAAAGCTCCTTAGAACATATCAATGGGGATATTTTCCAACTACAGCAGCTCCTTGAAAATAATGGGGATATCATAGGTGTATTTTACGGTCAAATAAACAAAAATAACTAAAGATGGCACCAGCTTCGTCTACAACATCTAAACTAGCAGGAACAGAGAAAATATCAGCTATTGTATATCATGGCTGTAGCATATAGGGAAAGCCAATTCAAGAAACGGAGCAAGCACAATTGTCTGAAAGCAGATGGCCAAACCATTCAATGACATTTCATTCTTATTTACACACAATGGGGAAAAGAAAGATAGAAATGAAAATAAACCAGACTTTGCACATGCAAGACTTGATGCTATCCAACAAATGTTTCATTGTGACAATGGTCTTCATTCTGATGTTTCATTGTGACAACGGTCTTCATTCTGATATTTCATTGTCACAACGGTCTTCATTCTGATGTTTCATTGTGACAATGGTCTTCATTCTGATGTTTCATTGTCACAACGGTCTTCATTCTGATATTTCATTGTCACAACGGTCTTCATGCTGATGTTTCATTGTGACAACGGTCTTCATTCTGATGTTTCATTGTGACAACGGTCTTCATTCTAATGTTTATTGTCACAATGGTCTTCACTGACATAAACAGAACTGAATACATCATCAAACCCCTGCGTGAACTTAGTCACATTAACAAAGAAATAATCTGGAATCACATTCACTAAAAACAATTTTCAACTATTCGACAGGGTTGCCAAGTCAAAAAATATTATGTAATTTACAGAATAATATTCTAAATAGCCACATTTTATTCTGGAGAGATTTTTAAAATAAACATACAAAGCTAAACAATAGTTTTCTAGTATTCGTTCATGTTTTTAGAATAATAGTTGAGATATCCCAATCGGTTTCACTTCAAAATACAATGACTCATTTTTAACGGACATCGTGAGGTTATCACAGACTTCCTTCTACGGACAAGTCATTTTAGGTCTAAATTTATTGACGGTTGGCAACATTGCTTTCTGAACTAATATGTGCATCACAATTTTCAAACATGGAATTTTGGTAAAAGACAACAGGACAATATAGGCAAGGCAGATGTGAACCAGTCTTAAACATGAGGTCTCTCTTGAGAGAGAGAGAGCAGTAGAGATGGCATATGCACAACAATCACCAACACTGCACATAAATCATTTGGGCTCTCGGGAGATGATGGGAAAATATGGAATGTTGTGAAATAATGCTAATACCAGAAATGGACCACTACAGTGACAGGGGTTGGGGGGTGCTGGGTGGAGATAATGGATGACCACGCTTTACATTACAGGGTCCACAACTGGCAGGACTCCTCAAGACAACTGAAGAGATTTGCAGACGGCAGACCATCTAAAAGAGACAGCCTCACCATCTGATGAGTGGGTGCCACATGGTCCGCCCCCCCACCAGGACAGGGTGGGGATGCTTCACGGGTTGAGTCTTGTAATTTGTCTCGTGGTTTCAGTGATGAAGAACAGACAATGGCTTGTGGCTGGAAATCTGGAATGATTTCCTGCCCGATTCATCAAATGATTAACTATGGTGGACTGTTGGTTTGTTAACTGATTGAATCTTGAGTTGGCTCAAACTTCCCCAAACTAGAGATCAGGGTGGTACACATGCCATGGCATCAGCTCAAAGGTGATAGTGTCATGTGTGACACATGCCATGGCATCAGCTCAAAGGTGATAGTGTCATGTGTGACACATGCCATGGCATCAGCTCAAAGCTGAGTGTCATGTGTGACTCAGTCACAGACATTTCACACAGCATCCTCATAGCAAACTTGAAAAGACATACACACGTTTCTTAAGACAATAACAAATGCAATCCATTTCACAGATGAGTGCAAAATAAATACAGTACTTATCCCCAGAATATTCTCCACTGAACAGGGTGATGTGATGGCCAACATGAATTAAACTAAAAAAAACCTCTAAATCTATCCAGCAGTACTAATCAAGTAAACACTGTGTCCTTGTGCACCAATAAAACACACACACACACACAACACATCTACAATATCATCAGTTCACCCTCATTGTTACAATTACATTTCAAACACATATACATTAAAAAACCAAATTTTACTTGACTTCAAGAAAAACAAAATAGATATATTACGCAGTAAAAATCTTGAGGTAAAATCCAGTTTTTATTTTTTTTAAATACAATAAAAAATATTGTTTGGCCTAAAATGGAAGATTGAAAGAAGCTTCCAAGAAATTAATATGAAGATGTAAAATAGCTTATTTCTTGAATCAAGCACTTGGCACATTCGCTTAACTCAGCTCCTAAAGATATTTTCTCAGATAGTTGCACCACTATTATGTAATATGTCATGGATGAAAGTGTTGTTACAGACTTTACTATTTTCTAAAAATTGTATTTTGCCGTTGAATTTTCGCTGTAACATTTCTCAAAATCAAAAATGAAATCCATTAACATCCACCAAAAAAAATTATTTTCCCCCATGACAAACAAAAAAATACCTGCATCCAGAGGCATAATGAGGACAGTCATGACCAATTACATCAAGAGATAAATCGTCATGAGAAAAATCGTCATGAGAAATATTATCATGAGAATTATCATTAAAAACAAAAATACCATCAGGAGAAATACCAGAGTACCAGGCAAACCAATGACTCTGCAAACCTTCAAGAGAATGTAAAACGATCGCCAGCAGGTTGGGAGAGTCAGCCCTTACCTCTCAGGGGCAGCTCACAAATGAATCATCAAAATATCACCAATCTTTAAGCTCTTAGGTAACTTCAACATAGGATAAATTTAGAATCAACTTTGTCATTTACTATCAATTTTGTCATTCCTTAAAACTGTAGAGCTGCACAAGACCACATGACTGCTGACTGATTGTGTGGGGGTCTCATCTTATCCAGAAGTTGATTCCAACATTTGCAGTGCTACTCCTGTTACTCCGCACGCACTCACACACAACCGGACACTCTAAGGGGGAGGGGGGAGTAATCCGTCTGCATTCTCAGCTCTTGTGTAGCGGTGGTCGAGGTCCACGCTGTGTGAGACCCTCAAATCGTTTGAAAGTGTAGTTTATAAAAACCCAGTCTTTGTATTTAGGGTCCTTAAACTCCTCTTCATTTTGTTGTGAAGCAGCTGCAGAAGAGATTTTTTAAAAAAAATATTAATTAGCTAAAACCCAAAATTCCTCTTTAAGAATTACTTTGTTTAATAAAAAAATACATTAGGAATAAACATAAGTAAAATTAATATTAAAAAAAATTTTGTTTTTGATGTCACATTTATGAGTGATTGTAAAAAAATAAATGATGGCAAATTCTTCAAAAGCATTCATGAAAAGCCTCTAGGTTATAAGAAGAGAAAGACAATTCAATCTAGGTTATAAGAAGAGAAAAACAATTCAGATTTTCAACAAAAACTGGAGAGTATTGGTGATAAAAGAAAAGCTTACAAGAACCAAAAATAGGTTCAATTAGTGAGTATTCTATGAGACTAGACCAAAGCCGACATGGTTCAAAATAAGCAATGTCTGTGACAAAACTATGAGACTAGATAAAGGCAAGCTTACGTAGTTTTAGGTCTATTTCTGGGAAGTCATCAAAGTTGGACGTGTCATCAATGCCTTTCACATCCACTGGAATAAGAGCTGGACGTTCCCTGAGACAGAGTAGGACAAGCTCTTAACCAAACAGCATTTTAGTTTTGTCAAGACTTCAGGGCAAAGAACTGATGCCTTACATTTCATGTTAACAAAATAATTAACTTTCCAACTTTTCATCAAGTTTGAAACTTAGAAGACAAGGCTGGTGCATTTTATTATAAATGATTACCAGCTTTGGCTGACATAGCTTTGTTATGTTAGTTTGAGTTTTAATTTGAAAGTAAAACTATAATTTTTTAGCTGAATGTTAAAATCCCAACTGTACATCCTGCCAGTTTTTTTTTTTTTTCAAATTATTTTTCAGGACAATTTTTTTTTCCTTGAACTGAATTAATATGTTCCCAATCAGCAATCTAGCTGACCTGATATCGTCCCAATCAGCAATCTAGCTGACCTGATATCATCCCAATCAGCAATCTAGCTGACCTGATATGTTCCCAATCAACATTTTAACTGACTGATATGTTCCCAAACAACAATCTAGCAGACCTGATATGGTCCCATACAACAATTAAGCTGACCTGATATGTTCCCAAACAATAATTTAACCGACCTGATATGTTCCCAATCAACACCTCTGAAGAACGGGTGTGATGTAATTTCTTCTACACAGTTGCCACCTATCCTGTGGTCTGGATCACAGCAATACCTGAGGGAAAAAGGTGAGACATGAACAACAGAGTGACACACAAAAAACACAATGCAACTATAGCCCAGCCCCCCCCCCCCCAAGTTGAGTGAGCAAAACAGAACCTATATTTATGTACATCATATAAGGAAAGCTACAGTTGGTGATAATTATACCCCCCCTCCCCTGAAAAACCAGCTTCCCACATTTCTGGGGGCCCCTCTTTGGTCTGGAAAGCTTTGTATGATAACACACAGATCTACAGCTCAAGTTATTAAACGTAAAGTTGACACAAGTGTAACAGCCCAAACCTTTTAATGAGATCTCTGGCTTCATTCGAGATTGGCATCTCCGGAGGAAAGATGAGGGTCTCCCGCCAGTTCATTACTTTTCTGTATGTCTCCTGAGGGTTTTCGGAACAAAAAGGAGGGTAACCTAAAAGAAAGAACACCATATTATTACAATGTATATTTGTTGGGGGTTTTTTGCACATAAATTGATCATGTTTTTTTATGTTTACTAAAAGTAATAAATTGTTTATTTTCTACAACAAAAATATTTTAACATTAAACATTTATTATACAAATTCCTATACTTCCTGATCTCCAATGGAGCTGAAACTTAACCCCACCCCCACACTTCCATAACAATACAACCTTTCATGATCAGTAGGTCACCAGTGACCTCCACTGACACCTTGAGTGACTTTTTCAATTTAAATTTTAGATGCTTCTTAAATTATGTTCCAGGGTCCCCCACAATGATGTCATATGACTTGACAAATACAATGTTGGACACATGTGTATGCTTGCATTGCTGCAAGTACAAATACAATGTTGGACACATGTGTATGCTTGCATTGCTGCAAGTAAGTGTTGAGTGACACAATTTTTAGTACACAGATTTTTTAGGCATGGAAATATGCATCCTCACAGCTGCCTTGCTTCACTATTGTATCACTCATGATCTTGAAACGTGGAAAGAAATTAGCCATACTGCTGCATGCATGTTTTTATGATTAGCAAACAACATTGAGTTCATGGGCGCACCACGCTTTTTTTTTTAGTCGTATGACTGTAGCAACTCTGAAGTTTTGGTGGAAATTTATTTTATACTCTTTAATGCATTTTTGGAAAAGTGTGTTGTTTAAAAAGTATTTTAAAAATATTTTTATAAATTTAAGCAATGCATAATTTTTTAAGTGATGTATCATTTTATTAGTGATGTATCATTTTTCATAGTTACATGTTGTGATTTCAGCTGTTGGGAGTGGACACAATCAACTACTAATTCCAGGTCACATTAAAAAAGGGGGGTGGGGGATGCTAACATTCTAAATAAGACAATTAGTCATATGAACCTTTCATTGAAGAAATATCTCAAGTTTTGAACCACAGTAGTTCAACTTACTTAACCATGGCAAAGGATAGCCAATCAATACAATATTCTTCTCATGGAGTCATTATAAAAGTAGCCACCACATTAGATGAGTTTTTCACAGTAGGTCCTAATGTGTATACCCTACGACTGTGCTGTGACCAACTCATCCTAGATACACTGTGCTATGCTGTGACCAACTCATCCTAGATACACTGTGCTAAGCTGTGACCAGCTCATCCTAGATACACTGTGCTAAGCTGTGACCAGCTCATCCTAGATACACTGTGCTAAGCTGTGACCAGCTCATCCTAGATACACTGTGCTAAGCTGTGACCAGCTCATCCTAGATACACTGTGCTATGCTGTGACCAGCTCATCCTAGATGTACTGTGCTATGCTGTGACCAGCTCATCCTAGATACACTGTGCTAAGCTGTGACCAGCTCATCCTAGATACACTGTGCTATGCTGTGACCAGCTCATCCTAGATGTACTGTGCTATGCTGTGACCAGCTCATCCTAGATGTACTGTGCTATGCTGTGACCAGCTCATCCTAGATGTACTGTGCTATGCTGTGACCAGCTCATCCTAGATACACTGTGCTAAGCTGTGACCAGCTCATCCTAGATACACTGTGCTAAGCTGTGACCAGCTCATCCTAGATACACTGTGCTATGCTGTGACCAGCTCATCCTAGATGTACTGTGCTATGCTGTGACCAGCTCATCCTAGATACACTGTGCTAAGCTGTGACCAGCTCATCCTAGATACACTGTGCTATGCTGTGACCAGCTCATCCTAGATGTACTGTGCTATGCTGTGACCAGCTCATCCTAGATGTACTGTGCTATGCTGTGACCAGCTCATCCTAGATGTACTGTGCTATGCTGTGACCAGCTCATCCTAGATACACTGTGCTAAGCTGTGACCAGCTCATCCTAGATACACTGTGCTAAGCTGTGACCAGCTCATCCTAGATACACTGTGCTATGCTGTGACCAGCTCATCCTAGATACACTGTGCTAAGCTGTGACCAGCTCATCCTAGATACACTGTGCTATGCTGTGACCAGCTCATCCTAGATACACTGTGCTATGCTGTGACCAGCTCATCCTAGATACACTGTGCTATGCTGTGACCAGTTCATCCTAGATACACTGTGCTATGCTGTGACCAGCTCATCCTAGATACACTGTGCTATGCTGTGACCAGCTCATCCTAGATACACTGTGCTATGCTGTGACCAGCTCATCCTAGATACACTGTGCTATGCTGTGACCAGCTCATCCTAGATACACTGTGCTATGCTGTGACCAGCTCATCCTAGATACACTGTGCTATGCTGTGACCAGCTCATCCTAGATACACTGTGCTATGCTGTGACCAGCTCATCCTAGATACACTGTGCTATGCTGTGACCAGCTCATCCTAGATACACTGTGCTATGCTGTGACCAGCTCATCCTAGATACACTGTGCTATGCTGTGACCAGCTCATCCTAGATACACTGTGCTATGCTGTGACCAGCTCATCCTAGATACACTGTGCTATGCTGTGACCAGCTCATCCTAGATACACTGTGCTATGCTGTGACCAGCTCATCCTAGATACACTGTGCTATGCTGTGACCAGCTCATCCTAGATACACTGTGCTATGCTGTACCAAATGATCTGACATGTATTGTGCTACGCTGTGACCAGCTCATCCTAGATACACTGTGCTAAGCTGTACCAAATGATCTGACATGTATTGTGCTACGCTGTGACCAGCTCATCCTAGATACACTGTGCTAAGCTGTACCAAATGATCTGACATGTATTGTGCTACGCTGTGACCAGCTCATCCTAGATGTACTGTGCTAAGCTGTACCAAATGATCTGACATGTATTGTGCTACGCTGTGACCAGCTCATCCTAGATACACTGTGCTAAGCTGTACCAAATGATCTGACATGTATTGTGCTACGCTGTGACCAGCTCATCCTAGATACACTGTGCTAAGCTGTACCAAATGATCTGACATGTATTGTGCTACGCTGTGACCAGCTCATCCTAGATACACTGTGCTAAGCTGTACCAAATGATCTGACATGTATTGTGCTACGCTGTGACCAGCTCATCCTAGATACACTGTGCTAAGCTGTACCAAATGATCTGACATGTATCGTGCTACGCTGTGACCAGCTCATCCTAGATACACTGTGCTAAGCTGTACCAAATGATCTGACATGTATTGTGCTACGCTGTGACCAGCTCATCCTAGATACACTGTGCTAAGCTGTACCAAATGATCTGACATGTATTGTGCTACGCTGTGACCAGCTCATCCTAGATACACTGTGCTAAGCTGTACCAAATGATCTGACATGTATTGTGCTACGCTGTGACCAGCTCATCCTAGATGTACTGTGCTAAGCTGTACCAAATGATCTGACATGTATTGTGCTACGCTGTGACCAGCTCATCCTAGATACACTGTGCTAAGCTGTACCAAATGATCTGACATGTATTGTGCTACGCTGTGACCAGCTCATCCTAGATGTACTGTGCTAAGCTGTACCAAATGATCTGACATGTATTGTGCTACGCTGTGACCAGCTCATCCTAGATACACTGTGCTAAGCTGTACCAAATGATCTGACATGTATTGTGCTACGCTGTGACCAGCTCATCCTAGATACACTGTGCTAAGCTGTACCAAATGATCTGACATGTATTGTGCTACGCTGTGACCAGCTCATCCTAGATACACTGTGCTAAGCTGTACCAAATGATCTGACATGTATTGTGCTACGCTGTGACCAGCTCATCCTAGATGTACTGTGCTAAGCTGTACCAAATGATCTGACATGTATTGTGCTACGCTGTGACCAGCTCATCCTAGATACACTGTGCTAAGCTGTACCAAATGATCTGACATGTATTGTGCTACGCTGTGACCAGCTCATCCTAGATGTACTGTGCTAAGCTGTACCAAATGATCTGACATGTATTGTGCTACGCTGTGACCAGCTCATCCTAGATACACTGTGCTAAGCTGTACCAAATGATCTGACATGTATTGTGCTACGCTGTGACCAGCTCATCCTAGATGTACTGTGCTAAGCTGTACCAAATGATCTGACATGTATTGTGCTACGCTGTGACCAGCTCATCCTAGATGTACTGTGCTAAGCTGTACCAAATGATCTGACATGTATTGTGCTACGCTGTGACCAGCTCATCCTAGATACACTGTGCTAAGCTGTACCAAATGATCTGACATGTATTGTGCTACGCTGTGACCAGCTCATCCTAGATGTACTGTGCTAAGCTGTACCAAATGATCTGACATGTATTGTGCTACGCTGTGACCAGCTCATCCTAGATGTACTGTGCTAAGCTGTACCAAATGATCTGACATGTATTGTGCTACGCTGTGACCAGCTCATCCTAGATGTACTGTGCTATGCTGTACTAACTGATCTGAGATGTACTGTACTATGCTGTACCAGCTGATCTGAGATGTACTGTGCTATGCTGTGACCAACTGATCTGAGATGTACTGTGCTATGCTGTACCAACTGATCTGAGATGTACTGTGCTATGCTGTGACCAACTGGTCTGAGATGTACTGTGCCATGATGTACCAACTGATCTGAGACGTACTGTGCCACGCTATACCAACTGATCTGAGATGTACTGTGCTACACTGTGCCAACTGATCTGAGATGTACTGTTCTGTTCTACACTGTACCAGCTGATATGATTTGTACTGTCATCATTGTACTAACTAATCTGAGATGAACTGTTCTACACTGTACCAGCTGATCTGAGCTGTACTGCTAGCACTGTACCAGCTGATCTGAGCTGTACTGCCTAGCACTGTACCAGCTGATCTGAGATGAACTGTTCTACTGTACCAGCTGATCTGAGCTGTACTGCTAGCACTGTACCAGCTGATCTGAGATGAACTGTTCTACACTGTGCCAGCTGATCTGAGCTGTACTGCTGGCACTGTACCAGCTGATCTGTGCTGTACTGCTAGCACTGTGCCAGCTGATCTGAGCTGTACTGCTAGCACTGTGCCAGCTGATCTGTGCTGTACTGCTAGCACTGTGCCAGCTGATCTGAGCTGTACTGCTGGCACTGTACCAGCTGATCTGAGCTGTACTGCTGGCACTGTACCAGCTGATCTGTGGTGTCCTGTGCTATGCTAAAAGTAAGCAACTTACCAATGAGCATCTCATACATGATAACACCTAACGACCACCAATCACAGGAACTTGAGTAGCCATTTTGCATAAACACTTCTGGTGCTATGTAGTCGGGAGTCCCAACTGTTGAGTAGGCCTAGAAAAGAACAAGCACACAGTTAGCATCATGCTTACTTGCATGTGGCAGAGGTGTTTGTTGTTTGTTTTGATACTGACTAGAGAAAATCAATTACTTTCAACTATTTGGAATTTATACAATCACATGTTATTTTCAGTAATTATTTCTTGTCAACACCGCTCCTACGTTTTGTTTAAAGATTAATTTATTTTTAATTAAAAAAGACCATCTCCAATTAAGGGTGGTCAATATTTTGAGGGGAACAGGTCTACAAGAGTGTCGGAGAAACAAATTAAAACTTACAAATATTTTATGCAGATTTTTAATTTTAAGTTTATTTTTTTGTGTTTCTCACAATAAGAATTATTTGTAACAGCGGTCCCCCCCACAATGGAAGGGCGATAATGTTTAATTAACAAGACAAAACTCATTTGTAACAATCTTCATTATTGGGAATGATGATTGTACTTGAGAAACTGGATATACATCTGCCTAGCTTACTTATTTAATTAATTACCACGATTTAAGTTCCTTCACTAATAGAAGACAGATGAGATTTTGCCATCACTATATTTATTCACGACTTGACATAATCCACAATAATAATAAAATCTCCGATATAGGAGAAATATAATACTTTGTCTTAATACCTCACACAAGCTACTACTATGATATTATACAAGATGACACATAATTAAATTCTGGAAGAGCCAAACACAAATCTCCATACTGTTTTTATACCTAACCGTTCTCTCCCTTCTGCCCTTGACATTCATCCTCACTTCCGGCACATATTAATTTACTCAAACAATATGTTAACCAAGATAAAATAATTTGACCTGTTACAAATAAACAATGCTCACCAATGCTCGCCGATTTCTCTTCCAGCTTTCTGCCTTTCTTTTAGAGTCCATCGGATTACCATCTGTAAGAAATAATATCTTAGTGGGCTGGAATGATTCCATTATGTGACGTTAAGCTTTTGCAAACGATTTAGTTTCATTCCTTCAAATGCAATAGCACAATAAGGAAACCAGACCCCATCAGAACACTGAACAGACTGGCTATTTCTACAACTACCACAACACTACAAGAACACCAGACCCATCAGAACACTGAACAGACTGGCTATTTCTACAACTACCACAACACTACAAGAACACCAGACCCATCAGAACACTGAACAGACTGGCTATTTCTACAACTACCACAACACTACAAGAACACCAGACCCATCAGAACACTGAACAGACTGGCTATTTCTACAACTACCACAACACTACAAGAACACCAGACCCATCAGAACACTGAACAGACTTGCTATTTCTACAACTACCACAACACCAGATTATATAAACCAACAATTTTAAAAATACCTTCAAGAAAAGGATGTTATTAATTCTACAGCTGATTCTTATAATCAAAGCACAATCTAAGCTGAGCCTATAGCTGGTTCATATAATTCTAGCATAATATAAGCTGAAAAATCAACTGGTTCATATAATCATTGCCTAATCTAAGCTGAACAATCAGCCGGTTCATGTAACTGTGAGCAGACATACAGCTTATGTTGACAGTCACAAACATATCAGTCACTAGAAAATTACTAACACATGACTTACTAGAGAAATCTTTGCCAAAACTTTTAGAGTGTGAGGATAAATCTTTGTAGAAATCTGTTCTGTGAGATTTCTTCATGCCTGTACACAGCCCGAAATCTGACAACTTGATGTGGCCCTGCAGGGGAGATAAACAATGCAACTGGTCACCAGATTGCTGGCAGAGTTACATCATTTTTCTTCTACATACATAATAAAGCTAAGTTGTTTTTTAAAATTTCTCTTGATATGACCAGATAAACCTTATTGACTTATTGCCTTAGATATTCAGTTACAGGTCTGAGTTTGTACTCTAAAAACCGTCTTGTCTAACAACAGATTGTCAGGCGTGATGTCCTGTGTGCACAAACCTTATTGTCTAACAACAGATTGTCAGGCTTGATGTCCCTGTGTATAAACCCCAGCTTGTGTATAGAGTCGATGGCCAAGACTGTCTCCGCCACATAAAACTGGGTCTGCTCTTCTGTCAGGGTGTCCTTCTTCATCAGCAGTGTCATCATGTCTCCTGCAACACACAAGATACAATATTAGAAACTTTGAGACATGACAGGAATTTGATGGAGCTGGTCTAAGTCTAATATATGAGGCAAAATCATCAAGGCACGGAGCGCACCAACAGAAGTAAAAGACATCAAGGCACAGAGCGCACCAACAGAAGTAAAAGACATCAAGGCACAGAGCACACAAACAGAAGTAAAAGACATCAAGGCACAGAGCGCACCAACAGAAGTAAAAGACATCAAGGCACGGAGCGCACCAACAGAAGTAAAAGACATCAAGGCACGGAGCGCACCAACAGAAGTAAAAGACATCAAGGCACGGAGCGCACCAACAGAAGTAAAAGACATCAAGGCACGGAGCGCACCAACAGAAGTAAAAGACATCAAGGCACGGAGCGCACCAACAGAAGTAAAAGACATCAAGGCACAGAGCGCACCAACAGAAGTAAAAGACATCAAGGCACAGCACACAAACAGAAGTAAAAGACAACAACACAAAGCCTAAACTAAATTTCAAGAGATTAATCTTGTGCATGTAAAACACCATCCCACCCCCACACACACAAAATTAAACCAAATATATATAATTGGTCCCAATTATAGATTTTAAACTTCCTTTGGCCCCAATAATAGATTTTAAACTTCAGAAGGCCACAATCATAGATTTTAAACTTTATTTGACCCCAATAATAGTTTGTAAACTTCATTTGGCCCCAATAATAGATTTTAAACTTCAGCAGGCCACAATCATAGATTTTAAACTTCAGCTGGCGACATTCACAGATTTTAAACTCTAGTTGGCCACAGTTACATTGCAGTGACTGCCCTTGTTCAGTCGATCACTCAAGGGAAGGTCACCAGCATGTTACAGTTCCTAGTGTAACACAAAGAATTGATTGATGGCTGTGACAAGCTGAGGGTGGCCATGGGCTAGCTGACCTAAGTGGTGGATACGTCATTAACTCCTCCCTACAGCATACTCTTATCAGTGGAGTTGCTCGAATGATTGGACTACATTCAACCACTCAAATGGATGTAGAGACGGATGTGTTTCGAGTATACAATATTACATATTAGCCAATGCTCATAACTTACATTAGCAAGCGTTGCTATGCCTCATCTAACATTCGTAGCCTCCGGTTGGAAAAAAAAAAGTGTGGGGGGGTGGGGGGGAGATAGCAGCACACTTACAACATTCCAGTGGCACACATGCAACATCCCAGTGGCACACATACAACATCCCAGTGGCACACATGCAACATCCCAGTGGCACACATACAACATCCCAGTGGCACACATACAACATCACAGCGGCACACAATATGACATCCCAGGGGCACAAATACAACACCAGACCTGTTTACTATTTTGGTGTACAGTGTAAGATTTTGAGATGCAGACATTAGATATACTGTATGTTTAATTTTTACTATTAAGATAATGTATTGATCGATTTTGTGATGATGTTGTACGATTTTAAGAGTTTGAAGGTAAACAGGTCTGCAACACATCGAATCCTAACATCTATAATTTTCAGTTTCAAGAGTGTGTCATGTCAGGCCATTAAAGGAACAAGCTAAGTACTTGACAAGCCAACACAAAAATCTCAACAATAAGGCTTGATCCTGCCAGCTAAACTAAACAACTTTGTCCTGCCAACACACCTCGCTACAATAACAGTTCCAGAACTTTAGGAGACAAATTAAAGCGAACATTAACATATTGTTTTTTATGATACCATAAATAATGACCAATAAATTGTGTTATAATTCAGAGCTGTCATTGTTTAGGAGCTGATAAATACCATAAAACAGAGCATACAGGTTAAGGCCTTTTCTTTTCTGACTTAGTAACAAAAATGATGGGCGTAGAGACCAGCCTAAGTCTCGGACATCTATGGCAAATAGTTTGTCGGCGTAGAGACCAGCCTAAGTCTTGGACATCATAGTTTGTTGGCATAGAGACCAGCCTCTGGGACATCTATGGCAAATAGTTTGTCGGTGTAGTGACCAGCATAAGTCTGGGACATCCATGGCAAATAGTTTGTCGGCGTAGAGACCAGCCTAAGTCTCGTACATCTGACATCCAAACGATGAAATTAAATCTTAAAAGGAGTTCTAATGCCAAAGTGGTCAGGGGCGACATTTTGAAACTTGTCTACATGTGACTAGTCCCCCCCCCCCCCACCTCCACAGATAGCGCTCGAGTGTGATATGGGTAGAATTGGAGTGGGCTTTGGGGGTATGGGTTGGGGGTCCACATGATATACATATATATACGAAGTGTTTGCAATCGCAGGTGGTGAAATCTTTTCTTTCAGATTGTGTTTGACTAATTTGTTTCATTGCAAGGAAACAAGCTCTGTGGAATTCCCCTTAAAATGATGTGGGTAAAAGTCTTTCAGGCAGTCCGAGATTTTAGGGAATGGGCGGCCAGATTTTTTGAGACTTTGAGACCTGTTGTTTTGGTTGTGGTTACGGTAGCCGCAACCAAAAATTTAAGACTCCTTGCAAGCCAGGTCGCGCTGCTTTGTATTGCTCTAAGCGGGTAATTATTTAGCGGCTTTCGATTCAGAAAAAAACCCATTTGACCTGTGTTGATTTCCTTTATATTTTGTTTTTAATTAACTGCAAAACGTATATGTCTGATCTATGTATCTGTTTCTTTGGTAAATATGTTAACTGTCATCATTTTATAAGTTGTTCAGTCTTTTCGCCCAAGGCTCAAGCGTGTGTGCCCAAAGCTCAAGCGTGTCCGCCCAAGGCTCAAGCGTGTCCGCCCAAGGCTCAAACGTGTCCGCCCAAGGCTCAAACGTGTCCGCCCAAGGCTCAAGCGTCTCCGCCCAAGGCTCAAGCGTCTCCGCCCAAGGCTCAAGCGTGTCCGCCCAAGGCTCAAGCGTGTCCGCCCAAGGCTCAAACGTGTCCGCCCAAGGCTCAAGCGTGTCCGCCCAAGGCTCAAGCGTCTCCGCCCAAGGCTCAAGCGTGTCCGCCCAAGGCTCAAGCGTGTCCGCCCAAGGCTCAAGCGTGTCCGCCCAAGGCTCAAGCTTGTATGCCCAAGACTCAAGCGTGTCCGCCCAAGGCTCAAGCGTGTCCGCCCAAGGCTCAAGCGTGTCCGCCCAAGGCTCAAGCCTGTCCGTACCAGGCGATGAAGCCAAAGATTGGCCAATAAGTGTAAGTTGTTGTTTTTTTAATTCATAACTATATATGGGAATTCTTAGTGTCTCCCTAATCCTCGCAATAATCCTACATGAATTTCTCAAAAGCTGTGTGCATCTGTGGCTTTTGTGTAAGGGCAGCCTTTCAAAGATAAAGCCTATCGACAGCGATTTGCCGTCTAATGTGAAACAGTACAGTCTCATCCGGTCCGCATTTGCTGTCTAGTGTGAAACAATCCAGTCTCATCCGGTCCGCATTTGCTGTCTAATGTGTAACCGTCCAGTCTCATCCGGTCCGCATTTGCTGTCTAATGTGTAACAGTCCAGTCTCATCCGGTCCCCATTTGCTGTCTAATATGTAACAGTCCAGTCTCATCCGGTCCCCATTTGCTGTCTAATGTGTAACAGTCCAGTCTCATCCGGTCCCAATTTGATGTCTAATGTGTAACAGTCCAGTCTCATCCGGTCCGCATTTGCTGTCCAATGTGTAACCGTCCAGTCTCATCCGGTTTGGCGGACCAGCCGGTTGGATCAGCTGACAACTTTGATGAAGCCACCGGACAGGTTTGCACCCTTGAAGACAGCATGCCGTAAGTAAGGCTTTCGCTGTTGAGATTAATGTTTCAATAAAAACCAGTTATGATCCATTTTTGTAACGCGACTACCTCATATTCTATGTTTTCTTCCTGTCTTTTTCGCTTTAATGACTTGATTTAATAATAATACTATAAGCGATTTTGTATGAGCTGGTTAAGAATTACACGTTGCAGGTCAGTGGGGGAGGGGGTGGGGAAGGGGGGGGGGGGTTGGCCACCATGAGTTTAACGCACCGGGTGACACAGACCCTTGTGACGCCTCTGATTCGGACAGTACCGCTTGAATAAGAACTCTAATGCGTCTTTGGACATCCAACATTCGCAGTTGTCCGCCGGTGACGTCATCCCCAGTTGTCCGGTAAAACCATAATAATAATTTTAAAAAAGAGCACAGGTGAAGATAAACATTTGATTGGAAAAAGGGGTGTGTGAAATGAGAACTAAGAACTCAGGTTACAGGGAGAGACGGTGTAGCGCATAACAACAGCACGTACTCTGCTGACCCCGATGAGATCAACTACTATAAAATAGAGTACCCCCCCCCCTTATACACACACAAACACACTTCACCACTCCCCCCCCCCCCTCATATTTCTTACCTTAATTAACACACACCATCAAAACCTCTACGGATCTAACATCGAGTATCGATCGGGGAAACAAATCGTGACAAGGAAATCAATAGAGGCACGTCACCAAGGGAACAGGGATACTTTATAGGGTGGTTATAACACTACAAGACAATGCATGGGTACAACTGGGGTCATAGGGTGGTTATAACAACACAAGACAAGGCACGGGTACAACTGGGGTCATAGGGTGGTTATAACAACACAAGACACGGTATTGGTACAACTGGGATACGATCATAGGGTGGTTATTACACTACATCAGTACAGACAGGCTGTCATACAGTGCATGGGTACAAACAGGATGTCATATAGCGCATGAGTACAAACATGATTTCATACAATGCATGGGTACAAACAGGATTTCATAAAGTGCATGAGTACAAACAGGATTCAGGATTTCATACAGTCCATGGGTACAAACAGGATTTCATACAGTGCATGGGTACAAACAGGATGTCATATAGCGCATGGGTACAAACAGGATTTCATACAGTGCATTGTTACAAACAGGATTTCATACAGTGCATGGGTACAAACAGGATTTCATACAGTCCATGGGTACAAACAGGATGTCATACAGTGCATGGGTACAAACAGGATTTCATACAGTGCATGGGTACAAACAGGATGTCATATAGCGCATGGGTACAAACAGGATTTCATACAGTGCATTGTTACAAACAGGATTTCATACAGTGCATGGGTAAAATTTTTACTATTTCTGAAAATAATTCTGCCTCCAACGCCTGGGTCATTAAGACGTTTAAGTTAAGCGGGATTTACGGAACGAAACGACTCCAAGGGACATAACTCTGATACCGAAAGAGACACTAACTTTGACCCCTCAGCGACCCGTGGCGTCATAATTTTGGCCGAGATTTTCATCTATGAGAACGAATGGGGTGTTTCTAGATATTCTTCTATAAGTCGGACTAAAGGACAATCAACTACTTTATTCATCCTTAAATGTACGCACAACAAACAAATCCGTATAAGCTTAAATTCCTTGTGTAAAGAAACTGTGAAATTGGAAGCAATGGCGTTTAATTCTGAAGAAGTTCAAGGGTCAATTTGATTTACCATTTTGAACGTGGGCCAAATGTTCCATGTGCAATAGCATGACTTGACCCATCAATTTGATTTACCTTTTTGAAAGTGGGCCAAACGTTCCATGTGCAATAACATGACTTGACCCATCAATTTGATTTACCATTTTGAACGTGGGCCAAACGTTCCATGTGCAATAACATGACTTGACCCATCAATTTGATTTACCATTTTGAACGTGGGCCAAACGTTCCATGTGCAATAACATGACTTGACCCATCAATTTGATTTACCTTTTTGAACGTGGGCCAAATGTTCCATGTGCAATAACATGACTTGACCCATCAATTTGATTTACCTTTTTGAACGTGGGCCAAATGTTCCATGTGCAATAACATGACTTGACCCATCAATTTGATTTACCTTTTTGAACGTGGGCCAAACGTTCCATGTGCAATAACATGACTTGACCCATCAATTTGATTTACCTTTTTGAACGTGGGCCAAATGTTCCATGTGCAATAACATGACTTGACCCATCAATTTGATTTACCTTTTTGAACGTGGGCCAAACGTTCCATGTGCAATAACATGACTTGACCCATCAATTTGATTTACCTTTTTGAACGTGGGCCAAATGTTCCATGTGCAATAACATGACTTGACCCATCAATTTGATTTACCTTTTTGAACGTGGGCCAAATGTTCCATGTGCAATAACATGACTTGACCCATCAATTTGATTTACCTTTTTGAACCTGGGCCAAACGTTCCATGTGCAATAACATGACTTGACCCATCACCCCACTCCCTCCTTTTTTTGTGGACAAGATACAGGAAATATGTCTTTGTCTCTCGCTAAATGCCCAACCCACAAACAGTGGTTTTGGAGACCTTGGACTAATTGCCGCCGGGAGCGAACTTCAAAAAACTGCGCCCCCCCCCCATACAAACATCTATTTGTATAATATTGATAATAAACATTTACAAAAGTGCCACTGGGGCGATCACTCCCCTTCACCCCTCACCCCCTCAGTCTCAGATGCGCCACTGGTGATATCGACTCCGACACTTCCGAGTTCAACCTTTCAAATGATGGCAGTGTTATAGATCAGAGATAACACAGTGCCACCATTTCATCTGGCGGTGGTGTCTACCTTCTTGCACCATCACCACACTATTTTGACTTCTGCCCTTTCCAATTTACGAACCACCCAGCGGGTACATCAACGACAACCACTACCATAAAAAAAAAAAAAAAGAAAGATGGCCACCGTAGGTCGTGAATTCTCCCCAGGCCACGTGCATAAATTGGACTTGTCTCGGCTGGTCGTGTGGGGAAATCTGCATCGGATCACGGGGGCCAAGAACATCATAAGCAGCCGGGTGTCAGGGGAGGGCAGTGTATCTATCTTCAGGGAAAGGCCATAGTTCAGGACGTTCGTTTGATGGTGTCCCCCCCCCCCCTTTTTCCAACAACGGCAGTGTATGATATTTTCGCTGTTGAGAGTGCAAAGTGCATTTACTATAGATACGGGTTACATGTGGCATAGAGGCTGCGGTGAGTTTACTTTGACTTCCCTGGGTCCCATCCCCTCTTCTGTGGCCCCATCTCCTCTTCTGTGGCCCCATCCCCCTCTTCTGTGGGTCCCATCCCCTCTTCTGTGGCCCCATCCCTTCTACTGTGACCCCATCCCCACTTCGGTGGCCCTATCCCCTCTTCTGTGGCCCCATCCCCCTGCTCTGTGGTCCCCTGCCCTCTTCTGTGGTCCCCTCCCCTCTTCTGTGGTCCCATCTCCTCTTCTGTGGTCCCATCCCGTATTCTGTGCTCCCATCCCCCATGCCGTGGTCCCATCCCCCATGCCGTGGTCCCATCCCCCATGCCGTGATCCCACCCCCCATGCCGTGGTCCCATCCCCCAGGCCGTGGATCCATACTCCATGTCATGACCTTTCTTGAGTAGCTACCCCATTGTTATTGAAGCTAAGTGACCCGCGACCCCGATACAACTTTAAAAATTGAATACCGTGAGAGGAAAACAACCTAAAACCTCAAAAAAGTATTATGAAAATATTTAGACTAACCTTTAGCAGTGAACATTTATTTCAAATTATACATTTTTAAATGTTTTTATTTTGGCCTCAGCCGCCCCCCCCCCCAAATATTCTCCCCCCCCCCCCAAACCTTAAATTGGGGTCACTACCCGGGGGGGGGGGGAGGGTTGGAACCTCAAAAAAAGTATTATGAAAATATTTAGACTACCTTTAGCAGTGAACAGTTCTTTCAAATTATATATTTTTAATTTTTTTTATTTTGGCCTAAGCCGCCCCGCCCCCTTTTCGAATCCCCCCCCCCCAATATTCTTCCCCTCGGACCCCCCCCCCCAAACCTTAAATTGGGGTCACTACCCGGGGGGGGGGGAGGGTTGGAACCGGGGCTCTAAATATTAGGAAAACCTTAAGGATATGGTCTTTAAATCTTAAGAACACTGCATATAGGACATGTGTATCATGCACCACCGGGGAGGGGTGGGGGTTGGAACCGGGGCTCTAAATATTAGGAAAACCTCAAGGATATGGGTTCCTCTTTAAATCTTAAGAACACTGCATGTAGGACATGTGTATCATGCACCACCGGGGAGGGGTGGGGGTGGAACCGGGGCTCTAAATATTAGGAAAACCTTAAGGATATGGGTTCCTCTTTAAATCTTAAGAACACTGCATATAAGACATGTGTATCATGCCCCACACTGCGTTTTTGTTTTTTGTGAGTCCACTTCGGCACAGAACCTGCACGCTAATCGCTTGCCAACAGCGGTTGAGGTGCAAGATAAACACTAACAATTAATACGACCGCAATGTTCACTGTGAAATTCACGGCCAGTCGGACTGAGCTGCGGGGTCGTTTGGGATCAGGGTGATGTGCGGGGGAGAGGGGGTGTAGTTTAGGATCAGGGTGAGGTGCGGGGTCGTTGGGGATCCGGGTGATGTACGGGGGGGGGGTGGAGGTTTGGGGGAGTTTAGGATCAGGGTGAGGTGCGGGGTCGTTGGGGATCAGGGTGGTGTGTGGCGTCGTTGGGGAATAAGGGTGAGTGTTGGGCAGTTAGGATCAGGTTGAGGTATGGGGTGTATAGGATCAGGTGTGGGGTAGTTGGGGATCAGGGTGATGTATGGCGTCGTTGGGGATCAGTGTGATGAGGGTCTTTGGGGAAGAGGGTGGCGCGTGGCGTCGTTGGGGATCAGAGTGAGGTGTGCGTAGCTAGGGATCAAAGTCAGGTGTGGGGTAGTTAGGGATCAGGGTGATGTGTGGCGTCGTTGGGGATCAGAGTGAGGTGTGCGTAGCTAGGGATCAAAGTCAGGTGTGGGCTAGTTAGAGATTGCAGTGAGGTGTGGGGTGGTTGGGAAAAGCGGTTAGCTGGGGAGGGGCTGGTATTACTGTAAGGTCGGTGTGGTTTACAACCTGGGGTTTGTACAATGAACCACAAGAATTTCAATTAAAAAGCGTTCAAGCACTTGCAGAAGGTATTTCTCCTTCGAGTGACAAACATTACACAAGGCAAAGTTTATACCTCCGACAAAATAAGACCTGTACTAAGGCTTATTTCAGTCATTGCTTTGAACTAGGTCACAATGTGGGAAAGTCTTCGACTAAGTCAATTCGACTAAGTCAATTCAACTAAGTCAATTTCGATTAAATCAAATTAGTAATTTATTTGTAATAGTTCACATTACTGTCATTTACTTGTACTGTGTCATTATATCTGTCTATATAATTAAACAATTCGATGAACTGACCTCCAGGTAAAAACTCCATGATAAGATAGAGACTGCCTGTGTCCTGGAAGGAATAGTACATCTTGACCACCCACTGATGGTCAGCTTCGGCTAGAATATCACGTTCTGCCCTCACGTGGGCGATCTGTGGAGAGGATGAGCAACAACTTGAAAATTACTTAGAGTGGCTTGAAGATTAATTTGCCCAAAAAGTTAAATTATAATATAGCATATACATCACTGAAATCATTCTCTCCATTATTTCTAGAGGACAGTGAACTCAGTGACGTAAGGAAGGGGATGGTAGAGGGGAAAGGGTGGTGGAGGGAAAGGGGTGGTGGAGGGGAAGGAGGTGCGGAGGGAAAGGGGGTTCGGAGAGGTGGTGTAGAGGGAAAGGAGGTGCAGATGGTAAGACCTTATGGGGGAGATGGGGTGAGGAGGGAAGGGGTGAGGAGGGAAGGAGGTGTGGAGGGGAAGTGTTTGGAGGGGAAGGGGTGCCGAGGGAAAGGGGTGCCAAGTGGAAGGGGTGCCGAGGGGAAGGGGTGCCGAGGGGAAGGGGTGCCGAGGGGAAGGGGTGCCGAGGGGAAGGGGCGCCGAAGGGAAGAGAGTTCTGAGGGAAAGAGGGTGCGGAGAATGGCGTAGGAAGGGGAACGCGGAGAAGAGGTGTGAAGGGGGCGGTCCTCCCCGGGCGGCACTTTCTTTATATGGAGGAAAGGCATTTTCGGCCAACTGCTGAGTTTTTTTCGTGCACGGGGGCGGCACAAATCTTGACCACCGAATGATTTACAAGTGAAAACTATAATAAATTTAGTATCAGCTGACGAAACTTGATTGAAGATTAGCAGAAGACATGACATTCATATATATTCAGCGACAAGACAGGTTAAATTGTTAGACACGGGCACCTGAAAAGAAACGTCAGCTTAGGTTAAATATCCTTCCAGTTGATGGGAAAACTAAATTTTAAAAAAATATTTTAAAAAAAAAAAGCACTAACCTGGTCTTTCTCCACCATATCAGCTTTCCTGAGTATCTTCATGGCGTACACGTGACCTGTGTCTTTCTTCTGTACCAGTCGGACCTGTGGATGACAGCAAGAAGTACACCTCAAAATCAAGCATTCGTATGACTGGGTTTCAATCAAGCATGCATCGGCTGGGCTTCAAAGACTGCGGCACATCGTCGTCAGGCTCGAAGCCGACCTGGGTAAGCCCTAAAGGAAACAACAGATTTTAGTGTATTCAGTGTTAATACTCTATGCCTAGAAATAGGCAGCTTACAAATTAAGACTCTTTTGCATCATCGTTATGTATCCATGTGTGTCCATTGCACGTGGGCCGGGTCAATATTACGTTAGCAGCCAAAATAACCGATCAGCTTATAATGCAAGACCAGTTGCGGGGAGGACACGAGACGGGGCCCACATGGACGCATGTAAGATTCGACATTCTCTGGAGACCCAGATATATGCATGTCAGATATGACACTTACTGGAGACCCAGATAGATGCATGTCAGATATGACACTTTCTGGAGACCCAAATAGATGCATGTCAGATATGACACTTTCTGGAGACCCAGATAGATGCATGTCAGATATGACACTTTCTGTAGACCCAGATAGATGCATGTCAGATATGACACTTTCTGAAGACCCATATGGATGCATGTCAGAGATGACACTTTCTGAAGACCCAGGTGGATGCATGTCATATATGACACTTTCTGGAGACCCAGATAGATGCATGTCAGAGATGACACTTTCTGAAGACACATGTGGATGCATGTCAGAGATTTTATGGAGCGCGATGTCGACAAAGATCGCATGTTTTTCTAGATTCCGACTCTCTCAGCTCAGCTCATACATTAGTAAATTATTCATTTCTGATTATTTTGTCTAAAAAACGAACAAAAACAGACGGAAAACTCTTCTCTCCGACAGTTTCATAACTTAACAATCAGTTAAATGAAGCCACCTCTATTTCTACCCCTGAGACCACAAGGACCGACTCTCAAAACTGCAATAATGTTGTTTTTGCTTAAGAGTGCATGCCCATAACTAGCTTTTGTTTCTCCAGGTGCCAAGAACTCCAACTCAACTGTCAAGCCTCGCCTTCTGATTGGGTACATCTGTGCAGAGAAGTGGTGTAACACAGGCCTGGGGACGGCGTGA
This sequence comes from Omphiscola glabra, assembly GCA_964017045.1. Lineage (NCBI taxonomy): Eukaryota > Metazoa > Mollusca > Gastropoda > Lymnaeidae > Omphiscola > Omphiscola glabra. The sequence goes on along the minus strand of OZ024802.1, from coordinate 27,468,477 downwards.
CGACTTGTTGGAAAACGTTCAAAATCGATGATTATTCCTTCATGGCAAGATCTTACTGACGCACACGTCAACCATTCCGCGACAAGCCTTACACAAACAACCAACCCAACACACCGTCGACAGACCGGACACACAGACCCCAAACACGACACGACACCGAAAAATCCGACACACCAGCGACAAACCCGAAACAGCAGCGACAAAACCGAAACACCAGCGACAATCCCAGTACACCACCGACAAATCCGACACAGCACCGACAAACCGAACACCAGTGACAATCCCGACACACCAGCGACAAACCCGACACACCAGCGACAAATACCGACAAACCAGCGACAAATACCGACAAACCAGCGACAAACCCGACACACACAGCGACAAACCCGACACACACAGCGACAAACCCGACACACGTGTGACAAGCGCCGATCTAGCAAATGTTTGTATTAAATAATGTATTCATTGCAAGCTATTATGGAACTGATTTCCATTTCAATATCCGCCACACTTCCCCTCCAAACTACACAAATTGCATATAGGCTACTAATGATGTTAGTAGCTATAGTTGATGAAGTGGGGGTGGGGGGGCGCTTATTTTACTGGGGTTTTTTTTCATTGTTAAATTAATACTTGTGGACTGTTGAATTCGCAACGATGGAAATATCTCTCCATACGACAACACAACACAGTACTAAGTAAAAGACACTGACACCACAACACAGTACTAAGCAAGTGACACCGACACCACAACACAGTACTAAGCAAGTGACACCGACACCACAACACAGTACTAAGCAAGTGACACCGACACCACAACACAGTACTAAGCAAGTGACACCGACACCACAACACAGTACTAAGCAAGTGACACTGACACCACAACACAGTACTAAGCAAGGGCTACCGACACTACAACACAGTACTAAACAAGGAACACTGACACCACAACACAGTACTAAACAAGGGACACCGACACCACAACACAGTACTAAGCAAGGGACAACGACACCACAACACAGTACTAAACAAGGAACACTGACACCACAACACGGTACTAAGCAAGGAACACTGACACCACAACACAGTACTAAGCAAGGAACACTGACACCACAACACAGTACTAAGCAAGGAACACTGACACCACAACACAGTACTAAACAAGGAACACTGACACCACAACACAGTATTAAACAAGGGACACCGACACCACAACACAGTACTAAGCAAGGAACACTGACACCACAACACAGTACTAAACAAGGAACACCGACACCACAACACAGTACTAAGCAAGGAACACTGACACCACAACACAGTACTAAGCAAGGAACACTGACACCACAACACAGTACTAAGCAAGGAACACTGACACCACAACACAGTACTAAGCAAGGAACACTGACACCACAACACAGTACTAAGCAAGGAACACTGACACCACAACACAGTACAAAACAAGGAACACTTATGACATGTTTCAGTGAGACTTAACCCGCGGTAAGAGACGAAACCCTTTAACAATATCTTGTGATCAGAATGTTATTTTAGAATGTTATGTCGGAATTTATTGCAAGTTGCAGGTGGCCGCATTAAAATAATTGAGAACCTCCAAATCACAAAGTGGACATGGTTTGTTTTCTTTACGTAGGATCATTCATACTGTCGACACATGCGGGAAGCCCTCAAGTTATTTACCAAAAAATGGACCGGAAACCGGGTCGGCAAGATTTAACAACAGGCGGACCAGCATGAAAGCCTCCACAACAAAAACTTAGACAAAACTCGCGGCACAACTGGCGACAGGGAAGCTATTTATGTAAGAAGAGATCGGCTTCAGTGAATGTATGCGCCGCCTAGGACATAGTGGCGTTTACATGGACATAGTGGCGTTTACATGGACATAGTGGCGTTTACATGAACATAGTAGCGTTTACATGGACATAGTGGCGTTTACATGGACATAGTGGCATTTATATGGACATAGTGGCGTTTTAATGGACACACTGGCGTTTAACTGGACATTTTGGCGTTTAAGTGGACATAGTGACGTTTGATGACTTGATGCCTGCCATTCGTTTCAGACATGTTCCATTGTGACTAGTTCAAAGTGACAACAGTGACACTCAACAGAGTCCGTACCTTACGCGGAAAACGCCCTCAGATCATGACCCTGGTGTTTCTACACTGTACATGACATGATGTATTTATAGTTTTATGACAACAATCAGGACAAAGGTGGTTAGAGCAAGTCTAGTAAACCAGTGGTCGCCACCATTTTTTTTTCTTAATCGCGGAGCCCTTTGTGTTATACCACCTCCACAAATCGACCCTGTTTCAACGAATGCGGCCTTAGATGAAAGATGAATGAATACGGCATTCCATCATGAAAAGGGGCCCGTCCCTCAACAAAAAACAAAAACAAAAAACAAATGCTGTGAAGTATAGACATCAAAACAAAAGCCTCTGGCTAAAGCAGTGGTTCTAAACCTGTGGGTCGCGACCCCTTTGGGGGTCGAAGGACCCTTCTCGGGGATCGCCTAATACCATCGGAAAACACATATACATAATACTCTACAGCTATGTAGTAGCAAGAAAAATAATTTTGTGGTTGGGGGTCAACACAAAATGAGGAACTGTATTAGAGGGTCGCGATATTAGGAAGGTTGAAAACCACGGGGCTAATGCAAGGACGCTCACCAACTTTTCAAAAGGGCTTCACAAGTTTTCAGGCCTTTTTTTTCTTCTAATTACGTGTATCGTGCAAAATTACACAGACCACCACTTTGAGGACCACTGCAACTGCAACACAGGTCACCTTGAAAACCCGACACCTCTGAATTAAACAACAGATCGCCACACAGATCACCCCCCCCCCCCCCCACTTCTTATAACCGATGCATTAAACGACAGATCGCCACGCAGAACGACCCTCCCCTCCCCCTTATAAGAACCGCTGCATTAAACGATCCATGACGGAAACGTGTCTTTAACCACAGCGCCCGTGCAGTCATTATGTTACCGTTAGCGTCATGGCCTTGTCACGTTCAGGTGATACGGGGCCGCACTCTCGGCTTATCGCATGAGAGGTAAATAAAGCCTGAATACGGTAATAGTACGGTGGGCCGTGTAATTGGGTTTACGTGATACTATCATTAGACCTGCAGTCTACGACTCAACGTTAGTGACGGGGGGGGGGGGGGGGGGGGGGGGGTAGTGTGAAACTTGAGCAGTTATTTTTTTTACTAGGATCTTACTGTCCGATCCATCAGAGCAGGGATCGCAAACTTTGTTTTGCCGAGGTCCGAATCGTCAATATTACGCGTTGCGGACCCTACAGCCAACAGGCAAACAACCGTACCTAAAAAGGGAAAAGGGGGGGGGGCATCAAAATAAGAGGAATGCGGAGACTACACCCCCCCCCCCAATGTAAATTAATGGCACACGGTCCTCACTTTCGATATCCGGACTTGGGCTAATATAATAACGTTTATTTTTGTTCACTTTGTCTAAAAAAAAAAAAAATTAAAAATACTGTGGAGTCGAAGCTGTAATCTATGTAATCAAACGCATAGTAAGTGTAGGTACATTGTATTATCAAGACGAACAGCATTATCGACAACCTATGGTTATTAACATCTATTAATGGGCGAATGCCAACCAGTTTAGGCTGGCAGCCTTTTCAGGTTACACAAAGCTCGTGAAACTTAACGTAATAAACTTGTTTCCAAAAACAGTGGACACATCCCAGTCAATATTCAGAAAATCATAGTACGAGGGCCCAGCAGTGAGAAAGACCGAGAGCCCAGCAGTGAGAAAGACCGAGAGCCCAGCAGTGAGAAAGACTGAGGGCCCAGCAGTGAGAAAAAACGTGGGCCCAGCAGTGAGAAAGACCGAGGGCCCAGCAGTGAGAAAGACCGAGGACCCAGCAGTGAGAAAGACAGAGGGCCCAGCAGTGAGAAAGAACGTGGGCCCAGCAGTGAGAAAGACCGAGGACCCAGCAGTGAGAAAGACCGAGGAACCAGCAGTGAGAAAGACCGAGGAACCAGCAGTGAGAAAGACCGAGGACCCAGCAGTGAGAAAGACCGAGGAACCAGCAGTGAGAAAGACCGAGGAACCAGCAGTGAGAAAGACCGAGGGCCCATCAGTGAGAAAGAACGTGGGCCCAGCAGTGAGAAAGACCGAGGGCCCAGCAGTGAGAAAGACAGAGGACCCAGCAGTGAGAAAGACCGAGGACCCAGCAGTGAGAAAGACCGAGGGCCCCGCAGTGAGAAAGACCGAGGACCCAGCAGTGAGAAAGACCGAGGACCCAGCAGTGAGAAAGACCGAAGGCCCAGCAGTGAGAAAGAACGAGGGCCCAGCAGTGAGAAAGACCGTTGGCCCAGCAGTGAGAAAGAACGAGGGCCCAGCAGTGAGAAAGAATGAGGACCACCGATTGAACTCAAGGCATTTCCAATCCAGTCAAGGAGATTGTTGTTTTGGTTTTTACCCACAGACACAAACGGTAGCCCATTAATCACTTTGGCGGGAAAATTGATTAAGGCAATTTCTCTGTACCATTGGCAGTCCAACTTAGCACTTTCTTAACAGCATGGAAACAGTAGGCACAGCAACGGGAATGGTGGTAAGTTACCACCGGTAACCATACTGTGGGGAGAAGGGAAGCATATCTGAAGTAGGGAGGCATATCTGAAGTAAGGAGGCATTTCTAAAGTAGGGATGCATATCTGATTCTGAAGAAGGGAGGCATATCTGAAGTCGGGAGGCATATCTGAAGTAAGGAGGCATATCTGAAGTAAGGAGGCATATCTAAAGTAGGGATGCATATTTCCTTCTGAAGAAGGGAGGCATATCTGAAGAAGGGAGGCATATCTGAAGAAGGGAGGCATACCTGAAGAAGGGAGACATATCTGAAGTAGGGAGGCATATCTGAAGAAGGGAGGCATATCTGAAGTAGGGAGGCATATCTGAAGTAGGGAGGCATATCTGAAGAAGGGAGGCATATCTGAAGAAGGGAGGCATATCTGAAGAAGGGAGGCATATCCGAAGTCGGGAGGCATATCTAAAATTGGGAGGCATATCTGAAGTAGGGAGGCATATCTGAAGAAGAAATAGTGATTTCGATAATGGTAATAAATGTTACTGAAATGAAGGACATAGTTTGGCTTCTGTTACAATTTTTTTTAAATATCATATTAAAAAAACGCATTTGGGAAATGAAATAGTCATTTTGATATTGAAAATCTGCATTCCCCACCAACACCCCTTTTAGATCCCATTCTAGTGCCGCTGTAATGAATACATTATAATGGTTTGCAACTGTTGTGAAGGACTATTGACCCACGGTTTAAAGGTATGCGCTCTAGCATCGGCCTTGGAATATAGGCTGCCCTTGAATCGATCCAACAAGTCCTATACACTGCCAGTAATGTGATTGGTTCCTGTGATGGTATTAGCCTCACCGGAAGACCTTCTTTATGGTCGTACATCAAAAGTGCATGAAGGTGCTTGTTCAGATGCTCCACTACTAGCAGAGGCGTCGCATTCGGTGGTATTTACGCTCATTTGACCTAAGAGCAGTGTTTAATGATTTATATAGGGTGTGGCGAATTTTACTTTTCATTCGCCAAAAATTAGTTTTTTTATTTTTTCAAATTTACTTTATATTTTTCGGAAAGCGGTTGCCAACTTTGGTCTAGGAATGATTCTTCGATAAATTATATGTTTCACAACGTTCTAACGTCAAGTAAATTAGCACTCAACACAATGTTCACATGTAATGAGCAAAGCTATCTTACACATAACACTCAACACAATGTTCACATGTAATGAGCAAAGCTATCTTATACATAACACTCAACACAATGTTCACATGTAATGAGCAAAGCTATCTTACACATAACACTCAACACAATGTTCACATGTAATGAGCAAAGCTATCTTACACATAACACTCAACACAATGTTCACATGTAATGAGCAAAGCTATCTTTCACACAACACTCAACACAATGTTCACAAGTATTGAGCAAAGCTATCTTACACATAACACTCAACGCAATGTTCCCATGTAATGAGCAAAGCTATCTTACACATAACACTCAACACAATGTTCACAAGTATTGAGCAAAACTATCTTACACATAACACTCAACGCAATGTTCCCATGTAATGAGCAAAGCTATCTTACACATAACACTCAACACAATGTTCACAAGTATTGAGCAAAGCTATCTTACACATAACACTCAACGCAATGTTCCCATGTAATGAGCAAAGCTATCTTACACATAACACTCAACACAATGTTCACAAGTATTGAGCAAAGCTATCTTACGCATAACACTCAACACAATGTTCACATGTAATGAGCAAAGTTATCTTACGCATAACACTCAACACAATGTTCACAAGTATTGAGCAAAGCTATCTTACGCATAACACTCAACACAATGTTCTCATGTAATGAGCAAAGTTATCTTGCGCACCGCCCACAGGAAAGACGTTCTTTTTTTTTGCACCAATAAAATCTTACATGAAAAGCTCTTGCCTGAGCTAGCCGCAGCGCAACATCATGACACTTTTTTCATTTGCATTGCTCATATAAGGAAATACACGAACGTGGATTTTCGGATCCAGGCACTTCCCATTGCCCGCAATCTTCCACCCCATTTATACAGGCACTTCCCATTGCCCGCAATGCGTTTCTTCCACCCCATTTATACAGGCACTTCCCATTGCCCGCAATGCGTTTCTTCCACCCCATTTATACAGGCACTTCCCATTGCCCGCAATACGTTTCTTCCACCCCATTTATACAGGCACTTCCCATTGCCCGCAATGCGTTTCTTCCACCACATATATACAGGCCCTTCCAACTGCCCGCAATGCGTTTCTTCCACCCCATTTATACAGGCACTTCCCATTTCCCGCAATGCGTTTCTTCCACCCCATTTATACAGGCACTTTCCATTGCCCGCAATGCGTTTCTTCCACCCCATTTATACAGGCACTTCCCATTGCCCGCAATGCGTTTCTTCCACCACATTTATACAGGCACTCCCCATTCCCCGCAATGCGTTTCTTCCACCACATATATACAATCTCAGGAACACATCTATCAACAGCAACAAAAATAATCAAAATACCGACATCTCACCACTTACGACATACTACATCCAATTGCTAAAATAAGGACACAACACCGAACTTAGTCAAATGCTTGTCTCAGTAGCAGTCTAGAGAACTACTCTACATCTCGATACTGATTATTATTAGCCATCTTTTTTTCCTGGGGGAAAAAGGGGGGTGACCTGTTTCCGCACTGTAGTAAATTTGAGTAAATAACTTAAAATCGAAGGAAAGTGTTTTCCAAAAAGCCAACATTTCCCAAATGTTCACCCCCCCCCCCCTCCGACCTACTACACCCTTATAGAATCGAATTGATTGAAGTAATTTTCCAGCCCAGACTCACCTCTCCGAAAGCTCCCCGACCTATGACCTTGAGAGACTCGAAGTCGTCAACGCCCAGCCTTGACCTTTTGAGCCTGAGAAATTCCGTCTCTTTCAGAGCATGCTGCTGCCGCCGTTCACTTTTCTGTAGGATAGATGGGGCATTGGCGTCAATCAAGCATTTGAGCAAATGCAACATAAACATTAGGATCATACGAACTTTAGGATAGTTATCAAATACAAAAAATTGATAAACTCAACAATGCAGGTGGAGTTTAGGATAAATTAAATAAAGTGAAAAATGAAGATGGGTTATTCAAATGATTCAAACGGCGTTTGGGGACCATTCAGGACAGTGTTTCAAGACCGTTTCTATATTCTGCACCCATACAAGGTGCTTCATTATCGCACGGTAAGAGTGCAGTTTAAAAATTGGACAAAAAAAAGGGGGGGGGGGAATAGCATTTTTTAAATTGAATTACAAAGGGATGTGTAGAGCTTTAAAAATATGCTTGTGAATTACTCCATAATATGAAAAATGAACCGTTAAAAGTATATATTTTTTTAAATAACACTATTATAACTAAAGAGTATCTGGCTCCTCTGTTCTTATGGAGGATAATAAATGAAGGACTGCGTTCAAGCTGTGTGAAGGAAATAGTGGAAAAGGGTATGTGGAAGCTTGAAATATTATGACAGGACAATAGAAGAAGAACGTTTCGGCCAGAAGCCTCAGTATCTTATGACGAGTAATCTGTCAGTGAATCGTCAATTTATCGTGGTCAGTTGGGGGGGGGGGGGCGACAATAAATCGTATGGTGTGTGTGATCAATTAATCCTGGGCTCTTAGTGATTATGAACCGGACAACACAAAATAGTTACGTTTTTTTATCCACTTTCTATTTCTTTTGTGTTTCATTCGTCCCGTCTGCCCAGTAAGTCGCTTGGCCGAAACCTTCTCCTTTTATCGCCCTGTTTCTATTTCAAACTTCCACACATCTTGTTCCACTATTTCCCTCTGTTCTTATAATGCCTTTCACCCTTACTCCACGAGCCATCTCGTACATACCTTTTCAGAATAACGGAGTTTTAAAAAAGAAAGAAATACAGTGAAATTGTAAATGAATCCATTTACTGGGTCAAAGTGTCCCAGTGACGTCCTAACCCACAAGCCCGCATCATCGTAAAGAGCCCCTAAAACGTTACAGAGTTCCATATTGTGACCTTTCGCTGAATTGACATGTCGTTTCCACTCAGATAAGACGCGACGACTCTGCTTTCACATATAGCACGCAGCTCAAGTGCTGAAGACGTTCAAGCCGGGGCTTGCCCGTCAATAGCTCTGCACCTCAGCGATCGAAAGATAGTGAGGGGTTTTTTTGGGTTGGACAGCTCAGCTCAAATAGTGGGCGCTCTCTTCGGGCTACCTGGCGCAACTTACTTAACCCTGGTGGCGCAACTTACTTAACCCTGGTGGCGCAACTTACTTAACCCTGGTGGCGCAACTTACTTAACCCTGGTGGCGCAACTTACTTAACCCTGGTGGCGCAACTTACTTAACCCTGGTGGCGCAACTTACTTAACCCTGGTGCCATGGCGCAACTTACTTAACCCTGGTGGCGTAACTACCAACGGGGATATGTTTTGAGACTAAAAACTCCACAGGGTTTCCGCTTCTCCTTCTTATGACGAACCAGGTTTGACTTGATTTCTCAAAAGAAGGAAAAAATACCACAAATGCCTTAAGATGCCTCCAATATGAGAACCACTCCCGTCACAGTAAATAAGACAGTTAACCATAAAAATTGGTCGATAAACTATTGAGATTTCCCTACACCACAAGTGATGTAACTCAACATTCACTTACACATCGAGAGATTTCCTTACACCACAAGTGATGTAACTCAACATTCACTTAAACATCAAGATTTTTTTTTTAAAAAGGTCGGATGCAATGAATTGCTGTGGCTTACGATTACATTAAAAAGCCCTACGCCCACGTTTATAGCCCAATTTTTTACTAAATAATTTTCAACTTCGAATTTTGTGTATTGAAATGATGGGATAAAATGGTATGTATTGACATGATGGGATTAAATGGTATTTTTGTATTGATAGGATTGGATGGTCTGCTTGTGCTGATAAGATGGGATAAAATGGTCTCCATTGACATGATGGGATTAAATGGTATGTTTGTATTGATATGATTGGATGGTCTGCTTGTACCAATACGATGGGATAAAATCGTCTGTACTTATACGATGGGATAAAATCGTCTGTACTTATACGATTGGATAAAATCGTCTGTACTTATACGATGGGATAAAATCGTCTGTGTTATTAATTTTACGGATCTGAGTAAATGAAAAAGCAAAGATGCGACACTGCCCGGCAGACCAATTATTAATCCAATAACCCTATCACCCGTCCATTATCAAGAGAAGGATCATTACTCCAATAGCCGTATCAACTATCCATTACTCCCATAGCCATACCAGCCGCCCATCATCAAGAGATGGATCAATCCAATAGATGTACCCGTGAGCCAGTGTATTGACAGGTAAATAACTTTTAAAGCCCAGCTCCATTGATTAACGAAATATAAATACAACGGCGTGCACAAAATTGATTTTTGTAAAAAAAAACAATAATGACTCACAGACTGAACCCTAAATAGAAGGACGGGCCGGGGAGACTTGTTTGTGGAAATACTTGGGACTGGCTGGGGAGATTGTTAAAAGTTAAAATACCAGGACTGGCAGCGGCGAATTGTTAAGCCAAAATATAAGGACTGGCTGTGGAGACTTGGGTCAAAATATCAGGATTGGCCATGGAGACTTGTGTCAAAATATCAGGACTGGCCGGGGAGACTTGTGTCAAAATATCAGGATTGGCCGTGGAGACTTGTGTCAAAATATCAGGACTGGCCGGGGAGACTTGTGTCAAAATATCAGGACTGGTCGGGTAGACTTGTGCCAAAATATCAGGATTGACTGGGGACACTTGGGTCAAATTATCGGGACTGGTTGGGGAGACTTGGGTCAAATTATCGGGACTGGTTGGGGAGGCTTGGATCAAATTATCGGGACTGGTTGGGGAGACTTGGGTCAAATTATCGGGACTGGCTGGGGAGACTTGGGTCAAATTATCGGGACTGGCTGGGGAGACTTGTGTCGAAATACCAAGAATGTTTGAAGAGACTTAAGACAGGCATGTATCCAATACCAAGTCAGCATCTCCATACCACAAATAGAAAATCAATTAAGTTACCAGTTTAAGATCCCAAACCCAATGTCACGATGGACCCCCCCCTCCCCCACTTCCCTCCCGGCTAGTACCTGCACTGCATCAACTCGTGTCACGCTTGTATCATTCTGTCGTCATCAGCGTCTATTTAAGGACTCGTGTTGAAACAAGTGGAAATAAAAGCTCCATAGAAGAGCTCTCTTCCAGAAATAACCTGATGCTTAATTCCCACTGAAGCTGCCAAGCAGTGACACACAGTTCATACGGAAATTCAAAATAAGGTCGCATCTTTAAAATATTATACTTCCATCCCGTCTACTATAATCAAAATAAAGATGAGGATAATAATAATAATAATAGTGGTAAAATAATAATATTCATTGATTTGGATACAGCTGCTCGCTCAACAGCTGATATATTATACATACAGTGTGTCGAAAAGGTATAAGTGTGACGTTAGATCAATTTTATTTTGGTAAATGCAAAGAGAATGTGCCATGATGTATCACACGGCCGCCACCTGGGCAGAGGCGTAGCGTAGGGGGCAGGGGGTACAGATGTACCCGGGCGCCAGCTAGTTAGGGGCGCCAAAATGTGCTTTGGTATTATTTTATTGATGAAAATAATGGGTTTGAGAGTTGAAAAAAGGGCGCTTTAAAATGTATCTTGTCCCCGGGCGCCAAACACCCTAGCTACGCCTCAGCATCTGGGTTGCTAAAACTAATAAAACTTTAAAATTTGATGAAAAAATGTCCCTAAATGTATCCCTGAACCTAACCTGAACCCTAAATCACTAAATCTAACCCCTTAAACATAAGGAGTGAATCTAAAACAGGAAAAAAAACAATTACTTGACGTCATGGCACATTTTCTTTACATTGACCTTTTTCTTTTTTTAATAAGCAAGTATATCACCGAATGATTTCGAATACACCCCCTCCATCCCAACCATTTTTTTTTAATAAGCAAGTATATCACCGAATGATTTCGAATACACCCCCTCCATCCCAACCATTTTTTTTTAATTAAAAAAATTAATAAAATAAAACACTTACTATGATTGTATTTTTTTGCTATTGTGTGACAATCCCCCCCAACCCAACCCCATTTAAACTCGCTAGCTCTACTATTAAACTTCTGTTTCTGACAGCGGAGCGGAGGTGCATACTTGATGAAGAAGAAAGATCAGCTACAGTCAACGGTGAGCTCCGTTGTGGCCATCAACGTATTCTAGGATTTTAGCTGCTATAGCGTAAAACCGTATGACCGGCGCTCTTCAACTGACCACCTTCAGACGTGAAGCTCTGTGCGAGCACTGTAACAAACTAAGGGAGCGACGCTTCAGCTATCGACTAAAAATAGATCGTCGTGGCGGGACTAAATATAGAACCGTGCACTGGCTTCTACCTGGTATTGACGTGAAGTGCCATTACCACGAGTTCAAGGAGGGAAAAGTGGTGGTGGGGGTTGCAAGGAAAAGGGGGGGGGGGGTATTATTATCCTTTTTTGGTTCCTGGAAAAAATGCAGTTTGGGAGGGGGGATTGTACATTGTACATATTTTATATATTTCGCGTAAATGTGAAAAATGCCTTCTATAAAGCTGCTGTATCGATCACTTTAACTAACGCGAGGTCAAATGTCATCTCTGGGTTACCAGAACGTCATCTGTATAGGCCATCAGAATGTCAGTTTTAAATAAAGCGTTTCCGCCAGAAGGAGGAACGTGTTTGTTTGTTTTTTGTTGTTGTTTTTTTTGCTGGATAGAGCATTGTAAACATAGTTTAACAACTAAAGTCGGTCTATTCCCTTCACACTCGACGATAACCACTGTCTTGGTGAGCTATAACTGGCTCACCCACCGTGGTGGCACCACAGTCGCACAATGAGTGTTTATATAATACCTCATAATGACATTAGCGTTGACTGTTACACATTCTACCCATGTTTATGACATTTCTAACCAACTTCCCCGTACCACCGAAATTAGGCGTGCAACGTCATCTCCTCGATTACTGTCATCAATTAAAGTTGGGATGGTCCTCGATTCACAACTTTCCTAAATAGAGGTGGCCAAAATCAAAATAAAAATTTAAACATATTATATTTAGTTGGCTTTTTAAAGGCGGGGTGTGGGTGATTACGAACGATGCTTTGCATGTGTCACAAACTATGGCACCTCCACGAAGAATTGGTCAGGAGCTCGCCAACTAACCACACAATTTAGGCTGGATATTACAATGAGAAGTATAGGGAAAAGAGATCATAAAACATATCGAGTAACCTTGGTAACGAACAGTTGGCGCGAAAGGGGTTAAATGAGAATAACCGGGGTGAAGTCGACCACAAAACAAAAAAGGTGAAGTAGAGTAGGTCATTTACACGGTACAAAGCAATGAGGAACAGACGACCTTATAGAAGAGAAAACTAGTTCCCTACTTTGACAGCATGAGTCAATGCCCAGGTCGTGTTATTCACTATCACAGCAAGGCAGGGACCTTTTTCACCAGTGGGAGTGGTCGAATGTGTGTCAGCGCTGGAAGATGATAGGGGTGGGGGGAAGTGCTAGGAGTGGGGGAAAGTGCTAGGGGTGGGGGAAAGTGCTAGGGGTGGGGGAAAGTGCTAGGGTGGGGGAAAGTGCTAGGGGTGGGGAAAATTGCTAGGGGTGGGGGGAAAGTGCTAGGGGTGGGGGAAAGTGCTATTGGTGGGGGAAAGTGCTAGGGGTGGTGTAAAATGCTAGGGGTGGGGGAAAGTGCTAGGGGTGGGGGAAAGTGCTAGGGGTGGTGGAAAGTGCTAGAGGTGGGAGGAAAGTGCTAGGGGTGGGGGAAGTGCTAGGGGTGGGGGAAGTGCTAGGGGTGGGGGAAAGTGCTATTGGTGGGGGAAAGTGCTAGGGGTGGGGGAAAGTGCTAGGGGTGGGGGAAAGTGCTAGGGGTGGGGGAAAGTGCTAGGGGTGGGGGAAGTGCTAGGGGTGGGGGAAAGTGCTAGGGGTGGGGGAAAGTGCTAGAGGTGGGAGGAAAGTGCTAGGGGCGGGGGAAGTGCTAGGGGTGGGGGAAGTGCTAGGGGTGGGGGGAAGTAGGTGCTTCGTCATGTCCGTGGTATGACGCATCCACCGCTGGGCTTTTAGCTGGGAACCCTTGAGACATACACCGCTGGACTTATAGCTAGGACACTCCGGAGAGGATCCACCGCTCGGCTTTTAGCTAGGACACTCTTGAGAGGATCCACCGCTCGGCTTTTAGCTAGGACACCCTTGAGACACACTGCTGGGCTTTGGCTAGGGCACCCTTGGGGCATCCACCACTGAGCGTTTAGCTAGGACACCCTTGAGACACACCTCTGGGCTTTTAGCTAGGACACCCTTGAGACACACCGCTGAGCGTTTAGCTAGGATACCCTTGAGACACACCACTAGGATTATAGCTTGGACATCGTTGTAAACCATTTCTTTTCTTATACTTAACTACTATAATAGTTCTATTTAACCATGCCAGTTGCTATGGAGATGGCTTCCAGGGCTGAGCCGGGTGCACTTTTTATACATCGGGTCCGGGTAATTTGAGAAAATACCCGACCGGTCTGGGTTTTCCCCAAAAGAGTAATCTCCTCATTTTCTTTTATGTCCAGGACCAGTAGCATAAAAGTTTAAGTCTTAAAAAACACTAACAGCTTAATAACATAATACTAACCCAGCGGTTCTCAGCACTTTCAGTGCCGCAACACCCTCTTTTTTAACATTTGTCGAATTGTGGCGACCCACAACCAAAATTAAACCTTGAAACTGAGAAACAGCTGTTGAGAAGGTGATTCTTTAAGATACAAAAGGTGTTGGTCATGTAATTTTGATCAGAGCGGTGGTGGAAGGAAGCAGAAATAAGGACTTTTATGTGTGGAGAGGTCTGTATAGGCGGCTATGTAATGCAATACCCAGACATTTGTCGATGAACCTACTGGATGAATCATTTTATGTTATTTCATGTAGCTGTCGTATAGTGTGGTCAGCGTTCTCAACAATAAGGAACAATAAGTCCAATCACTGTTAATATTGAAATTTTAAATAATAAAAAATTGTATTTTACACAAATCCCCCCACCCCCCCAAAAAAAAAATTAAACTCGGGCATGTCAGGTAACCCACAGAGGGAGTCGTGGCCACCAGGTTCCGATATGTGACGTCCCGAGTGTTTTTTATTTTTTAATCCTTTAAATTAACCTCGCTTTTGTTTGCATTTCTTTGGCAAAATCTTCGGAAGTCTAAGGTATCCACTTCCCGTCATCCTTTCGAGCTTAAACTTGGCACATAGACTCACTGATGGCTACAAATTCTACCAGTTTTCCTGTTTTTCAAGGGGAAGATGAATGAAATATGATTTTTTTTTAAATAGGTGCATGTTTTCGTGTGACGATTAATTGCGTAGCTGTTGTCACGTGCTTTGTATTTTTGACGTAATTGGGTTCATATCGTTAGTTTATTAGGTTTTACGTACACTATGTTTGATAAAAACAATTCCCATACCCAATTTCAGTTGCTACAATCACATAAATGCAACAACAAAAAAAGAATGGCTATAAATTATTTATACCAAAAACTCCAGGGTTTGTTCAATTTTTATCAACATGGGATTCTCGGAAGCCGAGAAATGACTTGACAACATATTTACATCCGCTATATAACCGTGGCGTGCTTAAAACACTTCCGACCAGAATTCATTTCAACTCCAGTCCCACCATGACTCCGGGGTTAATAACATTTTTTTTTTAATTTTTAAAAAATCAAGATCCGGTAACACCCTTACATCATGTGTCACCTGGACCTGGCCGCAAACCACCAGCCACCCCCCCCCCCCCACATTTTCTCTCTCTCACTCTCTCTCTCTCTTTTGTTGCCCATCCCAGGACACCAAAATAAATATCCCCTATCATTGTGTCTAAACCAAAAGAAGACGGCCAGGCACGTTGTATACGAACTTCCTGGTGTATTTTTTTCTCTCTGAGGCAATACCACCAGATGAAAGAACACCCGTGCGTTTATACTTTATATTGGAATGTGTATAGTGTTAAGTTTGTACCGTATAGTTGAATGTGTATAGTGTTAAGTGTGTACCGTGAATGAATGTGTATAGTGTTAAGTGTGTACCATATAGATGAGTGTGTATTGTGTTATTTATTCCATCTCCCGATAGTTGACACCCAGCAACTCCTACAGCAGATCCACCCTTCGTAATGACGGATATCCATGGTGCAGACTTCACGACCATCGAAGCCCGGAGATTAGTCAAGCGTCAAATGTATGCGACACTTGTAACGACACATCTGCAATAACAAAACGGTTGACTAGAGCCCAACGGCACCCGCCGATGACTGCAGATCCCTACGCCTCAGCGCCGGATTACATAACTTATGCAGGTATATCGTACTAAGCAACCGGTTAATCCGTGTCAATAGCACCATTATCCTTGTCTATAGCACCTCTCCATTTTCTTCCTATGGCGTCAAATAAGGGCAAAGCTGGTCCAAAAAAGGACAAAGCTGGTCCAAAAAAGGACAAAGCTGGTCCAAATAAGGGCAAAACTGGTCAAAAAAGGGCAAAGCTTGTTCAAAATAAGAGCAAAGCTGGTCTAAATAAGGGCAAAGCTGGTCCAAATAAGGGCAAAGCTGGTCAAAATAAGAGCAAAGATATTGTGTAGAGTATACAATCATTTGCAATTTCCGCATAAAATAGCCAACTAATTTTACATTTTGTTCGACCATCCTTGCAGGCTTTACACTAACAGATCAGAACGATGTATCCAAACTCTACCCTAACAGATCAGAACGATGCATCCAGTCTCTATACTAACAGATCAGAACGATGCATACAAACTCTACACTAACAGATCAGAACGATGCATACAAACTCTACACTAACAGATCAGAACGATGCATCCAGTCTCTATACTAAAAGATCAGAACGATGCATCCCAGCACTACACTAACAGATCAGAACGATGGCCGCAGTTTCAATTCTTTAATTCAAAAAAAAAAAAAAATATTGACATGAGTTCCCACATATTCTCCTTGCGACCGAACAGAACCGACCAAAATTCCATTAATAAATATATTTATAAACCAGCCCAAAGAACTAGTGCTCTTAATATATCTACATGTCCATGTCTATTTGCTTTACGATATCTTGAGCACTTTGATCATCTTTAGGTCCGCCCGTCTTGCGGTACATGTTTATGATTGAGTCCCTGGCGCAAACCTTTGATTGGCGCCTGTTTATCTTTGATGTCCGGACCATACGTAAGTAATGAGTAATAGCCTGTGACCCCGGGGGCGATGTTTGAAATGGTATTATGTACCAAAGTCAAACATGCCAGGACTGCACCAAAGTCAAACATGCCAGGACTGCAAGTCTTTCTATAATAGTAATTCTGGAATGGATGGTGTCCGCTCCGCCCAAGAAATGCAGTATAGTTTAACACCTTTTTAAAAGCGTTTTCATTTTGAAAAATGAAATTATTTTATATGTTTAAAATACTATTTATCCTTTGTTTTGCAATGTGCTACTTGCGATACCCGGTGGTAATAATAATTACCAATGCGCACCGTGCTGCGCTCTCATTCGCTGCTTCCCCTTCGTGCGCTTGATCGTGTACGCACCAAATGCACATATAGAACACATTCGTTTCCCGTCGTGCTGTGTGCCGACTGGTGGTTGCTATATTAAACATTGGTGGATTCATGGAGAGCCATCTGGAATTATTATTATAAAATATGCATCTCTTTCCGTATTTTACTTGTGATGCCACAGCGTGTTAGGATACACTCCACTACTCCAGTATATCATGTCACGATGTCATCCAAGCGTGATAAATAAAATAAACGTTAAGACTTAACTCAAAATGTGCAATACTATAATACGACGTCCCGAAGCCAATGATTAGATTTGTCGTGCCATCTTTATTTTATGGTTTATGTAAAGGCCTTAAATCAAGATTTCATGAGCGTCAATGACGCCACAGCCCACATGGAGTACCTAGTAAATCAGGTTTAAGGGTAATCCTCAATTGTTTCAACACGAGCTCGCCATGTAGACCGGCGTCCCCCATCTCACCCATCCACCCCATCCTTCCGGCATTACACCCCCGGAGATGAACAGTACATACGCAGTTTCAAACTGTCTTAATAAAACCCTTTAAGCCAGATCGTTGCAGAATATGCAATCTTTGATCAATCAAAACCAGACGAACACTTGCGGTCATGATCTCAACGCCAAATGATAGCAGCAGTTAGGGTTCAAGGTTTCGGACATTTGTACCTGAATTCTTGGGTCGTGAAATGTGACAGATCCGAATTAGGTGGCTATCGCAGGTGGCTATCCCTAAAGTGGTGCTGATTTTCATAACGAAATTATTTTTAAATACATACAAAAACACACAACTATATTGCTTTTTTTTTTTTAAATTAACCGACTGCGATGTGACACAAGACCCAATCCGTTGTTGTTTTTCTTCTTTCGCCTTTTCGTCCTCGAGGAACAGCAGCCGATCTTCATCGACGTCTGTGATTAGGACATAGGCCGCCTACAAGAGCCCTCCAGGCATCACGATCCTGAGCCAATCTCTCCAGCCTCCCCCAAGTGTGGCCAAGTTTCTTGGTATCCGCCTCCACTTCACGGTGCCAAGTGTTCCTAGGCCTGCCTCTTTTCCGTTTTCCTTGAGGGTTCCAGTTCAAGGCTTGTCTAGTTATGCTGGAGGCAGGTTTCCTGAGCGTATGGCCGATTCATCTCCATCTCGATGAAATGTGACAGATCCGATCTAGGTGGCTATCCCTAAAGTGGTGCTGATTTTCATAACGAAATTATATTTAAATACATACAAAAACACACAACTATATTGTTTCTTTTTTTTTTTTTTTTAATTAACCGACTGCGATGTGACACAAGACCCAATCCGTTGTTGTTTTTGTCCATAGCAAATTATCCCAGCGGAGTATTTTGGTCACCGATTAAGTTTACTTCACACATTTATTGAGCTATTAAGACATGGTCGGATCAATTATAATTATTTCTACCCCAAATTTGTTACGGCAAAACTAGGCTTTAGCCATATGAAATAGTACAGGTATGTTGAAGCTTGAATCAATAAACAGGACAAGAAGATTTTGACGTTTCGACTTAGCTTTAGCCATAGAATGTTGACCACCGAAACTCTGTATGTAAAAGGCTTTAGCCATAGATTGTCGACCACCGACACTCTGTATGTAAAAGGCTTTAGCCATAGAATGTTTACCACTGAAACTCTGTATGTAAAAGGCTTTAGCCATAGAATGTCGACCACCGAAACTCTGTATGTAAAAGGCTTTAGCCATAGAATGTGGACCACCGACACTCTTAACTTGAAGTTACTCAATGATTGTAGTGTAAACGTCGCTGAAAAATTACCCAAACTTTTATGGCCCCACTTGCGTCAATCTCTACACGCACATACTACCCGTGGCGAGGCAAAATGAGACCATGACAGCAGGAAGCCTAACCCACGAACGTCCTACGTCCCACCCAGTTATTGAAGCAGTGTACTTTTATAGCCTGGTCTCTTTAAGCTCAGTCAGGCGTGTCGACCAGGCCCGAGCCGTGAATGTGGTGAAGCAGAGGGCCGTAAGCTGGTGGTGAAATGTTTGATTAGCCTGGCCACCATGCAAGTGCAGCCCTCACGCCAGTCCCCAATATCTGCAAGGTATGAAATGGACCGAGCGTGGTGTCTCTTATGTCACCGCAAACTGCAGGTCGACATAAAAGTACCTTAGTGCAGAAGACTTTATGGACAACCAAACGTACGCCGGGGACAATAGACTTCCTACGACTGGAAGCCATTGGTTTGGCCCAGCTCCAGTAGCCCCCAAGTAGAGAGGGTAGCCGCTGTTCGATCGGCCCGGAAATTAACCCACTAGTTCGGGCCTGAATAAATTTAACAAGTCAAGTTCCCAAATGGAACCTAGGCCGGCACCATATAAGAGCTCGAAATATTAACCACTCGACCTGTCTTTGGAATCTGATTAATAATAGTGCAACGACAACACCCTCCCAAACCTATAATTAGGACGCCCCATCTTATTGAGACGCCCCGACTTATTGAGACTGTAAAAAATTTCAACAGTTTTAGGTTTGAAGTTGACCTTGACCACTGGTTGGAGTCCCATCACCTTCTCCCCCCAACTACCCCCCCCCCCCCCACAGTCACACGAAGCGCAACGTGTTTAAGTTTAATGTATGGCTGTATTCTGTCGAAAATTTTCTACCCTTGGTTTTACGCAAGTTACGGGGAGGGGACGGGGTGGGGGGTTCTCCACATTAAAGATCTATTTCAGGAATGTTTGAGATCTGATCTTCTTGTTCATTGTTAAAACAGTGTAAGTGCCTTTGACTATTTATTCTACTACCAGAGATAAAATAACATACAGTGAATGGCAGAGTTGTTGTGATGCATCTACTAGCACAATCAGCATCAACTATTAATATTAGCAAAACCATTTAGGAAGAACTCTTAACCTTCACTACATATAACTTATTATTTATTATTAAACCATTTGATTTCGTGTCAATTGATGAAACTGATTCCCCATGTGCACAAACGAGATGAACGACTAGGGAGTACCACTCTGAGCCCCTCCTGGAGCCGTGGCTAAGTCGCCCGGTAAATGGTGAGAACCGCTGGCTCTACTTAAGCAAGCAATGTACACCAATGGCCTGGGGAAACCCCGACCTCAATTTAATAAGCCAAGGAGACGGAAACGCTTTACGACTTCCGGTTTATGAGTTCGGCTTAGAACGTCTTTTATTCCCTTTTGTGTCTAAATGCAAATTTTTAAAAATCCCGAAGGTAAACGTTCCAATTACTTCCCTTCTTTAAAATAAATGTACAGCATAAATAGGGTGTAGATCCGAACTCAAGCCATACAATTTTGGGATCAAGGATATGATTGTGCTATTGAATGGTACGACTGGGTGGGTGACTGGGTGGATACTTGCACTCAGATCAAGACCTGACGCTAAGGTCACAACATGGATCACAATAAGTTTTATAACAGTTCCGACGCTCAGGTCCCAAAACAGTAGTGACGCTTAGATCACAACTGGTGATGCTACTATCACCAAAACTGGTGACCCCCGGGGCTGCAGTGTCATTTTTCTCAACTATTTTCTCATACATAAGATACGCTTCTTTTATTGATCCAAATAAATGGAAATATTTCTGTTTTATTGCATTGTGCACTATATTCCTTTTCAGCACATAAATCAAGAACATAGTTTAACCGAGACGACCGTTGTACAATTATAACAATTTAAACACGAGGACAGTTGCGGGCATTTAACAGAGGTTCTCCCGGACAACAGAACTCCAGATGACCCGTGGAAATGTTAGTCCTTGGTGGCTGAACAAAAGAAGACTTCAGAGGGGTCGGGGTAGGAGGTATGTTTCAGGTGTTAGGGTTGGGTGGGTGGAGTGGCGCGGGGGGGGGGGGGTGCCACAGAGGTGGGACGAATGGTATATAGACCAGTTTGTTAAGTTCATTCCGGGTCGTTGAACAGGTCGAGGGTTGTAGGGTGGCAGAAGGAGATTTTTTTTTTTCCGGCTCAATATCTACTGTTAGCGAAACATACCTAGTTCCACCATTCCCCTCCCCCACCACCACCCCACAGCCTTAACGCAGTTCTTCGTGTATTCTATTTTAAGCAGCATTGGTACTTTGGGTCTAGCAAACCATCGATGAATTCACCATTTATTTCTACCACCTATGGCATCGGGCTTGTCTAACTCGAGTAGGACACAGACAATCTTTAATGTCTACTCGGTCCACGGACATCCAGATAAGAAAGGGGGACTATGTGTTGAGATGGGATGTCGTCAAATTGTGTGAGATAAGTAATTTTTTAAGACAGGCGACCGATCATGACCTATTATAATAACGAAGTATAATTTAAAAAAATGTATTTCCTCTCATCTCACGGTAGCTCATTCGTTCGCTCTTTGCACGAACTAGAATGACAGGAGGAAAACATCCTAGCAAGAATTCTTTTTTTTTGTTGTTTTTTTTTGTTTTGTTTTGTTAACGTTTCGTGCGATGGAATGGTCTCGTATGACGGATAGGTCTCGTGTGATGGAATGGTCTCGTATGACGGATAGGTCTCGTGTGATGGAATGGTCTCGTATGACGGATAGGTCTCGTGTGATGGAATGGTCTCGTATGACGGATAGGTCTCGTGTGATGGAATGGTCTCGTATGACGGATAGGTCTCGTGTGATGGAATGGTCTCGTATGACGGATAGGTCTCGTGTGATGGAATGGTCTCGTATGACGGATAGGTCTCGTGTGATGGAATGGTTTCGTATGACGGATAGGTCTCGTGTGATGGAATGGTCTCGTATGACGGATAGGTCTCGTGCAATGGAATGGTCTCGTATGATGGATAGGTCTCATGCGATGGAATGGTCTTGTATGATTGACTGTTCTCGTATGACGGATTGGTCTCGCACGGTGGATTGGTCTCGATGGATTTGTCTCGCACAATGGATGGACTGTTCTCGTATGACGGCTTGGTCTCGCACGGTGGATGGATTGGTCTCCTGTATAGTGGATTGGTCTCGTATAGTGGATTGGTCTCGTACAGTGGATTGGTCTCGTACAGTGGATTGGTCTCGTACAGTGGATTGGTCTCGTACAGTGGATTGGTCTCGTACAGTGGATTGGTCTCGTACAGTGGATTGGTCTCGTACAGTGGATTGGTCTCGTACAGTGGATTGGTCTCGTACAGTGGATTGGTCTCGTATAGTGGATTGGTCTCGTATAGTGGATTGGTCTCGTGTAGTGGATTGGTCTCGTGTAGTGGATTGGTCTCGTGTAGTGGATTGGTCTCGTATAGTGGATTGGTCTCGTATAGTGGATGGGTCTCGTATAGTGGATTGGTCTCGTATAGTGGATTGGTCTCGTTTAGAGGATTGGTCTCGTATGATAGAACGGTCAAGCTCAAATAAAAACACAAAATATTATATAAAAGTAAGTGACCCAAACGCCTGGGGAGGGGCGGGGAGAGAATGTGTGGGGGGTGTTAGGGGTGGGAATGATGACCCTTCATAGATCCACACAAAAAAATATGAACAGAAAAAAAATAATATAATACCTGCTCGTCTGTAAGACCTTCTTCATTCATCGTCTTTTCCAAGCGACGGGTTCTGTGGAGAATAATAGATGATCTTTATCAAATATAGGGATATATCACCAGGGTTACATCGCGTCTGAGGTCAGTGTTACGATAATAAAGTCAGTGGTCATTGGTCAGTGCTATACAGGGATGTGTGCTAAGGCTGATAGTGGGTCAGTGGTCCATGTCCATTCAATATCTGGTGACCCTTCATGTTTGATACTTCCCACTTGCTTTTGTACGTTTATATTGCGTCTTAAGTCAGTGGTTAGCGGTCAACATTATACAGCGATGTATGAATGTGTGTTCAAGTTGATAGTGGTCAGTGGTCCACGTCTTTTTCAATATCTGGTGACCCCTTCATGTTTGGATGCTCCCCACTTGCATTTTTTCTCTTTCCACAATCCTCCTCCCACACAGCCCGCCACAACTACCACCGATCAGAGAATGTTAGCCACAGTTTACTCAGGCAGATGTTTGCTCACTAGCCCGTGTGAGAACCCATAATGCTAACATTCCCTTGCTGATGTTTGTTATAGCACACGCCATCTTTTCAATTTATATTCCCACTTTTTACTAAGCATTACGTACGTGTGCTGAAATTCGACAAAAACCACACCTGCATCCGCCCCTCCACCCGTAGACGATGTGTAAAACAAAACAGTAAGGAGCAGACTTGGCAACAATAAGGCATCTCATAATATTTTCTTAGCCCAGACTTACAGTCCAGTAGACGCGTCTCTGATACCACGTCACAACCTGGTTGAAAAACTGGAATTTAAAACATTTCGGAAGCACTGGGGGATTCGGGAAAGAACAAACAAATTGCACCACGCCAACTTGATTATGACAGTAACAGGTCACGAAGATGAAACAAACTTTAACGAATATTTTTTTGTTGTTGTTGCAATATTTTGAATTGGATTGGTTCAACAACAAAGGCCTTCATTGTGTAAGTTTGGTTACATTAGAAAACTAGCGTAAGGGCCTTCAGAGTGCAAGATTGGTCAGATAAGAAAAGTAGTGTAAGGCATTCGGTGTGTAAAATTGGTTAGATAAGAAAAGTAGTGTAAGGCATTCAGTGTGTAAGATTGGTTAGATAAGAAAAGTAGTGTAAGGCATTCAGTGTGTAAGATTGGTTAGATAAGAAAAGCAGTGTAAGGCATTCAGTGTGTAAGATTGGTTAGATAAGAAAAGTAGTGTAAGGCATTCAGTGTGTAAGATTGGTTAGATAAGAAAAGAAGGGTATGTCCATTCAGTGTGTAAGATTGGTTAGATAAGAAAAGTAGTGTAAGGCATTCATTGTGTAAGATTGGTTAGATAAGAAAAGAAGGGTAGGTCCATTCAGTGTGTAAGATTGGTTAGATAAGAAAAGAAGGGTAGGTCCAATCAGTGTGTAAGATTGTTTAGATAAGAAAAGGAGGGTAGGTCCATGCAGTGTGTAAGATTGGTTACATATGAAAAGAAGGGTAGGTCCAATCAGTGTGTAAGATTGTTTAGATAAGAAAAGAAGGGTAGGTCCATGCAGTGTGTAAGATTGGTTACATATGAAAAGAAGGGTAGGTCCATTTAGTGTGTAAAATTCTGGGTTGCGTAAGCGACCGCGTCCTCGAAGAAATTCGGGGGCGTCCACATGGGGTTTTGCCTCTTCGCGGCGTGGCAGACTAGTAGGGGGGACTTGTCCACCCGAAGCTAAAAAACCCCGGCCAAACGCATGACTCCCAACGCAACGGGAGCTGCCACTAACATGATTACTAGTTGCTGTTAATGGGTATGAGGCTTGGGTGGCCCTCAAAACCCATGCCGATGATTTTAACTACGCGGCCGTGAGAAAGCCGCCCCTAGGCAACCGTTTCGTCCCGCCACTACCAACGTCCCGACCGAAAGACTCCCTGGGCGGTGGGGGTTGGTAACGCAACACCAAACCACCGGAGTGGAAGCAAAGCCGTCCTGACCCACAGAGAGTTAACTGCGGACGCTTTAAACGCAGCGTCCTCGGTCGACCGGGCCTCCTCTAGGTCAAGGGGGAGGTTCCCGGCGCCCTCCCGCACGGGCTGGAGTCGGGTTAAGTCCTTCAGTGCTCTGGTTTGTGTGAGGGAGCGCCGGGGGGGGGGGCATTAAGAGCTCACGCTCGACGGCCCACCGTTTCCATCTCTTATGCGACATTTGGAGTGTGTAAAATTGGTTAGATGAGAAAAGAAGGGTAGGTCCATTTAGTGTGTAAGATTGGTTAGATAAGAAAAGAAGGGTAGGTCCATTTAGCTGTGCTGCGTAAGCGGCAGCGTCTTCGAGGAAACTCGAAGGCGTCCACATGGGGTTTTGCCTCTTCGCGGCGTGGCAGACTAGTAGACTTGTCCACCCGAAGCTAAAAAAACCCCGGCCAAACGCATGACTCCCAACGCAACGGGAGCTGCCACTAACATGATTACTAGTTGCTGTTAATGGATATGAAACTTGGGTGGTCACTAAAACCCATGTTGATGATTTTAGCTACGCGGCCGTGAGAAAGCCGCTCCTAGGCAACCGCTTCGTCCCGCCACTACCAACGTCCCGACCGAAAGAATCCCTGGGCGGTGGGGAGTGGTAACGCAACACCAACCCCCGGAGTGGAAGCAAAGCCGTCCTGACCCACAGAGAGTTAACTGCGGACGCTTTAAACGCAGCGTCCTCGGTCGACCGGGCCTCCCCTAGGTCAAGGGGGAGGTTCCCGGCGCCCTCCCGCACGGGCTGGAGTCGGGTTAAGTCCTTCAGTGCTCTGGTTTGTGTGGGGGAGCGCCGGGGGGGGGGGCATTAAGAGCTCGCGCTCGACGGCCCACCGACTCCATCTCTTATGCGACATTTTCAGTGTGTAAGATTGTTCCCGGGGTTCCGGTCGACAAGTCTGTGGTGGCTTGCCGATTTGGAAGCGCTGGCCACCGACCCCCCTCGGCGTTAACCCGGGGCACAGTACCACCATTGCGTGTCCCGAGTGGCAGACAGGGGCATGCATGGTATTTGCTGGAATAAGCAGCTCCTACAGGGCTGCCACCTGTGATACTTCACAGGGGGAAGAAAAGGCAAACACAGGGTAGGGATCATGATTACAAGTTGCCGTTAAGGGATATGAGGCGATAGGCTGTGGTGGAAGCCTATGGCCGGTGATTCTAAATATGCAGCCCTGAGAAAGCTGCTCCTAGGCAACCGTTTCGTCCCAGCTACTCCGCGAATTAGTTGCGGGGTGGAAGCCCACTGTAGAATCCCTCTTAGAGGGCGTCCGATGCTTCCCCGGGACGGGTGGGGGGAGATATTAGGACGTTAATTTACCGTCTCGGCCCCTAGGAAAGTGGACTGCGGACGCTTTAAACGCAGAGTCTTCGGTCGACGAGATGTCTCCGGGCGGGGAGGGTCTCCATCGGCAAACCCGATCGAGCGGTTGCTGGTGGGGACGCTTCACGCCCGGGGAGGTCTCTGGCGTTCCCCCGCACGGCCCGGCGTCGGGGAGACCCGGCGTCTGGCAGGTGCGGGTGGGCGCCAGGGAGGGCATGAGGAGCGTAAGCTCGACGGCCCGCTGACGCCATTTCCTAATGAGATATTCCAGTGTGTAAGATTGGTTAGGTAAGAAAAATAGCGTAGGGGCCTTCAGTGTGTAAAATTGGGTGTAAGTGTAAGGGGAAACGGGTACGGCGATCTTGCACGCTTAAACAGAAATCTACGAAACAATGGAATGGGACATGGCCAGGTCAAGTTGCACTGTTAGTTCAATCGTGATATAGCAACACAATTAAACTTGTGTATATCTTATTTCATGTAAAAATCTTGCCCCCAGTCTACAACTACTCTAGCTACGCCTCTGATCGACCAGATCCATTCCTGTCATACATTCATATTATTAAATGCCCCTTTCATCACAGTTAACATTTCTCTAATAGAGGGCGAGGGTGTTATCTGATCTTATTCCATAAAAAGGACACCCCCCCCCCCCCCGCGCAAATCATTTAAGCAGGCGCCCAAGGTCGCCGTGCCAATCCAGGGCGGGCCAAGCAGAAGGTGAAAACAAATACTCCAACATTGACAGTGCAATCAGAGACAAGCCGCCAAACTACAAAACTTGTTCACATCTCTATCGTCTCGAGTACTTCTTTACGCTCTATCTGGACCAGGGGTTCTGACACAGCATGGGCTTTTTTGGGGCGACTTACTGCGACCTACTTATCCCTAAATAATACATTGCATTTTTAAGAGTTCGCTGAAACTAAATATTATATATTTCAATCTATGACCCAGTTCAAGTATACTTATGAAATCCATGTTTGAAATAACAGTATCCATGTAGACCAGATTAAGATCCCCTCATTCAGAAGTGGTCCGGCTATTGTTTTTGTGTTGTTTTTTTTAAATCAGAGCCCATCAAGCATCCGACTCCATATTTGTTGTTGTTAAGGTTGGGGGAGGGGGGGGGGCGCTAAATGTTACAAGTGAAATTGAGTGGGAACACGAGGATCACACACATTCAATGGCAGAGATACGGGGGGAGGGGGGTAGACATGCACGTCAGACGTCCTCCCTCCGTGGGTTTGTGTTATCAAAATAGAAAAGGTTCTTTGGTTTTTAGGATATTATATATTTAGATGCTGAAAGGACCATACTCGCCAGTGTATAAAAATCTGCTCTTTTATTTGTGACCGAATTCCGAGGGCAACTTTAGATTCAAACGTCTGACTTGACCTAACACACACCTACATATGTGGCTTATTCGCCCAATAAATAAAATGACATGTTTTGTGAATTTGAGATAAGATCACAGCCTAGCATAGGTCACAGCCTAGCATAGGTCACATCCTAGCATGGGTCACAGCCTAGCATGGGTCACAGCCTAGCATAGGTCACAGCCTAGCATAGGTCACAGCCTAGCATAGGTCACAGCCTAGCATAGGTCACAGCCTAGCATGGGTCACATCCTAGCATGGGTCACAGCCTAGCATAGGTCACAGCCTAGCATAGGTCACAGCCTAGCATAGGTCACAGCCTAGCATAGGTCACAGCCTAGCATAGGTCACAGCCTAGCATAGGTCACAGCCTAGCATAGGTCACAGCCTAGCATAGGTCACAGCCTAGCATAGGTCACAGCCTAGCATAGGTCACAGCCTAGCATAGGTCACATCCTAGCATGGGTCACAGCCTAGCATAGGTCACAGCCTAGCATGGGTCACAGCCTAGCATGGGTCACAGCCTAGCATAGGTCACAGCCTAGCATGGGTCACAGCCTAGCATAGGTCACAGCCTAGCATGGGTCACATCCTAGCATGGGTCACAGCTTAGCATAGGTCACAGCCTAGAATAGGTTACAGCTTAGCATAGGTCACAGCTTAGCATAGGTCACGGCTTAGCATAGGTCACAGCTTAGCATAAGTCACAGCTTAGCATAGGTCACAGCTTAGAATAGGTTAAAGATGAGCCTGAATCAAGTTGGGGAGTCGATCAGGAGTAAGGGGTCAAGTCTGCAGTTAAGGGGGCAGGTGGTCAGCTAAGGCTAAGGGTTCAAGTCTTTAATCGCGAGTTTACAACTGAATATTTATATAAAAATGTCCAATGTCCCAAAGATAAAAATTCCAGTAGTTCAAGAATAACGTACACCCACATCTCCTCACACAACCTGTACCCACACACCCATCACATCACCTGCACACCCACACACCTATCACATCACCTGTGCACCCACATCCCCTCACACAACCTGTACCCACACACCCATCACATCACCTGTACACCCACATCCCCTCACACAACCTGTACCCACACACCCATCACATCACCTGTACACCCACACACCTATCACATCACTTGTGTACCCACATCCCCTCACACAACCTGTATACCCACACACCCATCACATCACCTGTGCACCCACATCCCCACACACATGTACACCCACATACCCATCACATCACATGTGCACCCACATCCCACACATAACCTGTACACCCACACACCCATCACATCACCTGTACACCCACACCCCCTCACACAACATGTACACCCACATATCCATCATATTACCTGTACACCCACATACCCACCACATACCGGTACATCAAAATATCCCCTCACAACCTGTACACCCACATATCCATCACAACATGTACACCCACATACCCCCTCACAAACTGTACAACATAAGCCTTACCACATCCTGTAAACCTACATACCCCTCACACCACCTGTACATCACATACCCACCTCAAACAAGCTGTACATCCACATACCCCCTCATCCCACATGTACCATCACATACCCCTCACACCCCCGTTATATCCACATACACCCCTCACACCACCTGTTCGCCTTAACAGCCTGTAAACCCACATACCCCTCACACCACCTGAACCACCATTACCCCCTCACAACCCCCTGCACACCTACATACCCCTCAAACCAGCTGTACATCCCCCATATCACCTAAACACACACACACACACAACTTTAAAGGCAAGCCCTGTAGTGTTTCACTTACCTGCATTCCCGTTCATCATTCTGGGAGACGAGATTACTGTAATAGTTCTCAAGCGTGACTTTTGCCTTGGTCACCTTGTCTATAGTGTGTGTGCTGATTTGTATGTTCTCTCCCACTGTGGCCATTTTGGAGCGGCGACTCTGTTGGCGAGAGAAAGAATTATAAAACAACAGTACAAGATTGAGGAGGATGACGTCAAGTTCAATTTCTATAAATAGATCAGTCAGCTTCTTTCACGGAAACAGCTGTTCTGTTGTTGGGGTACATTAGTGATGCAAGCTTGAAAATGAAATGTCTGTACCAAATTCTGCACAACGGATGACGATAAAGGGCGTACAACGGAAAATGTATGTGTGACTTTAATGCGTGGAAGTTTAGTGTATGTCTTCGGTTATGACTTATCATGCTTTTTTTTTTTGCGCGTGTAGGATGGATCTCAACATCACTGGATCCAATAAAATGTGGCAATATGACTAAACTGACTCCCAGCTTACTAACCTAAATTACTAATAAATTATTTTTTTTACATTATGAGGTTCAAAACAAAAACAAAGGTCCAAAGAAACACTTAGGTTCAGACAAAACACTTTTCATGAGTGAGTAGCAGTAACGTGTGTCCCTTTTAAGTGTTAGACTTGCGTGGACCTGCACGTCGGATGATGGCAAGAACACAAAATTCCCAGATTATAATGTATTCATATTAGGGGTTCTCTCCCGGGAACACCCACGATTTTTAGTAAACAAAAGCTTCCCGGGAAATGTTCCGGAAGTCCCGGGTACACTTTTAAATATAATGTAATGATTAATGTCATGTAATTGGCGACATAGTTAATGCCATGTAATTGGCGACATACTTAATGCCATGTAATTAGCGACATACTTTATGTCATGTAATTGTCGACACACTTAATACCATGTAATTGTCGACACACTTAATACCATGTTATTGGCGACACACTTAATACCATGTAATTGTCGACACACTTAATACCATGTAATTGTCGACACACTTAATACCATGTAATTGTCGACACACTTAATACCATGTAATTGTCGACACACTTAATACCATGTAATTGTCGACACACTTAATACCATGTTATTGGCGACACACTTAATACCATGTAATTGTCGACACACTTAATACCATGTAATTGTCGACACACTTAATACCATGTTATTGGCGACATATGCAACGCCCTGGTTGAAATAAATTAAAATTTAAGACACCACTTTAAACAGAAAGCTATATTTTTAAATCCCCTACTTTCCTTGTTTGAGCTGGCGACCCTACATTAATTTGAGGTCACCTCTAATGGGTTGAAATCATGTGCTATTGTAACTCGAATATCCCAAGATATTCATTTGTCTAACTACCTGTATATAACGTAGTGGTGTCTTTTTTTCCATTGCGAAATGAACACAGTAAGACATGTACATATATAGGAAGGCCTATGAAACATTTGCTTCCTACCTGTAAAGAATGTAAAGCTCACAAAGAGTTGGTTTTTTTTTACAGATGGTTATATAAAAAATTGTGCTTAATCCATTATCATTGACCAACCTCTCAACTAAACTTAACATGAAATGAGAAACCCCGGGAAATGAGAAACCCCGGGAAATGAGAAATCTCGGGAAATGAGAAACCCAAAGAAATTAGAAACCCAAAGAAATGAGAAACCCTAATTCATATCAAGGGGTCCCTTAAGCCATAAGGTAAAGTGTGGACATGTTAGTAATTGAATTTTTAAATGGGGAAAAAAGGAGTATTTGGAAATCGTATTATTTTTAAATTTGCATGTGACACTCGCACACGAACACGTTAACCATGTAATGGCCAACCAACATGAGCCGTTACGAAAATTGTTCCATAGTACTGGGTATGTTTTACCGGCTTAGACTCGGATGTGATTTTTTTTTTTTGGGGGGGGGGGGGGTATGCCACTAAGTCAATTTAGATAGTTTGTTGAGGGATTGTATTAGTTTTACAAGTACACACAAAAACAATTTAGGGATTGTATTAATTTGACTATCACGCAAAAAAATCAATTGAGAGACTTTTAGCTTTAAAAGTACACACAGAATCAATGACCAATAATTATTTGTGAAACCAGCTCTGCCCTATTGCCGACAACAAGTTGGGTTAAATTATAGGCGGCCGTCTCAAATTGAAGCCACCTGCCCTATAACCCACACCACACGTCAGACGTTAGTTTAACAATGGTAGCTTTGTGAAATAATGCAACTGACGGGCCATACAGTGATGCCAAACGTCGGCGACACTCTCCGAGAAGCACACTGACTGACATGCACGAGTAAGGTGTTGACGAGATTATAACACAGAACGCGAAGAACCTACGATAGGTCGATTAAGTATATATTAAATTGTAACAAACAGACCCCTTGTATTGGGTGTGTGAAATGAGATTATAAGAGCCACTCCCCTGGCGACACAGCCTAAAGCTATAGATTTGTTGAAGGCTCCGAGAACACCCTTAATATAAGAAGTCTTAGATTTGTTGAAGGCTCCGAGAACACCCTTAATATATGAAGTCTTTCATTGGCATGTGTTCACACTACCAATATAACCAGTGACGAATTCCAAGAGGTGGGTGGGTGTGGGAGGATTACAACCTGTACTCTTGACTCACACTTCCCCCCCAAACACAAACTTTTCCATGGTGGGTATCACCCACCTTTTCTTGGTTCAGGTAGGATCGATTGGGCATAGTGTATGATGTTGATTGCGCATATGAATGCCAGACAACATGGAGCTGAAGCATGTAGTGTTCAGAGATTAAAAAAAATTACCAGCACGTAGTAAGCTGGGACAGTGGCTCCCATCCTTTGTAAATTCAACGACCCCAATTTCAAGTACACGAAAAGAGAAGAGAACACCTGACGGGCGTTCGTGGCAGAACTAAAAACATGATTTGAATACAGTAAGAATGTAGGTCTCACGACGCCAGGTCAGATTTGAACACCATCTTGGGGCCAGCGACCCACCGTTTGAGACCACTGGACAAGAAAGTGGTAGAATCAGATAGTGGGGGGATTTATTATTAAGAGTGCAGCCAAAAGTATATGCTGAAGAGAATCTTTCTTTTTAAAGACATCCCACGTTGTGAAAGAGATGACAGACCACGCAGCAGTCGGGGACCCCCTATCGCCGTGAGTGGCTGTTGTTGCTACTTTTACTTTGTCTAACTGGGTCGTTTGACTACAAACAAGATGTACCCTCGCACTAATCTCTGAAGACTTGATGAAAAGACTGTGGTTTTCATGCGAATGCGATGGCCACATTTACTAAAATCACGCAAATCTTTTTCTTTTACATTTTTTTTTAAAATCGGAGTGATTATACTTATATTCGCGAATATAAGACCAGAATTAAATAATAGGGGAAAAGAAATAAAAGTTGTTTTTTTTCTTCAAATTCCGTCATACAAGATATTGTGCAATCAATCATCCGGTTATGTTGTATGTGCAGCGTTAAGTCTCAGACAACAACATACTACCGGTATATATATATATATATATATATATATATTATATATATGTATATAATAGTATTTGAAGTTTCTATCATAATGTAGACCGCCATCTGTCCAACGGACTCTAAACGCGTTTCCCCTTCACGGCTCTGTGGGACTGCAAAGGTCGTTTAAAAAGGTTCAGCTAAGGAAATAATCCAGTCTGGGTGCATTTTAAGTGTTTGTTTTTTTTTAAATCTTGAACCCTTGACCAAAGCGCGTAAACAAGGCACCATATGGTTCCAACAGTGTCCCAAGCCATCAATAACCCGAGAATGTATCCACCAGTGATCGTGTTACGCGGACAGTCTTCTGTTGTGTGGGGGCGTACGGACACTGCTCCTATTATCGGGGTAATGAACTCCGGATTTAGACTTGTTTAGGTCATAGGATGTTTTTAAAATGTAAGGCTCTCACTAGGAGCCCCTTTATAAAGTAATTACACCAGAAGTTGTTACAAAATTTGGCAACAGACACTCAACAGACACTGTACGCCATTAAAAAAAAAATTAGTCCCTGAAAGAAATACGATTAATTTTTTATGACAATTCTGATATCTTTCATTTAATTTTGGTTGCCTTGGTGTGTCTTTTGAGGTCTCCTAACATTTTTAGCATACACTTAGTAAAGGTAAATCCGGACCTGGATGGTATCATTTCTCTTAACCGATTTAAGAATGGTGTAGCCATTATACTTAATGTTTATCCTGATTGGCTTAAAAATTTTAAGATCGATCCAACGAATTTTTAAAAAATCTATCCAACGAATTTTAACAAAATCGATCCCCATACACCATGACAGTATCGATCCAATTTTTAAAAAAAACTATATCGATTCCCACATGTTTAAAACCAATATCGATTCCCGCGCGTTTTTTAAGCAAATATCGATTTCGATTTCAAAAAGAATTACTGGATGAAGTCCAATAACGAAGTTTAATATTTGTGACGTGACTGTGCTACATGAATCGAATGCGGTTGATGTAAAACCACTCTATACGAGGATCTGTGTTCGAGCCATGTAATGTAAATGAAATGTTGGAACAAGATCATGTTTAGCCTTGAAAATAGGAGACAAGACAATCAGACGGACGTCTTGGCAATAATACGTGTAATTTAAGTTAATCCGTTGCCCATTGTATTATCATCAGCTGAAGACGGCATCTAGACGAAACGTCCGCTTAACTTACTTTAAAACCTCAACATATCTTGTTCCGTTTATTTAACATAAAATACAGAATATGTATTTAAAAGTGAAAATTTGTTTGTGGATTTGTATGTTCGGCATACGTTTTTACAAGGATAGATGGATCTTGGCAAAACTTGGCACACGCATCCATTATCCAAAATGAACAACTTTATTGTGTTGAGCTTTAATAAAATATTCCGCTTGAGCCCGGGGAACTAAATGCCCTAAATTCGTTTTTTTTTTCCTCCTTGCTTATATGAGCTATATAAATAAAAATTTCGGTAAATTGATAGAGATGTGTCCGCGTCTTTTACCATGGCCACCATCTTTGATATAATGACGAATAAAAAGTTTTTAAAAATGAAAAAATGATCTAAATCTATCCCTCACCCTAACCTGAACCCTAAATTCCTCCCTAACCCGGTTTTGACCCTCTCCCTAACAGGATTTTGACCCTCTCCCTAACAGGGTTTTGACATCGCAAATGACGTCACGGATACACAACTACAAATTAGCCAAAATTTCAAACATAGCTTTGGCATGGGTGGATAAATCTAGACTAAACGTGTTTAATATAAAACAAACACAAGTTACAAGTTACGAGTTTAAAAAAAAAAAAACGACATGCATTAAGTTAGTAAGAATTGAGTTAAGGTTACATTACCCCTCCCATCCTCTGTGAGGCTGTCGGAGAATTGTCCTCCACACACGGGTGTGACGATGAGTTGAATCGGAGAGGGAAAACAAAAACAGTTTCACAAACTGCCACTTTGCCGCGACGCCACTGCTCCGCTACACACAACAACAGCTTGCACACCGTTTAGTTAGTCACTAGCGCACGCACCAGCGCAGCACGCGTGAACACACGAGCACACTTTGCAAGTAAATGATGTGTGTGCTCTACGGCTCGACTGAAAGGTTTGGTTGGGGGGGGGGGGTTAACACGCCGTTTACTTGCAACAGTTACACCTCTCCATCATACATTATTTACCCTGGCGTAACGCGAATCGAAACATGATGAACACGCTGTCGTATGTACATCCCATGGCTTACTACTGCTACGTCCACCAATATCTGAACACATTTAGTTAAAGTCACAATAAGGTTAGGATTAAGACCCCCGGACTGATGACACTCAAATCGGAACACGTTAAATCACAATAGGTTTCACGTCCAGCTGTCACAAGACCCCAAGGTTGCTGTCAGGCGAGATGACTACCGACGCCCGTACCGCCGTATCACACAACAACACACTCCCAACGCCAATTATCACACGGCTGACTCACGCCCCTAGATTAGACACAATTCACTGACTCTATCAATTGTGTAATCACGGGACGGGAACTGATTTCTCGGTTCAATTATTCGTCGCCGACTGGCGAGGGAGTGAGAGAGATCGACATATTGTTTCGCTTTTCCCTTTCTTTTTTTAAAAAATAAGGTTTATTTTTAAACTATTCTGACACCGATAACGTAAAGGGGGTAGGTGGTTCAGACACACATTGTGAAGCAGAGACTTAAGTTTTTTTTTGCTTACAAACGTTCAAGGGTAACTAGACCTTGCCGGATATGGCATGCGACTACAAATGTGGTATACTTTTTATTGTAACGGGATATTCCTCAAGAAATGGTGTATATTTTTAATCCCAGTGGGATATTCCGCAAGAAATGTTGTATACTTTGATTATAACGAGATATACCGCTAGAAATGGTGAATACTTTTATCCTAACGATGCAATAGTCTATACTAATTTAAATAAACAAATAGACACATCAAACACGCACGGGGGAGCGGGGGCACTAGCGATAGTCAAGGTGTGCAAAGTGAAAAGTACAGGTACGTAGGTACATGGCAACAGATACAAGGATACGACCAAACACATCAAATTGACGACCACTGCGCAAACACCACGAGTCCCAGTCATGGATCAAGATGTATACAATCTAATCGCCACCCTGAACATACAAACCAACAACGGGCGTTCCCCCCGTGTTCGGATAGTGTTCCCCCGTGTTCCCTTTAGTAAGGTAATGTGATAGCTGCTTGGACCCTGTCTTGTGTGTGACCAGACGTTGACTTTGTGCTTACACTAAGACTCCGTTAACTGTGTGTGACTAGCTGAATACTGTAAGCAAAAAAAGGGGGGGGGGAGGGGGAATCAGGGTTTGCAGTAGCTTTCACTTGAATAAATGCAGCAAAAAAAGGGGGAATTGTTTTTAATAAAATAACAGCTTTTTTCCACTGCCATGAATGACCTGACATAATGCTCCGAATGACCTGACATAATGCTCCGAATGACCAGACATACATGGTCTGAATGAACTCACACCCATGCTCTGAATAACATGACATGTATGCTCTGAATGACCTCACATCAATACCATGAATGAGCTCACATCCTTGCTGTGAAAGACCTCACATCCGAGCTCTGAATGACCTCACATTCATGCTCTGAATGACCTCATACCCATGCTCTGTATGACCTCACAACCATGCTCAGTATGACCTCACATCCATGCCCTGAATGACCTCACACCCGTGCCCTGAATGACCTCACAGCCATGCCTTGAATGGCCTCACAGCCATGCCCCAAATTGCCTCACAGCCATGCCCTGAATGACCTCACACCCATGCCCTGAATGAACTTACATATGTGTCCTGAATGAACTTACATCCGTGTCCTGAATGACCTCACACCCGTGCCATGAATGACCTCACAGCCATGCCTTGAATGGCCTCACAGCCATGCCCCAAATTGCCTCACAGCCATGCCCTGAATGACCTCACAGCCATGCCCTGAATGGCCTCACACCCGTGTCCTGAATGGCCTCACATACGTGCCCTGTCACCACTATCTTCTACGGTTCTAAACGTTACATTGTTAAACTGAAATGTCTGTCAAGTACGCATTTGCTGAATAAGAGATGTAACTAAACACGATACACAACTCTATATTAAACATTTTAGCGTCCTGCTTGTGAACGGTAATAAACGGAAATGACGTGGTTACCCCTTTGCTAAACGCCTTACTTTTAAAGCCTCGGGGCAGACCGAATCTACGCCGCTGACTCGCACAGTTTATTCACGATCACTCCAGTACGTCAAGCTGGAAGAAGAGCATTTCACTTGGTTACTACTAACTACCGTACATACCGACGTGGTAGAGTAGTCAAACAATGACTGTAACTACAACCCCATTAGTTTGGCACAGTTGGTCTCTGAAAGAACGGCGGTGGAACGTGACTTGGTAAAAACCTATGTGAAAAGCTGGACGCCACCATACGGGGAAACTCGAGCGTTCAAATACAATAATGAAGTTATTGTCTAGAAAGATGACATATGAAACCACATGTAAATCTACCGAATTCAGCCAGAATTCTGACACTCTGTTCCGAGAGATGAATTCAATCAGAACTCTGACACTATGTACCTAGAGATGAATTCAACCAGAAGTCTGACACTCTGTACCTAGAGATGAATTCAGCCAGAATTCTGACACTCAGTTCCCGGAGATGAATTCAACCAGAATTCTGACACTCTGTACCGAGAGATGAATTCAATCAGAACTCTGACACTATGTACCTAGAGATGAATTCAACCAGAAGTCTGACACTCTGTACCTAGAGATGAATTCAACCAGAATTCTGACACTCAGTTCCCGGAGATGAATTCAATCAGAATACAGAAACCCTTTACCTAGAGATGGATTCAACCAGAATTCATAAAGTCTTACACTTCTAACCCCTATGACTAGGCTTATCACTGAAACGGAGAACTATGGTAAGCCTACCTAGTACTGCTACTACACCACACGCGTTCAAATAAAAGCCAACGGTAAATTTCAAATACACTGAAAGTCTTCAGTAATTTCTTACTACCCAAACACTCTTTCCCCGTTTCCGGTGCTCAAAGTGTACCATTTAAAGTTTATTTACATCCACGCCCCCCCCCCCACACACCCCTTTGACCCTTTCACATGGGTCGCCTAAGACCATCGAAACACATATATACTCTACAGCAGACCAGCACAACTCAAAATGTAAGCCAGGTCGAAATACTTTATGAAAAACGTGTGCGGACCAAAAGAAAATAGGACAGGACTTGTGCGGGCCAAAAGAAAATAGGACAGGACTTGTGCGGGCCAAAAGAAAATAGGACAGGACATGTGCGGGCCAAAAGAAAGTGGGACCGGGGGGGGGGGGGTATTAAGAAAATCATAAGAATAAAGAATATTTCGTTACTTCGCGGGCCGCATGTTGTGCATGAATGCTCTAGTTATAAAGTAGCAACGAAAATATGTTTATGGTTGGGGGTCACCACAACATGAGGAACTGTATTAAAGGGTCGCGACATTAGGAAAGTTGAAAACCACTACATTAGGGCAGTTTAATGCCCACTGTTGCCCTATGCGTAATGAAAAGACGTACGTACAAAATGCTACAACTTTCCACAAATAAGAACAGAACTCTGCAACCCATATTTTCCCTAAGGCCTCTCCGAGAATTCCGCGGCACACCTAAGGCCTCTCCGAGAATTCCGCGGCACACCCAAGGCCTCTCCGAGAATTCCGCGGCACACCACAAGTAAACGTGCAAAAATACAGCAAAGAACCTAATGTTGTTTACACTCATTATTATGGCGCGTAACGCTGATAGTTATAATATTACGGAGCATTGCCCATATTAACTGTCTGCACAGGTCACATTTCTGTTATAGTTATAGCAGAGTTTGACAGCTCGTCAACAATTTTGTAGTAGCAAGGGGTATTTATGTACCAACATAGACTTTTTGCTTTTCCTTCTCTCGTTAAGTATTTTGCGAGGCCCATCTGACATCATCTCGAGGCACACCAGTTGCGGAGCTCTGGATTAGAGGTCCACTTGAATATCACAGAATTTTCCACAAATATAAATAAGCTTGGGTTTTTTGTTTTTGTTTTTAGATCCTTGAATGCAATGTGTAATAGACTGTGTGGTACTTTGTTTTAAAGTGGGTTGGCAATGAAGGGTTTTGGCCGGGGGGGGGTCGTATTTAACTTGCGTATTGCCTGGGGCTGATGAATTGTTATTCATGAAAGTAAATAAATACCTTCACATCGGGTCTAAACATTTACAATAGTGTAATTGAATCTGAAATGTCACTGTATTAAATAACAGAAGTACAAACTGGGATTAGATCGTCCATCTTGTGTATTTTGCCCAGGGGTTCTCAGCCAGGGGCACGGGGGCGGCAGTACAGAGGGTGGGAAGACCCAGACATTTTATTGTCCTATTTACTGGAAAAAAATGGGGGGGGGGGGGGGGGAATTGCAGGGGATGTTCTGAAATCGAGAGAAAGCCTAGGGCTGCAAAAAATAAATAAATATTAAGAACCCCCTGCTCTGGTCTGTGTCATTTAAACGCGCGTCTTTACTCCATTGATCCACTAAACCGTGTCTTGAAAACATGCGTCCTTGTAACCTAATACAGTTGTACCTAACATACACTGGTTATTTAGTTGTGTTGCTGAATGCAAAACAAGGTGCAAGTGGGCGGGGTTAACAAACAAAAACTCCTTATCCTACCTGTGACTTTAAGAACACAAGTATCCGTCACGACCTTTCGAAACAAACTTATGTACGCATGTTCTCAGATGGGGGATGCAATCGTCCACCGTCTTCCTGGCGTGAATATACTCCGTGACCCTATCCCTATTCAGAACTTAAAACATCGCATCCAAAATGTGAGATACCACTGGCTATCTAATCCTAGAACTATCCATCCCATCTCCAAAGTGGATTCTTTGGATATTCAAAATTAGCCTCAACACCACAATGTATCTCCAAGAGTATGGTAATTTTAAAAAAACCTACCAGATATAATATAACGTAATAGTCGTTAAATATATTTTCATACTAAATCTAATCGGCTAATGGATTAACCACAGTAATCCTAATCCGGATACTCTATCCAAAATTGTGGGAGGTACCATAAATCCCCAGGGCCTCACATCCCGTATCCTGAAGTCGATCTATGCCGTTAACATTATTTGACCATACATCGTATGCAAACACTCTGTAAGGGTTACCGGAGATTTGTTGGAAAGAAATTTCGTCGACGGAAAATTGATCGACGGAAATTTGATCGAACGGAAATTTGATCGAACGGAAATTTGGTCGAATCTTTATTTCAGTTCACACGTTAAAGTTTTCATCAAATTTCCATTTGAATGCACTGTACTATATAGTAAAACAAAATAATGCTTTCAATAAGAAAGTTGACGCAAAATTCGCTCATGTGAACTGAAAATAAGATTCGACCAAATTTCCGTCGATCAATTCTTCGTCCACGAAATTTCTTTCAAACAAATTTCCGGATACGCTCTGTAAGACAATGGACCAGCAGCAATCCGATGCTGAACTTTTAAGAGGAAAGCACACACGAAAACACAGCCGTGATTCAATATTTACCAGCAATTATTTCCTCCGTCTCAGCACTAGCAAGGGCGCAGCGTGACGAAACCGTGTCCCTGACTAATACTAATAAAGTGCAGTTGTGAGACAACATAGCGGGGCAGCGACACCAAGAGGACGCGGGCCTGACAGCGAAGGGCAATTCAAGTTTATGCTTTTACTTTAAGGCACAGGTCCTGAGTTCCGACCACTAACTCCCCCCCCCTTTTTTTTACCCCCCCCCCCCGGCCGCCATCAAGAGGAAAACGCCCATTTTTATTAAGAGACAAAAGCGCAATCGCCTTGAGAAAGGAATTCGGCGGTTCTCACGTTGTTTGTGTTTAGAGAGCAAAAGAAGAAGTCGCGGGGCTTAATGACCGGTGTTAAGACTGCTAGGACAATGTCAATTGATAGCCCATCAAGGGTGGGTGCACTGAGTCGGATGAGTGCACTGTCACCGTCGTCTGTCAAGTGGGTGCGTTTTCTTCGGGTGAATGAACTTATTCAGGAAGGTTCACTTCTAATGACAGATGAGTGCACATTATCAGGAGCAAACAAACCAAAAAAAAAGGGGGGGGGGCGTACTTTATCTGTAATGTGGGTGAAATTACTCCATTACTCGCAGGTGACCTCACGACTCTCCCACTGGAATACAGTGACCATAATGTTGGAAAAAAAAGAGTTCGATACTTGTCTTTTCCCCAGTGGGAGACAAATTCCCCAAACGACAGAATAGTGGGGGTGCCAAAATAGGTGTTGATAATATTTTGATGAAAATAATGCGTTTCAGAGATTTGGGGGAAAAAAAGGGGGGGGGGGATTTAAACTATTTGTTTTACTGTATGTTTTTTCCCCGGGTTCCAAACAATCTAGCTACGTCGGTGTCTTTTGCTGGTTTATAAAATGGGCAAAAACAAAAAGCAGGGGTCTGGGACAGATTATACCTACATCCCTACGACTTAATCATGCCTCTACAATTTAAATGTCATAAATAAACGTATAATCCTTAAAAAACAAAAAACAACTAGGATGGCTTGACACACGGTGAAAAAAAACAGACCTGTTTACCCTCAAACTCCTAAAATCGTACAATATGAACACAAAAATCGTTCAATACATTATCTTAATAGTAAAAAAATAAACATACAGTATATATAATGTATACACCTCAAAATCGTACATTTTAAGCCAAAATCGTAAGAGTAAACAGGTCTGAAAAAAAAGGGTTGGGGCACACTCCAGGGAGTATGAACCACTGAATTAGAGTAGACGCGCTACCAACAGGGGGTTTACCTTTCTATAAGGCCTGAGATTGACGCACGGTGAAGGGGGAACACCCAGTTGGTGAAATCATTTCTGCTCTCGGCTCGTGTTGTAAACAAACGCCGCCATCAGGTTTTAAACCACTGTCAACACTCCGACCCACGGAAGGCGTGCTGGGAACTTTCCGCTCTAGTTAAAGGGTTACACCCCCCTCCACCCCCATTACCCATGTCGCCTCCCATGTTTACCAGATTTCATAAGTGATCTGAGAAATCAGGATCATAACTTTGTATAAGGATTTAAACATAAGTAAACACTCCCAACAAGACAGTTTGACAAGGATCGAAGAATACCTTTTTGTTGAGTTATATTTAGGTGCTCGCTGTAACGCTTCAGAGATGACATAAATTAACATGGATTTGAATTTGCCAAATATAGATCTAACCCAATTTTTTATTTTTTTTTTTGGGGGGGGGGGGGGGTAAAAATTTTTTTTGAATGTGATACCTTTGACTATTTACACAATGAGGCGTAGTTAGACACCAGACACGCGTTGGCCCCAAATCAATGCTTAAAGCATATACACCACTGTAAACAGTCGTGACAAAAGCTCCGTCCATAACCTCACGCATGGCGCGTGATCAACATCCACGACCATTCTAGTGATTGAATTTCATAACATTAATACTTTTTTTACATGAAATACATGGCCGGGTTGTTAGCCCTGCGCACAACCGTCTGGAGAGGGGGGGGGGCTGCCCTTTACAGCTCTCTAGGTAGCTGCCTTAATTTTTGGGTAAGGTTCCCTAGCCTTCACATAGGCGTGAAGAGGGTAGATCACCAAAAACGCAAAAGGAAAACTGCTCAAAGACAGACCTGGCTTAGATGGAGGGATGGTGTGGAAAATGATCTACAACAGCTGGGAATCCGAGCATGGAAAAGAAAAGCATCAGTTAGGTCTGAGTGGAAGGAAGTGGTGAGGCAGGCCTAAGCCCTTACATGGGCTGTAGCGCCACAGGGATGGGATGTACGATCTTTAGTATAGTCCACTGCGATGTAAAGAAGGAGGAAAGGCAATGAGTAACGTGCCCTCAATAAATGCAGGCGACCTGTAGAATGATACGAGAGGGCGTGGAAATGGTTACATATGTTACCTGCGCTATTATCCATTTACGAGCCAACTCTGGCACGACTTACGTTCATTAAATGGGGCTTTAGTTTTTAATTAAGGCCGTACAACTTGGAGCAAAAATAAATAAATACCAATAGTCCACCCCCCCCCCCCCAACCCGAGTTTAATTCGATAAGTGACGCCACACAGCTGTGTTTTGTCCAAGCTTCGAATACGACTAAACGTAACGATTACTGATAAAAATATACGCAGCATTGAGCCGGGGTCGATACAGACCAAAGGATCCCAACGACCTTGACCCCACAACGACTGCGGTGAACAATGCGTTTCGCAATTTCTCACGTTTTAAAACAAATCGATATAGCTTTATGTGCCAGGCTTATAGATCGATGCGGCTAATTGATTGGTTTACAGGGGGGGGGGGGACTTTTATTTCCTAAATGTCAATTATGCATGCTGTATGGCTGCGAGTTTGCTGTGCACATACGGCTCACAGGACACACAAAATAGAACCAACGATCTTAATTTAATCCACCTTTTTTTTCTTACAAACAAAATTCCGAGTAACGATGCGTAAAAATAAAAACTAACAGTTCAAAGAATTGCTGTTAAGGGCATGAGAAGGCGAATGACAAAACCATACTACCTCAATTTTTTTTTTTACCACGTGTAGCAACAGCTTTCTCATTCTTATGTCGAATATTCGTATGTCTGACTATCGGTCGAGTATCTATTGCAATATTGAATTCTGCATTGAAGGCGAGCAGACAATGGAAACTCACGAATCCAATGACACCACGCAGCAGTTGTTCCACTGGTTTGAGTAAAGGCATGCGATGCACAGGGAACAGTGCGACACGAACTTCTATCAAGCAGTTTTCGGACATGAATGCAAATCAAAAGTCAAGGTCCAGATGATACGACTTTGACACTGGGTCAAACAAGACTGCATCTGACTATATGGTATAAGTCAGGGGTCGAACGACCAATGGCCCTGTTGTTGGGCAAAGCTATGCATTGTAAAATTGTAGGCACTTGGATCAAGATCAAAAGAAAAGACACATGTAGTTGGTGGGGGGAGGGGCTGATATTTATGGGATTCCGTGGTAAGGCGGTAATATAAGACTATTTATGACCGGCTATATGGCATTTTAATTTTTAAAGGGAAAATCTTACCTTAAAAAAATTAATACTATTTTTAAATTTTAGCCTCCTAAAAATGAACATTTAAAAAAAAAAAATTAAAACATGAATAGGGCACACAAATTAACCATATTTGATAGCCTTGAGCTTGATCTCGATGGCGTTTAGACTTTCGTTAAGTGATTCCACTAACATAGGCCCCAAGGAGAAAATCTCCACTCCCCCATGTTTGACCCTGCCTAACAAGCCGTGCATTTGTA
Organism: Omphiscola glabra; assembly: GCA_964017045.1. Lineage (NCBI taxonomy): Eukaryota > Metazoa > Mollusca > Gastropoda > Lymnaeidae > Omphiscola > Omphiscola glabra. Next base: position 27,424,161 of record OZ024802.1, on the reverse strand, counting down.
AACACGTCGGACGACGGTGTCGTGGAGAACCTGTGCAAGTGTTCAATCATCGTGACGCCCATCACGGCACTACTTCCGCTTTTAGTTCTGCTGAGGTGAGGTTCGGCGAGTGTCACAAGAAATGAGTATGTAATATTTGGCCCCTCGTAACGGACCTGCTCGGATTTCTGCACTCGTGGACCATGTTAAAGCCACGCTTTAACTTTTTAACTCAAGAGTTGAAGAGGTAATTTATTACTAACACCAATCGTTAGTCTGGTATGACTATGTGTGAATAACAAAAAATGTCTTTAAGCCCTGAAATCTAGCATTAATTCGGGGCTTATTATTGTGGATGGCTTAAAGAGAATTTATCATTTACACCGGCGGTTCTCAGTGTGGCCAAAATGGCCACCAGCTTACTTCACTGGGGCCACAAAAACGTTATTTAAAGAATTCTGTTAATGGAAAGAAATAGCGGAACAAGGTATGTGGAAGCTTGAGATATAAAGCCAGGAATAGCACACAATCATATTAAGGTGCTTAGAAAACCCAACTTTCGGCAATAACATAGCATTCATGGCGAACTACAAACACTTCGGTTTTTTAAAACTGTTTTATATTTCTTGTTGTTCATTCTTGTATCCTGTCTGCTGAAGAAGGCCCTTGGCCGGACACGTTCTCCTTTTACTTGTATTGTCTCTGTCATTATATTTAAAACTTCCACACACCTTGTTCTAATATTTACTTCACACAGCTTGAACGCAGTCCTTCATTTATTATCTTTTAATAGAAAGAGCAGTTTTATTGAGGGTGGGGGGGGAGGGGGAGAGGGCGCCATGGAGGTGAATAAAATAATTTTTGTGAAGAGGGTGGAACTTCTCACAACGATTTTCGTTCATTTTACGGCATACACCACTGCTGGCCGTTATCCAGGGTTGTCAACCGGTCGTTATCCAGGGTTGTCATCCGGCCTTTAATCTAATACAGTGGTTCTCAACCTGTGGGTTGCGACCCCTTTGGGGGTCGAATAACCCTTTTCCAGGGGTCGCCAAAGACCATCGGAAAACACATACAGTTATGAAATAGCAACGAAATTAATTTTGTGCTAGGGGTCGCCACAACATGAGGAACTGTATTAATGGGTCGCGGCATTAGGAAGGTTGAGAACCGCTGATCTAATAGAAGTAGGTTTGTTTTTTTGTTGGTTTTTTTACAAATTTCTCCTAAAAACGACTAACCCTTTAAATTCCGTAAGAACTTTGGGATGTCCGGAGAAATGAACATTTGTACACTTAACTTTTCAATCAAAGCCTAGCTAAACACGTCAGCGTCAGTGGTGTTTTCTTGTTGGCTTTCAACTTATAGGATTGTATCCACGAGCCAATCAACCACTGACTTAAAGAGCCATAGACATATGGACACAGCATCGTTGGGACATAGTCATACAGACAACTTAGTCCAGCGCACATTCGGTATGAAAGCTTCATAGTTTCAAAACTTTTAGTATTTAAACTTGATATACGACTGTTTCTTAAGAATTTGAAATATTTGTACGGAAATTTAATTTCATTGAGTTCGTAACCCAGCTGTCGGCTCCATTCCGGGTTCGTAAATGAACACGGTTAACATATTTTCATTATACAGTCGAACCCGCTTATCTCGACCTCGGTTAATTCGCCAACCCTATTAAGTCGACGTTTTTGAAGTGGAACCCCCAAATTCTCTCTTTGTCTTAGCATTCATCGGTTATGTCGATTCTTTTATGTCGCCGAACCCTAATATCTCGAGCACAAAAGAGGGCCAAATTTGCCACTTAACGTTGGTTATCTCGATCCCCATGACCAATCGCCAGCTTTTGAAAATGTTAGTTATCGATGCCACTTCACCATCTCGCTACCGTATTTTCGCGTTTGTATCGACAACCCCATCTTAGCAGTGCATTGTTGGTTGTCAAGGAAATTTGTGGCATACGAGACACATGGGTGGGGGATTGGTAGGTGTGTCAAAGGTTATAAAAAATATCACCGCAACGTATCGTATTGATCGTGATGGTCTTATTGTTGCTTTGTGTGTCACAGTGAACTAGCTATCTGCGGGTGGGGGGAAGGTTGGTTCCGTCGAGCGAAATAATGACGTCACAGCACGGAAAGACGTGTTGGCGGACTACAGTGTGTTGTGACTATGTCATGTTAAATATTACCACTACAGCGATCTCTTAATGAAAACACAAAGCAATAGTATACGGGCATACGATAACTGCGAACATGTTGTTAGCAAACATGTATGTGCATTTTTATAGCATGCCGATAGCTTCATCAAACAAATAACGGCAACGCTGTTGTGTAAAAAAAATAATCAAAAAACACTTGCATGTACATTCTCATTTATTAACGCACATCATGTACATAAAGAAATTTCAAGCACATGTTAATATTTTGCCGCCATATTGGTTTTTGTTTATCTCGATCATCGGTCATCTCGACGCTTTTTGGCAGACCCCGAGGCCGTCGACATAACCGGGTTCTACTGTATATAAATGTTGTATTGTTGGTAGGCCAATCGACATTTTTTATATAACCCCACATGCCATTTGAGTGTAGCCCCCCCCCCCCCCCCGGATTGTATGTAATAAGTCGTGTCACTGTGGGTAAACTCACTCGATAGAGCCCAATATCTTTGAATAGCGGGTCGGAAAAACACTTGAATGCTAGATTGGACACAAGGTCAAACACCAACAAAATCAAACAGCTAACATCCGGTCTGATAACTGGTGAAATCGTTCAGTCTATTCCCTGCTTTAAAACTACTCAGTTGGACTCCTGTTTATCATACAGATCAAAGTACAGCGTCAAACAGATCTGCAGAGCCGGGGTCAATGTGATTGTCCTTTTTATGCCAATGGCCGTTAAAGTATTAAGCTGACTCTGGATTAAAAACTGAAATTTTAACAGGTCTCATCTTTCCTTTTTCTGTTATAGACGACAGCAGATACAAACTTTGTCATTAGGAGGAGTCACGCATTTGAGCTTTGGTCCAATGCGTTTAGAGATAATCAGGTCGACATTGGCGTATGTTTATCATGACGTTTGGGGACACGTAAAGACACGTATCCCGAATGTAAAGACACGTATCCCGAACGACGCTGGCAATATACACTTACCAAACAACCGGGGGGGGGGGATATCCCCCCCTAGAAATAATATTACAATTTTTCTTTACGCACAAGCGGGAGATGAATTTCGTTGATAAATCCTCACTGGGGGACACGCCAAGTTGGTGTGTCCCCAAGAAAGTAACCTCAATACCAACGTGCGTACATTGAATTTTGCCGTGTCGTAAATAAATCATTATTAAGATAAGATAAATATATAGTAATCAAAATAAATGGACATTTGTTTTTTTACATCCATCGTAAAAAAAAAAAAAAAATAATTTTCAGTCTAGAAAATCACTTGAGTTTACCGAATAATTGTGCGGTAAGAACTGTTGAGTTCTTGGGTGTGAGTTGTCATTATGAACAGTCTTAGATGATTTGTGTGAACAAGAGTTCTCTTTTTTGTTCTCTTTAAGATCAGGGGAAACATGACAATGCGTGTGTACATATGTGTCTCCTGGAGAGCGGTCAGTTTAAACCCAGGTGTGCTGGTCAACGGAAATGATGACTGTCCTAACAAATATGGAAATATATTGCATAAAATAACAAGGGGAAACCTTGCCGTGTGACCAATGGTGCGCTCACACCTTGCTGTGTGACCAATGGTGCGCACAAACCTTGCTGTGTGACCAATGGTGCGCACGCTCCGAGTTGGTTTTATGTGTGGTTTTTCAGCTGACACGTCTAACAATAATGTACTTGTATACAATTGATATAAAAAGTTCAGAAACTGTACTGAACTCACGGGTTATTTAAGCGTTCTACATTAGGCCTAAACATTTAGACATAAGTTGACAGCTTCAGTGGGACCCAAAACACAGGAACCAGGTCAACATGCAGTAAACAAACTGGGCGATGATGACAGTGTTACAAATAGGCGTTAACTGCGCTTGAAAAATGTCAAAATATGTAGCAAATTGAGAACCGCTGGTGAAAAAATACCATGTGGAACTATCTGGAATTATGGTGGTGAACACGAGTTTATGCACAGGCTTTGCATAAAAAACACAAACAAGTGGTGAGTAAGAAACGCTTGGCTAATTCTAATGCAACTAAATAGTCAACTGTAAACACGGTCAATGTATAAAGCATGGATCAAAGCTTTTGGATATCATAACAGATAGAGAAATTAGACCGACTAATGTGTATGACTGATTTGACTGTTGTCAATGATGTATGGTAGGTCAATGCAAGAACAAGGTGAAGCAGCCAATTATAAGAAATAAAAAATCTGAGTGGCGAAGACGGACTGAACCCAACTATGCCCCTAGTTTTCAGTAGTTGAACGCAGAGATTTGAGCAATAGCACACTATCAGAGCACTGCATTAGTCATGAAAACGGTGGGTTAAGCAATACCCCGCTACCAGAGCACTGCATTAGTCATGAAAACGGTGGGTTAAGCAATACCACACTATCAGAGCACTGCATTAGTCATGAAAACGGTGGGTTAAGCAATACCCCGATACCAGAGCACTACATTAGTCGTGAAAACGGTGGGCTAAGCAATACCACACTATCAGAGCACTGCATTAGTCATGAAAACGGCGGGTTAAGCAATACCCCGCTACCAGGGCACTACATTAGCCATGAAAACGGTGGGTTAAGCAATACCCCACTACCAGAGCACTACATTAGCCATGAAAACGGTGGGTTAAGCAATACCCCGCTACCAGAGCACTACATTAGCCATGAAAACGGTGGGTTAAGCAATACCACACTATCAGAACACATCATTAGCCATGAAAACGGTGGGTTAAGCAATACCACACTACCAGGGCACTACATTAGCCATGAAAACGGTGGGTTACGCAATACCCCGCTACCAGGGCACTATCTTTCGGGGAGCTTAACTGGCACTGAAAATGTATTATAAAAATTTAAATGTCATCCAAAACTGCAAAAAAAGTAATGTAAGTTTAGGTTACACACAATAACTCACCGACCACAGTGAAGGAAAACAAGGAAATACCAAATCCATTCTATTAGAAATATGCAGAGTCTCCACCACCCAGCCAGATTGCAGGCGATGGGAGGAATGGATGCATCAGGGAACCAGTGGGTTGAGTCTGTGGTGTTAAATGTGGCTGTGTACTGTAATAATTACAGAAGTAGTCAAGATCAATATGGGGCACGGCCACCTGACACCAACAGCATATGGTTGGTGTAATCATCCCATGACTACTGGGCTCAAACTCCAAGGAATTTGCAATTTGATGGGAAAACTGACAGTAGCAAAGGCAACTACTGTAGACTGTAGGAAACAACTTTTCTTTCCTTTGCTTTCTCATAAAAATCAGGGCTCTGAATAAATGTGATGCATGAGTTTTAATTATTTCCACTGGTACTTGTTTAGCACTCAAACATGAGTATTTCAAAAGGTTTCCAATTTCAAAATAACGATTACAACATAGTCCACTACACTTTCTGGAAACCACTTCTTTTTGCATAAATCATAATAAATTAAGTTATTGAAAATTGACAAAAGTAAACCTGAAATAATGTGAAACATTTACCAAAATTTTCTTCTTGTACCTCAGATGTAAACTTTCTTTGTCTGGTCATGATGTCAGACCATTGCATTTCTGAACTAAAACGGCTTTCAAAATTTGGCATATTATTTTTGATTAAGTTCACATCCCCAACCCGGTCTATTACAATAAGTTTTGCTTTTGACTCAAATAAACATTTTCCATGACAATTTATGTTAATATTAAGTTACTTCAAACTAAAAGTTGTTAAAAAAAAAATATTTAAAAAAACAGTTAATCTCTAAGCTATTGTCCTAACCCAGAGGTTTCCAAACTTTTTTCACCGCAGGCCGGATAACAGAAAAATTACGAGCTCTGGACAGATAATCATTCTGTACAGTAATTTCAAGCCAGAGCAAAAGCTCTTGGAGAAAAAGGCAAAAAACTCAGTTTAGTATTGCATGTGTCATGGATGAATGGCGTGCTATGTACAAAAAAACAAAAACAACCATCATATTTATTTTCAAAAAAAGTTATCAAAGAAGGCCACGTTAGCAAAGAGATAGTTACATCAGATGTAGTGCACACATATTCGAATATCACAAAATAAGCAGCAAAAAAGGTTAGTGAGATTCATGAAACTGACGTTTGGCTTTCAAGATTTCATCAATGTTTGGTTTTGAATTGCTGCATCCAATCAAGAGGATTGTTTTCAAATTTTTATCATTCACTCTCATTCCAGTTGTTGACTTCACATACTTCATTTTTGAAAATGTTTGTCTCACAGACATAAGTTGTTCCAAACACTGATGCCATACCACCGGCAAAGTTCTTCAATTTCAGAAACTCATCATCAGGTTAGCAGCTGTAAAACTCTACAAGTTTTCCTTCTCTGTGGGTAAACATACGTTTTAAGAAGCAAATTCAAGTACGGTAGGCAATCTGGATGAACTTGCCCCGCGGGCCCCATCCTGCCCGCTAGCCGTAGTTTGGAGACCCGTGCCCTAACCTAATGGAAAAGATATCCGTGTTCTGAAAGGTGTTCTTAAATTATTTAAAACTCTGCATCATTTCAACCAAATGAAAAAAAAAATATTGAAGAATTCCAATTAGACATGATAGCTACTTCATTGTCTCGAGATGACAGAAGGATGCCATTATATATATTAGTGATGGGACGATACCAAAATTTTTAACGATTCCGATACGATTCCGATTCTACAGAATTATCCCGATTCCCGATACGATTCCGATTCCTGGCCATTATTACATATATTATTACTGTGCCCAGGTATTAACATATTTAATTAATATAAAAGTTGAGAATTGATTAGAAAAGTGTATTAACTTGCTATTGAAGCTTTACAATATGCTAGATAACAATGTATTGGAAAGGTTTTATATAAACAGTATCAATCAATAATTCCATTTTAATAATACAAAGATGTAGTATTGAGTTCAAAATAATTTAAATAAATCCATTTTAATGAGAAAAACTTTATTCAGTTCAATCAGTTGATAGTAAGAATATTCATTTAATCATAGTCAAACTGAAGCACTCGCAAATTATAGTGCAAAAACATAAGCATCTCTCCAGTTGTTGGTTCTAAACGGTTTCTCTTTGGCGAGTATATATTGCCACCTACACTAAAAATTCTCTCGCTCTCTACTGAAGAAGGCGGAGCACATAAATACTTTCTTGAGAGGAGAGCCAAACTTGGAAGTTCTTCTTTGTTCGCTTTCCACCAGCTAAGAGGATTTTCGATGTTTGCAATCAGTTTAAATGTTAGATACCTTGATATTTCTGTTCTAATTTTAATACTTGCTGCTGAAAATTGACTCTTTGTTGTTGTGGTTGTAGCATTAATCAGTTAAGAATCGTTTTGGTATCGGAATCGGGTCTGAATTATTCAGCTCCGATGCCGATTTCCGATGCTTTGGAAAAGTCCCGATATTCCGATTATTCCGATACGATTCCGATTAATCGACCCATCACTAATATATATATTATTATATTCTATGATAAGAAAACATGGGATGCGTCGATCTGATCGGCTCTGTTAATGTTTTTCTGTGGTGATATATTTTAAATACAGATATATATTATTAATTTCTATTCTATGGGCCCAAAATTCTATCTCTTGTTCATGAATGAGAATTATATATAATATAGATAGACAAATTCAAATTACTTCAGACTCAGAACATCCATAAACAATTAAATTTAGATATCTTTGATGTCCTTATTTAGGTTATACTTTAGGACTATATAGGAATAATGAATGGGCAGGCCTATTTATTTATATCATTGTTGAATAATAATAATTATGACTGGACTAGCAAAAAAGCATATACGTCTATTCTAATTTTATTCTATCTATACAAGTGATTTTCTCATCATCATGCTAGGTCTATGTCTAGGCCTAGGCTTATGTTATATTATTTTACTATAGACATAATATTGCTTAATTAATTTAATGGTAAATTTATAGAGATGTGTCCGAGTCTTTTACCATGGCCGCCATCTTGGTAACTTATGTTTTTGATATAATGACCAATAAAAAGTTTTTAAAAATGAAAAATTTATCTAAATCTATTCCTCACCCTAACCTGAACCCTAAATTCCTACCTAACCCGGTTTTGACCCTCTCCCTAACAGGGTTTTGACCCTCTCCCTAACAGGGTTTTGACATCGCAAATGACGTCACGGATACACAACTACAAATTAGCCAATTTAATAAGCATATTCTTACTAAGAATTCATAAAAATTGACATGCATCCAGAGGCCAAGTCATTAAATTTGGTAGGTATATTTTATATAATAAAATAGACTATACAATAAAATATATTATAAATCACTATAACTACCTATATTATAATATTAAAATAAATATAAAATAATGATACTGTTCTTTCAGTCTTACTAGATCATAGAGTATGATAGAGTTAGAGTCATCAATTTTTACACTTATATTTATATTATATACGATAATTATTATTATTATTAGTCATACTAGTAATTCATTCTGGTTCGGTACGTTGCTGCATCCATAAACTGGCATATGTGCAACGGTTGGGGAAGCGATGTTGCCAATCTAACGGCTCCTAGCAGATGCCAGGGCGGCCTTGAAGCTTTCGATCATTGTCGAGTTCACGGCGGTATTGTCCAGGTTGTTCCAAGCGATTATGGTGCGTGGAAAGAATGACTGCTTATGTTTTATAATAATTAGTAGTTGAGTTAAGTTAGGATTATTTAGTATTAGGAGTTATTTGACTTATAATTTTATAACTTAGCAGGCATATAACTTAATAATGATAACACTCACTACTAGAACTAGAGCTATTCATAGTCTAATTTAAATAAGTAAATCTGTAGAATAGCAGCAAGAGTATTGACAGTAGTGATCAGTAGTGTAGATAGTACTACCACTAAGACCACTTTGATTTTGATGACTTACCCTGGCCTTTAGGAGTTTGTTCTTAAGTCTCCAAATCTCAACGGTTGGTGCGACAAATGTACTATAAAAAATCCTATAAGAAGAACTTAAATCCACATTTAAAATAAACAACACTTCTAAACGGTGGTTAAAAATTGACGCCGCCCGATTATTTGAGTTCCAATAACATTATCTTCTTGAAACACAGGTAGGATTAGAATATCCCGTATAGTCATGACCTCATCACTGCGTTTACGGAAGTGTAATTATTCTTTGAATTAATATAATCCTGCGCTACATTCCTTTTTTTCTCTAAAAAGGGAGGTACATTTTACAAATTCACACTTTTCATACTAGGTTGAGATTTTTTAAATTTAATTACAAAAATAGTGTTAATGTTTAAGCAAATATAAAAAAGTTGAATAATTACTACGCATTCCATTTATGGATAAAGTAGTACTTGGGTCTTGCTTTGATATCTTTTTTTTAAATTTAAAGGTTCTTTATTTAGCACTAGCAGTTTTGCTTTCTTTTACTGAGTTTCCGAAGCAAAACTTCAAAACGTTACAGATATTCAAAAGCCTTTTTATTCGAAAAAGTTACCGTTTTTTTCTAAATTTCTTATTTACTTTATTGGCTTATATGAAATATAATAAAGTGTCCATTAATTTTTGGTACAATTCAAATAATTTCGGAGTAGCTGCGCCTTATTGTAAAATGTGAAATGGTTTAATCAACTTTAGTTTGGTAAAACAAAAATTAAAAATCGCCCGATTTAAGGTTCACATTTAAAGAAATGTGAGTGTTTTGTTGTTCTGGTTTTTATTTTACTATTACAGTTTGAATTTAACTTAACCATGCTTTAAAATAATTTCAGTAATAGTTATATATAGTGAATACAAGTTACTTCAACTTCAAGCTCAAACTAAATAATTAATTAACAAAGTTACATTAAGTTACAAACCGTATTTTAAACAATTTTTAATTATAAAGAAACTTAAGGAATTGTAAAATTTTACTACTGAACTGGTGAAAAATTATTTTATAAGGTTTTTGGATAATATATATTTATTATTATTTGAGTGATTGAAGGTGTGCTCAAGATAGGCTAATAAAAGGAAATACAGAAGAAGAAAAATTCGCTTGTCATTGAAAAGTAGTCTCCCTCTCATCTCTACAAATACCGCTTTCAATCCCTAACCCTCATTATATTATCCTTGGACAAAGTTGCGTCCGGGGGCAAAGCCTGAATTTAGGCGCTACTCAAAAAGGGGCGCCAAATGGTATATTTTACTATAATATTGTATGGTTTTCGAATAGGGGGGGGCGCTAAAAAGGTATTGGGGGCGCTAAAAAGTTATTGTGCCCGGTGCGATATATTTATACCACCAGGTGGCGCGCATGAATTGGTATATTTTAGTGTTTATTTTTAAGTTCTCCAAATATGCATTAGTTCTGTTCAACGCCCTGTCACTGATAGCATAGTAGTTCTGTCCATATATTTTTCAGTAGTAGGGAGCGCGCACTTTTTATTAAATGCACAAGGAGTAGGGGTGGTTAATCATTTTTATAATATTGTGTTAAATGGGGTGAGGTGTTCTTTGTTGTTATCTATTCATTCGTATCTTTAATAAATTTCTGATTTTCAGTTTTACGAAGTTAGCCTAGATTATTAAAATCAAAAGTGTATTTTTTGCTTAAAATAAGTAGTAGATTGTTGTAAATACTATTTTCGCGCATTTTGCTTGAAATTTGCTTGCTTCTGCTTGATTTTGGACTTGATTTTTGTTTTATTTAAGGGAATGTTGCTATTCCTTTTGAAGAATTTTAAGGACATTCAAATATCTATTTTTAAAAATGTAAAATTTACTCTAAGCTTTAATTAGTTATTATTATAATTTTGTTGTAAATGCCGAGTCTACAAACTAGAGGCGTGACATTTTTTTACTGTCAGTTCTGCGGCAAGTTTTATACAGCGCTAAAAACCTTTCACGGTTTTTTACAACCCGATATTTGGATATTCGAGCTGGAAACACTTAAGATGGGCATTTAGCATTTTAAAAAAACTGATCATGGAGGGGGGGGGGGGGGGGGGGAAAGGCGCAACACCGGCACCTCCCCACCCCCAAGCACCATTTTGTTTAATCTGCATTTTCAAGATACAGTTATTGTTAAATCATTCTCCTCAGTTAAATAGCGTCATATACACGCGTCACATGATCACGCAGAACACAGCTCTCTAAGTTATACAGTTTGGTCACAGTGGCAGTTCAAAATTGTTGGTTAGATATGTGAGAAAAAAAATAATATTCAAAACATACTTCATTGCGTATTATTTTCAACCTAGTATTAATATGACAACCCTTCCATTTTTTAAAATTCTCTTTTCAACTTTCATAGCATTATCAAGTTAAGGTAAGAGTAATATTAACTTAAATTTTTTTAACAAATTGTTGTATATAAAAATTCAACATTTTTTTGTCATTAAAGGCAAAACGTCAACTTGAAAAAAAAGAAACTAGCAACATCCCTCTACCCCCCCCCCCCCCCCCACACTCCTCTATTTGGCAACCTATACATTTTTTAAAACTTTTAAATAAAAATTAAATATCAACATGTGGTAATGCTAATGAAATTAATGCTAGTTTAATTTATTTTGAGCCTTTTGGCGGTGGATAGCATTAATTGTTCAAAGCTGGCCACTCAGTAAATGCCGTATAACATATATTTAAAATGAAGGCCAAAAGTTCCAGACCAACCGCGTAAAAGTTACTCAGGAAAATAATTCAGTTATAATGTGTTTGATTTGTCAACTTCTAGTTAAGCCTTTTTTTTAAAAATCCCTTTTGGTTTCTACCACGCAACTATGGTGTAAAAAAACAGAAGATGCTCAGATTGAGCTGTAGATCAAACGTGGAAGATATTGTCTGACTTTACACTTGCACATACCTGTTTATTCTTTTTATTTATTTTTTTTGCTCAGATTTTATCATTTTGTTTCACTTCTAACTTACTGTGTAAGTATATAGCAAGGGTTCTCTTGTCGACTTGTGTGCCGTGAACCATTTGTCATTCACAAGAAGACGATTGGCCCCTTTGCCAGTCAGATGAATTCCACTGGCCCATTTGCTAGTCAGGTGAAGGCCACTGGACACGTTACCAGTGAGATGATTGCCAAGGATCCCTTTGCCAGTCAGGTGAAGGCCACTGGACCTTTTGCCAGTGAGATGAAGACCACTAGACCCTTTGCCAGTCACGTGAAGGCCACTTTTCAAATTAAAGTTTTTAATTACAATATGCCCGACATTACAAAGGAAATGCAGCTGACATCCCTTAACACATTTTTGCTGACCCCAAGCCCAAGTCCGTAGATTACAAGTTAATAACCCCAGTTAGATTCTTATACTTATGGGTGTAAAAAACACTATTTAAAAAAAAAAAAAAAGAGAGCAGGGTTTCTTTCAGGCATACCTCCGCACCCCCCCCCCCCCCCCCCGAGCAAGTCAAGGAAATGTGTACGAAAAATAAATTAAAAAAATAAAAAAACTACTCTAAATTTAGTTTTTATAACATGTTTTAAAAGTAATTGAAATGTGTGCCCTCCATTGATTACAATTAACGGAACAAGTAAAATATCACTTTGTTCGATATATATTGATGATCCATATCGTTCAGGATAATCTTGTTACAGGCTCGCAGAAATCGATTATAAATATCGCATTGTCTTGAAAATTGGCAGCTCCTAATCATAAGCTAAAACTTACTTTTCTTATTTGCATATATCGGTATTTTAAAAATTTAATTACATTTACAGCCGCACAAGTTGAAAGACTTTTTAATAACACTGTATTAAACTACCTTTACATCGATATAAATGTCTAAATTGAATATAGTTCTTGCTCAGTAATAAACATGTGCAATCTGTTTTCAAATTATATTGTATAATAGAATTATGGGCACTCCTCAGAACGGCGGTCCCAAATTCAAAACATAATGTTTCTAGAAAAATAAAATTTTAAATTCATTTTTACCTCATGGAACTTCATTAAAATTATTTTTAAAAGTAAAATAACATCTTTTTGTTTGAATAAAACAACAATTTGACAAATTTTACGAAATCAAAAACATTACATTTTAGTGAATCTTTTGTCTTTTACGGTGACATTGTGGTAAATATAGGAGAACTCTTTTGTCCTTAAAGATACCTTATAAAAGTTGCCCAATTGGATGTATCTAGATTAAAATAAATATGTTGTATTTATTTTATTACTTTAATTGTGTCTAGGTGTCTGAATATATCTTTCTAAACAAGTAGTGGATTTACAATTTTAAATATTTAGGTGTCACATATTTAAAGTATCTTTTATTGGTTTATTATTGTGAAATAAGGTCTTGTTTCACTAATAAAATTGGATATTCAGATATAGGCATAGGCCTATGGTTTTTAAATTAATTCACAATTTCTTTATAATAATTAGGACGTTTATTTAATTTCTGCCTGGGGGCAAATAGCAGAAGGTTGCTTTAACTATATAATAGGTGCCCTATTTTCTTCGTTCATAAATAGTTGTACCAGGAACAAGGTACGTTTTTTTTTAAAAAAAATGATAATGATTATGACAAAGCTCCAGTGGTTCTTCTTTTTTATGATGCAGGGGTTCTCAATCTGTGGGTGATGAACCTTTGGCCTTTGGGGGGCGAATGACCCTAACTCATATATAAATCTGCATGAATCATTAACTATGAATGAGTATTAATAAAAATCAATTTATAAGAACAGAAGGATTATTTCAGCAAGGGAAGTTCATGCAAATGAAGCACATTTTTTTTTAAATCATAAAAGATTAAGAAGCAAGGTATCTAGTATCTACATAAAATTTATAACACGTAACACTTGAAAATTAGTTATCCCCCTCATCAAGTATATTAATATATTTTTGAGTTGAGGGAAAATCTTTAAAAACATGATGAAAAATAATATCAATGACATAGCAAGTAGCATAATGGACATGATTTTCCTTACTTGCTAGGAGGCTTAACTAGCATAATGGACACGAGGCTCCACTAGCATAATGGACAGGAGGCTCCACTAACATAATGGACAGTAGGCTCCACTAGCATAATGGACAGGAGGCTCCACTAACATAATGGACAGGAGGCTCCACTAGCATAATGGACAGGAGGCTCCACTAGCATAATGAACAGGAGGCTCCACTAGCATAATGAACAGGAGGCTCCACTAGCATAATGGACAGGAGGCTCCACTAGCATAATGGACACGAGGCTCCACTAGCATAATGGACAGGAGGCTCCACTAACATAATGGACAGTAGGCTCCACTAGCATAATGGACAGGAGGCTCCACTAACATAATGGACAGGAGGCTCCACTAGCATAATGGACAGGAGGCTCCACTAGCATAATGGACAGGAGGCTCCACTAGCATAATGGACAGGAGGCTCCACTAGCATAATGGACACGAGGCTCCACTAACATAATGGACACGAGGCTCCACTAGCATAATGTACAGGCTTTTCACTACTTGTGCATTTGTTGGTCTATTCTTCTTTTAATCGTGATAAGCAAAACAATAGCAAGCATATATTAAGGGTCGTTCGCAATTTACATCATGCTCACATGCTTGGGGGGGGGGGCACGTGTGGGGTCGAGAATTCAGGGGCATTGACTAACAATATATTGTTTGGCTTGTATCGGCACGATGTTAAATAAAGCACAATGTGCAAAAAGAGTACAATGATGAAAAGAAATCTACACACACACTGTAAACAAAGCTCTGTCTCGAAGCACAAATAACACAAGCGATAGAATCTCATGATAAATGATCTGCCTCTCTCTTTCATTGGTCTCCACACGCTTTTATAGTCTATTCTACTCATCTATCGAGCACCGTCTTACGTTTTGTCTTCCTTTCCAGTTTTATCCAGATTTTTCTATAAAATTCTGAATGACAAGGACAATACTTATTTTGTTGTAAACAAGGTTAAAGGTAGACTATTCGTTTGCCACCTACACCTTAAATGTGGTCTCGAGTTTTTTGTCTGCTAGAGTTCATGCACGGGGGAAGCGTGAAGCAAACAAGACGCCTACATAACATTGACGCACACATGATTGTCAGCAAGTTTTGGTGACCTGATTTTGAGGTTCAGAGCAGTCTATTATGACACAACTGAATGGTTCTTCAAAAGCTGGAATGGGCTGAAGAGGAGCCGATGGTATCTTCTGATTTGGTTTCCCTACCACCTGACAAGTATGATATGATCTGCAGTAGTCAACAACATCTTTCTTGATCTTGGGCCAAAAAAAGTGTGACGTGATTTTGTGATATGTCTTGTTCGCTCCTAAATGGCCTATAATTTGGGAATCATGGACTAAGCTCAGGATTTCGTTCCGGAAAAGTGTAGGAACTACTATCTGATGAGCTATCCTCCATTCCTCGTCAGCTTTTTATTTCCTAATAAGTATGTCATCTTGTAAGAATTAACAAACAGGGAATTGCTCAGCTTCTTCTTCGGTCATAGCGTTCTCTCGAAGTTTAAAGATTTCTGGATCATTCTTCTGCTCTTCATCGAGCTGCGTTCAAGTTGGTGTTTTGTGATCCTTTGACTCTTCGTTCATCATCATCATCATGTCCTTTAGTCCTTGGACCGTTAGGGCGCCACAGATGACATGAAAACTATCCTTCTCCATTTCTCTCGGTCTTCTGCACTACGCATTGCATCGCCTAGCTTTAGTCCCGTCCACTCTTTGATGTTATCTTCCCATCTTTTTCTCTGTCTTCCTCTTCTTCTCCCTCCTCTAGTTGTGCCCTGCATTATTTCTTCGGCAAGCCCTTAAAGATTTTCCCTCAACTCAAAAATATATTAATATGCTTGATGAGGGGGATAACTAATTTTCAAGTGTTATGTGTTATAAATTGTATGTAGATACTAGATACCTTGTCACGTGGCCATACCACTCAAGTTTGCGCTTTTTACAGACACCAGAAAGTCATCGTATTGCCCAGTTGCTTGACGAGTCCTTTCTTTCACTTGTTCATTGGTGATATGGTCTCTATAGCGGATCCCATGAATGCTTCTAAAACATCTCATCTCAATCGCCTTTATTTTCCTTTCAAGTTCTGCTGTTAATGTCCAGTACTCACATGCATACAAGAAAATGGAGAGGACTTATGAGCGCATCAGCCTAATTTTGGTGATGGGGGCTATATTTTTGTAGTTCCATATTTTCTTGAGCCTCTTTAGTGCTGTTATGGTCTGGGCAATCCTGGCCATCAATTCGGGCTTGGAGTCTTCTTCCGAGACTATTGCTCCGAGGTACTTGAAGCTGCGAACTGCCTTTAATCTTTCCTCACCGACCTTAATTTCAGTGGCGATGCCAGTGGTGTTATTCGTTGTCATTTTTGTCTTTTCTGCACTGATTTGCATGCCAAAGGACGACGAAGTCTTGTCGAAACGCTTTACTAGGTTGGCTAGCTCTTCTTCGCTTCCAGTCAGTCCGTCTATGTCATCCGCAAAGCGTAGGTTGGTGATTGTTCTGCCACCAATGCTGACTGTCCCTACATGCGTTTCCAGTGCATCTGACATAATTCTCTCTAAGAAGATGTTGAACAGGGTGGGGGAGAGCAAGCAACCTTGTCGTACTCCAACCATGGTCTTGAACCATTCTCCGATGTTATTGTTGAAGAAGACTGTGCTGGTGGCCTTATCATAGAAGCTGCATATCATTCTGGCTAGGTTTGTGTTGATGTTGTAGTGCCTCACGGTGGCAGATTGATTTCAGATTGGATTTTATTACTTTTTGGTGAACTTCTTTTTCGGAGATCTTCAAACTCATGGCCCTGGTAAAAGCACATGCTGAATATAATTCTGGATATTCTTCTTGAGATTCAGTGAAACAGGGTGAATGAGTAACGATGGGTTCGGCTACCACCTCCGAACCAGCTAAGTCATTCAGCAACGATATTATTATTATTATAAGAAGTTTTTTTAAAGCGTAGTACCCAAACCTATGGCTGGGCTCACCATGCTGTACATACAATTTAACAAACAATATCATGAACTTAAAAATTAACATACATTAATTAAATATAATAAATAAATGTGTATTCGCCCAACCATTCCATAACTTTTTAAATGTCAAGCCATGGACGGCACCCAGCAGTATCGTCTATCGGTCAAAGGGGGGAATCATTCAGGATAGTAGAGCTTAAAGCAGGGGTGGGCAAACTACGGGCCGCTTGCAACTGATATTATGCGTCCCTCAAAGGCGTTTAGAAATTTAAAATAAAAAAAACTTTGGTTTTAAGTTATTTTGTTGAACTATACAGAAATTCATGCAACGTTATGATTGTTTTAACATTTGTGATCAAATTTCTTTCTAAATTTCTATTTTTTTAAACAGTCCTTGATATTTGTCGTGTAATGCTAAACTGCGAATTTAACTATTTTAATATAGAGAAATGTTTATCGACATTGGACATAATATACATGCGGCCCCCCCAATAGCTTTACATTTGTCAATGTGGCCCTACGCACAAAAAGTTTGCCCACCCCTGGCTTAAAGAGATGTGTTTTGAGTGTAGTTTTGAATGCTGTGATGGTTGGTATATTGCGGATGTGTAGTGAAAGAGAATTCCATTGTTTGGGGGCGCAGAAAGAGAAAGATCTTTTACTGTATGTTTTTGTGTGAGTCTTGGGGACAGAAAGAATACGCCCGTCTGCGGAGGAGCGAAGCTGTCGAAGGGGTGAATAGACAGAGAGAAGTTCTGTTAGATAGGAAGGGCAGGAACCAGAGAAAATGTTGTGGCAGAGAACAGAGAGTTTGTAATCAATCCTTGCTTGCACTGGGAGCCAATGAAGTAAAAGAAGTAGTGGTGTGACGTGATCACGGTTTTTTTGCCTTTAAAACTAGCCTAGCAGCTGAGTTTTGAAATTTTTTGTAGTTTTTCTACGAAGTGTTTTGGTGAACCTGACAGAAGAGAGTTGCAATAGTCAAGACGATAGAGAACAAGAGCACAGACTAGGTTTTTTTTTGCACTTATTGTTAGGTAGTGGCGGATGGAGCTGATCTGACGGATAGCAGTGTATGCAGAGCCAAATGTGAGAGATATGATTATCGATAGACATGTTGTTGAACAGAATATAACGAAGATTCCTAGCGTAGGATGTTAACTGTATGTCGGAGTTACCTATTTGAAATGAGGTGGGGAGAGCTGAGCGCGAGGATAATTTGTGATCGTGAATTTAGTGCTTCCGTTTTGTCATCGTTAAGCGTCAAATTGCTGAGTGTCATCCATGACTTGACATCACCAATGCTCTCCCGCAAAGTCCGGACAGCGGAATCAACAAGAGAGGGATGAGTATGCTTGTATAGCTGCGTGTCATCCGCGAATGACTGACTTCACATCATGCCTTCTGAGCAAGAGGAGCAGGGGCCTGGTAAACATTGTGAATAGAACCGGGCCCAAAACTGACCTTGTGACACTCCGTACACCAAGTCAGCACTGCCGGAGAGACAGCCATCGACAGCGACCGCGACCGCCTGCGTTCTATTGGAGAGGTAGGACCTAAAGGGAGCAAGACCAGAAATTCCAAAGTAATTTTCAAGGGTTTTGTAAAGGGTTTCATGGTCAACGGTGTCAAAGGCCGCACTGAGTACCAAGAGGATCATTGCTAGCAAGAGATCATTGGTGACGCTCAGGGAGCTGTCTCAGTGCTATGGAAAGGTATATAGGCCAACTGATTAGAAATGAGAAGAGAGTTGTCCTTTTTAAGTAAGCAAAACATTGCTTTAGAACTAGTTTTTCAATGATTTTAGATAAAAATGGACACCCACAACGACAGATCCGGAGACTATGTCTGATTTGAGATGGATGACATGTAAAGTAACATCAATGAATCCCACCTATACGCCTCGTAACAGGATGTTGCTCACAGTAGCAGTAGATCCAGACAAGGGAAATATACCCTCATATATGCTATAAAATTGGCCGCTATTTCCATTTCTTTTAATTTTATTTGTAGTTCTCTATCTTTTTCTTCTGCCTCTCTCTGTAGCTCTAGCTCCATTTGTTTAAGCTATCTATCTTCTTCTAGCTCCAGTTGTTTGAGCTTCAGTTAGAGCTCCATACTAGGATCATTCGGCTTTTTGACTGAGGCTAGTTCATCCTCAGACAAAATATTTTCATCCACTAAGTGGACGATGATCATATCTCGTACCGTCTTTTTTAGCGCCGAATGAGCTAAATGTAATTAAAAATTATTGACTTACAGTATACTGTCAGTAAATAGTTTTTAATTATATTTCTTTTGGTTTTATAATTCATTATAATTAACATAATAAAACGTATTACTTGTAATTAGCCCTGGTTTGTTTATCGTATTCTTTGTTAGTGTATTTATCATTTAATTTTTGAATCGTCTTTTGTTGTGTACCGATACTGTTTTAGAACGAGCCATACACTTAAATAAGAGATTAATTTCTCCATATTGATAACAGTGAGTAACACCCCCATCCTTCATACTGGCATATACCCCATTAGATGGACTTACAGTGTATGGACCACGGTCCTACACCCTAGTGTAAGCTGATGCCCCTAAATCTGACTTAATAATGGTTTATTATTTTTACATTACTTTAACCGTAAGAATATTGCTTTTGGTCTGAGACTGTAAAAAAATCTGGCCACAAAATCGGCAAAATAGACCAAAACAACCTAAACGTTTGACTGACTTTGTAAATACATGTCTTGTATTAAAATTTCAATTTAAAACCACTGAAAATACATGACAAAACAATTGGAAAACAATAAATAAATGTTATAGCAACCACTGACGTTTTTAATGTAGTTCCATGAGGTACAAACTAAATGTTTAAATTTTATTTCTGTACAAATAATATGGGACCGCCGTTCTGAGGAGTGCCGAATTATGCTTTTTAAAAAATCATTTTTAGCAAGCATTTTAATGTAGTAGATTTCATGCATACTGACTTAGATAAAATGAAAACTTAAAAAAATAACCAAAAAAAAACCACTATTTTTTAAAACAAAAAAATTTGGAATATATCGGTTGCATACCAATAGTGGAAATTTCATCAATAATTATTAAATCGAGTGCGTTTCTAATTTTTTAACACAGTTTCGGGAACAGAGTAAAATGATTTTTAAAAAAAAATACTTATTCTTTATATTTTAAATCCCCAACGAATTTTTTCTGTTAATATGATAATATTAAACAATCTTACCCAGCTGTTTGAACTATTTTTAACAATTTATTTTAAGATTATAATCCAGTAGAAAGAATATATATATTTAAACAACGTACTTTTTAAGAAAAATTATTATTTCGATTATCTTGTAAATGCCAATTTTGGTAGTAGTTAAAAAAAATTCTATGGAATTGGTAAAAAAAATTGTTTTAAAGTATAATATCGAAGAGGCAAGTTGTAATGATCTGAAGCAAATTATAGCAGTTTAAAAATCTAAATTAACATTTCAATCAACTGAATATTGAGAATTTAAACTTTATTTTTATACGACAAAATCACACATTAATAAATATATTATGTCTTTTGTAAACAACTCATTACTTCTTAACAATTATGTCGGTTACATATGATTTATAAATAAATACCAATTTTGAAAACCCATAACGGTGTAGTCTATAGCCTTTTGTACAGAAAAGCTTTTTTTTTTTTTTTTTGACTTTGGTGAAACTTGGAAATATTTAGAAATAAACGTATGTTTTTGGTTTTACTTTTTCGTTCAAAATGTAAAACTGTTTTAGCATTTCTTTTTTTTTTTTTTTATTCTGATTTATACCTTTTTGGAAGGAATTCTTTTTAAAAAATTTAAAAATATTTTGTAGTAAATTCATTATTTTTTATGTAGTTTACCCCAAAAATATTTTAAATAATAACTAAAAAAAACACATTACTTTTCAATTTTAAAAAAATGGTTGTATAACACACTTAGTCAAGCAGTGACTTCGCTTGACTTTTTGTGGCACCCGTGCAACTTTTCGGTTTTGTCCTTCCCTACCTAACAGTAAAAGTTGATAATTTAATGTAATTACAGCCCAACTTTAAGCCCGTAAAATATACGAGGCCCCATGCAGCAATATGGGCTGCAGACCTCAACGACGGCTCTTAGGTCAAAGGGCACATAAAATCTTAACTAGCATCTCTCACTTTGCTCTCCAGTTAAGTGTATAATGATGCGAAACTAAATTTAACTATGTAAAAAAATGCATTCTTGCATTTTGAATTTATCAAAAAAAATTCCGGGGCCTATAAAGTTTTAAGGGGCGAGTCTAAGCTAAGGAGTATCTCTCGATAAAAAATCATACTCTAAAGGCGCCTAGTGGAGTGAATTTATTTAATATTGGGCTGGTGGAAGAGTTAGTGATGTCCTGTTATTATGGTTATTTCTAGCTTTTCCCACTCAAAAGTCTGAAATGTTTACATCAGTGGCGCTTCATCCCATGTAGGGCCCTGGCCTGCTCCACCACATTCTTTCATTCGGATCAATCCATCGCTTTACACCTCCTTACATCGTCAATCTATCTCAGTCTTGGTCGACCGGTGAGCTGTCTGCTCATAGGTTTCTGCCTGTAGATCGTTTTTTGCTGTTCCAGAATCCGGCATCCTTTCAATGCGTCCTGACCAGGGCAGTCTGCTTTTTTTTTTTACATGGTTGTGAATATGGAAGACAAAGAAAAAGATGGGAAGATAATATCAAAGAATGGACTGGATTACAACTAGGCGATGCTATGCGTAGGGCAGAAGACCGAGAGGAATGGAGAAGAATAGTGTACATGTCATCTGTGGCGTCCCAACGGTCGAAGGACTACGGGACCTGATGATGATGATGAATATGAATATGGATGGGTATTTGTACAATTGATATAGCTTTTGGTTTGTACGGATTCCCAAAACAAAATTGTCTATCATCGGGTCATATATTTAGCAGGTTATCTGCTTTTCTGGTAGGATCCAAGTCTAACTTGCTTAAGTTACTACTGGTCTTATGATATTGGTGTATATTGCCTTCTTTATTCCCTTAGAGAGGTTTATGCTTTGAAGTAGCTTTTGTAAATTGAAATAAGAACGGTTGCATGCTGTTATTCTATCATTCACTCTAGATTGTATTTCCGTTTCCTTATTTATAGTCACCCCTAGATATTTGAAAGTAGCTACCCTTTCAAAGGTGTTGTTGTTCATTTTGATGTTGTCATCGTTGCGTATTTCCTGACATTATCATATATATTGCCTTCGCTTTATTTACATCAAGACCCGCTTTCACCTTGACATCTTCAAGTTCCCTGAAAGTTTTAATTTTATCATCATTGCTGTTTCTACCAAGTAGCAATATATCGTCTGTGTATTCCAGGTATTGCAGTGGCTGGCTTTATAAAGTTCCTTATGGATGTTCTGTACTACCTCTCTGGTGCTCACACGTATGTTTCTAATGCCTTTTTCTAAAGTGATGTTGAAAAAGATACACGGGTTTCCTTGTCTGAGGCCCTGATTAATTAGGAACTCCCTCAAGTACTCTCTCTGTACTTTAATTCTACTTTTGGAGTTATCTTTCGTCATATGTATGAGTCGGGTAAGTTTGTTAAGGACTCCAAGTTCCAGGAGAGCAGCATACAGGTATTTCCTGTCGACGCTATCATAAGCTGATTTGTACTCCTCATATAGTTGGTGTACGTTGATGTAGTATTCTTAGCATTTCTCTACGAGACATCTAATAGTAAATATATGAATGTCTGAAATGTCCCTTAACACATTGTCTGAAAGATACATTGAATTTGCACCACAATGCATCACTGCATTTTGAATTTATTATTTTTAAATTAAGGTGACCCTCAAGACTCTTCGGATTCCTCAATTTCTGCTACCCCCACCCTTTTCCTTGACGTCGATCAATGTGACTTAACGGGGTTGAATCTAATCTTGTGTCAAATGATTTTCTTCGGCGCACTACAACCACGATGAATTTAATTTGTGTATGGCACTGGTCACCATAATACCTCCCCTAACGATTGATACATTATTTTCCCTGATCAATGATAGTCTTATCAAAACATTCGAATCATATATACTCCAAAATTCACCTATTGATTGTTAAATAACCACACATTTTCTGGTTAGGAAAGCAATAGGGATGCCCTGACAACCAATTTTGATATATACACTGCCCCGCGGCGGGCCTAGTGTTAGCACCACCCTAGGTGGGTTAACTTTTTTGCCGCGCTACCTTTCTCGATAGAAATTCTGCAGCAGTCCGAAAATCCCGCTGCCCAATCTAAAGAAAAAATTACACCTGGGAACACCAAATGTTCACCTCTCCCCCTTTCTACGTCACTGGCGTGAGTCTTTGGTGCCAGGGGACAATATTCATTTTTACTCCCCACTCCCCCCCCCCCTTGCTAAACTCTGAAACCAATTATTTTCATCCATAAAAAACTAAAGCCCATTAGATGCCCCCGCTAGTCTGGCGTCCGGGGACGTATGTCCCTTATGTCGACCTTAGCTACGCCTCTTTCAATGGCATTGCCCCATCCCCCCACCCACCCCCCCGAAAATCTGAAATGCCCCCCGGGGGAAATTGTCTGGAAGAAACACTGAAAGAGAGCGATACGGATTTTTGTTGTTATGACTAAAGGTAGTTGATTTTTTTCTTAAAGGCTTATTAAAAGGGACGAAAGGATCTCTAAAAAAATTGTCAATCCATGCAAAAAAAAACAACAAAAAAACAACAACATTACATTATGCAGTAAAAGTTACATTAAACCGAGCACCAGATAGCAATCCTTTACACCAGGCCTGCACAACATAGGCATGCGGGCCACATGCGGCCCGCCAGCAGCAACTTGGCAGCCCGCGAAGTAAAAAAATATTCTTTGTTCTTATTATTTTCTTAATACTTTCCCCCCTGTCCTATTTTCTTTTAGCCCTTACAAGTACTGTCCTATTTTCTTTTGACCCGCACTAGTAATCATAAAGTATTATGGCCCGCCTTACATTTTGAGTTGTGCAGGCCTGCTTTACACTGAGGGGCAGAGGCGTAGCTAAAGGGGGCAGATATCCCCGGGCGCCAGACTAGTTAGAGCGCCAAAATGTGCTTTGATATTATTTTATTGATGAGAATAATGGATTTGAGAGCTGAAAAAAGAAAGGGAGGCGCTTTAAAATGAATCTTGTCCCCGGGCGCCAAACACTCTAGCTACGCTTCTGCTGAGGAGGCATTTGACATTAGTGACTGCTTTGAACATTTCAGGCCCTTTTTTCATCCTTGACCTGTTCACTTTTTAAATTTTAATACACCAAAACCAAATTTTTGAAAAATAAAAACATCGTTAAAGTTTCATCCTCTGAATAAACGCAACGACAAATAGATCTAACAAAAAAAAAGAACAACAAAAAAACAAAAGAAACAAATAACAAATTAACGACACTCAGTTCGAATTTTGTTGCCGGATTCTCTCATTACCTCATAACCATGGGTGGCTCTCCCCCACCTCTTTAGTATTAGAATCTTCGCAGATTCTCATTTTGTGTCAGCCCTGGCCCCCTCCTCCTCATAGACAATAGATCCTTGACTTGATTGGTGTTAACTTAAGGTATTTTAGGTTTGTATTCTTTTTTTTAATTGTTTGCCTACACAGAAGAGTTTAGGCCTGCAAATTAGGAGTAGGCGGTTCAACCCATTTGTTTGAAATCATATTATTATGGTGTTAGCTTACAGGTAACAGGACAAAGGAAAAGCGATTAAATAGATTCTAAAATATAAGGAGTAAATGGGTCATGTCAGAGCTATTTTTAGCATATTTTGTCATGGCTATATTTAAAAATTTTTATTTTAAATATCCTTTTTTAATTTGCAGTATAAATAAATCATGTAATTAAATTTTTATGTTATTATTGAAAAAATAATTTAAAATTAATGCGGATATTAAAAAAAAAGAGTGAATATTCACTAAAAAGATTTAGGTTGATTACGTATGTTCCCTAATGCTATGAATCTTCCCATGATGCGTCATTCATTTGCATGCATTGTGGGTTGTTATATCCCGACTGAATAGTTTCTTGTTGACGACTGTCGACAAGCGTCTTGAATTTTTTTCTTGCCTGAGCAGAAATATTAAATAATTTTGGTAAGTAATGTTCCGAATTTCTTGTACAAGATGTTAAGTAATTGTATGATAGGTTACAGTTTCAGCTTGTTTCGTAAAACCGTTCAATTCGGGAGCAATGGAAGAGGCCTGCCTGACTAGTCACCACTTCCTTCTTTCTTCTTCATCTCACTCATTATTGTAACATACTACGCCACATTAATCTGTGAAGAGTTAAACACCATGTAAGATATCCGAGCTTATTTGATCATTGTGTTAAATAAATTTCATTGAAGAGTTTACGCTATTGATGTAATTACGAGTTACGATTTTTCTGTGCCACTAAAGCAACTCTTTGTCAGAGTTCTGAACATTGTTAAAGCCTAAAATAGTTATGGTCATGGAGACTGGACCTGGAAAGTTCATTAAATTCTTTTACTTTTAGGTATGGGGTAAATAACACTAATTTAGTAATTCCTCAAGGTTTTCTCGGAGACCCACCCATAATTTTCACCATATTCAGAATCAGATCCATACAAGAGTAGTCCAGACCAGCATTCTTTAACCTTTTTAGTACCAGGGACCAGTTTTTTGGAAGACTATTCTTTCATGGGTCGGGCTGTCATGTTTAATTAGTTCGGCTTAGTTTGTAATGGTAGTAGAAATCTCTGACTTGTCCTGGGACCACTGTTTAAGACTTCCAATGGCAATGTCTGAGTATAAGTATACAGTATAGGACATCTTAAAAATTTTCAATATATGAATTACATTACAAAAGTTGTCATGCTTGTATACTTCTTACTTTAAACTTGTTTCAGTGACCTGTTTTCTAAGAATGTTTATGTGAACTGATAAACATTACAATGGGTATGTGGGCTATGGCAACTCCTGAAGTAAACAGTTTGTGACCAATGGGCGCTCTTATCAGTTCATTGGGATTAAAAAAACAAGCACTCCAGGCCCAACATAAAAATTGTTTTTTCTCAGATTATTTGATGTGGGGAAATGGTAGCTGTTAAAATTTTTTAAATTAAATTATTTCAGGTTACCCACATTCTACAAAGCTTTTTGTTGTGATTCCTTTTTTATGTGCAAGAGCTTGTAACTGACTGGTCAAAGATAAGCAGCATACTGGACTCACAGTCATCCAAGGGTGGTGTTTCTCCACACTTAGGAGGACGGTAGGTGTTTCAAGAGTTTTTGCCTTCCATTTTTGAAAATGGTAATATTATTAAAGTAATCTTATGTCTAAATAAAAATTGCTCTATGGAAAATAAATGATGTAGGGGCACTTAAGATAAAATGTTAACCATCTTTTGTGATACCAAATTTTTAGGGACGAGAGACCACCCACTCTCAAATCCGGTTCGGGCGCATCGTCGCCTATTCCTAATAATCGATGGGTACCACCCAACAGTACTCCAAGGGATGGTGTCAAACCCAAAGACAAAAATGACCAGATATTTAGACGAGTCAGAGGGTAAGATTGGTGTTCGTTTTGAGACTTCCTCCTACTATCATGTTAAAATTAGAATTGAAATTTAAGTAAAAATTGCATGCCATCAATATTTTGTATGTGTGGAAATATTTTAGCTTTTTGTTTCTTTTTCACAGAATTCTTAACAAACTTACTCCTGAAAAGTTTGACAAGCTGAGTCTTGAACTTCTAAATGTAGGCATTGAAACACAAGTTATCCTTAAAGGAATTATTCTCCTGGTAAGAATTATTTGGTAAAAAAAATATATATATAAAGTAAAACATATTTTACAATAAATCGGCAAAATGAAGTATTTCATATTTGTTACTATTCTCATAAATATTGTGAAACAATTCTGCAGATTTTTGAAAAGGCTTTAGAAGAACCTAAGTATAGCTCTTTGTATGCTCAGCTGTGTCATAGATTATGTGAGGACTCTCCAAACTTCGACCCCCCTTCCAACAATAACGTCACAGTAAGTTTTTATACAGTAAGAAATGTATGGATTTTTACATATAATTTTGTGCATTATAAAAATATATTTCGGATTATTATATTTGATTTTGTATGATTTCGTTTCTAACACTATGATCATTATTTTCCAGACTTTCCGAAGGCTCTTGTTAAACAAGTGCCAGGATGAGTTTGAGAATAGGTCTCATGCAACAGAAGGTAATTTTGTTTCTACCTCATATTTTAAGCTTTCACTGACTTATTCTGTGTATCATTAGTGTAATGAATTTTAGTATTTTGTAAAATTTTACAAACATTCTTTTTTTCTCCATTTGTGTGCAGCATTTGACAAGAAAGATGTGGCACTCACAGAAGAGGAGTGTGAGCAGTACCATATTGTCAAGAAAAAGATGCTTGGAAACATCAAGTTCATTGGTAAAATTTCTTTTTTTTCCCCATGGTTAGTTTGAACCTACATTAAAAATTTTTTTGGGTTACTAAGCTTTCTGAAGAAAAATATATATTAGGTAAATAAGTTACACATTTTTTACAGGTGAACTTGGTAAACATGACATGTTGCATGAAGGGATTCTTCACAAGTGCATCAAGCAATTGCTGGAGAAGAAAAAGAATGCTCAGCTTAAAGATATGTCGGAGGACCTCGAGTGCCTGTGTCAGATAATGCGCACTATTGGCCCGCGCATAGATGTACCTAAAGCACGGGTGGGTAAATTTTGTTTGACAAAAACAGTTAACACCCAGTGTTTAAAAATATTCATTAATTGTACTTCAGAATTATGAATCCCAAGTTTTACATTAACTATTTTTCAGGCATGGATGGACCAATACTTTGAGCGAATCAACCAATTTGCTACCAATAGCGACCTTCCCTCGCGCATTCGTTTCATGCTTCAGGATGTGATTGAGTTGCGAGAAAATGATGTAAGGAGGTTTATAATTGTAATTTTTGTCTTAATGTATTCTGGTATTTTATAGAAGTTCACAACTATTTTTCTTTATTAGTTCTACTAATATTTAGTATTAGCTGGCAAAGTTACTATTTTAGAGATAAAGTTTTTATTTCCTTCCAGTGGAAGCCACGCAAAATTGCCTCAGAGGCAGGACCCAAGACCATCACACAGATTAGAGAAGAGGCTAGTGTAAATGTAAGTATTATATTACATAATAAAGGTTTGGTAAAATAAACCAGCACTATATAAATTATTCATTTGTAACTGTTGAGTCATTTCTCTGTATGGTGTATATAACAGTAATTGATGGTAGTATGTCTGTAGCAATATTGCATGGCATGTTTTTAGACAATAAAGTTTCTCATCTTTTAGGGTCGTGGCAGCCAGAACAACCAATCATTACTGCAATCTCGCATGATGAATATGAACAATATCCCAGGAAACAACTGGAAGGGAGGAATGGGAGACATCTTTAGTATGCCTGTTGGCTCTATGGGTAATTGAACAATGTCCATTACTTAATTAAGCAATCATACATTGCAGTCTATATATGTTAACATTTAAAAAATCCATTAGCTAGTACAATTAATATATATGCCAATTTTCTAGGTAATGCAATTGGCGTAGGTCCAGGTGTAATTCAGATGGATCCCTTCTCTTCAATGCCTAATTCATTCAACAACAATATGAACAGGAACAGATTCAATCAGCAGAATCCCAGTATGTTGTCTTAAATCTTTTTACTCTTATTAAAATCGCTAAATCTTTCTAACTTGGTTAAAGTGCAGTAATACCTTTTCTTGTTTCATTTTAGTTTTTGTATGAACAAGTACGCTGATGTGGAAAAATAGTTTGTGTATCATATGTTTCTGTTCAAATTATAAGACCCAAACTACTTGTAAGAGGTTTTAGTGTGACAATATCATGCTAGAAAGGTATATTTCAATGATATTAGTTATTTAAAGTTTAGATACTACATTTTAATACTAATAATGTAGTCAATTTTTCTTTCAATAGGTTACCAGAACAATTTCCAAAACAACTTCAACAACAAAGGCAGGGGAAATCCTCAGCAGCAGGATGGTGGGAACAACACCAGCCCCAGCAACCAGCGCCGCAACAACCACCAGGGTGGATATGGCAATCAACAGGGTGGGGGAGGTGGTTATGGCAACCAGCAAGGTGCTGGAAGTGGCAGTGGTGGTTACAACAATCAGCAGCAAAACTTTCAGCCCAACAACCATTTCCAGCAGCAACAACACCAGAACAAACAAGGAGGTGAGAGTGAGTTTTAAAACAAAATTCACTCAAATTCTTGTTGGATAATATATTTTCTACATATCTAGTTATAATTTGTCATTAGTAAATATTTTATTAGTTAAGAATTGGCTCCATTAATTTTACTTTACTTGATCAATTAATGATTCACCTGTTGTTCTTTTCAGCTGGTGGAAACAGAGACTTGCCTCCTCGATTCCAGCGTATAGCTCAACAACAGCAGAATCAGCAACAGACTCAGGTTGGACCAGTGACAAATGGCCTTCACAATGTCATATTGTCTGGATCAGTGGGCTCAGCTCCATTAGGAGCTCCAAACCAGCCGTCTCCTTCCAGCTCCCCACCGCTGACCATTCCCCCGGTGGTTAATGGGATCAAGGAGGAAGTGAGCCTTCGCCCGGTCAAGAACTTCACCATGTTTAAACCCAACACTCCGTCAATGCTGCCGAGGTCAGCTCAAGCACAACACCCCCCTCCAAGGGAGACTGGATTTGCAGCCAAGAAAAGTACAGACATATCTGAAATGCTGAACCCATTGCTTGACAAACAGGTAACAAAAGTAGTTCAGGACTTTTTTTGTAAAATCTGTTAAGTTACATGTGGTATTATTTTACTACAACTCATGCCAAATCTCTATAGTGTGTAGTGTTATCTGTTTTATCGTTCACATCGTTTTAAGTTTTTGCATGCATCACAGATGCATCTTGTCATATAAACAAAATAGCTTGTTGCAGCTTACTAGCCTAGTCTATTTTTTTAACAGCAGCAGCAACAGCAAAATCAACCACCTGTTGCCAAGCAGACTAAAGAGGACAAGACAAAGTCTCCAGTCAAAGAGAAACTTACTAGAGAGAAAATGATTGAGAAACTGGTTAGTTTTTTAATTAATTTTTGTTTCCAAAATATCAATTTGTACTTGTACACAAAATTTCTTTAAAAAATGTTATTTATTCGTATGAGTTAAATTGTGTTTCTTTGAGACACATGAGAAATAAATTTTAAATCCTGATTTGATTTTTTAATTACTTTTGAAAGTAACTTTCTCCTCTCCATCTCTTTAAGAAATACCTTCTGTCTGAGTGCTATGTGAGTCACAGCCTGACAGATGCTGTAGCAGATATCAAGGACATGAACCTTTCAAAGAAGATGGTTCCAGATCTCTTGGCTCAGATAATGATGGACTCTCTAGAGAAAGGAGGTTGGCGGAATATACACAAATTATATGAGTTTATACTATGTCATGAATAAAGTTGTACATTTTTTATTAAATTTTTCACCACTGTTTTGCAAAATATCAGGATTTTTTTTTTTGTTTTTTTTGCAGATGCCCAACAAGAGTTGTCAATGAAACTGATTGATGACTTAAAGTCTGAAAACATCATTACTTCAGATCAGTTTATGGAGGTTAGTTTCTTTCTTTGTTTTGAGAAAATGAGCTATGGTATTCAATACACAGGAAAGCTTAACGATAGAATATTACTTTTTTTTTTCATTGATTATATTAGAGGTCCTTAAGTATTCAATTATTCCTGTATTTTGTTTGCATTAGGTTTCATTTAACCCATTCAATCCCATAGCGGCCAAATCCGGCCAGTATTGATTTAATCCCACTACGGCCAAATCCGGCCACTCAACCCTTTGTTTACATGTTGCTAAAAAGAAAGTGGAAATCTCACTATTTAAACGTAAATCTTGCTAGGAACGAGACCAAGGGAGATTACTCTCTTATTAAAAATATTTTTATTTATTGGGTGAGGAGTATTCATTATTTTAAAAGCAGATTTTTTATTTTAGTGTTATGATCGTTTGTATTCAAATACTTCGTCGAAAATTGACTTTAAGGAATTTACACAAGAAAAGCATTAGGAAATAATGTTACACAACACATATAGCAACCATTTAATTTATGGATGCAAATCAATTTATTTCATATGATTATACTGTTAAATAGATTTGTTTTAATTTTTTCAAAACCTACCCATGGAAAGGGTGGAGTTGCTCCCCTTTGGTTGGGGCTTCCAGTTATAAAATTTCTGAGCGTCCGGGATTGAATGGGTTAAGCATTGGAATGGTATAAAGTTTTTTACAAAAAGGAATACAATGATTTGATCAGTGGTTAAGAAATGTTTGAGCATTTCTTTTCTTAAATGGCAGTTAATGGGATTTGAAATGCCTCCTACTTAATCTGGTTTGTTTGGTTATAGGCTTAATTTTAATGTCTCTGCAGGGCTTTCATCAAGTTTGTAACCGTATGGGTGAATTGGAAACGGATGTACCATTAATAAAGTCTCACATGGCAAGGTTTGGAGCCATGGCAACCACACTAGGTCTAGTCACTCTAGCAGATCTTGCTGAGCCTTTTGAGGGTGGTGTGCACTACCCTCTATTTCTCCTGTGTCTTCAAACCATGCACAAGATCAAAGACAAGGAATGGCTAGTTGATAATTTCAACAGAAGTAAAATTGATCTGCAAAAAATGTTGCCAGGTTGGTTTATTTTTTCTTTATTTACAAATATTGATCACAAATCCATTTATTTGGAGAAATATCTAGCAAGACAATTCATTTCCAGTGTTGGTCAGTGTTAGATCTGCAGGATATCATTTCCAACCTTTCCCTTTTAATTTATTCCTGAGCCTGGTCCAACCTCTTAATACAAATGTTTCAGAAGCAGCCTTCTTAGAGGCCATGCTCACAAGGGTAAAAAGAAAACGTTCAATGTTTAAAAGGAAAAGACCATAGCTAAAAAAAAAAAACTGGAAGGAGACTAAAGAGATTAAGCCAAATTACTAGAAGCAGTTGTAAAGATTTCAAAACCAAAATAGATGATTGAATTCTTTATAAATTTTGCAGAACTTGACCAAAATAAAGAGCGGTTCATGGAGATATTGGAAGATCGCGGTCTCAGCTTCATGTTCCCTCTGCTACGCATTCAAGCAGAATTAACAAGGCAGATTGCTACAGAGCCTACGGCAGCTGCTTTGTACAAATGGATTAAAGACAAAGTTGAAGTACCATTACAAA
Organism: Omphiscola glabra; assembly: GCA_964017045.1. NCBI lineage: Eukaryota > Metazoa > Mollusca > Gastropoda > Lymnaeidae > Omphiscola > Omphiscola glabra. The sequence continues at coordinate 27,391,776 of OZ024802.1, read as the reverse complement.
CAGATCCTGGCTTTATCAACATTCTTGTTACAGGGTAAGTCCCTTGGAAATGCTTTTACTATGTAAGGTTGGGGATTCCTTTTAAGGAGTTTTAACAAAGTGGTGGATATAATTTTCTCAGTACGGTAATAGATTATCAGAACTGAGTTTTTGTCATGAGATTTTATTTTATTTTGGTGTGTTTTAATTACAATGTTTCTTGCATTGGGTTAGAATGAGGTGACTACTTTTTGTTCTGATTTTTCAAAATAATTACATGAAGTGTATATTCATTGAAGAAATTAACAATCATGAGAACATATGTATTCCAAATAAATAGTCGGTGGATCCTTTGTTCTTATAATCACTTTCCTTGCCTCCTGAAATGTCACCTCAAACTTTCTGGGAGTGCGAGATCCCAGGTTGGGAAACCCTGCTCTTTACAAGGTTGTTCAATGAGTGTCAGGTCTGATAGCTTATGACACTTTAATAATTTTATCCACAAGTATTGTCATTTCAATTCCCCAGCATTCTGAAATACATCACTACTGAGAGTACCTTGAAACCCAACACTGATACAACTGTGACTCCTGAAAAAGCTCTCATGGAGAGAGAGAAGGATCTCTTGGCTCAGCTCAAGGTTTGTCAACAAATTTAGCCCACTTTACTAAATAGAGCAACAAAATATAACTTGGTCAGTAATTTTAAAAAAATGAATGACATGCTAACATTTCCTGTACTTTTCTAGGGTGTTCTGCAGAAGTTCCTACAAGATCACACCAACCTACAGATGTCTGCCCTGTATGCTGTCCAGGTGTTTTGTCATTCACATGGCTTCCCCAAAGGTATGTTTGCTGAATTGTTGATTCATATGAGATGAAGCTTGTTATCAACTCCTTTTGTTTTAGTTGGAGACCTAATGCTTAGTTTGAATATTCTTGTTCAAATAATAGAGCTGTTTGCAGGAGTGCTGGTTTTGTGAAGCTGTTCCATGTTAATTTGTGTTGTTAAATCACAGAAACGAAATGGTCAACTGCTTAATGTTTAATTTGTTGAATTCATCCCAAGGTATGTTCCTTCGCTTCTTTGTTAACCTCTATGACATGGAGGTGATTGATGAAGAGGTTTACCTGCATTGGAAAGAAGAGGTCAATGACCAGTACCCAGGGAAAGGCAAGGCTCTCTTTCAGGTTAGTTGATAGGTTGCTGTCTTGCCTTTATAAGTTTAGTTTGTCTGGTTTCCTTGAGTTTTTTAGTTACACCAAATAAGTCAGTCAGTGGTTATGAAAATTATATTGTCTTCTTTTTATTATATTAAACCTATATGTTTAGAGACCCTGCCCTTGTTTTTAAATTAATGACTGTTGGTCAGAGCTACTCATGGTTTATCCACACAAAAAAGATATTTAAACAGTGGCTTAAAATGTAAACTTTATATGCTTGTTTAGAGCAAAGGGGATTAAGTGGACACTTATCAGTGACATTTCCACCATTGTTTCAATTATAGGTGAACCAGTGGCTCAACTGGCTGCAGACTGACAATGATGATGAAGAATCGGATGAAGAAGAGGACTGAAGATTATTTTCTCCAATGCCTTTAAAAAACAGAGGGAATCAGTGCAACTCCATCGAAAGGAGTCCTCCCTTGTTCTGTTGACTCTATGGCCTGGATGGATTTTTCTGTTGTTTGGGATTGGTGTCGTTAGGTGTAGGTTTTGTGGAACTTATATAAGCGTAATTTGTAGACATTTATAAGAAGTTTTTATATATCTGCACAGCCAGTTATGTTGTAGGGAGCTTCTGGGAAATTAAAAAGCAAAACAAATAACAGTAACCAACTACTGATGTTTTCATAAGTGGAGCATCATCGGTGTCTGGAGGAATCACTTCATGACAAGACAGCTGCTGTTAAATGAGAAATGAACAGAACTATTTGATAGGTTGCAGTGTCGCCCATTCACCCTACAAAACTGTGTCATTCCATTGTTGGGAAAAGACTTCTTTTAAGAGGTGATTTGAGCAAGAGCAAAGGATTTTTAATTTTTTTTATTTCACTGCAGCTGATATTTTATGTGATCAAAGGTGGCTGATTGCTTGCAACAGATCTGAACGTAGTACACAGGAATGGTCAGGATGCTGCATCACGGAGAGACGGTTTTATTTTTCCTTCACCATACTCTTCAGCAGCTGAAGATATTGCATGAGATTACCTGTTCCACTTATTTTTACCATACACATTAAGGTCAATATTTCTCACACAAATTTTGGATGTGTTAATTTTGTATTTGAGAAAGAAAGGGAAGAAAAAAAAGTCTTAAATTGTAAAGATTTTTTTTTTCTAAAAGATTTGTAACTATGTGTTTGATGTAAGGTAGGGAATTGTTCTTTATGTCTGTGCTTCTCAAATATCTTTTTTTTTAACTCATGCATGCCTTTGTACACTTATGACATAGGATGGGGGAAAGTGTCTCATGGAAGATAGTGAATGTAAAATCATTTGAAGTTTATTTCCTACTGCATATATCCCATTAGCGTACATTCAGTTCATTTAGCACAATATTATGGGCTGGGCACCAGCAATCTGGTTTGCAGACCACTGTTTTTGGTGATGCTGGCTTGGGTAATGTGTGAACACGACTGTGGCCCTCCTTTTTGGGCCAAGTTTGAATTTGGTAGTGGGCAACTCACTAACAAAATTTATAAGTGTGCTGCCAAACAATTTTTTCAGCTCCTAGCCCTGCAATTGTCTTGTGAAAACAAAAGGCATGTACGTTGAACCGCATGTGGTATAGCAAGGCTGTAATCTGCTTTCTTTGAATGAATGCCCCATTTGCTAACTTTTCATATTTATATTCCCTCTGTTGAATTTGAGGAAGTTACTTCCAAAGCCAGTATGCGACATACTGAAGTGCTGCACCAGTCAAGATGTCATTGCCATCATAGTGAAACTACTGCAGCATGCAACTTAGGGTGGGATGCTGTACCATTCAAGATGATTTTGTGATTTTTATTTAAGAAACTTGCATACTTTTTACCCTTTTTTTAAAAAACACCAATCTAAGATATTTGTCACAGAGCTTTTGTTCATCTTATGTTATTCACTAATGGATATTTTTAAAGACATATTATTTAGTGCTTACACCCCACACCCTCTTAACATTGAAGGGCGTTAATGTCAACAATTTGTCTACTTGTCTCATCATGTATGTAGACATTCCTTTTGTTGTCAGGAGTGCAGAGGCTTTGTAGCAGCATTGACAAGTCACACATAAAACAAATACTTCTTTTCAAAATGGACTTGTGTTCAAGCAGAGTTTTTACTAGTGAATTTAAAAAAAGAAATTTAACCACCCCAACTTTAACATTGGAACTTCTCTTGAAGGCTGCTCACTTAATCCACAAAGTTGACATTTATCCGCCACATCTTTGTCAAGCTATACCTGCATTTAAAATGTTTAAAAATCAAAGTACCGTAGATCTTTTTATTTCCTCTGACTTTAGTCACTTTTTCTTATTGATCTGTTTGTTTCCCCCCCCCCCCCCCATCAATGTTCTCCTCTGTTGTGGATTAAATCTAACATTTTGGATTGCCTTTGTCTGTCCATCTTCATTATTGCCTCTGTTACAGTCCTGGCTTTTTCTGTGATTCTTGTTCATTTGTCACATAGTTCTCTGTATTTGAGCTTTCATTAACAAGTTTCTGGTATGTTTAGTGCATGGTTTTTAATCACTGTGAAAAGTAGATTTTTAATTTGTTGTAAACATTTCAAGAAGAAACATGGCTTGAGATGAATTGGTCTTTTTAATTATTATTACTATTTTTTTTGTTGAAGGAATTAAACTTGAGACATCATTAGCGTTAGAGCTTTTATAACATGTTCACTTATTTTTAAATATTTTTTTTTTATTGTGGGTGCTGTTGGGAAGTTGTGAGTGAAACTTTATTGTCACTTTGCATTTCATGTTGTAGTTTTGTGTACTTTTTTCTCTTATTTTCTTAAGGTCTCTTTAAATATTAGGTTCCCCTTTTCTATCCCTCTTCTCTTTAATAACAATGAATAAAGCCCATTGTATTGAATTTTTACTTGTATCATTTTGTATTAAAAAGTGTATAGTAAAATAATGGACTGACTCATTTTGTTAGTTTTTCATCTGTTCTCTTTTAACAGTAGAGACCTCCATCTTTCATAAAAGTAAAAAAAAAAAAAATGTTGTGCAATCTATGTATGTTAAGCTAAGGGTTAGGACTGAACAAGGTATCATAATTGGTCAGAGGTAAGGTATCTCAACTATAAATAATTGGTTAGTTGAGTGAAGATGATATGTTGATTTTCTGTTAACTATCCAGTGGACTTTCCAGAAGTTTATTTCAACTGGAAAATGTTCAAAATGAATAATGGGGAAAAGGACATAAATTAGAAATATATTTTAAAATGTTATCAAATAGCTTACAATTGTCCCATTTCTCACTGGCAACTTCATTTTAAAAAGTAACTAATTCTCTTAAATATGATTTTGAACATATTTCTAGATTGAAAATGTTGCAGTGCCAGTATGTGAATTACTATGACAATTTATCAGTGTTAACTTAAAGTTTTAAAGGATAAACTAAAGATGTGAATAGTTCTAATTTAAAAATCAGGCCTACAGAAAGCAAGTCTGTTTCTAATTTTATATAAAATATTAATGTGTTCAAATGTAATGATGTGACTTGTGTAGAGGGATTCGGTTCAAGTGATGGACAGCACTGACGAGCTGTGTACATTTATTTTAAGTACCTGATATTGGACAAACTGTAGAACTTTGTACAGTAGCTTTTTAAATTTTTATTACAAAGTCAGTTTTAATGTTGGATAATTCTAACTTAATACATTGAACAAATGGTGTTAAATTAATTATACAACTTTTGTATGCAACCGTATTGTAGGAGATAGGCATTGAACAATTAGTGAAATTAAATATACAACTAATGCATGCAACCTTATTGTAAGAGATAGGCATTGAAGAATTAATGTTCGTCTGTACAACTAATATATTCTCATGATGACGCGGGATGACTTGACATAACAAGGTCAGTGTAGGCCTATGGGACAGTGACCTATGTGACATCTAGAATAATATAGGCCTACACTTTAACAAAAAAAATGCTACTTTGGATCATGTGTGCACATGTCACAATATATGTTAAGTTGAGATTTCAAATTAATTTTCTTAATATATTTCTGGTTTCTTAAATAAAAAGTGTTAAACAAAAATGGTTGGAAGTTTGGTCTAAAACTAAATGGGATTTTAATCTACCAGCATTGGATCTATCCATGAGATAATTCTGGATAAAATTGGAAACTGGGGAGAAAAAAGAAGTACTTTCCAAATGTACCTCAAAAATGTCTTAGGCTTTTAAGTTTTAAGACAAAACAAGGTCTGAATCAACGACATCACAGCCCATGCTGGAACTGAAGGGTTAACAAGGACGTCACAGCCCGTGCTGGAACTGAAGGGTTAACATGTTCTGAATCAGGGACATCACAGCCCATGCTGGAACGGAAGGGTTAACAATTTCTGGCATATTAATATAAAAATAATAATTAGACTCGCATATTTTTTTAGTTTGTGCTTAACATCCCTTGATGTTATTAGACTGGCATGATTTTGTTTGGCAATCAAGCGTTTTTTTAAATGTTTATTTTATTTTTAAAAATATATATACGTTAAATATTGATATAGGTGTGCTAAGATTATAACAAGTATTAAATATTCGAAGGCAGAGACGCAATTGTAATAATTTCTTAGTATAAAAAAGGAGAACATAACATATTTAAAAACGATTACTGTATGTCAACGTCGTTGAAAGGGATTCATAATAAACAAAGCTAACTCTGTACACGAAGAATAGCATCCCGTGTTACACTGATATCTCCCAGGGCCGAGGTAAGCAAAAGATGCGCCAGGACCAACGCCTGAAATTAGGCGCCCAGACAAGAATATATTAATACACATATTTTGCATGAAAGGTTGACTATTTCGGCGTCCCGCGGTGGATGTCACTTTGACAATCTATTTACACTGCCCAGAGGCGTAGCTAGAGTGTTTGGCGCCCGGGGACAAGATTCATTTTAAAGCGCCTCCTTTTCTTTTTTCAACTCTCAAACCCATTATTTTCATCTATAAAATAATATCAAAGCACATTTTGGCGCCCCAAACTAGTCTTGCGTCCGGGGAAATCTGCTCCCTTCCCCCCTAGCGACGCCTCTAATACTGCCATGATTCTCTGGATACATCATAGGCCTATACAATTTTTTTTTTTAAATTTTAATTGTGGATATTTAATATACCGATAAAACTGGAATAAAGCATTACACAAATAAAATCTATTTTATAATTGGCAGTGGCGAAGGAAAGGAGGGCGGCGGTCCACCCATGGCTTCACATTTTTCGTTATATAGGGTTGGATGGCATTTTCGGCGCAAAAGACGCAAAGCATACTTTTATGAGAATTAATATGAGATATTGGGACTCTAATTGGCTAAGATGAATTGAAAATCGGGTCCAAAAAGAGGAAAAAACGAAAAAGAAACTATGTAGGAAAACCAAGATGCAAACTAGGCAATAGCCGAGTCATCAAAGGGCGGAATTTGTTATATGTTCTCATGATGATGCGGGATGGCTTGAGATAACAAAGTCAATGCAGGTCAATGTGACAGCTATAATAATATAGGCCAATGTGACAGCAAGAATAATATAGTTCAATGTGACAGCTGGAATAATATAGTTCAATGTGACAGCTGGAATATTATAGGCCAATTTGACAGCTAGAATAATATAGTTCAATGTGACAGCTGGAATATTATAGTTCAATGTGACAGCTAGAATAATATAGGCCAATTTGACAGCCAGAATAATATAGTTCAATGTGACAGCTGGAATAATATAGTTCAATGTGACAGCTGGAATAATATAGGTCAATGTGACAGCTAGAATGATATAGTTCAATGTGACAGCTGGAATATTATAGGCCAATTTGCCAGCTAGAATAATATAGGTCAATGTGACAGCCAGAATAATATAGTTCAATGTGACAGCTGAAATAATATAGGTCAATTTGACAGCTAGAATAATATAGGTCAATGTGACAGCTAGAATAATATAGGTCAATTTGACAGCTGGAATATTACAGGTCAATGTGACAGCTGGAATAATATAGGTCAATTTGACAGCTAGAATAATATAGGTCAATGTGACAACTAGAATAATATAGTTCAATGTGGCAGCTGGAATAATATAGGCCAATGTACAGCTAGAATATTATAGGTCAATGTGACAGCTAGAATAATATATACTGAATAAAATATAAATGCCAAAATAACTACACATACACATGTTAAACTGCATAAATTAGTCCATTGCGATTTCCATAAAGTCTATAATTTGGATTCTGTATTCGACCAATCAGACGAGAGCGTGCCTTTTGGCGCGTCATCTTGGTCTCCTCCGCGTCTTTAGGACATGTCAAATTGTTAGGTTTAAGTTGACCTACATGTCTTGTTTCCTCGGGAGACTTTTCACAGTTTAGGTTCCGAAAGTCAGCAGGAGCGTCGTGTATCTGAACAAAACGACGGACTGTGTCTAAGTCATTGCCTGATCGTCTATCTAAACGTTCCGATAGGGAAATTTCTTCCCTCAAACAATCTATAACATCAGTGGTCTGCTCGGCTGAGCTATTTCCCGCGTAACGTTTTTGTAAACCATTCGGATCGATGGTCTCATTTTTGGAGGTATTCATTTTGCCGGCCTTGTTAGTCCCACTAATGCCACGCGCCCGGCTCGCATCTGGATTCTTAGCTTTTGAATGGCTCCAACGTTCTATTCTGTTTCTAGGCACCACTTTCGTTAGCGTCTCGCGACTGGTGTGTATTGAACGCTTCTCATTGACGTTCAATTGCTCACCCAGCAAGCAGAGCGACGTGGGTATTTGGTCATTCCTTCTTACGGGAGCACTGCAAAATGCCCGTAACTTCCCGTGCGGTGACTTCTCCTGTTTGGACGGCTGCGACTCGCAGTTCCTGTGATTGATCAGATTTGATGTGTTTTGTCCGCGAGGCCGCGCGTGGGCGTCGGTAGCATCAAGTGCGTTCAGTTTGTGGACGTCCGCCATCAATGTCCTCTGCGTGTCGCTGAGTGATGCATCTGCCACGTGATGGTTTATTGTTGAACAAGTAGCAAATCTATCCTCAAACTCTGCTGCTTCCTGCGAGAAGAGATCAGTCTATTTAAATGATTGTTTTGAGTGACAAGCGTCTATCCATAAATGTCATCAGGCATCAAGATTTGATGGTGGGGGGGGGGGGGGGTATTTGGGGTAACGAATTTTTACGATGTGTCTAAGTTGTGTGACAATTTTGTGACGATATTTTATATATAATTGGGGGGAAGGGGGGGGGGGGTCCAAAATCAGAGAAAATAACGTGACATCATTATGAATGGCTCGTAAGCTTATTTGGAGTCGCTGTCAACACACGTGGATAAGCTAACAAAAATACACCGTAAGCAGCAACATATCAGGATTACGTAACGACACGAACGACAGCAGCCAACAAACCTGGATATTCTCCAGCAAAGATATGGTCCCAATGTGACCCACATTTACCATTTTAGGACCGGAGTGTTCCATGTGGGGGACAGGCACTAGTTGGGCCAGCGTTGGGTCGACTTGACCTAACAGGTAAAGAAGGTAATGCATTTGGTTTAAGCGGTTCGCTGGCATTTCAAATGGTTAGACTTATCGAAAGATATTCATCAAGCCGTGTATGCTGCAGGAAGCTGAAAGAATAAATTATATACCAGGCTATCAATTCTACGTGTAACATACAATGTCGAAATGAAGACGATGACATGTTGAAACTAAACGTATGGCCAAAAAATTTGTTCTAAAATGATATTCTTTATCATCAAAATTCGAGCGCCAATCTTCGAATCCGCCTCTGATATATATATAAAAGTAAGGATGGAAACACGCTGTATGTGCAGTGGCGGATTCAAGTGGATGGCATCCATTGTATATGGGATTACTGTAAATCCATTCAAATAATACATTTAAAGTAATTTATCTTATTCTTTCCCTCCGTTGACGAGGCGTGTTCGACCCTACCACAGAGGCGTGGTCCATCCAAGCGTGGGGCGTTGTCAAACCTACCTCAGGGGCGTGGTGAACCTGACCGTAGGACGCAGGGATGTGGTCAATCCTACCAGAAGACTTAAGTAATAGTGTCTTTTACCCAAGAACCGACCCTTCGGCATTTTATGTTCAACCATCTCCCATCTTACCATCATTGACTTCTTTGGGCAATTGACGACCATCTGATGTAGAATCTATGTGCTTGCTTCCACAAATCAGTGACACCATTTGAGACTCTGACATTTCGGTGTAAGTTTTGCTAGAGACATTTTCATGTTCATCTATAACTTTTTCCCCAGGAAAGCCTTCGTTCTGTCCGTCACTGACACACGTGTCATGGTCTAAACCTTTTGGCTCAACGTCTGATTTGTAGGGATGTTTTCTGAGTTGGTTGCTCCGGACAGAGTTTGCTCTCTTGTTGTAGCGAACGATGTACCCTGGGTGCACGTGCAGAACAGGGGTCATGGTCCGACGTTCCAGCTTGGAGAGTAGCCTCCTCTTCTCGGAATGTTCGTGGGTTCGTGTGTCTAGAACCACGTGATGCCCTGGCTGTGTATTGACGTCATCCCAACCACGGAATCTGATTGGTTGGAAAAGAAAGACTTAATAATTAGTGGAATCTTTGTAATAGATCAAATTTAATAAATCATCAGCAATATAATTTGCTTGGGAAATCTTCCTCGGTTACGAAAGTAATTTGTGTGATGTCATCAACGGCTCCAAGTATTCGACTTCCATTCCAAACGATGAAAGCTGACGTAAAGGCTCATCAAGTCTCACGTTAAATCTCATGAAGTCTCACGTAAAGTCTCATGAAGTCTCACGTAAAGTCTCATGAAGTCTCACGTAAAGTCTCATGAAGTCTCACGTAAAGTCTCATGAAGTCTCACATAAAGTCTCATGAAGTCTCACATAAAGTCTCATGAAGTCCCACGTAAAGTCTCATGAAGTCTCACGTAAAGTCTCATGAATTTATTTTAAATGTTAATTTTATTAATTTTTTCCCCCCAGAAAAATACATCGTATAGAGATACCTGGCGTCACACGTTTTGGCATGCGTGGGTGGCAGTGCCACGGGTGGGTAGGTCAAATCTTTGATTCTTTCTGCTGTCCAAAGCCGTGGCTTCTGTTTGGCTTCTGGTAAAACAGCTTCTTCTGTATGGGTAATAGAAGTATACAATTTACACCCACCAAAAAAAAAAAAAAAAAAAACAACCACCAAAAAACTTTTCTTGATACACCTACACGAGATATTTATGTGGCAAACGCGAAATTCATTCTCGTGAACACGGCTGGATAAAAAAAACAAAAAAAAAAAAAACAACTAAACTACATTACTACAAATCATTATATCGATCCTTCCATATTGTCAAAATCATTATATCGATAGGTCCACATTGTCCAAATCATTACATCGATCTGTCCACATTGTCAAAATCATTATATCGATCTGTCCACATTGTCAAAATCATTATATCGATCCTTCCACATTGTCAAAATCATTATATCGATCTGTCCACATTGTCCAAATCATTATATCGATCCTTCCACATTGTCAAAATCATTATATCGATCTGTCCACATTGTCCAAATCATTATATCGATCTGTCCACATTGTCCAAATCATTATATCGATCTGTCCACATTGTCAAAATCATTATATCGATCCTTCCACGTTGTCAAAATCATTATATCGATCTGTCCACATTGTCCAAACCATTATATCAATCAATATGTCCACATTGTCCAAATCATTATATCAATCAATATGTCCACATTGCCCAAATCATTATATCAATCAATATGTCCACATTGTCCAAATCATTATATCAATCAATATGTCCACATTGTCCAAATCATTATATCAATCAATATGTCCACATTGTCCAAATCATTATATCAATCTGTCCACATTGTCCAAATCATTATATCGATCTGTCCACATTGTCCAAATCATTATATCGATCAATATGTCCACATTGTCCAAATCATTATATCAATCTGTCCACATTGTCCAAATCATTATATCGATCTGTCCACATTGTCCAAATCATTATATCGATCTGTCCACATTGTCCAAATCATTATATCAATCAATATGTCCACATTGTCCAAATCATTATATCAATCGATCTGTCCACATTGTCCAAATCATTATATCGATCAGTCCATATTGTCCAAATCATTATATCAATCGATCTGTCCACATTGTCCAAATCAATATATCAATCTGTCCACATTGTCCAAATCATTATATCAATCTGTCCACATTGTCCAAATCATTATATCGATCTGTCCACATTGTCCAAATCAGCTCCCCAAAACTATTAACACGCGTCTTATGACTATTCACCTTTCTTTGTGCACCCACCTTGTTTTTGTTTTGGCAATTTGTCCTTGTATCCAGGGATAAAGAAATCCATCTCTGCCTCCAGCTGCAACTGTAATTTGCAATCCTACGTCAAGAAAATAATTACCATAATTATGCGTGCATCATAATTCTGTGAACCTAAGTTCGCAACGATGGTTTCAGACTGAAAAGCTCAACACTTTTGCAAGTAATATCTGTGTCATGGGACGATGAGATGATCAATTTAGTTTTTGAAATAGAATTTCCCACAGTGGACGCTCAAACCGTTATACGTACACTAATAAGTGATTCAACATTCAAAAGTTTGAGAACCTTTATTGCAAGACATACGCAAAGTCTTTACCAGTGTGCTGATGTCAAAGTTGAGTTCCTCCATTTTTGTCTCGACGTCGGATAGGTCACGTGGTGTGACCACTCGTGGGGCTGGGCTCCATTTGCTTTCGACTATGTGTGGACGTTCCGAATCTGCGGGCAAACCTGAACAATGTTAAATACTTGAGTATTTCACAACCATAATTCAGCCGCCAGTAAAACCACCAGTCTGCCATCAGTCAACCATAAGTCAGACATCAGACAACCATCAGTCAGCCATCAGAAAACCATCAGTCAGCCATGATTCAACTTAAGTCAACCTTCACTCAACCATCACTCAGCCATTGCAAGGAACAATCAACAGCCTCGTTAGATTTTATTTTTTCCATTCACATGTCTTTACTTTAATGTCTTGATTTATCAACATTATATCATGAAATTGGATATCCGACTTAAAAGACATTAAGACGACAGCGAATTCTTCTAAGACTTTCTTATTTTCAAATTCAGATATTTTTTCAATTGTTCGGCAAAATTAAATTGTAGCCAGCACACAACATGTTGACGTTTACATTGAAAGTGAACGAATTATTTAATAAGTATAAAGAAGCGTACTAAAACATGGGTAAGATTTTTGTTTGGTTCAGTTTCCACAAACCTCTGGAAGGAGCTGATTGAATTCTTTTCCTGATTTTGCTATCTGAACGCTGCCCATCTGTCTCCGCTTTCGTCAACTTATACCTGTTTAAATCCGGTGCGCTGATTGGACGATCTCTAACACTTCCGGCATGCGCACAGTGGACCCGCTTCTCAGATTCCACAACTTCCTGTTTAAGACGGCGATATTTCTCCTTGTGATACTTTGCCTAAAACGCGCAGAAAAGTCACAATTTGAAATGTCTAGACATCTATTTAAAATATGCCTGAGTTGTCTCTTCAAATACTATATTTTTGTCGCAAGGCTTAAGGACAAAAAAGTTATCCGTGAGTTGTCATTGATTGGTTTAAGTACGTAGACCCAGGCCAGTGGTCGGCAAACTCATGAGTCTAAAGAGTCACATGGTTTTCCGACCACTGACCTAGGCCATGGTCTATGCCCTAGGGCACAGCAGCGAGGGGTGGGGGTGTATAACAAGAATAAACAACCGAATATTTACAAATTTTTCGGGAATTATTTTGAAAAGGCCACATACAAATGTTACAGTAGAGTAGAAATTCATCGAAATATGACGTGGCTCAAAGATTACAGAAGGTTGCTTTAAGGGATTTCGTTTCAAATATAACTATTATAAACATATATTAAATTATTTTTTTAAATATTATTTATTGAAATATTATTTTGTTAACTATTTTTTGAGGGGGTGGGGGTAGAAGGGTTTGCTTCGGCCTAGGGCGCAGAAATGTTGAAATCCGACCCTGGTTGTATTTCTTTCTACCCAGAGTTCCCTAGGGCAAGACTTGCAATAAACCTCTCATAAATGGGTTTAGCTATGGTGCATAGCTATGGTGCACGAATGAATGATATATCAGCAGAAGTCATTAAAAAAGTATATATATATATATATATATATATTTATAAATTAAAAGATCAACAATTTTTGTGCCAAATTGTAGCCCCGCTGCGTTCAGCGTGCCAGGGTCGTAGGCGTTATATATGCAATTCACAAAGTAAACCAACAATTACATAAGGGGCCAACTATAAAGTACGCCACGCTCCGGAGGGTTGGGTGGCATAAGAAAGTGTGACAGTTTGTGACATCGGGAAGATATCTTTTCGGAGGAAACAATAGTAAAATACAATGAAAATGAGGTAGACATCAGGACACAGAACAAATTATACCTTTTAAGACTTTTAAAGTTACTATCTCTTCAAAATGTTTTTTATTATTAATAATCATTATCATTATTATTATGCATGCATACGGTGGGCAACTGTGAAGTGAGTCTCGCCCTTTTCGGCTGACGTACACGTTTAACCCCTTCTTTATCTCCGAATCAAAGTTTTTTGCCTGTCGATGGCTTTCTTGACCGAAACGTCCATACTACGTCTTTGTGTTGTCCTTCGGGGATTCTCCCACCCCATGTGTATTTCTTATTGTTTCAACCTGAAGGCAGTCCTCCCCATCATGACCCCAGTCACGTTTTGGACTTGCCTGACCGATTCTGTGGCCCGTGTCCACAATGGGGTCAGCAAGCATAGACCTGGGCCCTGGGGCTTCTCTCCCAAAGTTTCTCTCTTCTCTGAGATATCGGGCATCGAGTCTGTTGAACGTTCTCTCGTCGTGATGTGATAGAAGGCGGCGGAAATCCACCAGCTGAGAGAGAAAAGGAGAGTGTATATAAGGATAACTATTCTATTACATAACTTGAGAGTGAAGAGACAAAGATCATGTGGGTATTTATTTTAACCATAGGGCGCATGTACAGAAGAGTTCTCATTAATGGCGTGCTCAAAAAAAGATTAATGAGGCACGAACAATCTGTGTCAATATAACGATATATTTTAAGCTTTAATAACGTGCTCAAAAAAAGATTAATGAGGCACGAACAATCTGTGTCGATATAACGATATATTTTAAGCTTTTATAACGTGCAAAAAAAGTATACACATCACACTGATTTCCTACCCTGAATAAGTAATCGTTCATTCCCGAGGCGCTCTCAACTTCCTCCGAGTCAAACACGGGATACCAGTCACACCTAGCACGACCAGAAACCATTTAGCTCACGATATCGATTAATTTTTTATTAGATATGTATTCCTAGCATTTCGTTTGGAAGATGGCACTTTGACCCAATATTAAACAAGATGGCATTTGACCTACTGATTAAAACAAAATTACGTTTGACCTACAAATTTAAATAAAATTACGTTTTGACCTACCGTGAGCATGCTATCATAGCATGGAATGAGCGTTATATAAGTACTCCAATCAATCAATCAAACAAAATGACAAGTGACCTACCATAGGATCAGGTTGAAGAACTCGTACAGCTGTATCCTGCCCTTCTCCTCGAGCTGGCCTCTCACGTGCTTGATTCTGTGCAACAACTTCAGAGGGGAGATCACCCGCCCACAGAGCTGTCAGAATTGAAGGCTCGAGTGAATCACTCGCTCGAGACAACATCGAAACAACATTGAAACAACATTGAAACAACATTGGAACAACATTGAAACAACATTGAAACAACATTGAAATAGCATTGAAACAATAGTGAAACAGCATTAAAAAACATTGAAAAACATTGAAACAACATTGAAACAACATCGAAACAGCATTGAAACAGCATTGAAACAACATTGAAACAGTATTAAAACAACATTGAAAAAACATTGAAACAATATTGAAACAGCATTGAAAAACATTGAAACAACATTGAAACATCATCGAAACAGCATTGAAACAGCATTGAAACAACATTGAAACAGCATTGAAACAACATTGAAACAACATTGAAACAACATTGTAACAACATTGAACCAACATTGAAACAACCTAGAACTGACATCTGCACGTGAAATCATTGCATTTAGGAGCAAAAAAGTATAGACTAGGCATTCATTGCCTTGTAGGCACTTCGTTACCTTCTGGGCACATCATTACCTACTAGGCACTTCATTGCCTTCTAGGCACTTCATTACCTTCTGGGCACATCATTACCTTCTAGGCACATCATTACCTTCTAGGCACTTCATTACCTTCTGGGCACATCATTACCTTCTAGGCACTTCATTACCTTCTGGGCACATCATTACCTTCTAGGCACTTCATTGCCTTCTAGACACTTCATTGCTTTCTAGGCACTTCGTTTCCTTCTAGGCACTTCATTACCTTCTAGGCACTTTATTACCTTCTAGACACTTCATTGCTTTCTAGACAATTCATTGCCTTATAGACACTATACTGCTTTCTAGGCACTTCATTGCCTTCTAGGCACTTCATTACCTTCTAGGCACTTCATTACCTTCTGGGCACATCATTACCTTCTAGGCACTTCATTACCTTCTAGGCACTTCATTACCTTCTAGACACTTCATTGCCTTCTAGACACTTCCTTACCTTCTAGGCACTTTATTACCTTCTAGGCACTTCAATACCTTCCACTTAATTCTGTAATTCCCAGCAGATCTCAAACAGTTATTGGGATGCGCGCCCAGTTAGTGATGTTTGAGTTATCTGCAATTGCTTAGAGAGTAGACGATAAGTAAATTGACCCCAACCACCATCTCCCTCCCCTGAATTATATTATTGTGTACGATATGGGTGCTGGGTGGCCGAGCGGTCTAAACTGAGTCAATCCCAAGCCAGTGGACTGGAGCTCAATCCACAGAAAACGCCTAGACTAGCAAAAACATCACCAGCACCCCAGATGGTTGGGACTCGTTAACCTTGGATGGCAACTCATCTAAGAGAACGCAAACCCTGAAATCTAACCCGGTGACGGAGTCCCGTGGGCGGTATGACTTTGACAAAATGAAAATTCTGACAGTTCCTGCTACGTAGCACGCATAAAGAGCACAATCACACACAAGACAAATAGTCGAGGACGAGAGAGTGAGGCTCACGAATTGAGCAACTCTCCCTCACTTTAATCATAATGCATCTGAAGTCAAGGCTTGGCCATGGTCATCTTCGCATGCGTATGACACCACCACCACCAAAATAGTTTGACGTTTCTATTATATTATATAGAGAAGCTGGTCGAATGCTATCAATCTCTGGTCAATAAATGATTAGCGTTGAATTGTATTTATTTTACTAATTTATTTCATTTCCTATTATTGTCTATCAGAACATCCCGGAAACGTAAGCATACAAAATCCTCCAGGTCAATAGAGCATTTCGTAGATCGAGAAGTGCGACCACAGAGGCCCTAGTGACACGGCATGCAAGCCGCGGCCCCCCTCCCCCTTTTTTATCTACCTCCTCACTTCACTTGTTTAACTCCATGTATTACTCGAGGGGACCATGTATTTTCTTCGATGTTCTTACCAATGGTGGGCATGGGGGATTCTCTACCAGACACCACTGGTAGGCATGGGGGATTCTCTACCAGACACCACTGGTAGGCATGGGGGATTCTCTACCAGACACCACTGGTAGGCATGGGGGATTCTCTACCAGACACCACTGGTAGGCATGGGGGATTCTCTACCAGACACCACTGGTAGGCATGGGGGATTCTCGGAGATTGGAGCTCGACTTGTGCGTGCTGTCGGATCGGAAAGGACATATTATGTGAACTAATAGAGGTAGCGTTTTATCTGGCTGATGTTTATTAAGCACTCTGATAATCGCACCAAGCTAAACAACACCTACCTTCAGCGTCCTCAGCAACAAGCGTTTGTTGACCACCATGCCTTTCATGTCGCTGTGTTCGTACGTTGTGAAGGCGACTCTGGCGTTGTAGATACCATCAAAGCTAGGAAATCAAGGTGGTCAATAAACAATGAGTAGAATCGAAGATTTGTGGTGTAAGGTATAAACATGGAGGGGAAAAAACGCACGTACTTTGTAAACCTGGTATGGATAATGCTAAAAAAATGTACTCACTAAGTGAACACTAAAAAAAGACAACACTAAATAACGGAGGTGCCGGCAAAAAGCCTGCTGTGACGCGACGAATGCTAATAAAATTGTATCAGCGTTGACAGGGACACATGGGCTACGAGAAACACCCTTGCAAAAGCCCTCCTAAAGACCTTGATGGTTCACCCTCTGCCACCCTCATCCCCTTATGAATACTCACTCTAATACTTTATATTCCAACATATTCATCGCCCTCCTAATGACCTTGATGGTTCACCCTCTGCCACCTCACCCCCTTTTGAATACTCACTCTAATACTTTATATTCCAACATATTCATCGCCCTCCTCATGACCTTGGTGGTTCACCCACTGCCCCATCACACCCTTTTGAATACTTACTCTAATACTTTATATTCCAACATATTCATCGCCCTCCTCATGACCTTGGTGGTTAAACCTCTGCCCCCACCCCCTCAGCCCTCGTATGGATACTCACTCTAAGACCTTATGTTCCAACATATCCATGGCCCTCCTGATGACCTTCGTGTTCCAATCCGCCGTGTGCATGTTGTACGTCCTGTGAAGAGTTCGGTACAGAGAGCCCAGCTCAAACATCCGTAACAAGGTCTGCAAGTTGAACAGAAAATATATGGCCCTAATCTTTATCAGAGTAGTTGGACCTGTGGAACTACAAACAACTCTGGTCAAATAGGTGTCTTTAAAAAATGTTTCATTGGTTCTGGCTCGAAATTTCATCTAGAAAAATAAATCTCTGGACCATTTCATTGCGACAACCTCGAGATAACCTCAAGATAACCTCAAGATAACCTCAAGATAACATCAGGATAACCTCAGGATAACCTCAAGATAACCCCAAGATAACCTCAAGATAACCTCAGGATAACTTCAAGATAACCTCAAGATAACATCAGGATAACCACAAGACAACCTCAAGATAACCCCAAGATAACCTCAAGACAACCTCAAGACAACCTCAAGACAACCTCAAGACAACCTCAAGACAACCTCAAGACAACCTCAAGATAACCCCAAGATAACCTCAAGACAACCTCAAGATAACCCCAAGATAACCTCAAGATAACTTAAGATACACTATAAATGATAAAATAAACAGTCCCAAATAATGTACTGAGGTCGGGGTAATCACAATGTTTCTGACTGAGGTCGGGGTAATCACAATGTTTCTGACTGAGGTTGGGGTAATCACAATGTTTCTGACTGAGGTCGGGCTAATCACAATGTTTCTGACTGAGGTCGGGGTAATCACAATGTTTCTGACTGAGGTCGGGGTAATCACAATGTTTCTGACTGAGGTCGGGGTAATCACAATGTTTCTGACTGAGGTCGGGGTAATCACAATGTTTCTGACTGAGGTCGGGGTAATCACAATGTTTCTGACTGAGGTCGGGCTAATCACAATGTTTCTGACTGAGGTCGGGGTAATCACAATGTTTCTGACTGAGGTCGGGGTAATCACAATGTTTCTGACTGAGGTCGGGTAATCACAATGTTTCTGACTGAGGTTTAAGAAAGAGCGCACTAAAGATGCTCTGTGAATTGTTGTATGTTTATTTCTTTTCTAATGAGGTCATTCTTCCACCTATTTTGTCCCAAACTGGCATTGACCCATCCCCCACCCCCTCACCCCTACCCCACGCCGTGCAGTTGGAGAGGTGACACGGGTGTATTCCCCAACACCTTGCAGCACTATGTTGAGCTATGGGCAGTGCGGAGTACCCTAACATAATGATAGCATACACTATATGCGGTATATAGTCTACAGTCTCCACCAGGGGTCGGCAACCTATGGCACGCGCGCCGAACGTGGCACGCAGAGCTGTTTTCATTAGAATGTCCACGCAAAATAAAGGTATTAAAATGACTATAGTAAAAATAAGCCAGCAAGTAGACTTACAGGTTTTTAGGTTTTTGGCTGAATGAATTAGAAATTCATCTGCATCCGAAAATTATCAATAGGTTACTGACCCCTTGTTTACACTTTAGTCGCAAACAAGGGTAGTCAAATGACGTGGGAGTTGCGGGCAGAGGCGTAGCGTAGGGGGAGAGTGGGGTACAGATGTACCCAGGCGCCAGCTATTTAGGGGCGCCAAAATGTGCTTCTATATTATTTTATTGATGAAAATAATGGGTTTGAGAGTTGAAAAAAAGGAAAAGAGGGCGCTTTAAAATGAATCTTGTCCCCGGGCGCCAAACATTCTAGCTACGCCGCTGGTTGCGGGACTTGATTCGAAAACTTTTAACTTTGTGAACCGCTGCATTGATTCCATCGCTACCCGTAAGAAATGAGACACAGATGCAGCATGGATAACTACTTATTTAGTCATTTTAAAAAAAAATGTGACATTCAATATCTAATATATGCTAACCTTGACCTCAATCCCCTTGTCATCATACCGGAACTCATTGCTGTCTGATGGGAAGTTTTTCTTGAACAGATCGGAAGGAAACTGTAGAGGCAGGGGTTAAATAAAAAAAAATATATACAAAAATAATAATAAATATTTGACGCTAAAATGTGATTGGACTACTAGATATGTAGGCAGTTACAAACGATACA
Organism: Omphiscola glabra; assembly: GCA_964017045.1. NCBI lineage: Eukaryota > Metazoa > Mollusca > Gastropoda > Lymnaeidae > Omphiscola > Omphiscola glabra. Next base: position 27,371,811 of record OZ024802.1, on the reverse strand, counting down.
GCGTTTGAATATCGGGAGTTAATTAAAAAGAATAAATGGTTAAGTTTAACGTTGTCAGCATTCAATATAGCAATAAGAAATGTGAAGAAAAATCAGCGTTGTGGGAAAAAATAGGGTGGTGGTTGATGCGGGGGGAGGAGGTTCGTCCCGGGCGACACTTTTCTCTCTATATATGAAAACAGCAGCAGAGGCGTAACTGGGTTTTTGACGCCCTTGGCTAATTTATTTTTTAAATAATAAAAAATATAAAAAGTAGAGATTTAGCGGCACCCTTTTGAACTGGCGCAGGCCGGCGCCCTTGGCAACTGCCCCAATGCCAAGCCGTTGTTACGCCACTGAACAGAAGAGTTTTGTTTTTTTCGTTAGATAGCTAGATTCTAAGCTACGCCATTGAGAGAAGTCAAGCGCACAGTATATGAAAGATTGACTAAAAAAAAAAGTACTCTTGGCGTGAATGAGCTAACAGGCGGATAACTAGGAAATTTAAGAACCAGCGTGTAATGAAAACGAAGGAATGAAAAGTAAGTACACTAGAAACAAGACATCTCTTTCTCGTGGAAGAGGTGAGCCTTGAGCAAAGAATCTCAATAACGTAGATCAGATGTTTTAAATTTTTATACTGTGGCGTAGCGAAAGGGGGGAAGGGGGGCGGATGTCCCCGGGCGCCAGCTAGTTCGGGGCGCCAAAATGTCTTTTGATATTATTTTATTGATGAAAATAATGGGTTTGAGAGTTGAAAAAAGAAAAGGAGGCGCTTTACAACGAACCGTGTCCCCGGGCGCGAATCATGTCTCCGGGCACCAATCACTCTAGCTACGCCTCTTTTTACAGGATATCCATTTATAATGTACATTATACGAATACATGTAGCGAGTTCTGGGAAGGACTCGCGGGCCGGAATTAACTCTTCAACGGGCCGCATGTAGCCCGCGGGCCGTAGGTTGCCCCGCCACCCCATTAAGCTACAACAGGAGATGGATATATTTAGGATAAGCCTCGGAGAGATTATGAAGAAAATCTTATCCCCTTATCGGATCAGTCAAACACCAGTGTTGACATATGCACTACTTCCCCTTTCACTATCACAAAAATCGAATTCAATCGAATATTGATTTTTTCCGATCCAGGTAAGACTTCTGTTTGTTGTGCAAAAAATATTTACGGTAATTTATTTGTTAATTATTGCACTCGTACCGATTTTTAAATTTAGTTTGATATTAATTAAAGTACTTTTACATTGTCTAGACATCATATTATGAAGGTAAAAAGTTGATTGATTAAAAACTTTTGATTAAAACGTAGAAACAATCAATTTACATAAATATACCTTGACTTATTTTCTAGATCAGCATTTCTTAAACATTTGGAAAACTGTATCCCTTAAATCAGGCTTTTAAAATGTATTTACAATCATGTCCATTTTCAAATTAGTACTGTACAGTTCGAGAATCACTGATCTAGATTACTCAAGGAATCAGGTCTGGATCACTCAAGGAATCAGGTCTAGATCACTCAAGGAATCAGGTCTAGATCACTCAAGGAATCAGGTCTAGATCACTCAAGGAATCAGGTCTAGATCACTCAAGGAATCAGGTCTGAACCACTCAAGGAATCAGGTCTAGATCACTCAAGGAATCAGGTCTAGATCACTCAAGGAAAGAGCTATAATCTAAAATAGCCTAAGATTAATAGATACAAGATTACTGAACCACAATTTCAAAATGTGGTTATATCAGTAACGGCGCTAAAATATATAAACACGTGTGAAATACGAAAAATAAATAAATAAATATATTATTTAAAACCTTTTTATCCACTGAGGCCAGGGCTACGGTTATCGGGTCAAATTTTAAAAGAAAAGGGGGGGGGGGGGAGATGTGGATTGAAAGCAGATTTGATTTTTCAAATTCATCGTCACGTGCTTAGTTATTTGGTCGTAACACGCCACGTCACCGTTGCACACATGCCAGTACATGAATGCAGCAACGTACCCTAACAGAACCAGAATGTTTGACGCCATTTTTTTATCTTCAAAATTTATATTGACGGTGTTAAACTAAGCTTTACGTTCGCTTTGAGCCCATCAAATAGGTTTACAATCAGTGACCGCCTCGATCAGTTCCCATTTCGCTCATCCACCGATTACGCTCGAAACAACTCAATTCATTTACTGTGTCTTCGGCAACTGAGAATTGAGAACTTACCCCAAGAGATGACAACTGAGATTTGAGAACTTACCCCAAGAGATGGCAACTGAGATTTGAGAACTTACCCCAAGAGATGGCAACTGAGATTTGAGAACTTACCCCAAGAGATGGCAGCTGAGATTTGAGAACTTACCCCAAGAGATGGCAACTGAGATTTGAGAACTTACCCCAAGAGATGGCAGCTGAGATTTGAGAACTTACCCCAAGAGATGGCAACTGAGATTTGAGAACTTACCCCAAGAGATCGGCACAGACACCTGGGGAAAGAATGGTTACAAGTTATTATTTGGATTGTTCTCTGATGGGTGCAGGTAGTAAAGGATGCTGATTACATAGTCACAGGATTAGGAGGAAAAAGGGGGAGGGGGGCTCTCTTAGATACAGGGGTGGTTCTAGACACAAGGGTTCTGTTTTTTGCTGTTGTGTGTTTAATTTTAAAAGGGGGGGGGGGGCAGAGGCTTTGCAAGGGGGTGCAGGGGGTACATATGTGCACGGGCGCCAAGGTACAGGAGCTTCAAAATGACGCTTACAACGCTACATTATATTAAGTAATAATAACTAATTAAGGGTAATAAAGCGGTCACAAGATCGTCTCAGCGATCTTGCTCTTCTTAGCGCTGAAAGAGGAACATTGGAAAAAATTTTGATTTTGATTGCGTAATTGACCAGTTTGCGACTGTGGAATCAAGAAAAATAAATCCTCTGTAGACTATGTAAACCAGTTTAAGACAGTGGCCGAGTGGGTCATGTACTATACCAGTCTACGACAGTGGCCGAATGGGTCATGTACTATACCAGTCTACGACAGTGGCCGAGTGGGTCATGTACTATACCAGTCTACGACAGTGGCCGAGTGGGTCATGTACTATACCAGTCTACGACAGTGGCCGAGTGGGTCATGTACTATACCAGTCTACGACAGTGGCCGAGTGGGTCATAATATTAAAATCTTTTCCTTGTTTAATGTAATAGAAAAATTTGATTTAAAAAAAAGGAAGGGGGGCAATTTTATAGTCGTCCCCGGGCGCAAACTATCATAGCTACGCCTCTGGGGTTGGGGAGGGAGGGGTCTAGCTACATTCAAATCCAGGTGTTCCGCTTTTTCAATAAAAAAAAAACCACCAACAACCAACAAATGAAATATTAAAAAGAGCAACAACCAACAAATGAAATATTAAAAAGAGCAACAACCAACAAATGAAATATTAAAAAGAGCAACAACCAACAAATGAAATATTAAAAAGAGCAACAACCAACAAATGAAATATTAAAAAGAGCAACAACCAACAAATGAAATATTAAAAAGAGCAACAACCAACAAATGAAACATTAAAAAGAGCAACAACCAACAAATGAAATATTAAAAGAGCAACAACCAACAAATGAAATATTAAAAAGAGCAAAAACCAACAAATGAAATATTAAAAAGAGCTATTTTCAAAACGATTTCTTCATTAGCTATTACAAGAAGGAATGTGTGAAAATTCTGTGAAAGTTTTAATTCTGGCAGAGATGTGTTACACGTTTGTGAGTGCTCCACATCGGCTCTAACTGACATGTGGTGAATGTCATCTGTGATGGCACACACCGCAGAGACGATAGCAGTGCTCCATATCGGCTCTAAATGAAATGTGGTAAATGTCATCTGTGATGGCACACACCACAGAGACGATAGCGGTGTTCCATATCGGCTCTAAATGACATGTGGTAAATGTCATCTGTGATGGCTCACATCGAAGAGACGATAGCAGTGTTCTACATTGGTTCTGAACTAGATGTAAATTATCACCTCTGGCCACATAGACCGTATGAGAGTACTGTGAGGGCACTGTGGAGGCACTGTGAGAGCACTGTGAGAACACTGTAAGGTCACATTGAGAGCACTTTGAGGGCACTGTGAGATCATCTTGAGGGCACTGTGGAGGCACTGTGAGAGCACTGTGAGAGCACTGTGAGATCACCTTCAGAGCACTGTAAGATCACTGTGAGAGCACTGTAAGGTCACATTGAGAGCACTGAGAGGGCACTTTGAGATCACATTGAGAGCACTGTCAGAGCACTGTGAGGGCACTGTGAGATCACCTTGAGAGCGCTGTGAGGGCACTGTGAGAGCACCTCGAGAGCGCTGTGAGGGAACTGTGAGAGCAGTACACTGACTCTTGTTAAAACAAAAAACGAAACAAAAACTAATCAAATTCAACTTACCCCAGCTCATCCCACGTGAGAATACGTCCACTGGCCGGAAATTTGATGTGAAATAACGTCATATCGGTCAGCTTGTCCGTTCAGTGGTTAGTGTTTGGTTTCCAACTGGTTTCAATTCATGCTGTGTTTCTTTGATGATTTTGTTACAGCCGGTCAGACTTGCGAGAGCTGAACAATGATTGCTATTCCTTCATTTTTAGGCTTTAAAAAAAAAAAAAATTTTTTTAATAGCATGCACAAGATTAAGATTTCACTCAAATCGTAAGTTTGCTTGGTCGAAAAGGTGGGGAATTTCTCATAGCTTCTCGCAAATTGCCATGGGTTGTCACCAATGTTCCCTTTAAGCTGCACACAACTTTATGATTTTGCACACGAACCAGCAAACCTTAGAGGGAACATTGGTTGCCACCAACTATGACGGTAATGATATGCTGTCACCGACGATGACAGTATTCACATGCTGTCACTGTCACCGACGATGACAGTTATTGAATAGTTTGTTTGGGCTTACAAAAAAAAAAAAAAAAGATTGAAATATTTAACAATTAGAATTGTTGCCATTTTTACCAATGAAACGTGGCCATGGTGTCCTTACTCAAAAAATGTAAACAATGTAATCTTTGACGTATAATCGTATGATGTCTTAAGAATAATAGTCACGTAGGCGGATAGCATTGGCACAATGGGAATTCCGGCACCTCCTGCGACGCCACTGGTGCCAAGCTGTATCATCCACATATGGTGTTCTCCTGGGTTATCCAGGTGTGTGGAGGGAGGCGATTTTCTGTCCAGGGAACCAGCTTATCCCCCTAAAGAAAAATCCCAGACCTTGTGATTTCGTCTTGCGAAGGCTACACCGTCGCCACATTGTGACGGACGGATGCCAGAAACAAAAACAATGTCAATCTACAATGTATATTTATAATTTATAATCTTAAGCGTATAATCTATAAATTATAACATATAATATATAATCTATCCGGTATGGCAGTGGTTCTCAACCTTCCTAATACCACAACCCTTTAACTTCGTTCCTCATATTGTGGCGACCCCCCACCAGAAAATTATTTTTCGTTGCCACTACAAAACTGTATTTGTGTGTTCAGATCATCTTAGGTGACCCCTGTGAAAGGGTCGTTCGACCCCCAAGGGGGTCGCGACCCACAGATTGAAAACCACTGCTGTATGCAGGGCCGGATTAACCATTAGGCAAATAAGGCACGTGCCTTGGGCACCAAGCGTTTGGGGGCACCACAAGTCCTCAAGAAATATTTTTTTTGAACAAATTTAAGTCCAGAAACAACTGAAAATTGAACAAGTGCTATGAAAATGAAGAAATACTTTATAATAAAAATTCATATTCAAGTTTGGTACAATCTTGAATGCTTCAAAATTAAACGCATAAAAAAATTTACCATTAATGGTTACTAACTGTTCAACTGATCGCTCTTTTTCTCAGTTGAAACGACAAAAAATCCAAATAGATCAACAATGAAACAAGAAAGGCTCGAATCCTTATCTCTGCTTATGATCGAGGCAGATGTGTTGCGCAAAATTAACTTTGACGATATACTCAAAAACTTTGCTGGATATAAATCTAGGAAAAAAATCTTTAAAATGTAAATGACAATATCTTTTTGATTTTTTCATCTAATAAAAAAAAAAGTATTTTTGTCTATTATTAATTCAAAATTTATTAACTATTAATTTTAATACAGAAATACTTTATTGTAGGTTTTATATAACTGATAGTAGTACAAACTACAAACATATTTGTTAACTGTTTTCTTTGCATAATATTGAACATACCAGCGGTCACGGTCAGTGAAAGATCAGGGGCCCCGGGCAGAAAGGGGGGCAACCATGTGGGTTTGTGCCTTGGGCACTAAAATGGCTTAATCCGGCCCTGGCTGTATGGATATGTATTAGACAGAGTAACACTCAGCAACAGCCACCAGGACTCATAATGACGTCATTGTTCGTCATACATGTATTAGTTTATTGCGGCGGCACACCATTTACATCAATTTGTATCGGCAGCACTTTTACACCACTTCGCATCGGCGGCACATTTACATCACTTTGTACCGGCGGCACATTGACATGTCTTTGTACCGACGGCGGGCCACTTGCGTCCGTCGACAGCGATGTTGTATGTTGTCGTGACAGAAGATCATTCCACAAATTTGCACGAAATACGAGCCGGCCGATACGCAGACACAAATTTAACGATAAGTTATAAGTTTCCCTTTGACTTATTGTTTTGTTCTTGTTTTCATTATTTTGATCCCTAACCACTTTCCCCACTGTTGGAAAAAAAAACACACTTCACAATAATGCTAATAATAATAATAAACCCGCCTAATTTATTCTTACTAGCACAGCACTGTGTCATCACACATGGGCGTGCCACGTCCTTGTACCAGTTTATTTATTGTGCTGTCGGGAAAGTGAATATACCTTTGGTATCCGTTATTGTAACGGTTACTATGAGGGGGAGTAGGGAACTCCATTAGGAAAAAAAAGTGTCTTGGACTCTCGAGTGTTCTATTTAGTCCTGTATATGTTAATCCAATCCGAGGACTGAAAGGTGGCGAACAAAGGTAGTCGAACTATTCATATCGATCGTCACTTGGGTACCATTAAACAAACGAAGGGCATTGGTGCCCTTTGGGCTAGATTCAAATCTCAATGTCTGAAGAAATGGAAAGAGTAAGTTCATACTTGTGTCGCTTACCACCACAGACTACCGCAGACTGAGTACCATCCTAGGTGCAAGAATCCTTTCCAAAGTTGAAGAGTCACATCCAAATTTGATGAGCTCCATCCAAGGCTGGTGAGTCCCATCCACGTTTTGCGAGTCCCGTCCCAGTTTGATGAGTCCCATCCAAGTTTGATGAGTACCATCCAATGCTGATAATTCCCATCCAAGTTTGATGAGTCCCATCCATGGCTGATAATTCCCATCCAAGTTTGATGTGTCCCATCCATGGCTGATAATTCCCATCCAAGTTTGATGAGTCCCATCCAAGGCTGATAATTCCCATCCAAGTTTGATGAGTCGCATCCATGGCTGATAATTCCCATCCAAGTTTGATGAGTCCCATCCAAGGCTGATAATTCCCATCCAAGTTTGATGAGTCCCATCCATGGCTGATAATTCCCATCCAAGTTTGATGAGTCCCATCCAAGGCTGATAATTCCCATCCAGGTTTGATGAGTCCCATCCAAGGCTGATAATTCCCATCCAGGTTTGATGAATTCCAACCAAGGCTGATAATTCCCATCCAGGTTTGATGAGTCCCATCCAAGGCTGATAATTCCCATCCAGGTTTGATGAGTCCCATCCAAGGCTGATAATTCCCATCCAAGTTTGATGAGTCCCATCCATTGCTGATAATTCCCATCCAAGTTTGATGAGTCCCATCCAAGGCTGATAATTCCCATCCATGTTTGATGAGTCCCATCCAAGGCTGATAATTCCCATCCATGTTTGATGAGTCCCATCCAAGGCTGATAATTCCCATCCAGGTTTGATGAGTCCCATCCATGGCTGATAATTCCCATCCAAGTTTGATGAGTCCCATCCAAGGCTGATAATTCCCATCCAAGTTTGATGAGTCCCATCCAAGGCTGATAATTCCCATCCAGGTTTGATAAGTCCCATCCACTTGGAGAGCCGGAGTTGTTTGGCTTTTCTGGGTATTGCGAGAGGCGGGGGGGGGGGGGGGGGGGGTGAGCTCCACAAGGTCCATAAGGACAGACTTGATCGCACAACCGTTCACTCATCGGCCCTTCAACGTGTCCGGAACATCCCACAGTAGGAAGCCATAGGCAATAACTACAGCACTTAACTCATCCTTACTTAATATTACCGCAATCTAATTGCAAAAAAAAAAAAATGTATTTTTTCATTATTGTCCTTATTAAATCTAAAACGTTATGATTTTGTCCACCAATCCTCTCTCATTGTCCTCAAACGAGATACAAGATAACAGTTATTTTAATGAGTACCACCCATTTCCATTTCGTATGGGATTTAATATTTTAATTACTCATATGCATATCCAAACTAAACACATTAACTTTCCGACGGGCACCTTTATTATTATACGATGGATGTAATCATCTAAGCAAGCGTCTGCCATTGTTGGTGTCGAACAGGCTGCATTGGCGAAACTGAACGATTACCCTGCCAGATTCAGCGAACACCTTCACAAGCTCGGACGGAAAAAAACAATGACTCGTCTCGTCTGAAGTTTGAACTCGCCTAACTCCTACAGAGTACTAAGCACATCATTGCACAAGCACTCTGCACCCCCGTTTTCTCATTAAAATCCATTAACGTTTCATTACGACTCTTCTATTTCCTCTTGCTATAATTCTTAGTTAAATTTCTTTATTCTGTTTTTTTTCCCCCCTGGAACTCAGAACATTCCTAATTGCTACGAGTCGAGATAATTTCATGGTTACTATGAGACGCTACAATTTACTTTTTTTTTTTTTCATTCTACCTTTGTGTAATTTGTTGTTCACGCAAGAAAAGAAAAACATTAACATTTTTTATTTAAAAAAAAATAATAAAAAATAAAACAAATTATATATTATATAACCTTCGCTGTCTCGACTAATTAAGATTTCACTTACCGCGTGCTTCTTATTGCGTAGATTTCCTATGTATAATAACATAATTTACACTACACCAACCAGAAATACAATATGACATACAAAATACCTACAAAAAAACTGCATACGAAATCACGTGAAAAGGTTACAGTTCAGCCGATAATGTAGTAAAGGTTTATATTCTCTATTATAACACCATAGGTGTTCAAGGTATGCACACAAAAAAGAAACCACAAAACACACACACACACATAAAACACTGATTCAATGCAGAAGGGTTTCATTTCACTACCGACCGTATCCAGGCTAGAAGTTAACAGCCCCTACCCCCCACCCAGCAACCCTACCCCACCCCCACCGTTGTACAACTTTATGTGACAGATGTGGGACAGAGAAGCGGGGGAGGGGGGGTCATGGGGTAAGCACCGTGGCAGTCGTCTGCTAGACACCGGTCGTATCGGAACTGCCGAGAGTGCCCAGAGCTTATCAACTGCTTTCACTTGTTTTATGTCTCCCCCCCCCCCCCCTGTGACTCTGTGACACTGCTACAAGGTTGGCACCGTACCACACACAACCAGTGTTTCTTTTAGATAATTTTTTTCGGGGGTTTGGCGCGGAAAGGGGGGGGGGCGGTGAATTTCAGACGTACCAGTGCCAGGGGCGTAGAAAGGGGGGTGTCGGAGATCCACCCTCGGGGTGGCAATTTATTTTCCTTTTTATTGGTGGGCGGCATTTTCGGCCTACTGCGGAGTTTTTATCATGGAAAGGGGCGGAAAATATTGACGCGCTCAGTGTGCCGCCAAGAATAAGGTTTTACAGGGCAAGGTGAAACCAGAGTATACTGTCATGATAGGAGGATGCATCAGATCAAGGTAGTGTCAACTCCTCTATGTCCTTCTACTAGAAACACATCTTACTCCCACAACGTTCCACTCAATATTTCCGCACGACTAAAACTTACGTCACAATACAGACTAGACAATACGTCACAATTAACATAAGAATACGTCACTCGGTCAAGCGCGGGAAGAGCGTTCATTGACTAATTAAAACTCTCTAAAACACATCGCGCGTAATAAAAATGAAATTCAGTCGCGACAATTACTAATGAACTCCCATACTCGACAGGTAGAAACAAAATATTATATATTTAAAAAAAATGTTTTCAAAAAAAGATGTGTATCAAAGACGAGTTTAAAACCACTAAAAAGTAGAGATAGTTAAAAATTTCTTGAAATGCATCTATTCGCAAAGAAAGACTGTGCAGAAGTGTTGATTAACACTCTTGGTAGACAAAGTGGTCCGTTCTGGGTCACGATCTATTCACAATGTATACCAGGCGGTCACTTCTCCTCCAGCTCGGGAGGCAAGCTGTTGTGAGCCAGTCATTCGTAGATGGCAGGCAGCTAGACAAGCACACCCATCCCTCGCTTGTCAAGTCCGCTATCCGCACCTTGCAGGAGTGCAATTGGTGATGTCAAGTCATGGATGACTCTCAGCAAGTTGAAGCCTCACGATGACTAAATGGAAGCACGCCTCATTCACAATCATGAACCATCCTCTAAATTCTAAATCAGCTCTCCCCATCTCGTTTCAAGTAGGTAGCTCCGATATAGAGTTCTCATCCTGTGCTAGGAATCTTGGTTATATTCTTTCTGACAACATGTCTCTCAACAATCATATTTCTCACATCTGTCACTCTGTGTACACCGCTATCCGTCAGATCAGCTCCATCCGCCACTACCTCACAGTTAGCTTAACAGTAACACTAGTCTGTGCTCTGGTTTTCTCTCGTCTTGACTATTGTAATATAACTACCATCCTAGCCTTCAAGGCTGCCCTCAAGACCCATCTCTTCAAACTCTACTATACCGACTCATTCGTACCCCTCTAACTGATAAACAGCGCTCGATGCTGCTGGGTGCTGCCCCTGACTAGACAGGGGTAGATAGTACTTGGGTGGGGTAGGTCAAGCTTTTTACCAATTGTTGTTTTTAAATGTATAATTTTCTGTAATTGCCAATTTTTATGTGAAGCGCAGTGAGCCTAGGCTGGGATACTGCGCTATATAAACCATCTTAATAATAATAATAATATATATATATAAGCTATTTATATCATAATGTATTAAACTAAATGGTAAAAAAAGATATATATATATATATTAAATGTGATATTCAGGCCTATTTTAATTTAACCCAAACCTAAAAATAATAAATCACATAAACTATGCTGTCATCTGCAAGAAATGGGTCAGGGATGGCCAACCAAAAAATCTTCGAGGGCTACATTGGCTGGTAGTTCGAGGGCCCCAATGTCATTACACCTTATATTTATATTGTTTATCTATTCTTTAACGTAAGGGGCTGTCCATTAATTATAGGGGGGAGGGGTGACATGATCACCGTGTAGGGGACCCGCGCCGAAAGGCAAAGGTAACGCACGGAAACTGCGTTAGAAAGAGCACGGCTACATGGTTTCCTACCAAGTGCAGTCGAAAATAACGTAGAAACAGGTCGGGATATGATTACAGTTGCCGCATGAATATGAGGCGAAGGCGTGTGGCGACCCTAGCCGATGATTCCAAATATGCAGACTTGAGGGTACTGCTCCTAGGCAACCTCTCCTTTTGTCATTTCCCAGCTGCGGTGTGAATTAGTCATGCCGCAGAAAACCACGTAAACCCTATTAGAGGGCGTCTGTTAACACCTACGAGTCCCCCCGGGGTGGGAAGGGGGGGGGCTTTAGAGACGTAAATTGTATCCACCCCAGCCCAAGGAAGTCCGGCCCGGTTGCTGTGTAAGCATCACCCCGGCTGGCCAGGCGTCCCTTCTCTGATGCGGCCTCACTCGCATAGTCAATCGAGTGGAAGGGTGGGTGGGGCCATCTCAGGGGCGGGGAGCCCTCGGCATGCCGCTTCACGGCCTGACTGGAATAGAGACCACTGGGGGAGTGGTTGAATGCCAGTTGGGGGCGGTGGAGGTGTGCTGGGGAAGACCTTATGAGCCTTGGCTCGATGGTCTGCTGATTTTCTTAAGTAAGTAAGTAAGGGGGGAGGGGGGGTCTGAAAATGTTTGACAATTGTTGACAAGGGGGAGGGGGGGTCAAGAAAAGTTGACGTCAACAATGTTACTTTTTTAATAAATTTAATTTCATAAGTTAAAAGTTTTTTACACTTTTTTTTCTTAATCTTAACATTTTACTTTTATTCACTTTCTTGTTGTAGTTGTAAACTAGGCTATTTAAAATATTGTTGTTTTTTTTCCATTTTATTTTTATTTTTGGGAGTGGGGGGGGGGGGGGGTAATCAAATGTTGACTTAATTTTATAGGGGGGGGGGGTCTCTGGAAGTTTGACAAGTTGTTGACAAGGGGGAGGGGTAGGAGGTAAAAATCGCCAAAAATTTGTTGTCATAATTAATGGACAGCCCCTAAAGGCACATAATAAAATTCTAAATAACAAAACAATAAAACCTAATCAATGTGATATCATTTTATATTTTCCTTAATAAACTTTATTATTTTTATTTCTTTGTCAGGTGAACGAAGAGCGGGCCGCAAAATATGACTTGGCGGGCCGCAGGTTGGCGTGCACTCACTTGGCAAAAGAACAACAAAAACGGGAGGCTACTTCCATTTTCTGATAGTCAAATTTAACCATTACTTTAGTAGCCTCCCTTTACCATACCCGCTTGAGTTGATAGATCAGTATCGGTAGATTCAAAGTCAAAGCTTACCAAAACAAGCAATCATAAACTAGTTGGTCCTATAATTTGAAATTTCGAGGAATTTTCGGTCACGTGAAGACCCAAAAAATAACGTAACAGTATCAGTATAGTAACCATTAACAATGACGGCAAAACAAATCAACTGAATAACATATAACATGGCCCATTGATTAACTAACAAACTACACAGTCGGAGGTCGCAGTCCCAGGAAGAAGAAACTGAAACTTACAAAAGGAATAATACAATACAGTAACTATAATAATTAATAATATTAATGTTTTAGGACTATCAGACTTGAAGCGATCGGCGGTTGTCTAGCAATTTAGCCTTGAGACGGTTGAGTACGTCTTAGACATTTTATTTCTTTTCTTATAATTTTATTATCTTATTTACTCTATGATTAGATGAAAATGTACTTTGTAAACTGGATATATTTTTAAGACATTTATTTTTAAGTTGTTTATCTTTTCTTCCTGGTTCCTCTCAAAATTCTTTTAAAAATAAAATGGAAACTTAATTCAGATTTCTTTGAAAATGAAAATAAAAGTCATTAGGGTGTAACAATGACAGTTTATTAAATTTAAATTGATTTAAAGACCTGTTTTTAATTCACAGTCACAGTTTGTTAATGTAGCATTAAAGAACGTATGCTGCTAAGCCTTAGCCAATAAAAATAAAAGAAAAATCACAATCACAGTAATTTTAAGTTTTCTTTCTAACCTGAACTTGTGTCATAAAATAGGAATCCTGATAAACACGAATCTTCTGTTTTATCCATTTGTCTTAGTCTAGTTCTGTAGAACATCAGTGTTTTTTTTATTAGAATTAAACGAATTGTAAAGATATAATTCAATTTGATTCTGATGGAGCCCATATTCTTTTTTTTTTATATTTAAGAATTAGATCTATTTAATTTCAGCTTGCTTCAGGATAAGTTTTTAAAATTTATTTTATGTTTCTCCAATAAAGCGATATGGCAAGGTCAAGGAATATTTACACAAAAAAAATTTATTTTAACAATCAAAGCCAGCACCTTCTTTGTAGACTCTTAGAATTATTTTACAATATCATATTTTTAGTTTAAGTTTAGCCTACTAGTATATAAATAGGCCTAGTATTGGTTAAGTTTGATTTTTTATTATGAACATTTAATGCATTTCTTTAAAGTCATTGTTTAAGTTTAAGGAAGTAAAATTTTTGTAAAAAAAATATTTATAACCAGGATTTTAAATGGGAAGTGAACAGGTTTAATGGATTGGAAATTTTCCATGCTACTTATCATGCGAGTACATATCTGTGAATAGATGACAAATCTCAGCTATAAAATAGCATGTTAGTTTCTAATCATTCAAATTCAGTGGTCCTGGTTTTCTTTTTCTTGTTTTTTTCCCTTAAAATCCAGTTTAGTTTACTGATTTAAAAAGCATGCATACAAAGTAGACCATAAAATAGTCTTGAAAGTATATCTGGGTAGCTGTTATGTCCAGATCATTAATATTCAATATCTGTTGGATAAGGAGTAATCCATAAATGATGTCACGCGACTTAGTGTGTGTGGGGGGGGGGGGGGGGGAAGGGGTCAGTTTTTTGTGATGAGGGGGAGTAGGGGGGGGGCCTTAAGCAATGTGATGTCACATGAAAAATGGAATATTGTAGTAAACAATTGCACTTTAATAACCCTAATTAAATTACAGACATTTTAAACATTATTCTTTTATACAATTAAAATTATTTTATTTTTTAAAACTATTATCACTGAGAGTATCAGTACATGTATGCGAGGTTCAAAAAATGGCCTCTGATGATCAAGTTACAGGACGCCAGGGAGGAGGAGAATCAGGATGTAGTTACAATGACAGTCGAGTCATAGAATTTGGACTACCACGTGAAGTGGGATGGAAAGAAAAAAATGGTTGACCGGGGGGGAGTGTATCTTAGTAAATGCTCTAGGGTAGGGATTCTTAACATTTTTGCAGCGCTGCAGGCCCACTCCATTTTAAACATCAGCCCCCAACCGTATAAATTATATTGTAATAAAATAAAAAATAATTTTAAAATTTAGTTATCATAGTTTTTTCTTTAATTGACTTTTTATAAAAAGGGAAAAAAATTACTCAATACAAGCAATGTGCCAACAAAATTCACCAGAAAAAAATTTACTGCTGCTAATCAAAATGCTTAAAAACTTATTTAAAAAAAAAAAAGCATCAACTATGGCAGCAAATACAATCAGTGGCGTAGCTAGGGTTGGTGTCACCCGGTCTGGTAAGCTCATGGTGTCATCCCCCTCCTGACTTCCACGATGTAATTCTTCTTGTTAAACTTAGTCCACAGTATAGCAAATACAAGAACAAAAACAAATTAATTGAAGGTCAGGGGGTTAATGTATTTAAGAACTGTGACATAAAGGATAGCTTTATTTCTCAGATTTTTAGACTTTAGATAAATATAGCTTCCTGTCACTTACAAAAGTTACTGAACACTTTATTTGGCATTGAAACATGGTCAAATCGGTGTGTTTCTGACCTAGTAAAAAGGTAACCTAATTGCTGACACATCAGCTTTGAATTTTAATGCAACACGCATTTTGATTGGTTACATGAGTGGAAAATGTATGTGTCATCTGTTATCCTTTTATGCATTTCGGTTAAACCGAGCAATGTGTGCTCTGAAAATACGCAACTTTTCAATTTGGTGGGGGGGGGGGAGGTAAAAATCGGCAAAACTTTGCGTGAAGTCATTTATGGATGTCCCCTAAGGTAAGCTCTAAATTGAAACTTTTTTTTTAAATTTAAAGAAAAAATTGAATGTCATTAAAATGTGGTTTATAGTGAAAGGGTGTTACAAAATACTGAAATAATACTACTTTTAATTGCTTTGTTTAAAACGTATTTTTCAAAAAATTTACATAATTTAAATTTGCTATTAAAATTCCAAATATAGTAATAAAAACATTATTTTTATTCAGTTTGCTTTGTGAACTTAATGTCTTAATAATTACTGTTTTTATTAAGAGCACATTGTATAAAATTTTTTTTTTCTAAGAGTAATTTGCAAAGATAGATAATTATTTAAAGAAAATAAGATTTATAAGGTTTTTATTTTTGGAAATAAGAAGAAGTTTCTGACTTATTTTTAAGTCCATAGCTCATGTTAAAATATGATAAAGTACTTAATGAAATGTGAAATGAATATACAGTTATTTCCAGCTGTATGGACTAAGAATGTGCTGAAAAATTTCCTTTGTGTTTCTTTTACAGGTCTTGACATTTGTACATAGAGATTTTGTTATGACTTCAAATAATTAACAAATTTCATTTAGTGTTCTTTCCTTACTTTTTGTATGTCAGCTACTGGTACTAAGTGTGTGTAGCCTTGTCAATAGGATTTTAAAAAAAACAACCTTCTCAAACTAGAAAGTTGCCAAGAATGAACTCTTAACCCTTTCATTACCGATAGTTTTGGCATTGATTTTTTGCTGACTCAGCAATAAAAAACTTTCAGCCCAAAAAAAAAAGAAGCAATTTCCGGTATTTTCATTCTCTATCCGATTCGCTTTTTAACTTCTCTATAGATTAACGAATATAGAAATATATAGCATTGAAATATTGGTATTTCTTAAAAGTTCTTTACCTTTTTGTTATGACGCCTATGTGACGTCCTTAGTAATGAACTGGGTGATCATGACGTTGCGTCGACAGGGCTAAGATTACACCTGATACAACAGAACTTGTGTATGTTAACATTCTTTTTAATTTTGAGTAATGGAATGAGCCAAACAGTAATATTTTAGAACCCATAAACAATTTGAAAACATATATTATTTGTGTAATGATTTGAGTTTTGGGGAAAAAATGAGCCTTTATACTGAACTTGAGAACCAGATTGGAGGTGTAAAAAAAATATAATTGTCACATATCATGCTAACAAAAAAAAAAATTAAATAAAACTAAACAAATTATAATTAAAATTATTTAAACAATATCTAAGGCACATACTCTCCACCCCCTCACTCTCCATCATTCCTCAATGGTGCTGCATTGATTTGTCCATTCAACCAAAGGGCAGAGGTCACCCTTATCCTAACTAATGAGGACCAGAGTTTCTTATTTATGTGAGAGATTAAAAAAATATAAACCTATCATCAATGCTATTTTTAACTTTGTCTTCATTAACCGAGAGGGTTTGGGGAAAATCCTATTCTGACTGTGTGAAAGTAAAGATCTCCTGTTTCCTTTGCAGTTGCCCTGGTTTTAGACCATATTAATTTTATCATACACATTCATGCTGAGGCTTGAGAGATAAGTGGAGCAACAAGTAAACAATTTGTTACTTTTCTAAAACAAATTTGGTAACCAATTTAACTGACAATCAGTGTATTTTTGCTTTCACCAGGTCACTCAGTTCAGATATGTGCCAACTAGGCAGTTATGGTTTTTTTCAAGTCTAGATCATGTTTCCAATTTTTCTAACCATGTATAACTGTATAAAATATGATGACACGTCTCAACATATTGTTTGAGGAAACACTCCCATACTACAGGGCAAAATGTTATAATAATAGTACCATAAAAACCAGGCCATTAGAAAGTGTAACACTGATATAAGGTTATCATTTCAAGTTATCTGATACAAATCATTTTTTACAAAAATTCACATGGGAGAAGTAATTCTCCAGAAGATTCGATAGATAGTTCAATGACCTTTGCTTTATCAAGCACATTAACCTGATGAGAGCAACAGATTACATTGATCATGGAAGCAAATCAATTATAACCTGACATATGCACTTAGCCTGCACATGTGTGCATGTTTGTAACCTAGAACCCTTTTTGTTAACTCTCTCATTTTAAGGCTGTTTGTTTTTACGTCTGTGACTAATCTTTTAATAAATTGTAAGAGGCTTGTCAACTGAGATGTCATGTTTTTTCATGACTTATTGACACCATAGTAAATATAAATTTGACAAGATAAGCTGACAAGCTATTTAAATGTATCCAGTGTTATAACTCAATAAAATGGACACCTTTAAATATTGATGACACCTTTAAATATTGATGACAACTTTAAATATTGAAGACACACCTTTAAATATTGATGACACCTTTAAATATTGATGACAACTTTAAATATTGAAGACACACCTTTAAATATTGATGACACCTTTAAATATTGCTGACACCTTTAAATATTGACGACACCTTTAAATATTGACGACACTGAGATGGAAACTGTGGGTAGTTGTTGTCTCAACCCTTTTATTTTTAATCACAGGCTATAAATAGGATCAGAGATTGTGGACCTGGCCATGAGATCACACTCAGCTCAGCTTTCAAGTGACATAAGTTGATGGGCCACTCTTGACTTACGGTTTCAGACACAGACAAGTTCATGTCAACATCAAAACAGTTGAAGAAAACTTGCACAGCTGGAGTCATTGGCGGATTATTATTTCAGAATTTCTGACGGTCAGACACAATGAAGCTAGTCATTGCCTGTCTCGTGGTGGTCCTCAACTCAGCCCATACATATAAGCTGACCTGGGATTCTGAGAGGCGTTTACTGGACAAAACCAAAAGGCACCCCTACAGCCTGACCGATGACCCCGACTACATGAAGCAGAGGGAGAAGATGATAGCTGACGAGGATACGATGAGGTTGGGAGGCAGACTAGTCCTTCAACCCGAGGAAGAAGCGGTCAACAAAATTTTAATGGCGGTCAGTCTTGAAAGACAAACATTACTGTTATATTTTTTAATTGAGGACCATGGTAATAGCGCTGTCATTCTTCTACAGTTCTTCCTAGTTCCACATCCCGATCCCTTTTCCCACAGCCAACCTCCAACATCCCCTCCCCCACTCCAATGACACCACCCCTACTCCAATCCCACCTCCCCATCTACGACACCTCAATCCCATTCCTACTTCCAACCTCCACCACTCCATCACCCTAATGACACCTCCCCCCCCAACACCTCAATAGCACCTCCCCCACTCTTAACTGTCCACATTACATATTATTAGTCTAGTTTCATTACCATAGGCATTCTTCTTCACCCTTAAAACTATCAAAGAATTTATTTAATATTTGTGTCAGTCACATAGGACAAGACTGTCTTATACTTATATTCACACACATCGTTTATGCTTAGTTAACTTTTTATAGCAAATAACTCTGAAATAATGTAATTTTGATGTCAAGCTGCGTTAAAATATTACAAAAGTGAACTAGTTGGTGAAAATGTTCACCTGTTTGGTCGTCTCCAGGAGAAGACCAAAATGATGGATGACAGCCGTATAAACCGCACAGCCTACATTCCGTCTCTGAGCTTCTACCAAGTCAAGCCCAAAATTGAAAACACAACTCTGCTGACTTTGATACGTCAGATGCCAAAAGGTGAGCACCTTTGAATGTTTGTGCATTTCTTTGTAAGGTGCAGCTAACTAACTAACTAATATGTATGCAAGTAAATATACCTGAGAGAATTGATATGGAAAATAAATTAATAAAAAGATTTGGTATGTTGACTCCTTACAGTAAGTTACAGTATAAACCAAATTCACAATTTTACATAGCTGCAATGTGTTTTTCCTTTTTTGGTTTTTAAATTTGTTGTGAACTGGATTGTTGTGAATGTTTGGTAGGGGAGTTGTTGATCGTGAGAGTGTTTTGTGAGTTGTTGATCGTGAGGTCAGAACGTGAAGTTGGTTTGTGGTGTTGAGTTTAGTGTATGCTGGGTGTTTGTGTGAAAAGATATAAAAAGCAGTGTGTGAAATTATCGTTGGTTGATAAGAGTTGAGAAGAGTTTAGAAGAGTAAGAGTCCAGAAGTCGAGTTAGTTAAGAGTGGAGTCGAGAGTAAGATCATTGCCATTGTAGCAATGTTTGAACAGAGGACGTTTTCTTGAATTGGTTGCTCGTTGTAAATAACTATTAAAGAACTGTTGTATTTTCATCCTGGAGTTTGTGATTTATATCCTGGGATAGTGTTGTAATCCCTAAATCATGTGGAGTCTACTGACCGTTCAGTAAACGTAACTACTGCGGGATTTGTTAAAGTGTAAGAATCAAGTTTCCATTGTTCTGAGCTCTGTTTGTGGCAGTGCCTTGTGCCCATTGATGAAGGCATTTGCCAATACTCTTGAATTTGCATTCTGTGTGACCATAATTATATTGTTTTATTGACACAAATTGTTTGTGTCTCAATAATCGAGGCTCAATATACCAAATTAGATGTCATGCTGGTTAGATAAAGTAGTTGGAACACATGGCCAAACAGTTTTTTCTTTAAACATGGGTGCATACAGGAAGTTTTCATAAACTCTAGACATTTTTTGCTAAATAAAAGGCTTACTGTTGGTTAAGTTTAACATGAAGCTGGACTGCATGATGCAAAGCATTGAAGGGAAAAACAGCTCATATTTAAATACTGATGCCAAATTAAAACATTTAAAAAGAAAAAATGAAATTCTTAAAGTCAAAATCATGCAGTTACATCTATTAGTTAATTTACTGTGCTAAAGTCATACTTTGATTCAGTCAGTAAGGATTATATTTAATGCTATGTTTAAGCTGGTAGATGGGACAATCTGTCTTTCTTTGTACGAGAACAAACATTCTGATTTTGAAGCTTGCTCATATTTCTCCAACAGGTGGCGCTCTTCACGTTCATGACCTGTCAGGGGCCAGCATTGACTGGTTGATTCAGAATGCCACCTACAGGGACAATATCTACATGTGCGTTGACCAAGACAGTTACATCGTCTTCAAAGCTTTTAAAACTCCTCCACCAAATTCAGGTGAGCTGTTGGCTTTTTATTTAAATCTGATACCTTTGTAAGAGCAATTAAATGAATAGGTTTATTCATTGAGAGGCATACCTGCTATTGCTACTGTGCAGGTTGGTGGAAAGGCATTCAAAACAAGTGGCCAAACCCATTAGTTTGTTTTTGGTTTATTTGTCTTATATCCAGGTTCTGAATGTGGTTAGTTTGTTGTTAGTTCATTTGTCTTATATCCAGGTTCTGAATGTGGTTAGTTTGTTGTTAGTTCATTTGTCTTATATCCAGGTTCTGAATGTGGTTAGTTTGTTTTTGGTTTATTTGTCTTATATCCAGGTTCTGAATGTGGTTAGTTTGTTGTTAGTTCATTTGTCTTATATCCAGGTTCTGAATGTGGTTCCTTCTTGCTTTACCAGCTGCCAAATATCTCATCTCGCAGGTTATAAATCTTAAATATATTTTTTTTAAAGCCAATTCTGTATGGATAGGGGCAGCATTTTTGTTTTTACCATGGGTGCCTAATGTCCACGTATGTACACCTCTGGTGAATTGTCAAGATTTGCCAATGTCAGCTGGCGAGCTGTAACAACTTTCAAAGTGGGGCATTAATTTTTTAACTTTACTCAGTGGTGTATGTGTATGTGCAAATACGTAACATGCATCATTTCCTGTGCAGAAGACAAGAGCTAGTTAAAGAAAGTGTGCAGCTCATAATACAATTTGAGACAGTCTGTTGGCATAACTCATGATGTTATTAATGAGCACCTGAAAATATGATGTGCACAAAAGCTTTTCTAATTTTGAGCCGGGTACCCAACGAGTTTACATGGAGTTGTTAACTTCACCGGTCATCACCATGGTTACCATTGCCGGCGGGTTTTTTATTATCTACCGATTTAACAGTATTAATTTTTATTGTCTGGCTCAGAAATATCTTTAACTAAAAGATCATCTCTATTACTTTCTACATTAGTTTCAATAAGCTCTACATCGCTCTTTTCGAATGTTTCATCTTCTAAACTTGCTAGTCCAGTGAACACAGCATGTTGTCGCGTATACTGTGAGCTTGGAAAGACATGCTGACCTTTGAACTCCTGTAACTTTTAAAAGAACAAGGATTAATTTCTTTAAGAAAACAACATTTCATTCTGGCCAGAACAGCAGTAAATTTTAGCAGAGCAGATGTAAGTTGGTTTACTTGCAAGACCCCTGAACAAGTATCATACATGACAATCCGTCCGACATGCCACCGCCAGGTGTAGAGTAATGGCGGTATAGGGTCAAAGTAACAAAATTCTTATTAGAAAATGTATTGTTTTTTAAAATAAATGATTTTAAAATATAATTCCTTAAAATCAGATGAATTACCTGGGCCGTTAGCCTCCAGATGAATTACCTGGGCCGTTAGCCTCCAGATGAATTACCTGGGCAGTTAGCCTACAGATGAATTACCTGGGCTGTTGGCCTCCAGATGAATTAACTGGGCAGTTAGCCTCCAGATGAATTACCTGGGCAGTTAGCCTACAGATGAATTACCTGGGCAGTTAGCCTACAGATGAATTACCTGAGCAGTTAGCCTCCAGATGAATTACCTGGGCAGTTAGCCTCCAGATGAATTACCTGGGCCGTTAGCCTCCATATGAATTACTTGGGCCGTTAGCCTCCAGATGAATTACTTGGGCAGTTAGCCTCCAGATGAATTACCTGGGCCGTTAGCCTCCAGATGAATTACCTGGGCAGTTAGCCTACAGATGAATTACCTGGGCTGTTGGCCTCCAGATGAATTAACTGGGCAGTTAGCCTACAGATGAATTACCTGGGCTGTTAGCCTCCAGATGAATAACCTGGGTCTCCATTGTCAACCCTAGTTATTTTAAAGGCGCAGTGCAGAGTATTTTAGGGCTCCAATTAAATCCATGTCTGTATACTACAGTGAAATGTAATACATTCTTTTAATGCTATGCATGTCGTGTCCATGCCTGCAGGCTGTCCCTGGAAATCTGTCAAAGAAGAGAGAGCAGCTGCTTCATCTCCACAGGCATTTGATGCCATGTAAGTTAGTGCAAGACTGTGATGTTGGTATAAGTCATGTGACTGTGATGTTGGTAAAAATCATGTGACTGTGATGTTGGTATAAGTCATGTGAATGTAATGTTGGTGTAAGTTATGTGACTGTATTTTTGGTTTAATGTCATGACTGGGATTAGCCTATTAGGTTAAATAATTGTAGAGCACCCTCTATCCCTTCTCTGCCCATTTCACTACCTACGGTGGACAATTACTGTCAATAACTTGATTCAATCTTTTCCACTGCACTTCTTGACCTATCATTTCCTGTTCCCAGTCTCAAACAAAATTTGACCCTGATGGAGGTTGACCCCGTGGAAGCTTACCCAAACAATGACAAGGCCTGGATCAGGTTTCAAAAATTTTTTGTTCAAGTACGTACATTATTAATTTCATAACGTTTTTATTAATATGTAAACCACATGGGATAGTCAGAATGTAAAAAAAAAATGTATTTTTGTGATATTTATTGATTTTGAGGGTATTTAAGATAAGATAAGATTCTTTTAATTCAACTTTTATTGATCTAAATATGGAAATATTTTTTGATTACATTGCACATGTTCATTTATTTTCAGCATATAAATAAATACATATTTAAACAAAGACAACATTGTACAATTATACAAGTTTAAATGACGATACATCTAAAGTATTTCTCTATCCTAGAAATCAGCCATCAATGAACTTTTTCCCTTAGTGACAGCAATGAATTAATTAGTGATTATTTAAATTTGTTAACCTTTGGGGAAGCACGTTGGTAAATTCATACTGACTGAGTAACAAAAGAATGCTTAAATCTTTCAGGGTGAAGGGGGTGTGTGATATTACTAGCTTTCTTGATAAGTCTGTTTAATTGGTGTTTGATGTCAGATGATGAATTCTCACACTATCAGGCAATACTAAGGTGTAGTAGGCTTCCAACTTTTGTATTGTTGAATAAGTAAATAAATTATTTGTTAACCCTGAAATTGTATATTTTTTTTAAGATAGAAAAGTCTTTGGTTGACTTCTTTTTATACAGATTTTGGTCCTGTTCATGCCATGTCAGCATATTATTTATGGTGAAACCTGGGTACTTATATGTCTCCACTTGCTCTATACTCTAATTATTTATTGTGAGATCTGGATGATGCCCCCTCTGGAAATCGGCAACCATTTATTTTGTTTACGAGACATTGAACTGAAGAAATTTTTCATCGCACTGATAAAGCTCACAAATAGGTTGCGGTGTAAGATTTCCTCTTCAGATAATAAGCCAACTATGTTTTATTTGTAACTAGGTTGTGGTATAAGCTTTCCTCTTTAGATAATAAGCTAGGTTTGTGAATATCATTGATATATTGTATACAGGACAGGGAAGAGAACAAAACCTTGTTTCTTGGTCTCTGGATATCATTGGTATATTGTATACAGGACAGGGGAGAGAAAGAAACCTTGTTGCGCTCCTGTACTTATTTCTCTAGTTAACTATGTTTGGTCATTCACCTTGACATGTTGTTGGCGATTTGCTAAAAAGTTCAGTATCCACGCTTGAATATTTGAATTAACACCTAATGAATAAAGCTTTTTAATTAATCATGAGGTGTGGTTGGATCGAAAGTATTTTTCATGGCAACTAGCGATAAGGTTACCAAAAGTAAACATACTGTAAATAAGTTGGAGATATGTTTATTCAAATTTGGATTTGTCTACATTTTAAAACCTGTTCTAAATTTGTGTAGAAGTGATTGCATAAATTATTATATGTGTAAATAATAGTTAAATGTTTAGGAAATTGAAATCATTAAGTTAACACATTTTTTATACTTATTTTGATTGCTTTTCTCTTGTAAATAATAGTTTAACAATGTAAACAAAAAATTATATTTATTTTAAAGAAAATTCATTATCTACTAAAGGGTCTGGTTTTTACTTATAAAAAAATGTTGAATTTAAATCTAGTCATAAGTGAGGTATCTTTGTCTACAAAATAATTCTGAAAGAATCTTAGTTATTTCCCTCTCAACATTTCCATTGGGTAATTGTTCTGTTGTGAATAAATAATAATAAACAAGGGACTGCATTCTTTTAATTTTCCCATCTTTTCATTTCAAGCCTAAACATATCTTGTTCCATTGTTTCTAAAAAAACAAACAACCTACCCAAACTCGCTAAGACAGGCTTCCTGCATAGTTTCCTGGTCACACTGTTACTGCCACCTGAACTTTGTGTATATTTATGGCCTTAGCATGCCACTTCTCCCAACCCAGGGAGAAAGTAGTTGCCCTCTTAAGAGCTTTTGCTGCTGCTGTCCTATAAATAATAGAAGCAGGAATCAAGCAATAATCCTGGAATACCCTGGTTATAAACATATGTGGGTCATCAGAATTGGGAGCTACCACAGACCTGTTTACTCTTACGATTTTGGTGTACAATGTACGATTTTGAGGTGTATACATTATATATACTGTATGTTTATTTTTTTACTATTAAGATAATGTATTGAACAATTTTGTGATGATATTGTACGATTTTAAGAGTTTGAGGGTAAACAGGTCTGCTATCAGAGGTTTTCTGAAATCTCTGAATGAAATCTGTTGGACTAAAAATAATGATGAATGAGCAAGTAAAAATAAGTCAGGTGTGTATTTAATGAAAATTGAGCAGGTAAAAATAGGTCAGGTGTGTAGTTAATAAGTATAAGTGAGCAAGTAATAATGGGAGTATATTTCTTTTTCACTGATGACTTGTATGTTTGTATGTCAAATAATACTGTGATGATCTTACCTTTCCAGGTGTATGACCTTATCTATTATGTCCCAGTGTTTAGAGATTACTACAGAAGAACTTTGGAGGAGTTCAGTGCTGACAATGTTCAATATTTGGAGTTAAGAGCACAGCTGTGGGGTGTGAGTAACTTGGTCTGAAAACTCTTTTTTTTTAAAATGGGTCATCCCAAAAAATTCACTTGCATGTTATTCAGAGAATACATTCATTTGATTCTTGGATTCTTTTTTAAATTTAGGATTTCAGTAAATTAAATTCATATCGGGGCAAATCCTATTTGAAAGTTTAAAAAAAAAAAATAGTTCTTAAGATGGAGCCAAAGAACCTTTATAGATTTAATGGCAGTGTGGAGGAAATTATTGAACTAGCAGGAAAACACTACTAAGTCTTCTTTTCTGGCCTGGAAAAAAAATTAATTAGAACCAGTACTAAATGAAAGGGTCCATTATCAGAGCTGAGACAAAAAAATGGAAGAGCCTTTAAATAAAAGGCACATATGAAACTGGCAGTGGTTTACTGGCGATTGATGCATTTAACTAAAGTAGTTTTGACAGAAAATAAATGAATGACACACACCCCTCCCCCCCTCAAAATAAATGAACATACCAAATGGAAAGATGAATGTATAGTTTAAACCTCCCCCCCCCCCCCCCCCCAAAAAAAAAACGTTTGAAAATTTCAATAATTTTAAAAATATTAAAATAGAAAACCATAACCACCAAGAATTTAAGACACTGTAACTCTTCATCAACCATGACTTTAAAAAATGTATTATATATTTTTTCAGCTATATGACTTGGAAGGGAAAGTGTATGATTCTGAGTTTGGCTTGAACCTACTGCTGAACGTGACTGAAGAATTTAAGAAAGTGAATCCAGATTTTATAGGAGCTAAAGTAATCATGTGTGGCATTCGGTAATGATTTTTAAAAAAAAAATGTTTAATTAGATCTGTATAAAAGGCTTATTTAAAAAAAAAAAAAATATGCTTAATGAAATGTTAGTAATGAGAACTTAATTTTTTTTTAAATTTTAATTTATTATTAATTTTTTTAATTAAAAAAAAATGTTTTTTCATTCTAATAAACATTAGATCATTTAGTGTATATTTAAAAAAAATGTTTTTTATTCTAATAAACATTAGATCATTTAGCGTATATTACAAAAAAAAATTTTATTCTAAAAACAGTAGATAATTTAGTGTAGATTAAAAAAAATGTTTTTATTCTAAAAAAACATTAGATCATTTAGTGTATATTAAAAAAAACAATAAACAACCAAACCTTATTAAGCAGCTCTTATTATACAGATCTTATTATGCAGATTTTATTATACAGATCTTATTAGGTAAATCTTTTTCTTTGTCCTATATCAGTGGTCGGCAAACCATGGCTCGGCTCACAAGCCGCATGGGGCTCTTTAGGGACCAGTCGGCCACAATTCAGTTTTGACTCCAAAAAAATGGTTCATGAAAAGAAATTTGGCTCTCAAAATTTTTTTTAATCGTCCTGCTACTGATTTTTGGCTCTTTTGACTGAGTTTGCCGACCACTATCCTATATGAACAGTAATTAGTAATTTCATTGTTTGTCCTGTATCCTATAAATACCGTAAGGAGTCATTTCCTTGTTTTGTCATTTATCCTACAGCAACAGTAACGAGTCAGTCATTGCTGAGAACGTGAAGAACGCTGTGGCCCTCAAGCAGCTGTATCACGATTTTCTGGCAGGCTATGACCTGGTTTCAGATGAGGACTGGTACAACCCTTTGGTATATTACCTGGATGCCCTGCTGTACCCCTCCAGAATGGACCCACCTTACAACCTGCCCTATTTCTTCCATGCTGGTGAAACAGGTTAGTCTAGGGATTATTGGTGTCTGGGACTACTGGTATTTGGGATTATTGGTGTCTGTGACTACTGGTATTTGGGATTATTAGCAACTGGGATTATTGACATCTGGAATTATTGACATCTGGAATTATTGACATCTGGGATTATTGACATCTGGAATTATTGACATCTGGGATTTTTACATCTGGAATTATTGACATCTGGGATTTTTTACATCTGTAATTATTGGCATCTGGAATTATTGACATCTGGTATTATTGGCTTGAATAGTATAATTTGAACACAGTCTGGGATTAGAATATTTGTGATCACGTCAGGCAATACGATGACCTCCTGTCGTCTGTTAAAAAGTGGTATGGCCACGTGACCAGAAAACAAGGGCTCGCCAAAGAGATCTTGCAGGGCACTACTAGAGGAGGGAGAAGAAGAGGAAGACAAAGAAAAAGATGGGAAGATAATATCAAAGAATGGACTGGATTACAACTAGGCGATGCTATGCGTAGGGCAGAAGACCGAGAGGAATGGAGAAGAATAGTGTACATGTCATCTTTGGCGCCCCAACGGTCGAAGGACTACGGGACCTGATGATGATGATGATGATGATCACTGTGTATTATCCTAATTCCTTCTGCAAGATAGCCTAGTATTATTGATACATATGAGGGCCATGGCCTACCTGGGAGATTGCAGTGTCTACCCCCCTCTATCTCTTGATATAAAGATAGATAGTCATCTGAGCCAGCCCCCTGTCTTTGGGGGACATACTTCTACTATTGTTTGTCCTTCGCATGCATTTGTTTAAAGTAAGGGACTGTTGGTTAATTCATCAGCCTCACTCTCTTGTCCACCGGCAAGACTGGAAATAGACCAGGATGCAGTAGATGACCAGAGGTGTGTTTTGCATCTCACTGTGCTTTTTATGCGTTTCACATCACAGGAGTGGAGCTGTCGTAATTTTCATTATATCAATGGACCACCTATACCCCCTTTGGGACTCAACCTCTGGGCTTTAATTTCGGAGTTTGCCTTCTCTTATATGAGTTGCCACCCAAGGTTAACGAGTTCCATCCAAGCGGGGTGCTGGTGATGTTTTAACTTGTCCAGGCTTTTCCTGGGGATTGAGTGCCATAAACTTGTTGCTATGTCTGTGTTGATTACATAACCTTCAGTATTTGATAGAGATGAACTTTGGCTTCCAGACTGGCAAGGTACAGAGGTCGACGAAAATTTGGTGGATGCAATTTTATTGAACACCACCCGAATAGGACATGGATTCGCTTTGTCCAAACATCCAAACCTGGCTAAGATTGTCAGAACCAGGCAGATTGGTGTGGAGGTCAACCCGATATCCAACCAGGTCAGTGATGTAGACCCCTTTGTCTTTGTGGGGTGCAGGCAATGCCAAAGTATCTTTGGGGGCTACAAAAGATTTTTTCAATAGTGTATGTGGAAACTGTTTATTGAATTTAACTAATTTTTAACAATAAAATCAAAAATTATGTTTCATGTTATATTTCTCGTGATAATCGGAAGATCAAATTTTTTTTAAAGCAAAAAAACATCAACAATTATGTTAAGAGAAATGTCCTCCAGACAGGCATAATGTAGATTTAAAATAAGATCTTCATCTTTCTGTTGGCATTTACAGTCGGTCTCTTGCCAAATGTCTTGTTGTCCCTCTAAAACAAATATTTACTGGTATCTGAAATTGGGTCGTTGGACTGGAATGTAATCCACATTGGGTAATTGATTAATTTCCCATAGATGTTTGTGTGGGAGCAGCGATTCCCAAACTGGTTTCTGTTGAATCTTAGGGTTCTAAAAGGGATTTCTGAGATGGCCGCAAAAAAAAATCTACCGGTGTTGAAAAATCAATGTTTTTTAAAAAAAAGATTTTAAAATAAAACCACACTAGCACAACTTTTCATTGCCGACAGTCATCCAGGGAGCTAACAAGGAAAATTAGCAATCCAGGGAGCTAACAAGGAAAATCAGTTCATCATTTGGCTGTAGGAATAGCAGAGGAATGTATAGTGCCATGGTAAAACACCTGTGCCATTGACAATGACCCTAAACTTGATTCTCAAGAAGCTGACATTCTTAATATGGTTACCATTTAAGCCATTGGGATAGAAAGTACAGATTTAACATTTTTTTAGGAATTGGGAAATACAAATGAATCTTAACTATTTTTAGGATCTATTCTTATTGGAAATACAGAACATCCAGATGGCCAATGGGTCATTTGCAGTAAAATCCCAATCATCAGTACATTATGTACTTACATGGCTGTTACATCCAGGAAACCTAGTGACATTATCACATTTTTTTGATGACAAAGTAAGATGATTGAAAAGTGGACTTGAAATACGTGTTTTGAGCTGGCTTTCACCATCACATTCATCCCATCAAGTGTTAATTTTATGTTTCCTGGTAACAAAGAAATTAAATGTTTTTTAAAGGGTTGTTAGAGCTTGGGAACCCCTGGGCTAGATGCCGCTGTGCGACGATTAAAAATCGGGGCACAAAATTGCTGGTCATGAAACAATTAAAAAAAGGAAATAAACAAAGGAAACAAAATGTGGATATGATTTATTCTGGGAAGTTCATATCTTATTTAATTTAATGACTTTGTAAGAAAACAAAAGTGCCAAAATGGCCGCCCAGAAAGTTAATATTCCTTGAGTTAGAGAAATACAAGTTTGCTGATTTTATTTTCACTCTTCATTAAAGATTTCTTATTGATGTGAATTCTAAAGTTTGATAAAATGTTTCACCTGCAGCTGTTAAGGCTTGTGACGGATCTACGTAACCACCCTATGAATGGGCTCTTGGCCCAAGACTACCCCATTGTGATTAGTTCCGATGATCCCTCCGTCTGGGAGTCATATCCCCTGTCCCATGATTTTTACATGGCTTTTATGGCCATGTCCAGCAAGGACGCAGATTTGACATTCCTCAAGCAGTTGGCAATCAACTCCATCAGGTATGTACGGAGACGTGTGCAACGTTAGTTCCTTGGTTGTAAGACAGTCACAAAGGGTTGGAACTGTCAACTCTGTCAGTGTATAAAAAATGAAACACATTCTTATAATCCATCGATTAAATTTCAAAATAAAACACAGCTAATTTAAAACATTCCAATGGTTTTAATTTTTATATGATCTCAAAGTGTCCAAAGTGAAAAAAGATTTTAATGTCGTTGATTTCAACAACATTCATCGATTCAATCTTTAGTGGTAGCAAGATTTAAAAATTTTAGAATAATTTTTATGAAAATATTTAAAATATATGTTATCACCCAAGGGTGCACATTTTAAGATGGTTGTTTATTTTCTAACCCCCCCCCCCCCCCAGGTATAGCGCCATGAGTAAAAGTGAGAAAAAAGCAGCCACAGCCAAGTGGGAACAGAGCTGGAGTATTTTCATTAAGACATATCTAGGTCAAAGGTCAAAGGTCTACATCTAAGCTCAAACCTTTGTTCAATGAACAAGACATATCTAAGTCAAAGGCCAAAGGTCTACATCTAAGCTCAAACCTTTGTTCAATGAACAAGACATATCTAAGTCAAAGGCCAAAGGTCTACATCTAATCTCAAACCTTTGTTCAATGAACATAATCCAATGTACCAGAACTGAAAACTCTGATACCAAAAAAATTACAAGTCTCATATGAACCATGACACGTTTGATGTCATTTAGACAAGTTAAGAGTTCTAAGGTCTTCTTGCTGGGTAATTATTACAAGAGAGTTTTTTTTTTCCTTTAAGAGTTTAACCTAGCTTCTGTATGTCACTAATGTCATGTTAAAACCAGGGTGCCTTCAATGTCATCTTAAACCAGCATTTGAATAATGTTATTTTACACCAGGAAGTCATTAATGTCATGTGAAACCAGGAAGTCATTAATGTCATGTGAAACCTGGATGACATTCATGTCATGTTAAACCAGGATGTTATTGATGTCATGTTAAACCAGGATGTCATTGATGTCATGTTTACCTAGAATGTCATTGATGTCATGTTAAACCTAGGATGTTATTGATGTCATGTTAAACCTAGGATGCCATTAATGTCATGTTAAACCCAGGATGTCATTGATGTCATGTTAAACCAGGATGTCATTGATGTCATGTTAAACCTAGGATGCCATTAATGTCATGTTAAACCTAGGATGTTATTGATATCATGTTAAACCTAGGATGTCATTGATGTCATGTTAAACCCAGGATGTCATTGATGTCATGTTTACCTAGGATGTCATTGATGTCATGTTAAACCTAGGATGCCATTAATGGCATGTTAAACCTAGGATTTTATTGATGTCATGTTAAACATAGGATGTCATTGATGTCATGTTAAACCCAGGATGTCATTGATGTTGTGTTAAACCTAGGATGCCATTGATGTCATGTTAAACATAGGATGTCATTTTCTTTAATTAGTCAAAATTGCTGAAATTAAAATTATAACATTAATGAGGGAAATTAATGAAAGTTAAACTATGGGTTCAGATTATGTGCACTCTTTACTAATTATGTGCACTCTATACTAATTTCCATTTCGAATATGAACTTTGAACAAAACTTTTCTCAGGAATACAGTGGGTACCAGTACTTAATGGGTACCAGTACATAATGGGTACCAGTATTTAATGGGTACCTGTACTTAAGTTTGCCGTCATAGTATAAAAGTTGTCGGATGACCAACTTCACGTGTTCAGATGACCCATACTACCTTCCAGAATCAAATGGTTCTTAAAATGAAGAAAATGTGTGGACAAAAAAAAGTCATCCGGTTTACTGTTCATCCGGTTTAACTGTTCATCTGGTTTACTGTTCATCCGGTTTACAGTTCATCCAGTTCATTTAATCATCCATTTATCATTAAATCAGTAGAATTGTTAGCAGAAGTGAACTTCTCTCAATATTCTTTGACATATTTTATGTTGACCAATGATGGATCTGTTGTATCCAATCTCACAGTTACGGGCACAACTATCCATATTTGTTTCACAATTATTAAAAGTGCCATTAATGCTATAGTTACCCCTTTTGCTGGTTAAAATTTTTTTTTTATTTCTAAGCCAAGGAGGTTTCTACAATCATTGAACCAAATTTGTACATGATTAAATGAAGTGTGTTTTTGTTTTGTGATTGTATGGCTGTAAACATTTTATTCACTATTTAATTGCTTTAAAATGGGTGGCAGAGTGGTCTAAACTTAGCCAAGCACGCTTGGAGTTCAATCCCCACCAAAGCCCAGTCAAGCAAAAACACCACCAGCACCCTGGGTGGATGGGACTCGTTAACCTTGGACGGCAACCCATCTAAGAGAAGGAAACTCCGAATTCAAACCCGGAGATAAAGTGGATACAATAAAACATTCCGGCAACTCCTGCGACGCCACTGGTGCCAAGCTGCATCATCCACATGATGTTCCCTTGGGGTTATCAAGCGGCGTGGAGAGAGGCGATTTGCTGTTGGGAACCAGCTTATAATCCTAGAAGAATAATCCCAGGCCTTGTGGACTTCGTCCTGCGAATTCCACACCATCTTCACCTTGTGACGGACGGATGCCAGCAAAAAAAAAATTGCTTTAAAATGTTGTTTTAAATTTCCCTATTTTATGAATTCGCTTTTAAATCGCAAACCTTAAAATTTTTATTAACAAAGCTGAGTATTAATTTTAAAACTTAAACAAGTGATAATATGTATCTTTTAAAAAAAAATATTTCAATCTTTTTTTTACAATTCAATCAACTCAAGGTTATTTTAAACATTCCTTGAGGATAAAAGTATCAACTGGAGATCAAGACCTAGCAATGACAAATGATTGTGTTTGTCCAGCTAAATGTCTCACTGGTGATAACTCAGTATTGTTGTTATGTGTTTAATCTTATAACAGCTTTTGTCTTTTTCATGATTCTTTCTTACATTTTTACGTTTAATTTGAACATCTGGCAAATGAAATTTTTGTTCTAAAAAAACATGAATATTTATTTAATTTTTAATAAACCATGTTTACCATGCTATTTCTCATAATATATATTTATCCCCTGATTTATTCTGTGAGCTGTGACTGAACTTATAACATTAGACTACCGGATACTTTTCTTTTAGGTAGTGTAACAGACTACCAGATATTTTTCTTTTAGGTAGTGTAACATTGGTCTCAGTCTTTTGACTTTGTTGAGGTATTTTACAGGGAGTTGACCTCCTCCCCAAGAATAGATGCCTTCCTGGATAGAGTCCATCTCACCATGGCTATTCCCACATAACAAAGTCCATATCACCATGGCTATTCCCGCATAACAAAGTCCATATCACCATGGCTATTCCCACATAACAAAGTCCATATCACCATGGCTATTCTCACGGGATAGAGTCAAGGGTTAAGTTGGACTTTGTACCACCTGATCAAGAGCCGGGCAAAAGTACCCCCGGGAGGGAGGGGGGCAAGATAATTTTTTTGAGATCCTCTCAATATTTATTGCTTTATTTTTCCAACAAATAGTCACATGGCACAACTCTTACATTTTGACCACTTACCGAAGAATAGGTGGCATCTAGCTGTCTCATCACTATCACTTGTGTGTTCTTTTTTTATGCTCTCCTCAGTCATATGGTGAATTATTTCTCCATGTGCACACAGCTGCTTATAACGTACTGGATAAACTCATTTAAGTTTTACTTCTTATTTCGTTTCATTCTGCTCTTGCTAGTGGTTAAAGTTTTAGCTAGTGTTACATTTAAACTGTAAGTTGTTTTTTTATAGCAGTTTCCGAATCTGCTTCTGCCTTATGCTTTAAGCAAACGTCTTATTCTTAAATTGTATCTTTTAAAGCTTTTTAGCGTGTTTACACTGTAATATGCTTTGCAAATTGTGTGACAATAAAATTATTTTCTTTACACATCACATGTAGTGTTTAAAAAATATTGATCTTGGTCAAGAAAGTCTGAGTGAACAAGCTATGATTGGTCAGTTGGTCAAGAAAGTCTGAGTGAACAAGCTATGATTGCTCAGTTGGTCAAGAAAGTCTGAGGGTACAAGCTATAATTATGATTGGTCAGTTGGTCAAGAAAGTCTGAGTGTACAAGCTATGATTGGTCAGTTGGTCAAGAAAGTCTGAGTGAACAAGCTATGATTGCTCAGTTGGTCAAGAAAGTCTGAGTGAACAAGCTATGATTGCTCAGTTGGTCAAGAAAGTCTGAGTGAACAAGCTATGATTGGTCAGTTGGTCAAGAAAGTCTGAGGGTACAAGCTATGATTATGATTGGTCAGTTGGTGTCTGAGCGTACAGGGTTGACAACTACAAAATTCAAAAAAATCACTGACAAATATTCTAAGTCTCTACAATTTTTAGGGGCCAACAAGATTTATATTTACTCAAAACTCACGAAGCTAATTAAATATAATATATATTATAAATATACATAATATTATTAATATGTAGGACTCTTTTTATTATTATCATTTCAGTATGACTTTATGATTATGTCATATGACCATTTAGTTTGAGCCTCTTTTGTAACGTTGCTTTTATTGTACGACATTCTCATCAGTGTTGAAATTCTCCTGATCATGATCATACAAGTTTAAAGCAAGCCAAGATATGAAGTCACTCGAGTGGAGGTATTCCGATTTGTTTCGCTTCAAAAAAAAAAAAGTTTTACAATGCCACATCTTTTTTACGGACATGTCCGATTAGTCCGTACAAACTTATTAAGTCATTTTAGGTAGAATTTTTTTACGGGACTTCAAGTAAATGGACCCTGCTTTGAAATAGACAAAACTAGATACGCTAATAACGTCAAGGAGTATTACGTCACGGTAAATGCCTCAGAATTTGAGAGCTATTTACTACAAATGCTTTGCTGAATTTCTTTAATGTTGGAGTGATAATTCATATTGCAACTGAACATATTTTGTCGGTGTATTTGAAAACATTCACTGGTTAATGATCACTCCCTCATACAACCGTACAAGTCAACAAATTCAAAAGAGCAACAGCATATTTATAACTTTTAATCAAAAGTCAAATCAGAATAGAAAAGCTTTGTCAAAGTTTGACTTAAATAATAGAATACATCTGTACTAGATAAGAGACATTATATTATACTATTGTTTAACTCTGACTTAATACTGCCTAATTGTTACTGACAAACCTTTTTTTTTTACTGACACTGACAACTGGTTCTTTACTGACACCGACCATTGGTTAATTCCTGACGTTACCACTGGTTACTGACACTGACCGCTGGTTACAGACACTGTATACCGAAACAGCGTTAAAAACCTTTTTGTATTCGAAGGTCTTAGATTAAACAACACTGACAGTTACTTAAATTAAAGGAAATACCGTAATGCCCCCCCCCCCACGCGGGGGAAAAAAGCACAAAAGGGCTTCATTGAACACGTATTCGATATTTAATTAAATACAGGCTCCCTAGATCTGGACACGAGTAACAACATATTCCACTTGGCCCATCGCCGTTCATGAACTTCATACTACGCCTTGGCCTGACTAACAACACTACGCTTGGTCATTCGCCGGACATTCAGAGCGTCTTCTGCCAGGGTGTGTTGACGGTTTCTTCTTTTTCTGTAAATGTAGACGAGTCAATGTTTTAGGTTAAAAATCATCGGCTCAAATAATTGGGAAATCATCCATTGGAATTAGGGGGAAATAATCCATTGGAATTAGGGGGAATCATCCATTGGAATTAGGGGGAATCATCCATTGGATAAGGGGGAAATCATCCATTGGATTAAGTGGGAAATCATACATTGGAATTAGGGGAGAATCATCCATTGGAATAAGGGGGAAACATCCATTGGAATTAGGGGGAAATCATCCATTGGAATTAGCGTGGAAATCATCCATTGGAATTAAGGGGAAATCTTCCATTGGAACTAGAGGGGAAATCATCCATTGAAATATGGGGGAAATCATCCATTGGAATAGGGGGGGAAATCAACCATTGGAATAAGGGGAAATCATCCATTGGAATTAGGGGAAATCATCCATTGGAATTAGGGGGGAAATCATTCATTAAACTCAGTGGCGTAACTAGCGTTGGTGCCGCTCAAGCTTTTTGCCACCCACTTTCACACAAAAATGCAGTTTGCCGAAAATGCCACCCCTCAATATAAGGGGAAAAACCAACCGTCAATATAAGGGGAAAAGCCAACACTTAATATGAAATATAAGGGAAAAACCAACCCACAATATAAGGGGGAAAGCCAACTCTCCATATAATTAAAAAGCCACACCTTGGTATAAGGTTGAAAAGACACTCCTCATTTTAAGGGGAAAGCCAACTCTCAATATAAGGGGAAAGCCAACTCTCAATATAAGGGGAAAGCCAACTCTTAATATAAGGGGAAAGCCAACTCTCAATATAAGGGGAAAGCCAACTCTCTATATAAGGGGGAAAGCCAACTCTCAATATAAGGGGAAAGCCAATTCTCAATATAAGTGGCAAGGCCAACCTAAATATAAGGGGGAAAGCCAACTCTCAATATAAGTGGCAAGGCCAACCTCAATTTAAGGGGGAAAGCCAACTCTCAATATAATTAAAAAGCCACCCCTCCGTATAAGGGGAAAAGCCACCCTTCAATATAAGGAAATAAAGCCACCCGCCTTTTAAAAAAAATGTCATAAAACATACTATTTGGCATTATTCATATATTATATTTTGCTATCACTGGAAGGAGGACGTATTACGTAATGTGTCCAGACACTTAGTTCAATAATAACAACGACAGTATAAATGAGTCCACTTACGATGCTAGCATGCAGAGAAACACCAAGGGAACTAACAATAGACACGGCAAGAGGATCAACAAAGTACGATATTTTTCTGCAATTTGAAGAAAATGTAACACGGCCGGCAACGTGATTGCTTAGAGATTAAATGATTGACTAAGAGAAACCTGTTAGTTTAGAGATTATATGGTGGATGGTTGGTAACTTGTTAGTTTAGAGATTAAATGGTGGATGGTTGGTAACTTGTTAGTTTAGAGATTAAATGGTGGATGGTTGGTAACTTGTTAGTTTAGAGATTAAATGGTGGATGGTTGGTAACTTGTTAGTTTAGAGATTAAATGGTGGATGGTTGGTAACTTGTAAGTTTAGAACTCAACTCATCCGGGGGCCGCAGAAAGTAGAGTCTGCGTGAGACTGGGCCGCATCGAGTATTCCACAAAAAAGCGATTACAAATTCAATAAAGTACAACTGTTACAAATCTAATCTATTCAAACTTTATTGATAAATATAAAAACATTAAGGGTTCTCAAGCACCAGGCTTCACTTTCTTCCCTCTACTGCTTGTTGCCAGAGATCTGGCGGCGCTTCTTCTTACACAGCTGAGCAACATTTGGCTTGAGGGAGGAAGCAACTGAGACCCTCAGTATTGCTTGAAGATGCTCATCAGTGTTTCGCCCTGAACTTTGACTTGTTATAGTTCATAGTGGAAAAGAGCTTTTCACACAGACAGGCACACGTTTCGCTGGAACAATCTGGAAATCTCAGGAAAGGTGGAGGGCAATGCTCTCATAAATTGTACATGCTTGTCCATTCACCTCCCTGAACTTAGTCTTGAGCTTAGAATTGCACTGAAGATCAATCAGCTCCATTTGAAGCGCAAAAAAAAAAAAAAGTGTGTGTGTGGGGGGGGGGGGGGGGGGGGTATTTTACACATTGAAGGAGAAAGGGTCAGCAAAAATTTGAAAATTGGCTCTGTGTGTTTGGAAGTCTGCAAACATGTGATCAAATTCTTCCTGTAGCTTTGCAATACCATCAGTATACTTACTACTTTGCATGTAGGGAAATGGCAGAGGTTTCTCTGAGACCATAACACACGTTTTGTGCAGAATGCACTGACATTGGTATAGGCAACACTGACAAGCTGTCCGTGGTCTTGTAACTTCTTGTTGAGCACATTCGGCTCCCGTGTAATGTCAACAAGGAAAGCCAAGTTCATGAGCCATTTGGGATCACTTAGTACAGGAACAGCCACCCCCATCCTTCACATAGTACAGGAACAGCCACCCCATCCTTCACTTAGTACAGGAACAGCCACCCCATCCTTCACTTAGTACAGGAACAGCCACCCCATCCTTCACTTAGTACAGGAACAGCCACCCCATCCTTCACTTAGTACAGGAACAACCACCCCATCCTTCACTTAGTACAGGAACAGCCACCCCATCCTTCACTTAGTACAGGAACAGCCACCCCATCCTTCACTTAGTACAGGAACAGCCACCCCATCCTTCACTTAGTACAAGAACAACCACCCCATCCTTCACTTAGTCCAGGAACAGCCACCCCATCCTTCACTTAGTACAGGAACAGCCACCCCATCCTTCACTTAGTACAGGAACAACCACCCCATCCTTCTAAATGAATGCTTTAAATGCTTAAACTTGTACAAACAGTAGGCAGGAGCTGGCCATATTTATGAGTTATTGATGCGAAGGGAGATGCTATTGTAGGAGAATGAATTTTGATTTTTTTATCGTAGAAAAGGCCTTTTTGACTAACTCTATTTTGAAAGTGACCAAGCTGACAGGCTCGGGATTTCCCTCACTCGTTAACACTAGCGGCAATTTTATTAGGGTTTTTTTTTGATAGTGTGTCAGATTGCTACGATTTGCACAAATATGGTTGTGCTCTATCCACTAACTGACTATTAAAACCTTTCTCAAAACCACATTTTGGCCATTGTCTCATAAAATGCTATAAAATAAAAACTTTTAATCCGAACTTAAAACGGGTTTTGCCATTATAATCAACGTCCAAATCTATACAAACATAATAAAAAATCAGAATTAGACTAGTCGGTGAGATTGGACTGAAACGGTCGCAGAGGGTCACATTGTAGATATGAGAATGAGGGAAAACGCGCAGGCAGCATTAACACTCAACTTTGCCGTCAGGTATCGGGCAGCAAACTATCGTCTTGCGGGCCGCAAACGGCCCGCGTGCCGCGAGTTTGAGACCCCTGGTTTAGAGATTAAATGGTTGATAACTGGTTAGTTTAGAGAGTAGATGGTCGATGGTGGTCTCGCTGTAAATTTAGAGATGAAACAAAGTGAAAAGAAGACTTACGTTCACATTTGCCGTTTCTTCTATCGACACAGTCTCCGCCACACTTGTGGAAGCACGAGCCGGCACAGTCTTCGCCATACTCATTCACCTCGCATTCTGATTGGATGAGGGAGACAAACGCCATCTTTATTTTGTAAAAAGTCTGCTACAGTATTTGAAGAGTGCTGGTTATGAAGTTTAGAATTTCTTTATACACACAACTATTGTTAGGCTTATTGTTATTTCCAGTTAAATTGTACTGTCCGAAAAAACATATGATGACAATAATAAATGGCTGGTCTACCTGTTTACGTGTGTAAAACATATTTAATGGCTTGGTAAGACGACACGGTGCCTATAGTAAGTCACACATTATGTGAGGAAGTTCACTGAACAAGATACAACACCTGATCCAAGTGCACACAATATCCCACTATACTCACGCCGATTGCGCACAATGTCCGTAACCTACTTACAAATATGTAAGTGTGTGGGAGGGTGGAAGGCCTAGAAAGAACCCACCTTTATTGCATCCAACGGCGGCGTTTTTAAATCCTACATGACAACGGGTGCATCGTCCTGTGACGTCATCGCAGTCGTCGATACAGTGGATGCAGCTTTGGTCGCAGTTGGCCCCCCACGTGAAGTTCAGGGCACAAGCTGGGGGCGTAAGTAAAACATTGCTTTGAGGTACGCGGGGGGGGGGGGGGGAGTTTTCAAAAAAGGGGTAAATGCCCACAGCAATATCCCC
The DNA here is from genome assembly GCA_964017045.1 of Omphiscola glabra. Lineage (NCBI taxonomy): Eukaryota > Metazoa > Mollusca > Gastropoda > Lymnaeidae > Omphiscola > Omphiscola glabra. The sequence goes on along the minus strand of OZ024802.1, from coordinate 27,331,730 downwards.
TTATGTATATAAAATGTAGCTTAAATGCCCACAGCAATATCCCCTTATGTATATAAAATGTAGCTTAAATGCCCACAGCAACATCTCCTTAAATATATAAAATGTAGCTCCAATGCCCACAGCAACATCCACTTAAATAAATAAAAGTAGCTCCCATGCCCACAACAACATCTCCTTAAATTTATAAAATATAGCTCCAATGCCCACAGCAACATCCCCATAAATATCACAATTATAAATAAGGCCAATACATAAGCCACATTTCCTTAGCTATATTAATGCAAGATGCATTCTGGCCACATAAGTTTAGGATTTACAGAGTTACACCACCCACCCCCACCCACAAAAACACACTTAAAAACAAATTTCGTTAAGGGATAAAGCTTTATCAGGTCAGGCAAAGACTTCATTTCTACTGTGTGTCTGAGTAAGACTTCATTTCTATCGTGCGTCTGAGTAAGACTTCATTTCTATCGTGCGTCTGAGTAAGACTTCATTTCTATCATGCGTCTCAGTAAGACTTAATTTCTACCGTGCATCTGAGTAAGACTTCATTTCTACCGTGCGTCTGAGTAAGACTTCATTTCTACCATGCGTCTGAGTAAGACTTCATTTCTACCGTGTGTCTGAGTAAGACTTGCGCATTGGCTTTTTGTCACCCACAATACGTTACGAGGCAGACGTTGCGTTGTCACCCACAATACGTTACAAGGCAGACGTTAGGTTTGATTTATTGGAGTACTTATATAGCGCTCATTTCCATGCTATGAAGGCATGCTCACGGCGCTCCGATTTGCAAAAATGATCGAGAAGTCTCACTGCTGCCTGTTAGGCGCACGTGAAATCTCCTCATAGAGAGACAGATGACTGCGCATTAATAAGCACACACTACGTTACAAGGCAGGCGTTGGGTTGTCACCCAGAATACGTTACGAGGCACGCGTTGGGTTGTCACCCAGAATACGTTACGAGGAAGGCGTTGGGTTGTCTCCCACAATACGTTACAAGGCAGACGGTGGGTTGTCTCCCACAATACGTTACAAGGCAGACGTTACGAGTTCAATCCTGGAGCTCAATTCTCGAACAATCAGATTCTTCCAGATGAAATTACTACGCAGGAAACTACAGCGTGGCTTCTACCTTTTATTACGTCATTGCTTTATAAACATTCGGGATCGTTGATATGTTATCTGTTTTGTTAAAGACCTACAAAGCCATGGTTTATCGTCTTTGTTAAAGACCTACAAAGCCATAGTTTATCGTCTTTGTTAAAGACCTAGAAAGCCATGGTTTATCGTCTTTGTTAAAGACCTACAAAGCCATGGTTTATCGTCTTTGTTAAAGACCTACAAAGCCATAGTTTATCGACTTTGTTAAAGACCTAGAAAGCCATAGTTTATCGTCTTTGTTAAAGACCTAGAAAGCCATAGTTTATCGTCTTTGTTAAAGACCTAGAAAGCCATAGTTTATCGTCTTTGTTAAAGACCTACAAAGCCATAGTTTATCGTCTTTGTTAAAGACCTAGAAAGCCATAGTTTATCGTCTTTGTTAAAGACCTAGAAAGCCATGGTTTATCGTCTTTGTTAAAGACCTAGAGAGCCATAGTTTATCGTCTTTGTTAAAGACCTAGAAAGCCATAGTTTATCGTCTTTGTTAAAGACCTAGAAAGCCATAGTTTATCGTCTTTGTTAAAGACCTAGAAAGCCATAGTTTATCGTCTTTGTTAAAGACCTAGAGAGCCATGGTTTATCGACTTTGTTAAAGACCTAGAGAGCCATGGTTTATCGTCTTTGTTAAAGATCTAGAAAGCCATGGTTTATCGTCTTTGTTAAAGACCTACAAAGCCATAGTTTATCGTCTTTGTTAAAGACCTAGAAAGCCATGGTTTATCGTCTTTGTTAAAGACCTACAAAGCCATGGTTTATCGTCTTTGTTAAAGACCTAGAAAGCCATGGTTTATCGTCTTTGTTAAAGACCTACAAAGCCATGGTTTATCGTCTTTGTTAAAGACCTACAAAGCCATAGTTTATCGACTTTGTTAAAGACCTAGAAAGCCATAGTTTATCGTCTTTGTTAAAGACCTAGAAAGCCATAGTTTATCGTCTTTGTTAAAGACCTAGAAAGCCATAGTTTATCGTCTTTGTTAAAGACCTAGAAAGCCATAGTTTATCGTCTTTGTTAAAGACCTAGAAAGCCATAGTTTATCGTCTTTGTTAAAGACCTAGAAAGCCATGGTTTATCGTCTTTGTTAAAGACCTAGAGAGCCATAGTTTATCGTCTTTGTTAAAGACCTAGAAAGCCATAGTTTATCGTCTTTGTTAAAGACCTAGAAAGCCATAGTTTATCGTCTTTGTTAAAGACCTAGAAAGCCATAGTTTATCGTCTTTGTTAAAGACCTAGAGAGCCATGGTTTATCGACTTTGTTAAAGACCTAGAGAGCCATGGTTTATCGTCTTTGTTAAAGATCTAGAAAGCCATGGTTTATCGTCTTTGTTAAAGACCTAGAAAGCCATAGTTTATCGTCTTTTTTTAAGGACCTAGGTTTATGGCTTAGTTAGATCACGGGCATGATAGGTTTATGGCTTAGTTAGAACACAGGCAAGTCATAGGTTTATGACTTAGTTAGTAGAACACAGGAAAGTCATAGGTTTATGACTTAGTTAGTAGAACTCAGGCAAGTCATAGGTTTATGATTTAGTTAGTAGATCACAGGCAAGTCATAGGTTTATGATTTAGTTAGTAGATCACAGGCAAGTCATAGGTTTATGATTTAGTTAGTAGATCACAGGCAAGTCATAGGTTTATGATTTAGTTAGTAGATCACAGGCAAGTCATAGGTTTATGATTTAGTTAGTAGATCACAGGCAAGTCATAGGTTTATGACTTAGTAGAACACAGGCAAGTCATAGGTTTATGATTTAGTTAGTAGATCACAGGCAAGTCATAGGTTTATGATTTAGTTAGTAGATCACATGCAAGTCATAGGTTTATGATTTAGTTAGTAGATCACAGGCAAGTCATAGGTTTATGATTTAGTTAGTAGATCACAGGCAAGTCATAGGTTTATGACTTAGTTAGTAGAACACAGGCAAGTCATAGGTTTATGACTTAATTAGTAGAACACAGGCAAGTCATAGGTTTTGATTTAGTTAGTAGATCACAGGCAAGTCATAGGTTTATGACTTAGTAGATCACAGGCAAGAAATAAGTTTATGATTTAGTTAGTAGATCACAGGCAAGTCATAGGTTTATGACTTAGTAGAACACAGGCAAGTCATAGGTTTATGATTTAGTTAGCAGATCACAGGCAAGTCATAGGTTTATGATTTAGTTAGTAGATCACATGCAAGTCATAGGTTTATGACTTAGTAGAACACAGGCAAGACATAGGTTTATGACTTAGTTAGTAGAACACAGGCAAGTCATAGGTTTATGACTTAATAGAACACAGGCAAGTCATCGGTTTATGATTTAGTTAGTAGATCACAGGCAAGTCATAGGTTTATGACTTAGTAGAACACAGGCAAGTCATAGGTTTATGACTTAGTTAGTAGAACACAGGCAAGTCATAGGTTTATGATTTCGTTAGTAGATCACAGGCAAGTCATAGGTTTATGACGTAGTAGAACACAGGCAAGTCGTAGATTTATGACTTAGTTAGTAGATCACAGGCAAGTCATAGGTTTATGACCTAGTTAGTAGAACACAGGCAAGTCATAGGTTTATGACTTAGTTAGTAGAACACAGGCAAGTCATAGGTTTATGACTTAGTTAGTAGATCACAGGCAAGTCATAGGTTTATGACTTAGTAGAACACAGGCAAGTCTTAGGTTTATGATTTAGTTTGGGCTATCAGCCATCTTGATGCCAAACTGTTTTAACGCACTACTTAAAATAATATTACAAGATGGTGTCCAATCTTACCTTCACATTCTCCTGTCGAGCGATTGATACAGTCCCGCCCACATTTGTCTATGCACGAGCCGAGGCAGTCCTTGCCGTATTCGAACTCTTCACAAGCTGAAACCAGACGAGAAAGACGAAATTACGTCAGCATTAATTTAGTGGTATTTTATAAGATATTTTTTCCCAGCTGTAATGCTGTTGGCGTGAGTTTAAATTTGAATACAATGGTCAAAATTGTCATAGAATTTTAAAAAAAAAAATACTTGTGGCAACCAAGCAACGAAGGCTTGAACCACTCACCTGTGTCATAGTCCCCAGATGAATGTTTAAACCACTCACCGTTATCACAACCGCCAAATGAATGTTTGAACCCTTCCTTGCAGTGGGCGCACGCCCCGCTGTCCTCGATGCAGTCCTCGGCGCAGTTGATGCAGCTCCTCTCACACGTGGGTCCCCAGGTGTACGGCGTTGGACATCCTGCAAAAGGGTTAGGGGAAAAAAATGGACTTGGAAATCGCAGATGGTCTGATCAGTATGTGCGCACCTCTGTCTTTTAGTGTCAGTCGGGTCTTTTTCTGAATCTGAGACCGAGCTGGCATCTGATTCGCTGAAACTGCCACCACGGCTGAGACATTGCTGGGGTATAACAATATGTGTCACCGGACACTAGTGTCGACAAACTTAAATCCCTCAAAGTGTTTGTTGTTGTTGTTTTTGTTACTCAAATGTGGCATTTATCTTGAAATGTTTCCTAGAACTCTTGGCCCTCACTCTACCACACTACTCCACACACACAAAGGTACCTGCTCTTGGCACTCACACTACAACACTTCTCCACACACACACACACACACGAAGGTACCTGCTCTTGGCACTCACACTACAACACTTCTCTACACACACACACAAAGGTACCTAGTCCACACACATAAATGTACCTGCTCAATTAATCTCTCGCTTAAAATATCCTTTACATGTACACACTTAGTGGATGAAGCCAATGCATCCACACATAGCAGGGTTTTTATGTTATTTATCCATTTAGCTTGTCATACCCCACATATCTCAACCCGATGCATCAAAATGTTGAAGACATTTATGACACATCTATCGGCAGAGGCGGCGATCTGGGAAGGGTCCTCAAAAAAAAAAAAAATTCCCATTCTCTATTCTTTTTAAAATCCTTTATATTTACTTCGCTTTTGTTCGTGTCTTTCTTTCTTTCTTTCTTTCTTTCTATCTTTCTTTCTTTCTTTCTTTCTTTCTTTCTTTCTATCTTTCTTTCTATCTTTCTTTCTTTCTTTCTTTCTGTCTTTCTTTCTTTCTTTCTTTCTGTCTTTCTTTCTTTCTTTCTTTCTTTCTTTCTTTCTTTCTTTCTATCTTTCTTTCTGTCTTTCTTTCTTTCTTTCTGTCTTTCTTTCTTTCTTTCTTTCTGTCTTGCTTTCTTTCTTTCTTTCTTTCTGTCTTGCTTTCTTTCTTTCTTTCTTACTTTCTTTCTTTCTTTCTGTCTTTCTTTCTTTCTTTCTATCTTTCTTTCTTTCTTTATGTCTTTCTTTCTTTCTTTCTTTCTGTCTTGCTTTCTTTCTTTCTTTCTTTCTTTCTTTCTTTCTTTCTTTCTTACTTTCTTTCTTTCTTTCTTTCTGTCTTTCTTTCTTTCTTTCTATCTTTCTTTCTTTCTTTCTGTCTTTCTTTCTTTCTTTCTTTCTGTCTTTCTTTCTTTCTTTCTTTCTTTCTTTCTATCTTTCTTTCTGTCTTTCTTTCTTTCTTTCTGTCTTTCTTTCTTTCTTTCTTTCTTTCTTTCTGTCTTGCTTTCTTTCTTTCTTTCTTTCTGTCTTGCTTTCTTTCTTTCTTTCTTACTTTCTTTCTTTCTTTCTGTCTTTCTTTCTTTCTTTCTATCTTTCTTTCTTTCTTTATGTCTTTCTTTCTTTCTTTCTTTCTTTCTTTCTGTCTTGCTTTCTTTCTTTCTTTCTTTCTTTCTTTCTTTCTTTCTTACTTTCTTTCTTTCTTTCTTTCTGTCTTTCTTTCTTTCTTTCTATCTTTCTTTCTTTCTTTATGTCTTTCTTTCTTTCTTTCTTTCTGTCTTGCTTTCTTTCTTTCTTTCTTTATTTCTTTCTGTCTTGCTTTCTTTCTTTCTTACTTTCTCTCTTTCTATCTTTCTTTCTTTCTTACTTTCTTTCTTTCTGTCTTTCTTTCTGTCTTTCTTTCTTTCTATCTTTCTTTCTTTCTTTCTTTCTTTCTATCTTTCTTTCTTTCTTTCTTTCTTTCTGTCTTTCTTTCTTTCTTTCTTTCTATCTTTCTTTCTTTCTTTCTATCTTTCTTTCTTTCTTTCTTTCTGTCTTTCTTTCTTTCTTTCTTTCTTTCTTTCTTTCTTTCTTTCTGGGTGTGTGACAAAATCTTCGAACGGCTAATTGACCCACTTCCCGTCAACCTTTTGAGCTGAAACTTGGCATATAGACTCGTTGCCGATGGCCACACATTCTATCAAATTTTCAGCCCCATTCCCAAACACCAAAATTCAGGTTTTTAAAAAACTGTTTTTCGAGGGGAAGATGATGGAAATACGATGCCATTGATTTCAGGACATAAAATTCACGATGACTGCGCTAAATGAGATTCTTTTAAAAAAAACAATATCGCAAGCGCGTTTGTTGCGTAATATTTTCTTTAATATTTCTGAAACAGTTTGTGAAATAAATCTGCGGTGTGAAAGTGGGAGGAACATTATAATAGATATATAGAATATATATAAATATATATATATATATATAACATATGTGTGTATATATATATATATGTGTGTATATATATATGTGTGTGTGCGTGTATATATATATATATATATATATAAAGGATTTAAACGAAAACCTTTAAACCTTTGTTCGCGTGTTTCCGGCAAAATCTTCGGACGGCTATTTGACCCCCTTACCGTCATCCTATCGAAGCGAAACTTGGCACATACAATCGTTGGCGAGGACAAAGCATTCTATTAAATTTTACACACACCCCACGCCCCGCACACCCCCTCCCAATTTTTTTTCTTTTAGCCTTTTCTATTTTTCAAGGGGAAGATAAATGGAATATAATTGGTTCAATGGTTGAGTGTTTAGGTGTGGAGATTAATTGTGTAGCTGTTGCTATGTGCCTTTTATTTGTGTCCTATTTGGGTATATAATAATTTTCTTTTTACATTTTGAGAGGGAAAATGAAGCAAAGATGTAACGTGTTTTCGCCAGAAATGTGCCCTTTTACATGACAGCTTCTTAGAAACGAAAAAATCATATACAATTACATAGAGGCAAATAAAAAGGCTTTTAAATGATTTATACCTACAAAAACCCTTTCTTTCTGGGTTGTTTAATTTCATGTAGGCTTTGTCCGCCAACAATTCCCTATTTTTAAAAAGAAAACTTACTTTTTCTGAATGTTCGAGTGTCTTCGTCTATCAAGCCGTCGCTGTCGTCATCTGGAACACAATGAAGTCTTTCTACATAAATAATTTGGTTGATAAATGAGACCGTCTTAAAATGTCCGCTGAAAGTTACTTACACATTTTTTATCGCACGCCTAATAAACACGGGTTTCATCTTCTCTACGTCTGTATAATGACAAGAGCTCCTAGCTATAGATTAAATACCCGAAGCTCTTTTTTTGGACAATCTAGATTTTCGGATTCTTGAAACTCATAATGTGGAATTTTTATATTTAATCATTGTTTTTTAATAGTTTATTTAATTTACTGATATTTAATTAATGGACACTTTCGTCGGTGAAAAATTTGACCTAAAATTGGGTTTCCATAAAAGTACGCGAGAACTGTAGAATGTCCGTAAATGAGAGATATTTTAGAAACATTCATGCTGTTAAAGCGAAACAAAACGGGAAACCCCAATGTTTGTAAAGAAAAAAAAATTCTTCTCGCTTTCTGTAAACGAAGTGGCTATTGGTACCCGGGTACTAGAATTGAGAGGTTGGGATTAAAAAACCATTTAAAATATTTTTGTTGGGTTTGTAAGAACAAATAAGGTATCAAATGAAATATAATTGAATGTACTATACGTTTGAAATCTTAATTCTTCATTTTAACTAAAATAAACTACTACAAATGACATCCGAACAGCATTGAGTTTAATGTGTCCCGGGTCCGAAAGGGGGCGCTACGTGGCCGTGTACATATCAACGACGAGTCTCTTACCCATTCTGTTCTCGTATTCGTCATCAATATGGCTGGCTTGTTACCAAGGTAACCATATCAACAACGAGTCTCTCACCTTTTCTGTTCTCGTATTCTTCATCAATGTGTCCATCGCAGTCGTTGTCAATGGCGTCCCCGGCGGTCATCTTAGGCTTGTCTGTCACGGTGTCACACGCCTGTTGAGACATGTCAGACGTTTAACCCGTGTTAAACCATTGGGATCTGTGCACCACGGGGCGCAGTTCTAACATGAACGGTAGGGGCCGTGGCAGTGGCACTTTACAAAGTACGTCACTCAAGGACATGCCATATGATGACTTAATACCTTACAAAAAGAATGACGTGTCCTATTCTTTGGGAAAGGAGCTAACGCTTAAACTTATTTATATTTCTTATTACTAGTTCTTTTCCCCGTCAAACATTGCGGCTATTTCCATAAATTAGAGATTTCTTTAACGAAGTGGCTATTGGTACCCGGCTACCAGAATTGAGAGGTTGGGATTAAAAAACGATTTAAAATATTATTGTTGGGTTTGTAAGACCAAATGAGGTATCAAATGAAAGATAAGTGAATGGACTATACGTTTGTAAACTTAATTCTTCATTGAAACTAACTAAAATAAACTACTACAAATGACATCCGAATAGAGTTAGTCAAAATGGACCCAGACACGCAGCGCCGCCATTGGCACCTGGGTACCGTTAGACTCAATGCTATTCTGATGTCATTTGTGGTAGTTCAATTTAGTAAAACTGAAGAATTAAGATTACAAACGTATACTCCATTCAGTTATCTTTCATTTCATACCGCATTTGGTCTTACAAACCCATTAATAATATTTTAAATCGTTTTTTAATTTAGATATTAATATATATATATATATATATATATATATATATATATATATATTTTAGTTTTGATGTTACATGTTTGAAAGCATTCGAATTTTATGTTTGAAAAGAAAAATTGTAATGAAAAGCATTATACAAGTAACGTAAAAAAAAAAATTAAAAAATAAATTATAATAATATATATTTTTTTTTTAAATGTACGTGTTTCAAGAGAAAATGGATAATTGAAGACTTGAAGGGAAAAGTCTAAGAAAATGTTGGGTACTGCTGTTTGGGTCGTGCCCACAAGATGTTTAAACGGAAATTAAGTGAGCGTCAAATGGCACCCATCCCTTAACCCCTAACCCCAATCCCAACTCCTAACCACAATCCCATGCAGTAACCCTGACCCCGGGCCCAGGGCTGCCACTCACATTTTTTTTTAAATTCCCAAGATTTGGTAAAAAAAAAAGTCCCAATTTCCCAAGGTTTTGCCTGAAAATTTTCCCAGATCCCAATGGGGGTCCTGAATTCCCAAGATCTTGGTAAATTTCCCAAGGTGTGGTAGCCCTTCTAACCCCCGCTTTTACTTACTTGAAAGCCAGCAGGGTGCATGTAGCCAAACAGCGTCCCGTGGCCGTAGATGTAACAACCGAAACGCAGGTAGTTCTTTGATACGACGGTGTGGATGTCCGATGTCGAGTTCGATGTCGTATTAATCATCGTTGCTTGATAGTCATGGCCGCCTTCAACATGCTCCCACGTGACGCTGGTTGTAAGACGAAGAAAAGGAAGGTTTGTTGTACAAGTGCAGAGTGTTGATGCATATCAGATTTTTTTTCCAAAACTGGGTTTCCGCGACACAATAGTGTGTCGGCTGAAGGTTGTGAGGTGTGTCGCGCGAAAATGAGCCGTACGGACGTACCGCATGTTTTATACACCAGAGGAGCCGATCAGACAATCTGACCGTGCAAGAATTACTCTAAATCCACTCTTTTCCTGTACGGAAACACATCACCTGCCAATTAAGCCGAATTCGTTTCATGGTAATGCCGACGCTATGCATTTTGAGGTGTAAAAATGGGTTTGCGTCATTCTGTGGAGTCTTTTTCTAATGTTTGGGAGTCGCTTTGTCTTAAATTTTCATTTTGGCTCCTAGTTTCGGTGTCCCCGGCTTCTCTATGAGTCCAACACGGGATTATTGTTTGGCTCCTAGTTTCGGTGTCCCCGGCTTCTCTATGAGTCCAACACGGGATTATTGTTTGGCTCCTAGTTTCGGTGTCCCCCGGCTTCTCTATGAGTTCAACACGGGATTATTGTTTGGCTCCTAGTTTCGGTGTCCCCGGCTTCTCTGTGAGTTCAACACGGGATTATTGTTTGGCTCCTAGTTTCGGTGTCCCCGGCTTCTCTATGAGTCCAACACGGGATTATTGCGACACGTTTTCCGGAAACGCAAGAACAATATATTTGAAAAAAAAGGGACCGGGGTACGTCCAAATGGTTTGGAGACCACTCCTTTGATAGTAGTGTTGTAGTCATTCACTAGTACTCGACATAAAATAATAGTAACAACACAGGGGCGCACCTCGACTTTATGCCAACTGGGGGGGGGGGGGGCGAACTCACAAAAGTGCGTTTCCAACCCACACAGATAATTTTATTATTTTATATATAAATTCGAAAAGTGTCACTTGGGGTGGGGACAGTGGCGTAGTGAGGGGGGCAAGGGGGGCATCATACCCCGGGCGCTACTGACAAAGGGGCGCCAAATGGTATATTTTACTATAATATTGTATGGTTTTCGAATAGGGGGGCGGCGCTAAAAAGGTATTGTGCCCCGGGCGCGAGTTAAGCTCGCTACGCCACTGGGTGGGGGGCAGTTACCTCTCCACCCCACCCCAATTTCGCCACTGCGCTTACACGTCACAGTCTGACAAAAGGTTATCAGTGAGTGGGGGGGGGGGGGCATTTTAAAAATAAACTGTTTACACCAGTGATTCTCAAAGTTAACTTTGAGGGGGGTGAGCAGGGATTTCCCCAAGGCATGGAATAACTGCCATCACGATACAAAGCCCACCCATCGCTACTAGACATGGAATAACTGCCATCACGATACAAAGCCCACCCATCGCTACTAGACATGGAATAACTGCCATCACGATACAAAGCCCACCCATCGCTACTAGACATGGAATAACTGCCATCACGATGCAAAGCCCACCCATCGCTACTAGACATGGAATAACTGCCATCACGATACAAAGCCCACCCCATCGCTAATTTAGTCATTATTGAACAGCGAAGACGCTACATGTATTAAAAAAAATAATTTAAAAACAAAAAAAGCATTGTGATGATGTTACTGAGGTACGCTTGTTGTTGTTGTGTCTTTAGATCATATTACTCAATTAGTCAAAGTCAAATGCTTCGTTGGTATTTAAAAAAAATAAAAACTCAACCATTTATCCGACGTGGCAATTAGATTTTTAATCACCTCCTCGTAGAGCAGCGGTTCTCGGCCTGTGGGTCGCAACCCCTTTTGGGGATCGAACGGACCTTTCCCAGGGGTCGCCTAAGACCATCGCAAAACACATGTACCCTTCAGTTATGAAGTAGCAATGGAAATAATTTTGTGGTTAGGGGTCGCTACGACATGAGGAACTGTATTAAAGGGTCGCGGCATTAGGAAGGGTGAGAACCACCACCGTCGTAGAGGTTCATGCAAACTACTGTACATTTTTATGATTGAGGGCGGTATGAATGAATTTATGCCATAAACCGTGGCGGGGGGGGGGGTGTGGGGGGGGGGTAGTGGGGGTGATAGAAGAAGCGTCCAATCAAATATTTTTAATTCTGTCTCTCCACCCCCCCCTCGCTCTCCACCCCCCCTCGCTCTCCACCCCCCCCCTCGCTCTCCGCCCCCACCCCCCGTGAGAAGTAATATAAAGCAATTTAAAGGGGGGGGAAAGAAAACACGAACAAATCTCAAAGTCACGAGAACTTACTTGTCAGGTATAGGATGGCCATCCATGGAGATAGAATAAATGTGGTCCTTATGCGCTATCAAGCCCACAAAGTGGTGGTGGCTGACCGGCAGAGGCGGCACCCTGAGACAGATGTATAGGTGAGTATACAGCACATAAAAGGCTGGGGGTACCTCAACTTTGGCGACATACTTTCAAAGCTATTCATTGTAGAGCAGTGCTTCTCAAAGTGGGCGGTACCACCACCGCAAACCCCCCCCCCCTTTTTTAAGTTTTTGCGTAATGCATTTTAAGAAATTTCAAATTATTTTCCACTTTTAAGTGCGTTTAAACTTGGACAAAAAAAAAAGTTTTTTTTTTGGTTTTTTTTTTTTTATATTTGTGGAAAATTTCCAAGATTATATTTTATGGAAAATGTTTCTTATTGTGGTTGCAAAGCAAAAAAAATATCCAGATTTCTCAACCTGCTCATTTAAGAGTCCTATTAAGTTACCAGACACTGAAGAGATGTTATCACTATACTAAGTCAATTCAAAACATTTTTTTTTTGTAATAGTGTATAAGTAAGTCTAATTTCAGCATACACATTATGCTTTTGCTTAATAAAAATCCTTTAACAAGTGGATGCATCCAGTGGCGTATCTAAGGCCTAAGGTTAGTGCTGCCTTGGGCGGGGCAAACCTTTTTGTTGTTACCCGGTATCATCTTTACAGCGTTGTGAAAACGACAATCCTGAATAATTATATTTATTCCGGGGCAACACGGGAAGGCGCCGGGAATGAGTTTATTAGGGGGAGGGGATATCGGGTTGGTGGGGAGGCTGCCAAAAAATGTTTCTGTCTCGATCGTAACTTCTCTAGCTTACTGCATGAGGTAACAACTTCTCTAGCTTACTGCTTGCGGTGACAACTTCTCTAGCTTACTGCATGAGATGACAACTTCTCTAGCTTACTGCATGAGATGACAACTTCTCTAGCTTACTGCATGAGGTGACAACTTCTCTAGCTTACTCCATGAGGTAACAACTTCTCTAGCTTACTGCATGAGATGACAACTTCTCTAGCTTACTGCATGAGGTGACAACTTCTCTAGCTTACTGCATGAGGTGACAACTTCTCTAGCTTACTGCATGAGGTGACAACTTCTCTAGCTAACTCCATGAGATGACAACTTCTCTAGCTTACTGCATGAGGTGACAACTTCTCTAGCTTACTCCATGAGGTGACAACTTCTCTAGCTTACTGCATGAGGTGACAACTTCTCTAGCTTACTGCATGAGATGACAACTTCACTAGCTTACTGCATGAGGTGACAACTTCTCTAGCTTACTGCTTGAGGTGACAACTTCTCTAGCTTACTGCATGAGGTGACAACTTCTCTAGCTTACTGCATGAGATGACAACTTCTCTAGCTTACTGCATGAGATGACAACTTCACTAGCTTACTGCATGAGGTGACAACTTCTCTAGCTTACTGCATGAGGTGACAACTTCAATAGCTTACTGCATGAGGTGACAACTTCACTAGCTTACTGCATGAGATGACAACTTCACTAGCTTACTGCATGAGATGACAACTTCACTAGCTTACTGCATGAGGTGACAACTTCTCTAGCTTACTGCATGAGGTGACAACTTCACTAGCTTACTCCATGAGGTGACAACTTCACTAGCTTACTGCATGAGATGACAACTTCACTAGCTTACTGCTTGAGATGACAACTTCACTAGCTTACTGCATGAGATGACAACTTCACTAGCTTACTGCATGAGATGACAACTTCTCTAGCTTACTGCATGAGGTGACAACTTTAACAACTTCTCTAGCTTACTGCATGAGATGACAACTTCTCTAGCTTACTGCATGAAGTGACAACTTCTCTAGCTTACTGCATGAGGTGACAACTTTAACAACTTCTCTAGCTTACTGCATGAGATGACAACTTGTCTAGCTTACTGCATTCAATTTTGCTTTCTGGCATGTTTCTGAGGTTTTGGAGTTTTCCAAGGTCTTTACCAATAGGTTAGTCAAACTAACTAGCTATCTCACATCCAGGTGTACGCCCAGTGGAACAAAGGCGTCGGTACAACTAACTAACTAACCACTCACATCCAGATGTACGCCCAGTGGAGCAAAGGCGTCGGTACAACATACTAACCACTCACATCCAGATGTACGCCCAGTGGAGCAAAGGCGTCGGTACAATTAACTAACCACTCACATCCAGATGTACGCCCAGTGGAGCAAAGGCGTCGGTACAACTAACTAACCAACCACTCACATCCAGATGTACGCCCAGTGGAGCAAAGGCGTCGGTACAATTAACTAACCAACCACTCACATCCAGATGTACGCCCAGTGGAGCAAAGGCGTCGGTACAACTAACTAACCAAACACTCACATCCAGATGTACGCCCAGTGGAACAAAGGCGTCGGTACAACCAAGGACAGGCTGAGGTCTCCCACGGGCTCAGATCTAACTTCTCGTGGGTAACCATCATGGCAGATCGGTGGCTGTATGTGCACCAACAGTATGGGCTTGTTGCTGGTTACTGTGATCGGGTAATCGGGCACACTTTGCTGTGGAAGCATGTGGTCAATCGACCGCAGCCAAATTTTCAAAATCAGAATGAGGATGCTTTGCGATCCAACTCAGAGATATTATACAAATGGACACGGTGAAAAAAAAAGTGTTATGATTCGGGGGGAATGCGTTACGACAATTTCGAAAATGAATAGGTCAAATTTAAGATCCCCCATTTTGTTGCGCCGGTGTTGTTTGAGCACACACCCAGGGTCCGTGCAGGACGCTCTCAAACACCCCCCCCCCCCACACCGCACACAAATAATAATAATGTATTCGGTTACGTTCTTGTGGTTTAAGTACAAGACCATTACATGTAGTTGCCGGACAGGCAGTGCCGGACCAGCAGTGTTGGATGGGGAGTGCCGGATAGGCAGTGCTGGATGGGGACTGCCGGACAGGCAGTGCTGGATGGTGAGTGCCGGACAGGCAGTGCTGGATGGGGAGTGCCGGACAGGCAGTGCTGGATGGGAGTGCTGGATGAGGAGTGCCGAACAGTCAGTGCTAGATGGGGAGTGCCGGACAGGTAGTTCTGGATGGGGAGTGCCGGACAGGCAGTGCTGGATGGGGAGTGCCGGACAGGCAGTGCTGGATGGGGAGTGCCGGACAGGCCTTGCTGGATGAGGAGTGCCGGACAGTCAATGCTAGATGGGGAGTGCCGGACAGGCAGTGCTGGATGGGGAGTGCCAGACAGGCAGTTCTGGATGGGGAGAGCCGGACAGGCAGTGCTGGATTGGGAGTGCCGGACAGGCAGTGCTGGATGGGGAGTGCCGGACAGGCAGTGCTGGACTGGGGAGTGCCGGACTGGCAGTGCTGGATGGGGAGTGCCGGACAGGCAGTGCTGGATGGGGAGTGTCGGACAGGCAGTGCTGGATGGGGAAAATCAAACTGTTCCCTTAGATTTAGAAAATAACTTTTCATTATAATTTAATTATTTATTTGATTAAATGTGTTATAAAGATTATTAACGCTTTATTGCTAACCAATGTGTTGATCTGTCGTGTAAATGTGACACCGGGATAAAAAAGCTAGTGCGTGAGACAGAGAGTGTGAGAGAGGGGGGGGAGAGAGAAAGAAAGTGGGATAGAGAGAGAGAGAAAGAGAGAGAAAGCGGGACAGAAAGAGAAAAAGTGGGAGGGAGAGAGAAAGAGAGAGAGAGAGGAAAGAAAGCGATAAAGAGGGTGAAAGAAAGAGTGAGATGAAAGAAAGAGATAAAGAGGGTGAAAGAAAGAGTGAGATGAAAGAAAGAGATAAAGAGTGTGAAAGAAAGAGTGAGAGAAAGAAAATGAGAGAGGGGAAGAGAGCGAGAGAGAAGAGAGAGAGAGAAGGATAGAGAGATAAAGAGAGAGAAAAGAGATTGGGAAATAGAGTGAGAAAAAGAGAGTGAGAGAAAGAGAGTGAGAGATTGAGACAAAGAGAGAGAGAGAAAGAGATAGAGAGCGAGGGGAAGGGATAGAAAGGGAGTAAGGGACAGAGATTAAGAAAAATAGAGAGAGAGGAAGAGAGAGAAAAAAATAGAAAGGAAAGAAAGAGTGAGAGAGAGAGAAAGGGAGAGAGAGAAAAGAGAGAGAGAGAAGTGGTTAGAGTTGGCAGAATATTTGATACGTTTAAGAGAAATGACCTAACTGTCGCGACCAGGACCGTGCAAAGCTTGACTGCAAAATCTGTCCGTAAATTTAGAACAGGGGCCGGCAACCTTTTTTTGTGTTTTGTTACGTGAAATCGTTTCCATAAAGCAAAGGAGTTTTATATCTGCTCAGAGAACATTTTTTTTTCTTCTTGGGACGCACGTAAGTACATATTTTCATTTTTAAACGCCGCGTCTACTCATTCATGGCGCCACGTCTACTCATTCATGGCACCACGTCTACTCATTCATGGCGCCACGTCTACTCATTCATGGCACCACGTCTACTCATTCATGACGCCGCGTCTAATCATTCATGGCACCACGTCTACTCATTCATGGCCCCACGTCTACTCATTCATGGCCCCACGTCTACTCATTCATGGCACCGCGTCTACTCATTCATGGCACCGCGTCTACTCATTCATGGCTCCACGTCTACTCATTCATGGCCCCACGTCTACTCATTCATGGCCCCACGTCTACTCATTCATGGCCCCACGTCTACTCATTCATGGCACCACGTCTACTCATTCATGGCACCGCGTCTACTCATTCATGGCACCGCGTCTACTCATTCATGGCACCGCGTCTACTCATTCATGGCGCTGCGTCTACTCATTCATGGCACCGCGTCTACTCATTCATGGCGCCGCATGTGGCTCCGGGGCGCCCCTCCCCCCCCCTCTTTTTGAGGACCACTGGTTGATGTTAACACTTACAAAGTTGAACCGTTCAGTGTGCATGAGCTTCAGGACGACTCTCTCCGTGGCGTTGAGAGCGAAGGTGACCATGGTGTCCGGCACGTCGCTGACCATCTGCAGGTAGCCCTGCTGTGGCCGGGCTGGCACGTTCATGGCGATGAATTCCGTACCCCAGAACTCCTCGGCTAAAATCATATCTGTTGCGGGCGGGATGGGGGGTGGGGTGTGGGTGGGGGTTTGTTTGAACAAATGGGCGTGAAATATCGGATAGGGGCGTGTTAACTGGAGGACATTTGTGTTAGTTCATGGACAGAACCATGGGGCGCCAGTTTGTGTGAGTTTATGGACAGAACCATGAGGCGCCAGTTTGTGTTAGTTTATGGACAGAACAAGGGGGCGCCAGTTTGTGTGAGTTTATGGACAGAACCATGGGGCGCCAGTTTGTGTTAATTCATGGACAGAACAAGGGACGCCAGTTTGTGTTAGTTCATGGAGAGAACCAGGGGGCGCCAGTTTGTGTTAGTTCATGGACAGAACCAGGGGGCGCCAGTTTGTGTTAGTTCATGGACAGAACAAGGGGGCGCCAGTTTGTGTTAGTTCATGGACAGAACCAGGGGGCGCCAGTTTGTATTAGTTTATGGACAGAACCAGGGAGCGCAAGTTTGTGTTAGTTTATGGACAGAACAAAGGGGCGCCAGTTTGTGTGAGTTTATGGACAGAACCAGGGGGTGCCAGTTTGTGTTAGTTTATGGACAGAACAAACTGTGTCTTAAATTGGTTCTATTATAGGACTTGGGACTCAGACCAACTAACGTGTCAACGTCACTTCTCTTGATTAAACTGTCTTGGTACAATAACAGCCAGCTGTACTGTCTTAGTACAACAACAGCCAGCTGTACTGTCTTGGTTCAGCAGCAGCCAGCTGTACTGTCTTGTTACAACAGCCAGCTATACCGTCTTGGTTCAACAGCCAGTTGTACTGTCTTGGTACAACAACCAGTTGTGCTGTCTTGTACAACAACCAGGTGTACTGTCTTGGTACAACAATCATCCAGTTGTACCGTCTTGTTACATTAGCCGATTGTACTGTTCTTGTACAACAATCATCCAGCTGTACGGGTCTCGTAAAATAAATCAGCGCATTGTACCGTCACGGTACAAATATCAGCCTAGTGTACCTTCGGCCTACAAAAGACAATTTGACCGCCTTCGGTTGCGCCGTTGGCCGATTCGGCCGAAGAAACGTCTGTCTGCTGCACTGACCTGCTACGGTATCTGTTGCAAGCCGTGACCTCCTATTGCAACGGCCTGACAGTATCAGTTTGTTTTACCCCGCAAGCCTAACTTCTAGATTGACTATATAAACGACACTGATCCTCTTCGGCACTTTGACCGACTTCGGTTGCGCCGTTGGCCGATTCGGCCGAAGAAACGTCTGTCTGCTGCACTGACCTGCCACGGTGTCTGTTCCAAGCCGTGACCAAGGCCGCATGTCATGCCTGAAACGACAATGGGGTGCGACGGCGTACGTCCTACAGTTGCCGTTAACAACCCCGACAGGCTTCGTTGCTTCTACAATAGAGCCTGGGGAAAAACGAAAATCAATCAAGTATTCGATAGTTACAGTCAGTCGCCCCGTACAGTCAGTCGCCCCGTACAGTCAGTCGCCCCGTACAGTCAGTCGCCCCGTACAGTCAGTCGCCCCCGTACAGTCAGTCGCCCCGTACAGTCAGTCGCCCCTCGCCACTTCGCAGCTTCACTTTATCGCGTCTTCTTTTGTTTTTTTAAATTAAAAAGTTGATCGTGATGGTGAACATGATACAGCGCGCGCTCAGTTGTCAGAGTCAATTATGTATTAGAGCACCCTCCCCCCCCCCCCAACCCTCCCCCCCCCCCCCCCCCGAGGGTCTATAAATGTTAAAAACCGTAGAGTGAGGTTCGTGAACAGGGTTTCTATGCTCTAACTTCGAAAATATTCTATCTATAAATGAAGAATCCTACCTCACGGAAATGACGTCACGCATTTTAGACCCCACCCCCCAATCACGAAGTGTCACAAATTCTTTAAACCACCCCTCCCCCCGTACCACGTCACACCTAATAAAATCAAAACATACATAAAAAAAAATAATTCATAAATAAACTAAGATTTTATTATATTCTTTTTCAAATTTCTCCCAAATTGGATTAAGATGTTTTATTATTAGAAAATTTTGACGCGAAACAACGAAGTCATCCACAAGCCGAATGTAAAATGATCACAACAGTTTTTGCGTCATTTTTCGATATGCGTGAAAGGTGTGAGCGACTGAGTACATAGTACCTATAATACCTGAGGCAATTTCGACCTCAAATTAATGTGTTTAAAATAAATTAAGTAAAGATTTTCCAAAATTAGAAAATTTGAGATTTACAAAAAAAAAGAAAAAAAAGGGACGTCACACATTTTTGACGCCCCCTGCCCCAGTCAGAAAGTGTCACAAATTCTCGACACCCCCCTCCCCCCGTGAGCGCGACGCAATTTGCGAACCACCCCTTATCGCGGTAGAGTCTGGAACTGGGTGGACAGTGCCAGTGGACGGAGGCGTAGCCAGAGGGGGTGCCATATGTCTCCGGACGCCAGACTAGCAAGGGCATCAACATGGGTTTTTGATGGTATTTAATGGAGGAAAATAATGGCTTTCAGGGTTGAGAATGGGGGTGTGGGGGTGAGTAAAATTGAATCTTGTCACCTGGAACCAAACACTCTGGCTACGCCTCTGCCAATGGTGTCGACAGAGGGGAGGATGGGTGGTCCGCCCAGTTATCATTTTTTTTCTTTATATGGAGGGGTGGAATTTTCGGACAACTAAATTATGCTAACAACTATATTTGTAAAAGCATGATGTCACTCGTACATTTTATAATTAACACTTATCCTTACTTTAAAATTTAATGAAAAATTATTTGAAAACAAATTGCATATTCTTAATTAGATTATTTTTAAAATCTTATTTGTTTAATAAGTCCATAAAGAAATTCAAATAAATCAGTAAGATGATAACTTTAAAAATCGGTGATTAACATAACGAAAGTAAAATTCGTCTGGTGAACTGGGATTTGACGTCATTTAATTGGGAATTCCCTCACTTTAATGAATCTTTCTTGCTGGAAAAAAAAGGGTGTGGGGGGTTCATGTCTATTTTAATGAAAGAATGCACTGATCAATGAACCACAACATGTACCTGTGAAATGCACTGATCAATGAACCACGACATGTACCTGTGAAATGCACTGATCAATGAACCACGAGATGTACATGTCAATGCACTGATCAATGAACCACGACATGTACCTGTGAACTGCACTGATCAATGAACCACGACATGTACCTGTGAAATGCACTGATCAATGAACCACGACACGTACCTGTCAAATGCACTGATCAGTGAACCACGACATGTACCTGTGAAATGCACTTTCATAATCTCGACTTCTTGGAATTCCGGACACTGAGCCACGGAGTAGGCTTCATCGCTGTCAAGTAAACAGAAACATGGATGTGAATGTAAACAGAAACATGGATATGAATGTAAACAGAAACATGGATGTGAATGTAAACAGAAACATGGATGTGAATGTCAACAGAACCATGGATGTGCAAGTAAACAGAAACATGGATGTGAATGTAAACAGAAACATGGATGTGAATGTAAACAGAAACATGGATATGAATGTAAACAGAAACATGGATGTGAATGTCAACAGAACCATGGATGTGCAAGTAAACAGAAACATGGATGTGCATGTACATAATTTCATTGAGAGTCTTACCATAGCCCCCCACCCCCCACAAAAAAACCAAAAAAAACAACCGGCTTTAGCCATATCCCAGTTGCGTACCGTATTTTACGGACTATAAGACGCATCTTAAATTTTGAGCAATTGTTTTTTTTTAATTACAATGTTACCATTTTTTTAATTAATTTCAAGTATAAGACGCACCTGAATTTCGGAGGGCAATTTTTCGAAGAAAAAAGTGTCTTACAGTCCGTAAAATACGGTAACTAGTGTACGTGCCGACGCCCGGGGGTGGGCCCAACTTTTTGCTGACCCACTTCCACGAATAAAACACTAACAGTTATTTAAAAAAAAAAAAAAAAAAGCATTTCCTTGAAGGTAGGTTTGAATCAGAGACATCAGAATCACATGACTACTGATAGAGGCTTTTTACAGATCTGGCGTGATGCTTAACGTCGTACTGTCACCCCGTTCCAGGTGCTGCTCGGTGCTGTCACCCCGTTCCAGGTGCTGTTCTGTGCTGTCACCCCGTTCCAGGTGCTGCTCTGTGCTGTCAACCCGTTCCAGGTGCTGTTCTGTGCTGTCACCCCGTTCCAGGTGCTGTTCTGTGCTGTCACCCCGTTCCTGGTGCTGCTCGTTGCTGTCATACCGTTCCAGATGCAGCTAGGTGCTGTCCCCCCCCCCCCCCCCACCGTTCCAGGTGCAGCTCGGAACCGTCCTCCCATTCCAGGTGCTGCTCGGTGCTGTCACCCCGTTCAAGGTGCTGTTCTGTGCTGTCATCCAGCTCCAGGTGCTGCTCGGTGCCGTCCCCCCGTTCCAGGTGCTGCTCGGTGCCGCCCCCCCCCCCCCCCCGTTCCAGGTGCAGCTAGTTACTGTCTCCCCGTTCCAGAATTGCCAAACGTACGTAAATTTAAGGAAAGTCCAAAAAAAGTTTGACTTAAAATGACTTGTCCGTAAATGACGGAGTGGGACCCCCCCACGTGGCGTAGTTTAAAGATAATCCCCAATATTAGTATTAGTGTAAATAGTAGACATTGTCATAAGCCACGGATGTTACAAAGTTTTACCAAATTTATATTTAACCAAATGTGTCCATAGTCTATGTTTGTCCGCAAAAATATGTTTGTCCATTAAAATATGTTTGTCCATAAAAATATGTTTGTCAGCAAAAGTTTTGAAGATTAAAAATGTTTGCACATGCATTTTATTTTATGAGTTGGCAACCCCCCCCCCCTCAATTCGTCCGTTATTGTACGCTAATGATGATACCCACCCCCATCCCCCATAAAGATCCGTTAGTGGCGTGGGTCATGCAACCCTTGCGGCTTCATGGGAGTCTCTCATATTTAAGGGGCCCCAAGTTGTGTTGTGAAAAATTATTAAAATATCACTTTTGTGTGTACGTGGATATTTTCCCGTATGAATGGATCTGTACCTGGATATGTGCACGTCTGCTCACGTATGAATGGATGTGTCCGTGGATATGTGCACGTCTGCTCACGTATGAATGGATGTGTTCGTGGATATGTGCACGTCTGCTCACGTATGAATGGATGTGTACGTGGCTATGTGCACGTCAGCTCACGTATGAATGGATGTGTACGTGGATATGTGCACGTCAGCTCACGTATGAATGGATGTGTACGTGGCTATGTGCACGTCTGCTCACGTATGAATGGAGGCGTACGTGGATGCGGATATGTGTTTCTAACTTAATCTGTCTCTGTGTTGCAGGATGTCAAGCCTCCCTCTGCTTGTTTGTCTGTTGTGTTGCGTTGCTAGTCCGCAGCGAGAAAGCCCCCCCCCCCCCAGGTCAATAACGTGACCTTTTGGGGGGCGTGACGCTGAGAAGATACCTTCGGAGCGTGAAGCTGATATTGCCCCCGGTCTCCATACGTGTATAGTTAAAGAACCGGACGGACAGGCGTGGCACAATCACGACGAATTTGAAAATGACGTGATTGTCGTCACCTCCGGACACTATCTGGATGGACGGGCTCGATCTGTGGGAAGACAAGAAGACGTGATTCGAATTAAACCTTAAAAGATTTACGTATCCCCCCCCTCCCAAACCAACAAATTCTTCCACGTGCGATCGATGAGTGATGGCAATGGTAAAAAAAAAAATGATGGAGGTACGTCTGTGACACTGTGCATAGTGGTCGAACATGTGTAAAAACTTGATGGTACATCTGTGGCAAGGTGCAAGTGGTGGAAATCTGTAGCAAAGTGATGTACACGAAAATTGTGATGTGGTTAAAGTGTGTAAAAAATACTTAATTGTACGCCCGCCATGACGTGAAGTGATTAAATGTGTACGCACTTGATGGTTACGCCGACACAAGATGCTCTGTGCAAAGAGTGTCGTGGCGAGGGTTTGTTCCGCCTCGAGTGTCGTGGCGAGGGTTTGTTCCGCCTCGAGTGTCGTGGCGAGGGTTATTTCCGCCTCGAGCGGCCAAGATTTTTTAAAGCCCGATTCCACACAAAAAAAATTAATCACTAATTTAAATACGTGTCAGAGGCGTAGCTTAGGGGGGGGGGGGGAAGGCAGAGGGGTACAGGTGTCCCTGGTCGCCAGACTAGTTAGGGGCGCCAAAATTTGCTTTGATATTGATGAAAATAATTGGTTTGAGAGAGGAAAACAGAAAGGGAGGCTCTTTAAAATTAATCTTGTTCCCGGCCGCCGAGAGCAAGGATGATGTGATCAGTCCCAGATTCCCCCGATAGGCCAAGCAGGCTTAAGCTGTTGAACATAACCCTTTAAGCCAACATATTTTTATAGATTCCCGATCTTTGAAAAAAAAAAAAAAGGTAAAAATCCACCGTAGATTATTTAACTTCAACATCCAATGAAATATTTATGAAAGAATTACAATGGATACGGTTGTTCGGATTAAGTGTTGAATTATTTCAATACCCCTTGCTAAAGATTAGGGTCACAGAAGGGGTCGTTCACAAATTACGTCACGCTCGGGGGGGGGGGGGTGAGGGGGGTTCGAGAATGTGTGACAAGTGGCTTCTCCTTGTTGTGAGACCTCTGCATCAGGGACTTTGTCCTGCCACGCTATGCCAGAGAAGCTTGCGTAAACACCGTAGCTGGGGGATAGTCTAGTTGTCTAGCATGCCTGCTATACAGCGACACCGTGCTATGTGTATGACGGCAAATCGACTAGCGGGCATTTGGAGGTATTACTTACCAGCTGAGGTAGATAAATATTTTCATTAAAATAACGCCTGCCCCCCGCCCTCCAACTATTACCGCAGTCCAATCTCATGGATTACAATAA
Source organism: Omphiscola glabra (assembly GCA_964017045.1). Classification (NCBI taxonomy): domain Eukaryota; kingdom Metazoa; phylum Mollusca; class Gastropoda; family Lymnaeidae; genus Omphiscola; species Omphiscola glabra. The sequence continues at coordinate 27,307,835 of OZ024802.1, read as the reverse complement.
TCCAACTATCGCGTTATTGCGGCATGGGGTTCCACTCTAATTTTAAGTAAATATTTCTATGGCCGTGGCCACAATGATAAAGTTTTTACGTCAGTGGTTCTTACGCCAGCGTGACCACGACGTATTTTTTCCCCCACGCACCGACTGGGATGGCCTGGAAGGTGGCGATCGACTCCTCGTTGTCGATGGCGAGCACGCACAGGGAGAACGTGGCATTCCCCACAAATTTGTATGACCATTTGTGGCCAACTTCCTGCCGATTCCTGTATATGGAGAAATAGAGCGAGGAACAGTTTAAACGCGATCGGATTACCCATAAGCCTTACAGCAGTGTTTTACAAGGTAGGGGCGCGGGGGGGGGGCGGGGGGACACGCCCCGCGTTAAGGTAATTTCAAAAATGTTTGGGAGCAGCGAGTTGGACGTGTATTAACATTGTTTGTTTGTTTGTTGTTTGTTTTTAAAATGTTTGAACTGTTGTTTCTGTTTGTCGTCATGGCAACACAGATCTATTTCACTACGACGTCATACAATCTTAAGGTCATGGCGTCCTAACTTAACTTATGTCGTCCGGGTCGTTGCTTAAGGTCACCGTGCTCTAGCTCTTAAAATACGTCGTCCTGGTCATAGTCCACGGGCGTCGTGTACTCACTGAAATCTGTTATCCAGGTCATAGGTTACACCAGATTTTCCTCCGACGATTAAGGTCTCATTCAGGCTAGCGCCATTAGATTCGTAGCGAGAGTAATGCGGGGTACTGACCCAGACCTGTGTTGTGCGGAGATTTTTAAAAATGTATTTAATAAAACCTCGTGTCAGATTCCCATCATTATGGCCTTTAAAAAAAATTTTTTTTTTTAGATATTCGTTTCCCCACACAACTCAAACAGTGCGGAGTCACTGCACGACTCAAACAATACGGAGTCACTACACGACTCAAGCAGTACGGAGTCACTACACGACTCAAGCAGTACGGAGTCACTACACGACTCAAGCAATACGGAGTCACTACACGACTCAAACAATACAGAGTCACTACACAACTCAGACAATATGGAGTCACTACACGACTCAAGCAATACGGAGTCACTACACGACTCAAACAATACGGAGTCACTACACGACTCAAGCAATACGGAGTCACTACACGACTCAAGCAATACGGAGTCACTACACGACTCAAGCAGGAGTCACTACACAACTCAAGCAATACGGAGTCACTACACGACTCAAACAATACGGAGTCACTATACGACTCAAACAATACGGAGTCACTACACGACTCAAACCATACTTTTATGACTTTGAGTATTCTATGTTGCTTGTCTCATTAACTTCACCACCACAATTTACAACACTACAAATTTCTTCACCATAAGCTCACTCAGTAACACACTACTTCACCACAGTTTTCTAAAATGTACATTCTTTCACCAGAATTTCCCCTATCTAACTCATTCCTAGACTTCTACACTACCCGTTCCTACACTACACATTCCTATAACACACATTCCTACACCACACATTCCTACACTACACATTCCTACACTACACATTCCTAGACTACACATTCCTAGACTACACATTCCTAGACCACACATTCCTACACTACACATTCCTAAACTACACATTCCTAAACTACACATTCCTAAACTACATATTCCCAGACTACACATTCCTACACCACACATTCCTACACTACACATTCCTAAACTACACATTCCTAAACTACACATTCCTAGACTACACATTCATATACCACACATTCCTACACTACACATTCCTACACTACACATTCCTACCTTACACGTTCCTACACCACACATTCATACGCTGCTCACTGCTGCACTGCACACTCCTTTACTACACCACCCACATTACCTCCACGTTATTGACAGACAGAGTTGTCAGCATGAAATGGATCGACGAAACATTCTCCATGCCGTCTGTCAACCTCATCTTCGGCACTGCCACTACGAATTCTTTCCCCATGGTTGATAGATGTCCTACAACAACACAGACAGCTAACAATAATAATGAAACAGCTGGTCTGTTGAGTCGGGTGTGACATAAATGGACTATGGCTTTGGGGAAAACTGTTCGCCTGTTTCAGTGGTCGGCAAACCGCGGCTCGCAAGCCGCATGCGGATCTTTAGCGAGTTGAGTGCGGCTCGGCCAGCCGGCCACAGATCGGTTTTGACTGCGAAAAACATGGTTCTTGACAGGTTCTTGAAAAGACATTTGGCTCTCAAATATTTTTTTTTAATCGTCCTGCTGCTGATTTTTTGGCTCTTCTAACTAATGAGTTTGCCAAGCACTGTTGATTTGAGAGTTTTAAATGCAGTTTCAGCAGGAGATCGCGATAGGATCACTGGACACCAGACTGCGATTTCCTACTTACACGTGGAAGAAGTATTCTTATTTTGACAACTACTTGGAAAATGAAAAAAAAAATTTTTTTAGAGTTAATCCACTGTACATGGATCAGTACTATTCCAACACTTAAGCAAACCTTGGCTGTAGCCGGGTGGAACCTTTTCCACCCCAAAAAAGTATACACATATTTTGCATTTTTTTTTAAATACGATTTTGGCGCCCCCTTGAAGTTGGCACTTAGGGTGGCCGCCTCCATCGCCCGCTCCCTTTCATCATTACCTGAAATGATATGTACAAGGAATGAACACACCAGCAAGCTGGTCCACGAGTTCCCACACATCGTTTTGATCACCGCCTGCTTTTCATTCATTGATGGCATGGACATCACCAACGGTTCTTAAAACTCTGTGTCACAGAATGTACCTACAGGGATTACAAGAACACGGGATTAATTTCTTCTCATTTTTTTGTTGTTTAAAGAGCGTACTAGATGGCTACATAAGTGAGGTCAGAGGTCAGGCCCTCGTGCTTCGTTTCATGGCTTTTTACGCCCCACCCCCATACCACACGCAAATGATCTAGCAACAAAAAAATAATTATGCGTTTCTTTGACAAATATAAAAATATCATTTAAAATTTCTTTAAGTATTTCATTTTTAAATATTATGGGGCCCTATGCAAGGCATTTTTTTTAAATAAGCGCGCTCTGAGATAACTAAGATATCAAAGATTGATGTTTCAGGTAACTAAATTTCAAAGATTGATGTTTCAGATAACTAAATTATCAAAGAGTGGTGTTGTAATATTGGTGTAGAAATCTCCAACTTGTTTACACGGAACAAAAATTTCATCTGGAGTTTGTGAACAATCACAAGATACAGGCATCCACCAGATCATTGTGTCACGCCAGAGTTTGTGTACAATGACAAGATACAGGCATCCACCAGATAATTGTATCACGACAGAGATTGTGTACAATGACAGGATACAGGCAGTCACCAGATCATTGTATCGCGCCAATGACCACAAACATATTTCTTTTTTTTTTCCTTCTTCAAATTATCGAAAAAGCTCCGACTCCGGGTAGCGACACCACGCAATGTTACTCACTCCTAATTAAAACAAACATACTCATAAAATAAAACAACAGACGGCTGTTCATGCTGTCCCGAATATATAATCGGTTATGTCTGACCTCCCGTCTCCGGCAGCACATTTATAGGTAACAAGGTAATCTCATGTACATTTTAAATTATTTGATTTTAATCAACATACACTGAATTCCCCCCCCCCCCAAAAAAAAAACCCAGAAGCCTACGTACTAAATTATATTGCGTCATTACGCAGGTGAGGTTTTACAATATACGATGGCTGGCTTTTGCGCTTGAGAAATACTTTCAAAACTTCCCTAACGTTTTAAATGGTCTAGTTAAATCATTTCTATCTTAGTCTGATTATTTACCTACATGAGACGTAGCGTGTCATATAGCTTTGAGTTGTTACCATTGTTAGCAAACAAAATATGGTCTATAGAGTGATCTACCTTATGAAGATTTTACTAACTTCCTGTTTGGTTTAAGATTATAATTTTTTCGCAATTTTGAAAAGAGATCAGCCATAGAGGAATTATGGCCATTATAAAAGTAATGCCTTCGCCATTTATCAAACCGAAATCTCCTCGTTTCACTCGTGCTTCTTATTTTTAATATTTTAATCAGACGAGGAAAAAAATATGATGTAAAAACATGAAGATTCATTCCTTCTTCTGCTATGGACTTTTTAACTCCAAGTGGAGCAGAGGACGTTACCAATTTTGTGACAAGCTTTCCGGTTTCTAGCTATCGTCTCTAACTCTTTGGAACTCTTCTGACCTTTATCTGTCCTCTTTAACTCTTTCCAACTCTTTCGGTTTCTAGCTATCCTCTCTTATTCTTTCCAACTCTTCTGGTCTCTAGCTATCCTCTCTAACTCTTTCCAACTCTTCCGGTCTCTAGCTATCCTCTCTAACTCTTTCCAACTCTTCTGGCCTCTATCTATCCTCTCTAACTCTTTCAGTCTCTAGCTATCCTCTCTAACCGTTTCCATCTCTTCCGGTCTCTAGCTATCCTCTCTAACGTTTCCCAACTCTTCTGCCCTCTATCTATCCTCTAACTCTTTCAGTCTCTAGCTATCCTCTCTCTTTCCAACTCTTCCGGTCTTTAGCTATCCTCTCTCTTTCCAACTCTTCCGGTCTTTATCTATCCTCTCTCTTTCCAACTCTTCCGGTCTTTAGCTATCCTCTCTAACACTTTCAGTCTCTAGCTATCCTCTCTCTTTCCAACTCTTCCGGTCTCTAGCTATCCTCTCTCTTTCCAACTCTTCCGGTCTCTAGCTATCCTCTCTCTTTCCAACTCTTCCGGTCTTTAGCTATCCTCTCTAACTCGTTCAGTCTCTAGCTATCCTATCTAACTCTTTTAGTCTCTAGCTATCCTCTCTAACCGTCTCCATCTCTTCCAGTCTCTAGCTATCCTCTCTAACTCTTTCAGTCTCTAGCTATCCCCTCTAACTCTTTCAGTCTCTAGCTATCCTTTCTAACTCTTTCAGTCTCTAGCTATCCTCTCTAACTCTTTCAGTCTCTAGCTATCCTCTCTAACCGTCTCCATCTCTTCCGGTCTCTAGCTATCCTCTCTAACTCCTGGCAGGCTTTGTTACATCATTATAGAGATCTCGTTCATTGATTCAAATGAATCGATTTTTTTACATTCATCGTACATATTTCTTGTTCACTCTTCAAAATCCGTGTTTAAGTTTTTCGTTGTTCCTAAAAATTAGTCTGTAGCAAGACTTACGTCCAAAAATGGTGTGTTAAGAATTAAATTCTTGAGTGTGAGTTGTAATTAAGAACAGACTCTTAGCTTTTTGTTTGAGCAGAGGTCTTTTTTTCCCCTTCAAGATCAGTAAAATTGCTTTTGTCTAGGTGATTTGTCCCTGGGTGATTGTTTTGATTTGTTTACAATATGACAAATCCTTTTTTCCAATTCTGGCGGATAGGAATATGTCTTTGTTTATGTCAACGATGTCCACAAATCCATGTAATCACTGTTCCTCACGATAAAAAAAACCCCACAAGGCTGCCAGTCAAATGAGATTTAACTCATTCAACACGCGTTGATTCCATAGAAATGCTGAAAAATATGCACAGATGAGATCAAATCGCCTACAGAGCGGCTACCCTAGAAGTTGGTCAAGAAAGTCTGAGTGTACAAGGTATGAATGGTCAGTTGGTCAAGAAAGTCTGAGCGTACAAGCTATGAATGGTCAGTTGGTCAAGAAAGTCTGAGTGTACAAGCTATGAATGGTGGGTTGGTCGGGAAAATATCCAATGCGGATATTAAAATGTCTTTGTTTATGTCAACGATGTCCACAAATCCATGTAACCACTGTTCCTCACGATATAAAAACCCACAAGGCTGCCAGTCCAATGAGATTTAACTCATTCAACACGCGTTGATTCCATAGAAAACTTTGTAAAAACCTCCAAACTATTGAAAATGCTGAAAAATATGCACAGATGAGATCAAATCGCCTACAGAGCGGCAACCCTAGTAGTTGGTCAGTTGGTCAAGAAAGCAGTGAGTGTACAAGCTATGATTGGTCAGGTGGTCAAGAAATCCTGAGTGTACAAACTATGATTGGTCAGTTGGTCAAGAAAGTCTGAGTGTACAAGCTATGATTGGTCAGGTGGTCAAGAAATCCTGAGTGTACAAACTATGATTGGTCAGTTGGTCAAGAAAGTCTGAGTGTACAAACTATTAAATAAACCAATAGCTCACTGCAAAGGCTGCGGAATTTGAGAGCTATTTGCCAGCAAAAATTGTTTGTCCGGAATTGCTAAAAGCATTAAACGAGCTAGAGATTTTGTCGCGCAGGTACTGGGTACAAGTACTACAGCAAAGGTCACCAGACACCGCTGGGGGACTGGACCGAAAGTGACACTAACCGTGTGATTAAAAAAAATGTTGCACTTGAAGCAAACCCAGAACACCCCGCCCCGTGTCCGTGGGGAAAAAAATCATCATTTTCTACAAAACCGGTCCATAGAGCCAAAAAGGTGGGTTGGGGACCGTTGTACTACACTGCAATAGTATTTTTTTTTTTTGACTTTCTTTACTGTAATGATTTCTCATCGAACACTGAAAGGGAAACATTACTGATTAATGACTTCTCTCCGATACAACCACATGATTTATACACAAGTCCAACGCGTGAAACAACTGCAAAAATGGCACACACAAAACAATAACCACATGGTGATCATTTTAATCAAATGTCAAATAATACAACAATACATATTTGTCAAATTGTTAGTCAAATTACAGGATCCAATCTGTACAAAAAGCTGGTATTGATATTAAAATACTGGTCCAGATCTTGACACGGCTAGCGACATGCTCTGTTTGGTCCATCGCCGCTCATGGAGGTCTGCTATACCTTGGCATGACTAATAATTCTACGTGTGGACATTCGCTGGACATTCAGGGCATCTTCTGCCAGTGTAAATTGTCGGTTTCTTCTTTTTCTGTAAATATAGACGAATCAATGTTTTGTTTTTGTTTTTATTTTCGGTAGACCCAAATCATCTGCTCAAATATAATAGGAAAATAATCTTTTGTAGTTAACGGTAATCACACATTGTAATTAGGGGGAATCTGTCCCTTCTAATGATGGGGGAAATCAACCATGCTAAGTAGGACGCAATCATCCATTCCAATGAGGGTAAGTCATCCAGTCTAATTTGGGGGAATGATCCAAAATAACTATCATTGATTCTAATTAGTGGGGAAATCATTGATTCTAATTAGTGGGAAAATCATTGATTCTAATTAGTGGGGAAATCATTGATTCTAATTAGTGGGGAAATAATTGATTCTAATTAGTGGGGAAATCATTGATTCTAATTGGTGGGGAAATCATTGATTCTAATTAGTGGGGAAATCATTGATTCTAATTAGTGGGGAAATAATTGATTCTAATTAGTGGGGAAATCATTGATTCTAATTAGTGGGGAAATCATTGATTCTAATTAGTGGGGAAATCATTGATTCTAACTAGTGGGGGAAACATAAATTTTAATTAGTGGGGATAAACGTCCATCGTTCTGCGTAAAATTAAATAACCATTGAAAACATATCAGAAAAATGGTCGCTGTCACGTGATTTATCAGCAGTTAGGGAAGGTGAGTCTGACGTCACACACAAATTATGTCAGTTAAACAAAAAAAGGGGGATGAGCTTTTCATTTCATTTATTATTGAGCTATCCTTGGAAGAAGACCACATCACGAACTGTCTTGATACGCAGTTCCTTGCACAGTAAAAGTGTTGAGCTATCCTTGGAAGAAGACCACATCACGAACCGTCTTGATACGCAGTTCCTTGCACAGTAAAAGTGGACAGAGATTATTTATGAGCCCACTTACGATGCTAGCATGCAGAGAAACACCAAGGGCACCAACAGCAGACAGGGCAAGAGGACGAACAAGGCTCGAAATTTTTCTGCAATTTAAAGAAAATTGGAGTAACGTAACGGGTTGGGGGGGGGGGTGTGTTAGGTCCGGTTCACACGATCAAATTTTCGATCATGCATTGGTTGCGATTTTTGGATGATGCGTTGTCACAACTTTCAAATTATTTTTTTCCAAAAAAAAAAAAAAAGAAGTAGAAAGAAACCACGCACAAAATAGTGAGTTCGTACAAAAATTTGACAAAAGTTTGACGAAAATTTGATCGTGTGAACTGAGCATAAGTTTAGAGATTAAATGACTGATGGTGGCTAAACACCAGTTTAGAGATTAAATGACGCATGGTATGTGTAAGTACAGGTTTAGAGATTAGATATTTAATTATAGCCTTTGTGTTGGTTATAGAGCTGTGCTTTACAAACTTTTCAAGATTACAACACACTTTTTTTTAAAGTCATCCATCATTTCGCAATACAACAAGTCGGTTTTGACCAGTCTGCCACGGGCTAAACTAACCTAACCTAAGACATACGGGCACGATCTTAAATTTAGTTTAGCATCGCAATGTGTGACGACACAACATTGATCATTCAAACCTTTCATTTATATTTTGGCTGCAATTTTTAATAACGCAAATCCTTTTTTTAAAAAAAAGAAGAAGAAAAGAAATCAAAATCACATCACCCTAACACAGTGGTTGGCAAACTCATTAGTCAAAAGAGTCAAAAATCAGCAGCAGGACGATTAAATTTTTTTTGGGGCCAAATTTCATTTCAAGAACATGTCAAGAACCATGTTTTTCGGAGTCAAAACCGATTTGTGGCCGACTGGCCGAGCCGCACTCATGTCGTTTAAGAGCAGCATGCGGCTCGTTGGCCGCAATTTGCGACGACGGCTTTAACATATTACAATCTTTGGTTTATATATTGAGCGCATTCTCCGTCCTCAGCAGTGAGTGAAAACGTCATCACTCAGATTGACATCAACGAATCCATCGTCCAATCAAAGTCTTTAGATTTAGGCATCCGGGAATCGAGGGGAGTGAACTATCTCTCTTTGATAATCGAACATTCCACAATCAGCCCACCGCTATCACATTTTATCTCGAACTCGGCCGTAAAATAATACTACTTCTCCCAAATATTTCTTCTTTCACTTTTCCATTTCCTAATCGCCACCTTGGCTCACAAATCCCATAGCATACGTTTGATACACAGCTGTTATTTTCTTCTTTACTTTGGTTGGAACATTTAATTATTCCTTTATATTTAATTACAGAGAGGCAAGATCAAAGACGGCCAATTTTTTTACACAACGTTTACAAAGAAAAAAAAAAAGAAATTAGATCACAAAATTCATTTTGCTTATTTGCCAGCACCTGAAATCGTCAGCTGAAAGGATCCGGCTTTTTAGACTTCATATTCCTTCAATAATAATAGCTAATAATAGATGGACTGCATTCAATAATAATAACGAAATGACCCCGATTGAAACTGTCTTATTTTAATATAATTTACCATTTGCGAAAATTTGTCAAAAAGTTTCTGAATTTATTTATTAGGTCCAAAAATGGTTTTTTTAAAAATAAAATGCGTGAATATTGGTACAGGCTGTTTTCACGAGAAACACCTACATCCTGCAAGGTGACACACCGATTTGTCGAGACAAACAGTTTTGAAAGCACTGGTTTTGAGGTTTAAATAAAGGTTTGCAGATGACGTGCCAGTTTAGACATTAAGATTCTTGAAAGTTTGAGGGGCCGGGGGCTTGATATTGTAGAGAACCTTGCGTCGTCTCTGATTATCTGACTAATTTATCTGGTTGATAACCTTGGCCTTGCTCACTCGTACTTCACTAATGAATACAACTCAACATTTGTAATAGTCCTTGAACATTTATTTGTCTTATCCTTTGCTTCACTTTCTCTCGCTCTCTCTGTCGTACTTAACTCCGACTGTCACGGTCCCTCTCTACTCCCGTCTGACCACCTGCCTGCCCGGCTGAGTTCTCCCCGGCTGAGTTCTCCCCGGCTCAGTTCTGCCCTGCTCAGTTTTACTGTCTCTTTTATAAGTCCCCAGTTCCCAGGGCCCCAATCCCCTTCTTATGTAACACACCGCGTAATAGGTCATAAACCAACGCCGCCATTCCGTCGTGGGCAATCTGACAAGCTTGACACTTTGTTTGGTCAATGGTCTTAGGTCATAAAACCAACGCCATCATCCCTTACGGGTCGACTATTGTCTGGACACTACACAGACTACAGGTCTGGACACGCCACAATATCCTTTAACCAATGGCAGCATCTCAAGAAACCTCGGTCATATTACAGCAAGTCATGTGAACAAAATTGAAAGTGACGGTTGCCGTGTGGTGGGGGGGGGGAGGGGGGGTGTATCTTGGACTGGGACAGGACTTACGTTCACACTGGCCGCTTCTTCTATCGACACAGTCTCCGCCACATTTATGGAAGCACGAGCCGGCACAGTCTTCGCCATACTCATTCTCCTCGCATTCTGATTGGATGAGGGAGACAAACGCCATCTTTATACAAAACAAAAAAAAGTCTGCTACACTATTTGAAGAGTTCTGGTTGCAAAATTTAGATTTGCATTTCACACACAAGTATTGTTAGGCTTATCGCTATTTCCAGTTAAATTGTATTGTACACACAACTGTAGTGAAGGTTACCAATATCAAAGTGACTATTCGCACCTGGGTACAAGAAGTGAGAGGTTGGGATAAAAAAACTTTTAAAGATATTATTGTTGGGTTTGTAAGACAAAATGTGGTATCAAATGAAAGATAATTTCCATTTCCTAATCGCCATCTTGGCTCACAAATATAATAGCATACGTTTGATGCACAGCTGTTATCTTCGTTACCTTGTTTGGTGCATTTAATTATTCCTGATCGGGAGCTTTTGCGGGAGCATTGCCTTTTTAGGGGGTGGGATCCTTTTGTAAGGGGTCGTTCGCAAATTACGTCACGCTCAAGGGGGGGGTCGAGAATTTGTGACACTTTGTGACCGGGGGAGGGGGGCAAAAAAATTTGATGTCACTTTTAAAACAAAAAAATTAAATTTTCTAATTTTGAAAAGTCTTTAGTTAATCAATTTAAAAAAAAATTAATTTGAGGTCGAAATTGCCTCAGGTATTATAGGTACTATGAAACTAAGTCGCTCACACCTTTTGCGCATATCGAAAAATGACGCAAAAACTGTTGTGGCCATTTTACATTTGGCTTGTGGATGACTTCGTTGTTTCGCGTCACAGTTTTCTAATAATAGTACATCTTAATCCATTATGGGAAAATATTAAAGAATAAAATAAAATATTAGTTTCTTTATGAAAATTTTATGCATGTTTTGATTTTTTTTAAATGTGATGTGTCACAGTTGGGGGGAGGGGGGTAAAGAATTTGCTAGACTTCATGACAAGGGGGCGGGAGGGGGGTCTGAAAAGGTCATTTTTGCGTGACGTAATTTACGAACGACCCCCAAGTGCTAAAATTATCAATTTAGTCCAGGGGTTCTCAGCCTGTAGGTCGCGACCCCTTTGGGGATCGAACGACCCTTTCACAGGGGTCGCCTAAGACCATTGGAAAACACATATACTCTACAGTTATGAAGTAGCAACGAAAATAATTTTGTGTTTTGGTGTCGCCACAACATCAGGAACTGTATTAAAGGGTCGCGGCATTCGGAAGGTTGAGAACCACTGATTTAGTCAGAAGCCTAGAAACAAACAATTACGTTTGCATAGAAATATTTTCTTAAAAGTTTAAACAGATTTATAATCACCCATGTATTGAAATTATCAACGTCGGTGATATGGCGGCGGCGAAAACTGCAGCGTTAAGGTGGCGGCGGCGAACCGTCACAGATCCCAACTACTCCACTGCGCACATGCGGCCGGTGGTAATAAGAGAGCCGCTATAATGCGGCCGATGGTAGTAAAAGAGCCGCTCTAATGCGGCCGATGGTAATAAAAGAGCCGCTATAATGCGGCCGATGGTAATATAAGAGCCGCTATAATGCGGCCGATGGTAATATAAGAGCCGCTATAATGCGGCCGATGGTAATATAAGAGCCGCTATAATGCGGCCGATGGTAATATAAGAGCCGCTATAATGCGGCCGATGGTAATATAAGAGCCGCTATAATGCGGTCGACGGTAATAAAAGAGCCGCTATAATGCCGCGTTGCCCAGCTTAAGATGTGGGGAGTTTCACTGAACCAGATGCAAAACCTGATCCAAGTGCACACACTATCGGACTACACTCAAGCCGATTGCGCACAATGTCCGTAACCTGCATGCAGATCGGGGGGGGGGGGAGGCTAGAAAGAACCCACCTGTATCGCATCCACCAGGGGCGTTTTTAAATCCTACGTGACAACGTGTGCATCGTCCTGTGACGTCATTGCAGTCGTCGATGCAGTGGATGCAGCTTTGCTCGCAGACGACCCCCCACGTGAAGTTTAGGGGACAAGCTGGGGGAGAAAGTAAGACATTGCCTAGAAGTACGATGGACATGGTCGTATGCCTAGGGGGTCAAGGCCCACGGCGATATCTATTTAATTAGATCAAATTTTAGGTTCAATGCCCATTGATTAAATTTGTCAAGTATAAGGTTAATGTCCGGTGTAATTTTTTCTTACATATGTCAAACATAAGGTCAATGTCCAATCAAGTGGCTCCTTAAATATGTCAAGTATAAAGTAAATGGCCTAAGCAACATCTTTTTAAATGTCAAATATAAGGTCACTGCCCACAAATAGGACAATTTAAATCAATTTCAAGCCACATAAGTTTGGAATTTTAAAATTTAATTTGTGGGACACTTCCCCCCCCCCCCCCCCATCCTCCAAAAAATGTAAATAAAAATTTAAAAAATTCAGAGCTTTATAAACGTGTGGGAAAGTCATGGGTTATCCCTTTGTAAAAGCGCATTGGGATATCATACGGATATTGTCTTTGTAAAAGCGCATTGGGATATCATACGGATATTGTCTTTGTAAAAGCGCATGGGATATCATACGGATATTGTCTTTGTAAAAGCGCATGGGATATCATACGGATATTGTCTTTGTAAAAGCGCATTGGGATATCATACGGATATTGTCTTTGTAAAAGCGCATTAGGATATCATACGGATATTGTCTTTGTAAAAGCGCATGGGATATCATACGGATATTGTCTTTGTAAAAGCGCATTGGGATATCATACGGATATTGTCTTTGTAAAAGCGCATTATGATATCATACGGATATTGTCTTTGTAAAAGCGCATGGGATATCATACGGATATTGTCTTTGTAAAAGCGCATGGGATATCATACGGATATTGTCTTTGTAAAAGCGCATTGGGATATCATACAGATATTGTCTTTGTAAAAGCGCATTAGGATATCATACGGATATTGTCTTTGTAAAAGCGCATTGGGATATCATACAGATATTGTCTTTGTAAAAGCGCATGGGATATCATACGGATATTGTCTTTGTAAAAGCGCATTGGGATATCATACGGATATTGTCTTTGTAAAAGATCATGAAAGTCATGGGCGATCGGCCATCTTGGTGCCAAACTGCAAAGTCCGCCATTCCCCATCGATAATGTTACAAGATGGCGTCCAATCTGACCTTCACATTCTCCTGTCAAGCGATTGATACAGTCCCGCCCACATTTGTCTATGCACGAGCCTTGACAATCCTTGCCATATTCGAACTCTTCACAAGCTGAAAAACAGATGAGAAAGAAGAAGTTAGGTAAGTTGTATTTAAGTGTTATTTTTACACGAATTTTCTTTTTCCAGTTGGCAAGCTGCTGACATCGGCTGGAATTCGAATAAAACGGTCACCAATTTTACCAAAATATCATTTTAAAAGACTTAACTCTATAATAAACAATGAACGATCGTTACAACCACTCACCCGTGTCGCATCCACCCAATGAATGTTTGAAACCACTCACCCGTGTCACATCCACCCATTGAATGTTTGAAACCACTCACCCGTGTCACAACCACCCAATGAATGTTTGAAACTACTCACCCGTGTCACAACCACCCAATGAATGTTTAAAACCATCCGCCCAATGAATGTTTGAAACCACTCACCCGTGTCACATCCACCCATTGAATGTTTGAAACCACTCACCCGTGTCACAACCACCCAATGAATGTTTGAAACCATCCGCCCAATGAGTGTTTGAACCCACTCACCCGTGTCACATCCACCCAATGAATGTTTGAACACACTCACACGTGTCACATCCACCCAATGAATGTTTTAAACCACTCACCCGTGTCACATCCACCCAATGAATGTTTTAAACCACTCACCCGTGTCACATCCACCCAATGAATGTTTGAACCCATCCTTGCAGCTGGAACACTCCCCGTTGTCTTCAATGCAATCATCAGCGCAGTTACTGCAGCTCTTCTCACAGTTAGACCCCCAGGTATACAGCTTTGGGCATCCTACAAATGGGGAACAATACTGACTTAAAACAGCGGTTCTCAACCTTCCTAATACCGCGACCCTTTAATACAGTCCCTCATGTTGTGGCGACCCCCCGCAACAAAATTATTTTTGTTTCTACTTCATAACTGTCGAGTAATGAGTTTTCAGATGGTCTTAGGTGACCCCTGGGAAAGGGTCACGTGACCCCCCCCCCCCCAAAGGGTTGCGACCCACAGGTTAAGAACCGCTGACTTAGAATCTCCAATGTTCATCCGTTTTTAATATCTCTGTCCGTTATTTTCACTCATAGAGTTCGTAATATTTCGACTCTTATACTGAAAGACCGTATTGTTTTTGTCAAGGATAAATGTCTTTAAAAATAGGAGGTCTACCTTCTCTACTATGGAAAAAGCTAACCAACTATATTGTCAAACAACAGCAAGGCCCAGTGCGAAAGCACGGAGCAAAGAAACACCCAAGCCACACAAATCAAATGTATCCATTGCTTAAAAAAAAATATTGTTTAATGCATCTTGCGTAGTGGATCAATCAAGCCATTGTATCCACGCATTGCAGGTGTTTTTTTATGCTAACGTATCCACATAATTTTCATACTGCACACGAATCCACCCAGTGGATCTACACATTGAAAATGTTGTTGTTGTTTGGGTTTTTTTAAAAAATATATCCAGTGTGCTGACACATCAAAACTACCGATATAAATATATAAATCCCGACACGCAACCCCTACCTTTTTCCGTACAAATGCTTTATTCACCATCCACCAGCCTTTTTTTTTTTTTTTACTTACTTATTCTGAATTTTCGAATGTCTTCATCTATCAAACCGTCTTTATCATCATCTGAAACAGACATCGAATTCTAGCTGCGTAAATAATTTGTTTCACAAAGACCATCTTAAAATTCCATCTAAAAAATGTATTACAAACCGCACGTCTCCTTTGATAAACGGGCTGCTATAATTTACGGATTTCTGAGAGCAAGGGCTCTTCACTCTGTGCCCAACATTTTCTAAGGAAACACACAAAAAACTTGAGGATCGTTCTAAAACTTCAAGGTCCGTGCCCACTATAGGACTCCAAGCATTCTATGTTGGGATCCAAGGTGTACACCTATGCTGTGGACCAAGTTGTCCATATATGCTTGGGACAAAGATATACACCTATGGGAGAGGGGACCACGGTATATATATATATATATATATATATATATGCTCATGCTGACAACAAAAATCCATAAACATGTCGGCGAGCATGGTTTATTATTATTATTAGAAGTTTTCTATAGCGTGGTACCCCAGCCTAGGGCTGGGCTCACCACCCAGTACATACAATTTTAAAAAACGTAATCATGAACTTAAAAATTAACATACATTAATTAAATAATATTATATGTAACTAAAAATATTCAACTGTTAAGTGAGAACCTAATGCTCATATGCGCATTAGGTTGCTAATCCACTATCGCGGGATCTGTCTATTAAAAGCAAGGCATGTTCTTAGTCCTACATCCAACTAGTTTCTCCCGAGGAGGCGGGGTTGAGAAGAGTTCGAAGATGTTTCAGTGAAAAGCACCAAGCTGATCCATGATGAATCTACTCGATGTCTTGAAGGCTTGTTTCCAAGGTAACCATATCAACAACGAGTCTCTCACCTTTTCTGTTCTCGTATTCTTCATCAATGTGTCCATCGCAGTCGTTGTCAATGGCGTCCCCGACGGTCATCTTAGGCTTGTCTGTCACGGTGTCACACGCCTGTTGAGACATGTCAGACGTTTAACCCGTGTTAAACCTTTGGGATCAGTGCACCACGGGGCGCAGTTCTAGCATGAACAGGTAGGGGCTGTGGCAGTGGCACTTTACAAAGTACGTCACTCAATGACGAGCCAAATGATGACTTTATACGCTGCATTTGTCAATAAAACTGTATCGAAAATAAGAAGTATGATTGATTTTTAAATCCTTTATATTAACTTTGATGTTTTTGGGGGAGGGGGGGCTGGCTAAATGACTGACTGGCTGGGTGGCAAAATCTTTGGACGGCTAATCGACCCACTTCCCGTCAAGCTATCGAGCTGAAACTTGACACATAGACACACACATATATATTTATTAAGGTTGGAAAACGCTGCTATGGAGTATTCAATAATAATATTTTAATTTATTTTAAAATTTAAAAAACGGGGACACACTGATAGAGTTGTACAACTTCCTGTCGGATGGCCAACAGTATTCATCCCACACCGTGACCCTTACGACCAAGTGGGTTATGTCTGAATAACGACGGTTTTCTTGGTCGGAAGTATACGTCCCCGTCGAGTATGGGAATCCATTAATAATTGTTGCGACTGGATATTGCGTTTCATTACAGGCGGTGTGTGTGTGTTTGAGAGTTTTAATTAGTTAGTGAACGCTCTTCCCGCGCTTGACTTGGTAATTTTTATGATCGTTGTGACGTATTGTCTTGTCTGCTTTGTGACGTATGTTTTATTTCTGTCTGATATCGAGCTGCGCTATATGCATGTGTTTATGGAAACTAAAGCCTGTGTATATTATTAGGTATTAAAGTTACATTTATTGTGATAAAGGACTTGAGTTGATTCAATATCAGTACGTCGTATGACAACGTGCGAAAGAATAACTTGATGGATTGTCCAATCTAAGAGAACAAGGAGTTGACAATATCGTCTGGACAGAAATGATGAGAGCTTCACCACCACCCTCCCTCACCCACCCCCCACCCCCCTTGTAGTACCGCACACTTACTTGAAAGCCGGCCGGATGCATGTAGCCAGACTGCGTCCCTTGGCCGTAGATGTAGCACCCGAAGCGCAAATAGCTCTTCGATACGATAGTGTGGACGCTCGTATTTACGTGCGAGGTCGTATTTATCATCGTCGCGTGGTAGTCATGTCCGCCGTGAGCGAACTCCCACTTTACTCTGGTAGATGAGGAGGGAAAATGGTTTATAGTTAAGTTATAAGTGTTTGAATGCTGCTACGGATCAGTGCTTCCCCCCCTCCAACTGTGTCGCGATACAGTAGTGTGTCGCCTGAAGGTGCAGGCTTGTCGCTGCGCCGGAGAAGGCTAAACACTTTTTTTTTAAAAGACACAAGGTCTTCTCTTGACTTGGTTGCTCATCTCAAAGACATCAGACACGACATTGCTCATTTATGGGGGGGGGGGGAGGGGGTCAATTATCGAATGGTACCAAATGTGTCGTCCCTACTTTTGTACGAACATTAACTGTATTCATTGGCAACACTGGTCATGTCCAGTTACACTTTCTTTTCCCTGCCAGTCAGAGCAAGAAGTGAAAGCATTGGATGCAAGAATTTTGCTATCATTTTGGCTTGGCGGGATTTCAGCATCTTCGTTATAAACTGGGGGATCATTCTTTTTAAATAACTGAGGCAGTTGGAGAACACGATGAGTTGTGGCTACTGGATTAATCAACGAGCAGGATCCAAATAAGTTCATAAGTTCATAACTTTTTCATAAGTTTTATCACGAGTTTTCACTTAAAAATAAAAATTTCTTTAGCACGGTGGAGGGTGGTGAAGAACATCATTGTTGCGTTCGCAATAAATGTATATATATATTTATATATATGGTTGGAGGTGGTTTAATTGTTTTAGTCCATTTTGTTTTGCCCAAAGCAAAGAGATCATTGTCGTCAGTGGCGCTCAGAGACGGCATAGCAATGTGGATATAGCGAACTGAGTCTGTGCTAAGAGACGGCACAGCAATTTGGACATAGCCAGCTGAGTTTCTGCTAGGAGACACTGACACATTGCACTAAGAAAACTGTCAATTCGTTTCCGAGCCCATCAAGTTGCCGAGCCCATCAATTGCACTTGTAATTATTGCTCATAAAATACGCTTTAATTATATATTTGTATTTATATTGTATAACGTATACATTTCTTGCTAAATTGTTGCCCTACTTAAAATGTTGAAGCACGATTGATAATTTGTCAGGTTATTAATGCATAAAATAAGAAGAAAAATTGTATTTAAATTAATTACTCTAGCCCTTTTGGGTTAAATTATTTTATTATCATCTACTGGCGGGGGGGGGGTGTCACACCAAGCATTATTCTTTGAATTTGTGAAAAGATGGTGGTGCAAATGATGAGTGTATGCCCCTATGAGGGCGGTGGTCGAAAAGCAAAGTATGAGAACCACTTCATTGCGGTGACTCACAGGAGCAGGTTTGCTAACAAGTCGCAATACAGTATCAGCGGTTTAAATTGGAAACACAAAAAAATCTTATGTGACGAGAACGTACTTATGTGACGAGAACTTACTTATGTGACGAGAACTTACTTATGTCACGAGAACTTACTTATTTCACGAGAACTTACTTATGTGACGAGAACTTACTTATGTCACGAGAACTTACTTATGTCACGAGAACTTACTTATGTAACGAGAACTTACTTATGTCACGAGAACTTACTTATGTGACGAGAACTTACTTATGTCACGAGAACTTACTTAAGTGACGAGAACTTACTTATGTCACGAGAACTTACCTTTTCGGTATCGGCTGGCCATCCATGGAAATAGAGGAAATGTGGTCTTTTATTGCTATCAAAGCCACAAAGTGGTGGTGGCTGACCAACAGAGGCGGCACCCTAAGACAGATGAATACTTTATACACGATCTCAAAGGCGATAGCGACTAAAATATGACGTGTAGATCGGCATCGTATTTACTAGGCGCAGTTAAGACAGGAGAAGAGGGTTGGATGGAAGGATCAGGTTTGTAAATGGGGGGGGGGGGGTTGCCCTGCATCTGGGGTTAGCTTCGGGGTTGTAAGTGGGGCTAGACATAGGTTGTTGTAACTGGGGGTCAAGGTAACACTGTCATAGCGTTTTAGGTTGGGAGAAACACTGCAGGTCATCTGCCGCATCCGGGTCTATTTCCAGTCGTCTTGGCCAAGTCTTTCCGTTGGAGCAAAAATAAGCAAGGACGAGAGCGTGAGGCTGACGAACTGAGCCACTCTCCTTCACTTTAAACAAAATAAAACTACTGAAGTTGGAGCCTTGGTCATCTTCTCATGAGAAGAACGAACTATACGATAATGTCGGGCCAGAACTAGGCTGGGGTGCCTGGGGTCAAGCTGAATGATTTGAATACGGGGCTGGGCCTATGAGTTTATTTGGGGTCAGGCATGTATCTGAGGTTAGGTATGTATATGTGTTAAGTCATTTAAATGCGGTCTGACATAGCTGGGGGGGGGTCTGGCATGTATGTATCAGGTGGGGTCAGACATGAATCTGGGGGTCAGGCCTGTATCTGGGGGTCAGGTGTATCTGGGGTAACGTGTATTTGGGATCAGACCTATGGGTTTGCCTGTTGCAAGGCATGTATCTGGGGGTCACGTGTATCTGTGATCAGACCTATGGGTTTACCTGTTGCAAGGCATGTATCTGGGGGTCACGTGTATCTGGGGGTCACATGTATGTGGCATCAGACCTATGGGTTTACCTGTTGCCAGGTATGTACCTCGGTTCAGGCACGCAACTGGGGGTAAGGCCCTGAGGGCTTATCTAGGATCAGGCATTGGGGTGTGGGGGGGGGACTGTTTCCAGGCCCAGAGGTTGTGTCTGGAGTTTACCTTAATGCAGTGGTCGGCAAATCGCGGCGCATGCGGCTCTTTAACAACTGAGTGCGGCTCGCCCAGTCGGCCACAAATCAGTTTTGACAGTGAAAAACATTGTTCTTGAAACGTTGTTCAAGATAAATTTGACTCTCAATTTTTTAAAAATCTTCCGTTTGACTAATGAGTTTGCCGACCACTGCCTTAACTTTTTCAAAAGAGACAGTTCCAACACTAAAGGCTATTCACATGCAGGTGTAAGCCCAATGGAACAAAGGGTCGGTACAACTTGCTATTTCCCTGCAGGTGTACACTCAGTGGAAAAAAGGCGTCGTTACAACTTAATACTCGCATCCAGGTTTACGTCCAGTGGAACAAAGGTGTCGGTACAACTAACCACTCGCATCCAGGTGTAAACACAGTTGAACAAAGGCGTCGGTACATCTAAAGAACTACTCACATCCAGCTGTACGCCCAGAAGAACAAAGGCGTCGGTACAACGAACAACTCACATCCAGATGTACGCCCAGTGGAACAAAGGCGTCGGTACAACTAACCACTCGCATCCAGGTGTAAACACAGTTGAACAAAGGCGTCGGTACATCTAAAGAACTACTCACATCCAGCTGTACGCCCAGAAGAACAAAGGCGTCGGTACAACGAACAACTCACATCCAGGTGTACACCCAGCTGAACAAAGGCGTCGGTACAGCTAAAGAACTACTCACATCCAGGTGTACGCCCAGTGGAACAAAGGCGTCGGTACAGCTAAAGAACTACTCACATCCAGGTGTACGCCCAGTGGAACAAAGGCGTCGGTACAAGTAATGAAAGGCTGGCGTCTCCGAGGGGCTCAGATAAGTCCGTACTAACCGCAGAATAGCAGATCGGGGGCTGTATCTGCACGACCAGTATAGGCTTAGTGCTTTTTATAGCCATCGGGAATAGGTTAGCATTAATCTGTGGAAGGATGAGCGTAATGAAAACGTTTGCTACCGTGACGTTTAGTCGCGCTCAGTAAATTGAACTCGTTTTGTTTCCTCCCAATTTGAACAAGGGAATTTTGGCTTACCTGATGTCACGGTAGATGACATTGGCCAAGAATTGGAAGATGTCAATGGTATGGGTGATGTCACGGTAGATGACATTGGCCAAGGAATGGAAGATGTCAATGGTATGTGTGATGTCACGGTAGATGACATTGGCCAAGGAATGGAAGATGTCAATGGTATGTGTGATGTCACGGTAGATGACATTGGCCAAGGAATGGAACATGTCAATGGTATGTGTGATGTCACGGTAGATGACATTGGCCAAGAAATGGAAGATGTCAATGTCATGTGTCAGAGGAATAAGTAATATCCATGCGACAAGTATGAAACATAATGTCCAAGACAGGGGCGTAGCTAGGGTTAGTGCTGCGTGGGTTGTGTGGGTGGGTCGAGACTTTTTTGCCGCCCATATGCAGTTGGCCGAAAATGCCCAGGCTTCATATTAAGAAAAAAAATTCGCCCGGGGCGTGACCGCTTCCTCGGAGCACCTTTCCTAAGCCGCTGGTCCAACACGGTCCAGATAGTCGTTAATCTTTGGACATGCACAATACATTTCTTGGCATACAGCAACGATAGTCATTCTGTCAAAGTTTTGGTACTGTCACAACAGTCATGCTGCCACAGCAGAGGTACTGTCACACTAGTCATTGTATAAAAGCAGAGGTACTGTCACACTACTCATGCTGTCACAGCAGAGGTACTGTCACAACAGCGATTCTGTCACAGCAGATGTACTGTCACACTGGTCATTCTGTCACAGCAGAGGTACTGTCACACTGGTCATTCTGTCACAGCAGAGGTAGTGTCACAAAAGTCATTCTGTCACAGCAGAGGTAATATCACAAGAGTCATTCTATCGACGTAGTGGCACTGTAGCAGTGGTCAATCTGTTAGCAGTAGCTGTACTGTCTCTGTAGTCATTCTGTCAAAATGCTGGTACTGTCACAACAGCCATTCTGTCACGGTAGTGGTGCTGTCGCAATAGTCAACATTTTACAAATAGCGTTGCTGACGCAAACCATCCTGTCGCAGCAGTGGTACTGTCACAATAGTCATTCTGTCACAATACTGGTAATTTCCTATCAGTAATAATGTTTCTAAAGTTATTGCACATTTCTTCACCCAAGAGTTGGTAACCTTCTTATGTCAAGGCCGTAGGTATTATATAAATATATAACTTCCACAAGATATGAAGGGAGTCGCAACGAGAGGAATCGCATTAATTCATTCTAATGGGACTCGGGCTGCCAGTCGTATTCTTGAGAGACAGAGAGAACCCGCGAGAAATGGAGGGAGGGAGAGAGAAAGAGGGTGAGAGAGTGAGAGAGAGGGGGGAAGGGAGAGAGATAAAGAGAGAGAGAGAGAAAGAGAGAGTGGGGGAGAGACAGAGAGGGTGAAAGAGAGGGGGAAAGAGAGGGGGAAAGATAGTAGAGAGAGAGAGCAAGAAATTGAGAGATAGTGCGCGCGCAAGAAAGGGAGAGAGAGGGACAGAGAAAGAGAGAGTAGGGAGAGAGATAAAGAGAGACAAAAAGAGACGAAAAAGATAGAGTGAAGGAGAGAAAGAGAGAGGGGGGATAGAGAGTAGAGAGAGAGCAAGATAGAGAGAGAGAGAGAGTTGGAAGACGACTTTAAATCCCTCATCCAGCAAAGGTCTCCTACGTAAATCAGGAATGACGAAATTTTTTCAACCAGAGCTGAGGAAAGATACACATTAAATCTATTGGGTTCGGCAAAGCCTTTTTGGGGGCGAGTACCCGTTTTATAAATCATGTGATTTTTGTATGTGGTTAGGCAGCGGTTCTTAACCTGTGGGTCGCGACCCCTTTGGGGGTCGAATGACCCTTTCCCAGGGGTCGCCTAACACCATCGGAAAGCACATATACTAACAGTTATGAAGTAGCAACCAAAATAATTTTGTGGTTGGGGGTCGCCACAACAGGAGGGACTCTATTAAAGGGTCGCGGCGTTAGGAAGGTTGAGAACCACTGGGTCAGAGCATATTTTGTCACCCGCATGTTCCGAAAGACATTTTGTTTTCTTCAAATTTGTCATCTAATCCTTCAGAGAGTTTCCGACCACTGGCCAGGAGTATACAGGATTATACAGGATTATACAGGGTTATACAAATGATTAACACTTACGAAATTGAACTTGTCCTTAAAGTCCAGCGTTAGGACAACCTTGTCTTTGGAGCTCACGGTGACGGTAACATCTATACCAGCTTCAGAAGGGACCATCTGCACGGCGCCCTGGTGCTGTCTGACTGGCACAGTCATCGTGATGAACTCTCTGCCCCAATACTCCTCTGATAAAATCATTTCTATTGCGGGGGAAAACAAAAAAACAAAAACTTAAAACTGGAGCAGGTTGGGTGTGGTGGGAGGGGTGTGTTGCTTTGAGTACTTTTTTTTCGGGGGGGGGGGTGTGGGGGGCTTGGACAAAGGGGTGTCAATTTATGTGAGAAAAAAGGGGTGGGGGAGGTTAAAGTGTGAACATTTTGGCGTGGCAGACTCACTGCCGGAGCGGAAATCCTCAGAGAATAAGCGTACCGCTCACGCCAAAAGAAAGCGCGCGGCAAGAAGAAGCAGACACGACTCAAATCCCAATACTAGGACCCGAAACAACGTACTGACCTTGCTACAACATCGGCCCAACGAACTGACCTTGCTACAACATCGGCCCAACGTACTGATCTTGCTACAACTTCAGCCCAATGAACAGACCTGCTACAACACCCAGCAATGGTGGTGACCTGCTACAACATCCAGCAATGGTACTGACCTCCTAAAACATCCAGTGATGGTACTAAACTGCTACGACATCCACTCATGGTAGTGATCTGCTACTACATCACCCATGGTACTGACCTGCTCCAACATCCACCCATGGTACTGACCTGCTCCAATATCCACCAATGGTACTGACCTGCTGCCACATCCACACATGGTACTGACCTGCTCCAACATCCACACATGGCACTGACCTGCTACGGTATCGGTAAGATGATTAGCCCATGGCCGATTCCCCAAGAACTGTGGCTTACAGTACGGCTGGACGGCGGTGCTCCGACAGTTGCCGCTGATAACCCCGACACGCTTCGCTGCCTCGATAGTAGACCCTGACAAGAAATATATATCAGACAAATGAAAAGTAAAACAACTTTTAAAAAAATGAAAACCCTATTATTTTTTGGACTCTGTTGAGCTGATGGTTCGAAACACCGTTTGGGGCGGGGGGGGGGGGGGCAGCCAATGGTTTTTATGCACGGCCGCGTGCTGAAACTGGCCTTAATATAAAGCGCTTGTAGACATTACATTGATTAAGGTCAGGTTTTCTCTTCTGGTATATCAGTGGTTCCTAAGGTGTGCGCCACCAATTTTTATTTCTTACGATCGGTTTCACCGCCCTGGCAAAGAAACCCAAGTGCAGCGGGGGCAAAGCATGATGTTATAAACCAATGACATTTAATATATATGTATGTCCTTTAAAAAACATTTTTTACTCCGACTTCAAGAAGAAGCTGATTTTATTGTCAACAACCCAGATGGCTAAGATATAATTGACGTTCACTATGTGATCAGTTGAGACGCCCAACAGTTTTAAATGAGACACGCACAGCATTAAATAATGGCCTGGTCCACTGCTCCGGCAACAGAAACTCGTCCCTCTCCCCCATAGACAGCGACAGGCAGTTCCGGCTCATACCAGGAAGAAGCCAGTACAGGAACTGCTCATTCCTGCCAAAGACTATCAGGGACTGTAACAAGCTTTCAAAAGGAACAGTTGAGGCGACAACATTTGACTCATTTGCGTCTATTACCTCAGGCCTTCCAACCCCCAGTGCATGATACCCTCACTAAGTGGTCCTTGCAAACAGTGAAATATCCTCATCAACACCAGGCACAGAAACATAGCAAATCCCCTCTACATGCATAGGAGACACAATTATCAGTAAATTGATCGTGGGTCCTTAATATAGAGAAGAAGAAGTTCTCAATGAGACACGCACAGCAGTTCTCGTGGAGACACACCCAGCAGTTCTCATTAGACACGCCCAACAGTTCTCATGGAGCACACCCCGCAGTTCTGATTGAGACACACCCAGCAGTTATCATTGAGACACGCCCAGCAGTTCTCATTGAGACACGCCCAGCAGTTATCATTGAGACACGCCCAGCAGTTATCATTGAGACACGCCCAGCAGTTCTGTTTGAGACAAACCGTTAATTCTGACTTTGGACACGCCAAGCTTCGAAAACGCCCCTGTACAATTCCGAGTTGGACTCGCCCGGTCAATGAACTACAAGCAAGTACCTGTGAGATGCAGCTTCTTGTCAAAGTCTTTCGTGCCTTCCACACACTGACTAACTGAGAACGCCTCGTCACTGTTCAATCATTAGAAAGGGGAACAATTTATTTTCCTTTAAATAATGTCATTTCAAAAAAATAGAATCCTATATAGATAGCCTTGCCATATGTCCCGGCTGTCTTGTCCCGACTACCTTGTCCCGGCTACCTTGTCCCGGCTACCTTGTCCCGGCTAACTTGTCCCGGCTGTCTTGTCCCGGCTACCTTGGTCCGGCTACCTTGTCCCGGCTAACTTGTCCCGGCTACCTTCTCCCGGCTGTCAAGTTGTCCCGGCTTTCTTGTCCCAGCTACCTTGTCCCGGCTACCTTGATCCGGCTACCTTGTCCCGGCTACCTTGGTCCAGCTACCTTATGCCGGCTGTCTTGTCCCGGCTACCTTGTCCCGGCTGTCTTGTCCCGGCTAATTTGGTCCGGCAATCTTGTCCCGGCTACCTTGTCCCGGCTATCCCGGCTACCTTGTCCCGGCTATCCCGGCTACCTTGTCCCGGCTATCTTGTCCCGGCTATCTTGTCCCGGCTACCTTGTCCCGACTTCCTCATCCCGGCTACCTTGTCACGGCTACCTTGTCCCGACTACATTGCAGGCCCCCACACCGGGAAAGGGCCTCGAGTGATTTACTCGGTTGCCTCAGCCTCTGCACGGCTATGCTAGAACTTACAGTCAGATATCATTCCCTAATACTAAGCTGTTCAGAAATTTTGAATAAAATAAAAATAGATTTACCTTAGACTAGATTCAGTTGAGAAATAGGTTATAAAAGAATGAAAAATCAGTATTTTATCACCCCACATACCCGAAATATACCCAGGCACCCCAACAGATATTCATATAGGCTCCTGAAATATCCCCAGGCACCCCAATACATATTCATATAGGCTCCTGAAATATTCTTATCCCCAGGCACCCC
The DNA here is from genome assembly GCA_964017045.1 of Omphiscola glabra. NCBI lineage: Eukaryota > Metazoa > Mollusca > Gastropoda > Lymnaeidae > Omphiscola > Omphiscola glabra. The sequence continues at coordinate 27,281,547 of OZ024802.1, read as the reverse complement.
CAACACACATATTCATATAGGCTCCTGAAAGATCCCCAGGCACCCCAACAGATATTCATATAGGCTCCTGAAATATCCCCAGGCTCCTGAAATATCCCCAGGCACCCAACACATATTCATATAGGCTCCTGAAATATCCCTAGGTAACTTTGTGTCCAGCCAAATATGTCTTCATGTTCAGTAACTTTATGTCCAGCCAAATGTGTCTTCATGTTCGGTAACTTTGTGTCCAGCCAAATATGTCTTCATGTTCAGTAACTTTATGTCCAGACAAATATGTCTTCATGTTCAGTAACTTTGTGTCCAGCCAAATATTTCTTCATGTTCAGTAACTTTATGTCCAGCCAAATATGTCTTCATGTTCAGTAACTTTGTGTCCTGCCAAATATGTGTTAATGTTCAATAACTTTATGTCCAGCCAAATGTGTCTTCATATTCAGTAACTGAGTTGAAAACACATCTTTTTCGCACTCACCTGCTGGGGTGATGTAGTCTACCTCCTTGTTTTCCAAGGAGCTTGCTCATATTCCTCGATGTATATTGGCTTGTATTGTCCCTAGGCTTGTATTGTCCCTAGGCTTGTATTGTCCCTAGGCTTGTATTGTCTCTAGGCTTGTATTGTCCCTAGGCTTGTATTGTCCCTAGGCTTGTATTATCCCTAGGCTTGTATTATCCCTAGGCTTGTATGTAGATTTTGTATTGTTGCGTTTTGTATTTTTTATAGCGCCTCGAGCCTTAATTATGGATGAAGCGTGTTTTTTAAAATGAACTTTATTATTATTTTTTTTACTAAGCACTAATTTCACACTTTGTGATTTCTTATCTGTGACGGGGACGCCCTACTGTCACCTCTGCAGTGTGAAGTTAAATTTCGATCCGTGCATCATCTCAATACCGCCGTGCACACTCTCGGAGTAGCGTTTACCAATCACGACGAATTTAAACAGCACGAGATTGTCGTCGCCTCCGGACACTATCTGGATGGACGGGTTCGATCTGTGGGAAGACAAGAAATCATGATCAGAGTTAAACTTTAATAGACGGGTTTTTTGTTTACAGCTGCCTTTCACTTGACAACGATGACAACAACATAAAGTGGGTCAAACAGTATGGTGTGCCGTGACGATGTGAAGTGATGAGAATGTGTACAAAAATTATGATACGCCGTGGCAATGTGAAGTGATGGAAATGTGTACAAACATTATGGTGTGCCGTGACAATGTGCAATGATGAAAACGTGTACGAACAATATGGTGTGCCGTGACAATGTGAAGTGATGAAAACGTGTACGAACATTATGGTACTGTGTACAGATTATCAAATCGTGGCGACACATTATCTAGCCCCGATGTAAGAATGATCTTGCACCAGAAAAAAGGGGGGGGGGGGGAATGGGTTTTTATTGTTGGTGTTTTGTTTTTCCTTTTGAATTCATTTAAATTGAAATTCCGCTATTTCAAATGATGGCATTGTGTACAAACAACCTAACGCCATAATTTCGCATAACTAAAATTAAGTTTTTTTTATATGGTTAACGTAATCAGATGTTCATTTTATCATTTTTCATTATTTTTTTTTTTTAATTTAACATTTGAAACAGGCAGCGTGCACAACATTTTTAAAAATTGTTTTAGATCCGAGTCCATTGGAGATGGTTTCTACGCCATGCCTATCAAATGATGTCATCTTACTTCACGGGTTTCTTTCCCTGCAGCGTAACGGCGGCGCCACAGGTAAGAGGCACTTACACCAGCGTAACGGTGACGTCACAGGTAAGAGGCCCTTACACCAGCGTAACGGTGACGCCACAGGTAAGAGGCACTTACACCAGCGTAACGGCGGCGCCACAGGTAAGAGGCACTTACACCAGCGTGACGGCGGCGCCACAGGTAAGAGGCACTTACACCAGCGTAACGGTGACGTCACAGGTAAGAGGCACTTACACCAGCGTAACGGTGACGTCACAGGTAAGAGGCACTTACACCAGCGTAATGGCGACGCTACAGGTAAGAGTCACTTACACCAGCGTAACGGCGGCGCCACAGGTAAGAGGCACTTACACCAGCGTAACGGCGGCGCCACAGGTAAGAGGCACTTACACCAGCGACAATGGCGATGCCACAGGTAAGAGGCACTTACACCAGCGTAATGGCGACGCTACAGGTAAGAGGCACTTACACCAGCGTAACGGCGACGTATTTTTTCCCCCACGCACTGATTGGTATGGCTTGGAAGGTCAGCGCCGAGACGTCGCTCTCGATGGCGAGCACGGTGAGTGAGAACTTGCCATTCCCCACAAATTTGTAGGACCACTTCTTCCCGACGTCCTGGCGGTGTCTAAACAGATAGAAAGTCGTGGGGAGTTTGATGTAAACAGGGAGTTTTATATAAACAAGGGAGTTTGATATAAACAGGGAGTTTGATATAAACAAGGAGTTTTATATAAACAGGGCGTTTTATGTAGACCGTATAGCAGTGTTTCAAAGAGTGGGGGCGCACGTCCCCCAAGCGTAGGAAAATTACATGGAGGACGGAAATCAGTAATCGATTAACGTTCCCAAAAAAAAAAAAAATTAACCCGTTATTATTTTTCTTTTATTGCAAAACAAATAGTTTTCCACTTACATGGACCAGTGCGTCAACCATCTTATGACCATCATGTACTCACTTAAATATGCCATCCAGGTCATAGCCTAAGATCATCATGTACTCACTTAAACATGCCATCAAGGTCATAGCCTAGGACCATCGCGTACTCACTTAAATATGCCATCCCGGTCATAGTCTAAGATCATCATGTACTCAAATGTGCCATCCAGGTCATAGTCTAAGACCATCATGTACTCACTTAAATCTGTCATCCAGGTCATAGGTTACACCAGATTTTCCTTGAATGATTATCGTTTCATTCAGACCAACTCCGTTAGATTCGTTGCTAGAGAAATGAGGAGTACTAACTTTGACCTGAAAATACGTTGTGTTAAATCTATATAATCTATATCCACTGGATTTGATTAATTTGATTTGCTGGAAAATTTTAAAACTGTGAATGTTTTTATTTATAATATCCATCGGGAACTCCCCTGAGTTTAACACAAATACCGTGACTGGCATGACCCACATACCGGGTAGACGCCAGCTCCGGAAAAATAAATTTACTGAGAACTATTCTAAACCTCTACAATTTTACGTACAATCGAAATGTTTCTCCAATTATGTGTAGAATGTTGCAAACTAAAATCATGTTTGAGCTAAAATTTATTCTTGCATTTATTTGTCTTTATCGAATATTGTATGCGGAATATAAAAGATTTATGGGGCGAGACTACGCAATGGCAAAAAGCGTACCCTCAATGGCGCCCCAACTGGAATGAAGTTAACTCATGCTGGGCTGTGGCGGCGTTAGAGATGTCCCTGGTCGCTATTATGGCTGATTTTGGCCACGAACCTTCTTCCTACACTACACATTCCTAGACTACACATTCCCACACTACACATGTTTACGCTTCTCATTTCTACACTACACAATCCTTTACCACACCATCGGCCTAACCTCCACATTTTTGTCAGACAAAGTCGTCAGCATGAAATGAATTGAAGAATTATCCATATTATCAGTCAACATCATCTTTGGAATGGCCACTGCAAATTCCGTCCCCATTGTTGATAGATGTCCTACAAAACAAAAAAAAACAAAAAATAACTTTTTATAATAATAATTCAGTGGGTCTGTTTTTTTTTTTTAAACGATACTTTTGTACACATAGTTTGCATGCAGAATGACAATGTTGGCGCTCCTGAGTATATGACGCTCAGGGTAGGTGACCCTTTCACCACCCTTACATGTTCGTATAAATGATTACCTGAAATGATATGCAGAATAAATGAACACATTAGCAAGCCGGTCAACATCGCTTTGATCACTGCCCGCTCTTTTATCGCCGATGGGCATTGGCATCACAACCGTGATAGCTCCAACAGGTCCTCAAACTCTATGTCACAGAATGCACCTACGAAGGACATGACGAGAATTCAGTATGCAATTATGTGTTGTCGATTTTCAGCTGGTTTACTCAGTGGTTACATATTATGGTGAGGTTAGAGGTCAGGGCAACGTGCTTAGTCTTGAACCCCCCCCCCACTCACACACACAGACACACACAAAATGTTCTATACTTTTAAAAACAATAACCTGTTCAAATATTGTTAAAAATCAGTTCGGAAATGTCTTGAATATTTTTTTATTTTACTTTTATTTATTTAATAATTATATTTTTTTGGCTGATGGGGGAGCGGGTGGCGAGTGGGGGGGGGGGGGGGAAGGCGAGTGGCGGTGTGGCGAGTGGGGGTGTGGCGAGTGGGGGTGTGGCGAGTGGGGTTGGCGAGTGGGGGTGTGGAGAGTGGGGTTGGCGAGTGGGGGGGGGAAGGCGAGTGGGGGTGTGGGGAGTGGGGTTGGCGAGTGGGGGTGACTTATTTGGGCTACGTGCTACGCATGTTTTTTTTTAAAGAGCGTGCAAAAAAAAAAAAAAAAAAAAAAAAAAAGATAATGAGATAACTAGGGTATCAGCCATCAGCAAATGGTGTTGTGGATAAATAAGGTATCACGGAATGTTTGTGGCCGTGTGGTGGTGCGGCTTAACTGAGAGATCGGACTTGGCGACTCATCAGCAACGAGTCTGGCCGTATCGATTCTTTATTTTATTGCTAATCTTCTTTAAAACATAAATCTCCTTTATTTCTTTAATTTTTTAATCAACAGCGACTGATTACCACCACCCCCACCCCAGTCTATGTACTATATTATATTATAATACATCATTATCGAAGTGAGTTTTTGGAATTATCATGACTGGCTTTTGCTCTTGGGAATTACTTTACAAGTTACTTACGCGTTTAGATGATTTATTGTTCTTCTTTTTTATAATTGTTTTTTCTTAATGAGAATGTTTACTTTCATGCTGAAAATGATCATGTAATCAAAACCCCCATTTCCAATTTTTAAAAAATTTGGATTAATAAAAGATTCGTGTGTTACCTTATGCCTTATACAAGATAGAGCAAATGACACGGTCAGCACATACACCTAGCTAGCAGTGAGCGGGTGAGATCAGGTGTCGTGGACATCAGACAGTTATTCACTTAGGCTTTAGCTTCCTCTTGAGCATTGTATAACATTAGCTTGCACAATTTGTTATCATTGTCTGTGGTACTATGGTGTGATTAGTATTCAAATGCGTAAATGATGCTATTAAAGAAATTGTTTTTTGTTCTTTTTTTTTTTTTTTTTTTTTGGCATTTTTTTTAAAGTAGAGAATTTTTGTGCGTGCAATGTTGTGTGGTGCGCATTTTTTTTTAAAAATTATTATTATAAGACACATGAAATGAAGACAATTATTAACAACAATAAATAACTATAATCAATTATAATTAGGTGTTGGATAAGAACACTTTTCAGTGTACAATTCTTTTTGTATTGTTTTATGACTAATTTTTGCGTCCGAGCAGTCTACTATAAACTATAAATGTATTAGACTATTTATTTATTTTTTTTAAAGTATCGACCGATTTCTAAAATATCATTTGTTTCATTTATCAAAATAGATGAATTTTTTTTTATTTACATGTTCAAATATAAACATTAGTTTAAATCTACAGTAGACTCCCTTGATAAACTCTTCTAGCCGGTGGCGTAAATTTCGGTCATGGGGTCTCTTCATGCAAAGGTAAAAATTCAATGTCAAATAATTATATTTATTTACATGGTTATAATTGGATGAATGTGATTTATTAAATTTCAGAATTTATTATATTGTTGTACTTAGATATATATAATTTAATATTTAGGGGTTTACAATATTTAGGCATATTATTGTTAAGTTCATTGGGCTTTCCCCGATCAGATCTGGATCTGATATAATTATAATATGACTATTATACTGACTATGACTATACAGTCAAATATTTTTAAAATGAGGAAAACCCAACTTACAGTTTCATAGAACAAACTTTTACACACATTATGTCAGGTTCCACCAAAAATAAAACCCAACTTACAGTTTCATACAATACACTTTTACACAATTTATTGCAGGTTCCACAAAAAATAAAACTCCAAAAGTTTTCAGAAAAGTCAATACAATACCTATTTTCCAAAAGGGAGGGGTTATTCACACTTGCCTAGGAATAACATTTCGCTAGCAGTAGTAAAGCATGTATTGGCTGGGAATAATGCTCAACTTTATTCCCAGCCGACTGTTTATAATAATAGGGCTATCACTTATAAAGTCTGTTAAATTTGTTGCAAATTATATATTCAATACAGCCCATAATTCCGCTCCATTCATTTTCCCTCTAATTCCTTGCGGTAGTAAACCATTTATCTGATGGGAATAACGCTGAGCTAGTGTCAGTAAACCAGTTATAGGCTGTAAATAAATCTAAACCTTTTACACAGACGAGACAGTCGGCTGGGAATAACGTTGAGCATTATTCCCAGCCGGGAATAACGTTGAGCGTTATTCCCAGCCGACTGTATGACACCTCCCTTTCCTAAATGCAGGAAAATTTAAATATAACATTTAACCATCCAATGAAATATTAGTTTGCAAAATTCCATTGGCAATTGGCGTATTAATATTGAAAAAAAGAAAAGTTAACTAGTAAAAATCCAATAATAAACAGAAACTCATAGTGGCACTATGAGCCAAGTTTTAGTAATGACCTACTAATTAGTATTTTGTGCCATTTGGCTTGGATTTAGGTTGGTCACTTGTAATTGTGAGTAGATCTAGACCTAGGGAACTGGGCGAATTGGGTTCATTTTATTAAGCTGTTCACTGCAGGCTGCCATTCATCATAGTTCAGAACCGAAAATAATTTTGTGTTAATTATTTATATAAAAAAAAAACATTGTATCTCTCTAAGCCAATGGTTCTCAACCTTCCTAATGCTGCGACCCTTTAATACAGTACATCATGTTGTGGCGACCCCCAATCACAAAATTATTTTCATTGCTCTTTTTATAACTGCAGAGTATGTGTTTTCCGATGGTCTTAGGTGACCCCTGGGAAAGGGTCGTTCGACCCCCAAAGGGGTCACGAGCCACAGGTTGAGAACCGCTGCTCTAAGCAATGTAGGAATCCATGAAAGATGTTAGTGGTAGTCTGTCAAATTTATATCTTGACTGTAATAAATTATTATTATTACATCATTCAATCCACAATTATGTAATGATATTGAATTTTTAAAATGATAATATAAATAAACAAGGACTCCATCAAATAAATTTGGTAGACCATACGATTATGGGTTATGCCTTTGAGTACTCAGCATTTTTTTACTCTTAAATGTACAAAAAGTAAAGAGTAAATTTGGATTGCTTTAACAAAGCAAAATCATTCCATATTTGTCATTTATCATGTTTTGTCAATACTAAGACATTTATTGTTTATGTTTTTTTTTTAATTTGAAACAGTATACACTAAAACTTAACTAAGAGTAATATTTTAAAACCCTGGCTCAAATGATCATCTTCACTAAAAAGTCTGGTTTTTATTTATTTAAAAAATAATAGTTGGTAATTGTTGTTCAAAACATGTCCCTTTTCCCGGTGGACAAAATTGACTAAAATATCCTTGTCTCAGACTCATCTGGCCTTAAGTTTGGTCTCCATCTTCATCTTGAAAAAACAGCTTGAAAATCATTAGATTACTCTGTCTTCAGTCTTTAGCTACAATTTGTCCATGTACTGGCTTTAGAAACTAATTTGTTCTAACTAAGTGCAGTTATATTATATAAAGTTGTTATTTATGCTGTTGGCATTCTTTTGTTGAATTTTTCAGTTGTAAGTTAATGTGATTATGAAACATGTGCTTTTGGGTAAATAAGTAGAGTTGTGGTGTGTTTGCATCATTTATTGGATTTAATTTAGAAATATGAGTGTTGCACAGGGAAGTGGGGAATTTCCATAACTACTCCAAGACTGTTATTTAAACAATACTTCATATTATGTTTTCTAGGCACCTGCTGATCCCCAGCCAAAAGGTGTTAAAACATCGGTGAGCAACAACATGTAGCAATAAATACACTTTACATCAATCAGGAAGTATTACTTTTCTGTTAATCTTTTTTTTAAAGCAAGAAATAGTATTTCATCTACTACTTGAATGTAAAGAGCTTCAGTAAATCTTAATATTTTCATAACCATGTTTAACGTTTCTCTTTAAAAATAAAATGTTTTTTTTACCAGACTGTCACAGCAGATAAGAAAAAAGAAGAGGTTTATGTGAATTTTGACAAGTTGCCTGTGAGTAAATCAAAATAAGTACTCTGTAAAACCTAGAATTTTGCAGACATTTTAATTTTAGCAACATTTTGTGGAGTTATTTTTTTTTTAGAAAACTCAGATACATTAGAAAAGGAATTTACTGAGCTTGCCACAAATTAATTTTGTCACCAACCCAGCCGCTAGTGATTAATGTTAAGAATTTTATCTAACTTTTAGGTTAGAGTTCAACGTGTGGTTGTTGACGGACTAACAAGAACAAAAGATGACATTATTATCAAGGAAATCAAACCATTACTCAGTGCCAAGACATTTGATGAGGTTTGTTTTTTAAATCTCATTCCATAAATAGTCTGTTGCATAAATTTTGTGGTATCATTCACACTAAGCTGTAGTTATATCACGCTCCTCAAGTAATCCTTTAATAACTAAAATCATTTGATATTAGTATTATAATTACATGTATTTGTTTCTGGTGAGTTATATCATTTAAAAAAAACAACCCTGATTGGAAATTAAAAGCATTATAGGCAATCTTTGTTTAGTACATCAGTTCAAATATATCGTTATAGGAACTTAGACAATAGATTATTAATACTTTCATGTAACCAATTCTATAAATTAAGTCTGTAACACTTAACTACATTTGTAGATCACTTCTCATTTGAAGTACCTTTCATATAATTATGTTTTCAAAATCATTCTCCATCCACTGGTCCATCTCACATTTTTTCTTCTGCTTAATTTAAAGCTCTCCCAGTTCTCCTGGGCATCTTAACCCTCTTGAGATGACTGGGCCGATCTATCGGCCCCAGAGTCAATGTGCCAATGCATTGGCCCACTAATGCAAGCCTCAAGATTGTCTGGCTGGTCTTCCTACCAGCTAATCTTATTGCATCTCAGCATTTAAATGGCAGCTTCCATTGATAGATTACGGTGTTCTGTCATTTTAAATAAATTTTCTGTACCAAGTGATCCTTATGAAAGCTTAAAAATATAGGTCATTAGCATAAGCAACCCCCGTGGAATATTATATTCAGTTTTCACATTGAAATTCATACAAATGACTGTTGGGACTAATTTAGCTTCAACACTCAGAAAATTCACAAAAATTCTGCAAGACATGTTAATTCTATGTGTTAAAAAATGCATGCATAAATTATGCCATTCAGGACATATATCTCATTTGCATAATGTTAAGATATCATTTTGATTTATAAATTGATTCATTCAATTTCCTCCAATAATTATATATAGTTTTATATATATAAAGAAATAACTTAATTTTTTAAAATAAATATTTTTGCTGAGTATGTGCTGGGCTTGTGAAAAGGGCTCCATCTTCTTCGCACCTATAGTCCTGAAAGGCTCCATCTCAAGAGAGTTAAAGTAAGAAAAGAGAGGGCAAAAGTATCCACACACAAACATTTGATCTTGATTCATATATTTGATGGCATGTCACTCTATTAAATATTCCACTTTGCAGCTTGTTCAGCTCAGCTATGGGGCCAAAGTCAAAATGGAGCGTCTTGGTCTTTTCAAGAATGTTGTTATAGCAATTGATGTCAGTAAAGGTGAGATTTATAGTAGCCTGAAGGGCTTATTCTAAGAATGATTGTTTTTTAAATTAAGCCAACAGTTTCTGTTAGGTGAAAAACAATTTTGAAGAGCTGTACTTTTTTTAAAGACTAGCTTTCTACTCACAAACCCGTCAGTTGTCTTTTTTTTTTTTATCCATTTACCTTATAAAAAATTAAAAATAATTTTCTCACCCTTTAAAAGAAGGTATTTTTAAAAAGCTTTTGTTAAAATATTTTTTTCATTTAAATCGATGGAATCATTTCAAAGAAGAGTGATAAGTAAATAATTTCAGGCATACGGTTAGGCTCGTAAACTATTGCTTGGATTTCATTTACGTTTTTTAAACAAAACTTTCCTTCCACAGACAAACGAGAAAATGGGTATGAGGTCTTGTTTGAAGTTCAGGAGTTTCGTCGGGTGGATGGTGGCATCTACACATCAATAAGCAACAATGATGGAAGCCTGGTAGAGAGATAGGCTTTATGAGATAGAACCTTTTTTTTTTTAGAACTCAAATTGTTAATCATAGGATCCTAAAGCAGTTAGAAATCTGCGTTGTATTTTAAAAAGTGTATCGTAAGTCTTTCTCCCGCTAGATGACAACAGCTAGATATTTTTTGTCTATGAAGGAAAAAAATACTTATGCAACCTGGCGTCGATGCCGTTTTATGAGTTATATTTCAGCTTAAGTAATTTTGGTTAACATTTATATACAGCATGAAGCTTAGAATTTCTTAGTGTCTTTTGATATCAGAAGCTGCAAAGTCTAGTCCTTCTTGTACAATGGAGATAAAATGATTGTGACACACTGTACTTTTGATATCAGAAGCGGCAAAGTCTAGTCCTTCTTGTACAATGGAGATAAAATGATTGTGACACACTGTACTTTTGATATCTGAAGTGGCAAAGTCTAGTCCTTCTTGTACAATGGAGATAGAATGATTGTAGAATGATTGTAGAATGATTGTGACACATTGTAAATTCCTTTTGAAATTTCTATTTGCACATTCATGTTTATGCATTTTTTTTTTTAAGAACATAAATTGAAATTTTTTTAAAACAAAATTTTGGATTCAAATGAAAAGCTATTGCTTAAGTTTTTTCTCTTTTTGTGTACAGGACTTCCAAGTAAAGATGCCAAACGTGGTTGGTCGTGGCGAGCAGTTCAGATTAGACTACACTGTAGGGACGAAGAAAACCCACGGCTACAGCGCTTACTTCAAGAAACCTCTTAATAATAACCCTGACATGTTGTAAGCTAATTTTCCTGAGTGGTGTATGGACAGGTTGTCCTTCTTTCTTTAATAGGGCGGATTTTTTTTGGTCTTCAGAGAAGTGGGCCAAAATTTTATTTATAGATTATCAATCACTAAATCCTTGATTGCTGTAAAATTTTAAAATGACAACTTCCCTTTTAGTAAATGGGGCTGTTCCCAATAACTATTAGAATGTCGTGGCTGCAGCTTGATGCTGTAACAGTCACACTGTTTAAGTTACACCTTGCAATTTAACAAAAATTATTTCTTATTGCCAGATGTTTAATGTCTCTGCTATCTTTAAATATTCAAGTATCTCCACAGCATAGGAAGCACTGCCTACCAGTTTCACGGAGAGTATCCATGGAGTGGCTACAAGCAGACAGACAGGGGAATAGCATTTGATCTAACGGTAGATATAGCCTTTGATATAATGATAGATATAGCATTTGATATAATGATAGATATAGCATTTGATCTAACGGTAGATATAGCCTTTGATATAATATAGCATTTGATCTAACGGTAGATATAGCCTTTGATATAGTGATAGATATGGCATTTGATCTAATGATAGATATAGCCATTGATATAATGATATGATATAGCATTTGATCTAACGGTAGATATAGCCTTTGATATATATATTTAAAAATAGTTGAATAAGCCAGTCATAAATATCCTGTTGCGAATGTATAACTTAATGTTCCATGTAGAACTTAATGTTCCATGTAGAACTTAATGTTCCATGTAGAACTTAATGTTCCATGTAGAACTTAATGTTCCATGTAGAACTTAATGTTCCATGTAGAACTTAATGTTCCATGTAGAATTTCAAACAGCTTTTATGGTCTAGATTTCAGGCAGACATTTGTTTAAAGGTTTCATTGTGACAGCTCTTGATCTTTCTTGTCAGTTTCCCACTCTGTTCGGGTCTCACAACTTGCAGTGGGAGGGGGTCTGGCGAGACTTGAAGCCATTGTCAAGAGAAACATCCTTCTCTGTCCGTGAGCAGGCGGGTCACTCTCTCAAGTCAAGTTTGAAAGTAAGATCACTAACTTGTTGTGTGCCGTAGTGTGCAGTCTAACTCACAAACAGCTGCTGATGGGCTATCATGACTGCTCCTGTTTTCTTACAGCAAATTGGATTGGCTGTTACCTTAATTAAAAATTGTGGACATGAATCATGTCTTTTGTTAGCTAAGCATATTACCCAGGCTTTTGTTTTCTACATCCTATCAATTTTTCCATTCTTCTTCACTTTGTTTCTGTCTGGTTTTTGCACCCACTTCTATTCTTTCTCTCCCTTTTTAGGTAGGAAATTATATGTATATATATATTGTTATGTAAATCTAATGTATGCTTATTTAAATGTTTTGTTGTTGTACTGATGAAGGCATGTGCCGAAACATCCACTTATGTATAACGTAAAATTATTATTAAATCTTAACAAATATTGTTATATTGACACAGATTGAACAAAATGGTTTTATGTTTTTTCTAAATGTTATTTCTATCAAGCACACATTCTCCATTGACAAGCGTGATGATCCCATACTACCAACTACCGGCTTTCTCTGGCAAACTAGTCAGGTAAATTTTTATTTCATCTCAAAAGTTATTAAAATTTGATAAGCACGCTGTATTTTTGTTTTCTTTTAACCCATGGACTAGAATTGGTTTTACCCTCTCGGGGGCGGTTGGATCGGCCCAGGGCCGAATAGTAAAAAAGACGAATGCCCAATCCATGGGCCTGACAATTCAAGCCTCTTGATTGGCTGACTGATTTACGTACCGGTACTAGCCAATCAGATTGCTTCTATTAAAAGGTGAAAGGTGTCTTCCATTGATACTTTATGTTTCTCTGTCATTTTATATCATTTTATCTAGTGACCCCCATAAAAATGCTTTAAAAATAAGAAACCTTGAAATATGTCAAAAGGTATAAGCAACACCATGGAATATGTTTTTGTAGTTTTTCACAATGCATCTCATTCAATTATGGGTTAGGACTTATTTAGTCCTTAACAATCATAACATTTTTAATTCTGCAAGGAAGACATGTTTATTATAAGTGTAAAGAAAAAATTGCAGGGATAAATTATGCAAATGAGGATATCTCATCCGATTTAATGTTGAGATTTCAGTTTGATTCATAAAGATCATATTAGTTTATTCAGTGCCCTACAAGAATATATATAGCTTTATTTTTGTAAAGTAATTGGTTTATTTAATTTTTTTTTTTTTTTTTGCAATATGAGTGCCTAGCTTGTTAAAAGGGCTACATCTTCGTGGCACTGACACTCCAAATAGGCTCCGTTTAAAAAGGTTTTAAAAATAAAATTGAGTTCATAACATGTTAAAAACCAAAAAACATGAAATAATTTATTTTTATACAGAAAAACAATTACTGTACTAGAGTTATAATATTTCTTTTAACTTTGGGTATGTCAATTTTCCAGAGATTATTTCAAGCAGTGCCTATTATAAATGATGATGGGGTCCCAACCATTTGGTCAGAACTTCAATCCTGACTGGGTACCCCTATGCCACTCACAGTGACTGGGTACCCCCATGCCACTCACAAGCCTTGCAAATGAAGTCTCATAAATTGGTCATCTGGAAAACTCTGCTTTGTAAACCACAGATCTTCTCTTTTTTTTTTTTTAAATAAATAAATTCAAAGTGTGCATTGTTATAAAACTGTGTATTCTGTTGACAGGAATATGCCGGTCTTGGTGGTAATGTGGAGTATGCCAAACAGGATGGGACATTTCAGTGGAACACATCTCTCCCATTGGACACAGTCAGTGGAGCATTTTTTACACATGTGTTACAATTCTCTACAAGCTTGCTCTATTTCTCTCAGTTAGCATGATTTTATGTTTAGATAATTCATTCAAAATGTTTCAGTCCGTTTCCTGGTTTTACAGTTATTATAAACATGTGTGATAATCCATGAACACTTTCAGTGTTCAAAATTGGGTCACAGAATTTGGAAAAACTTTTATTTCAGTGTTCAAAATTGGGTCACGGAATTTGGAAAAACTTTTATTTCAGCGTTCAAAATTGGGTCACAGAATTTGGGTAAAACTTTGACAAAGGGATAAAAAGCTCTGCGCTTGACTTCATGAAAACTCACAACCTTTGAAATAGTTTAGCTTCTGAATTAAGTTTATGCAGGCTTTTTTTGTTGTTAATGTAATATCCTGCAAAAATTTTGATTTTATTTTTTCTAAGACTCATTATAATCCGCACTGCAGATATTCCAGTTGTCGCTGGCAGGAGGAATCATGAGGACATTGGACCCCCGGGCATCCATTTCAATCAGTGACAAATTCTTTTTAGGGGGTCCATTGACTTTGAGGGGGTTCAGTATGAGGGGCTGTGGCCCCCACAGTCATGGTGAGCCAGCAGTACAGAGATTTTAATTTCTTACCAAATTATTTCAAATGCCAAAGTGTCAATTTTTTAGTTTTTATTGAAAATTTAAAAAAATTTTTTTTAAAGTTAATCTTATTTATTAGTTGGTAATTGATCACAGGCTTTGTTTGAAAGTTAAATGAAAATATTAATATGAAACCTTCCCCAATGCTGCAGAAAACGCCCTGGGAGCTGAATCTTACTGGCTGGCGGCTGCGCACATCTACAGTCCCTTACCCTTCAGGCCAGGCAAGGGCAGGTTTGGCGATCTCTTCAAGACCCATTTCTTCATCAATGCTGGCAACCTGGGCAACATGGACTTTAGTAAGTTGAACTCAGCTGCTTTACCTTGGCATTAGCCTTGTCTGGTGGTTTGAGCTCAGTGGTTCCCAAACTAGTTTAGTCAAGTTGTTTCAAAACTTTTTAATTTCTCAGCATCCTTGATAAATTCAGATTTTCAAAATGGCACCTTTTGTCAAATTCAAGCAATTACACTGAGAAGTAGCAATTTTTTAAAAATTTTTATTGAAGGATTAGGTAAAAAATATATTTATGAAACATGTACTGGTTTTCATTACCAGAAAGCAGCATATATAGATCATTGTTAGCAGGGCCGACCCTAACAATTGCGGGGCCCTATGCGAAACGGATTACGCTGGGCCCATCCTGGGTAGAGGATAAGGATAATAAGTGAAAATTAAGATTTTGTATTAGAAAATAAATTTGGGGCGGGGCCTATGAAAGTGCGGGGCCCAAACAGTTATTTACTGAATAAGTTAATGGTGTGCACCAGATGTCGGGAATTGGAAATTACTATCTTGTAATATATCCCAGCGATCCTGGGTGTAAGCCAGGGACCCCCAGGGTGCCTTTGTGTAGTGCATATTAAAAAAAAAAAACTCTAATAACTTCTTATTGAACACTGCTTCAGGGAAAAATTATTATCACTACCGCCTACCCCAAGCCTAACTAATTATTATAAAATATACATATAGTATTCTTTTTTTTTCCCCAGGTAATTTATCCAAATCTTTTCAGTACCTGGCCACCACCCTGCGGTGGTCTTACGGTGCAGGCATTGTTCTGTGCATGGGAAGAAATGCCCGTCTGGAACTCAACTACGTTGTACCAATGAGGATACAGAAGGGAGATAAGTAAGTCATAGAGAGTATTTATATCACAAGTTACTGCAGTTAAATGTTTTTATACCTCTGCTGAATTGAAGCCAAGCAAATGCTATGTACTTTTCTTTATAGCTTAAACAGGTAAAGAAATGTCCCAACTTGTAGATTAACTCACGTCCACTCATTAATGGGCTTGCATTATAGCTGAAGTACTAAATTTCCATGCTATCCAAACTTTTTTCTCCTAACTTGAGTAAAGCTATCCAAACTTTTTTCTCCTAACTTGAGTAAAGCTATCCAAACTTTTTTCTCCTAACTTGAGTAAAGCTATCCAAACTTTTTTCTCCTAACTTGAGTAAAGCTATCCAAACTTTTGGACTGGGGTTGAATGATTATGTGATCTATGTTTGTATTCCAGGGCCAATTCCGGTCTACAGTTTGGTATAGGAATTCAGTTTTTGTAGAGCTACAATTAACCACTACCTGGAGCCCAACTTGTGCCTGACTTCTTCATTGAATATTTTCAACAGAGAGCAGCTGTTGTGATGATTTTTTTTTGTTTGGGGTTTTGAAAACAGGGCCAACTCTAACCATTATCTGACAGTAAATTGGGGAAATGGGGAGGGGGATGGGGGGTCAGGATAGGTAGTGGATGGGGTGAGTGGGAGTCACAGCAAGTAATAATAGATCTTATGTAATATTCATGTTTTATAGCAAATATAACAAAGAATGCCTTCGTGGAATAGTATCTGATTGAGAAAGTGAGGGGGGGGAAGGGTATTTTTCAAAATTTTTGCCTAAGGCCGGCCCAGAATAGAGCCTGCTCATCAGTGCAGCATCCATTTAACTTTGACTCCTAACAGGAGAACCTGGCAAGACAGGCTCGTCATAACAGTTTCAGTGCTGCTGCTGTCTTGGCTGTTTGCGATGAAGATGTGTTTGAATGTTGACTGAGAGAAACTGTTGACAGTAGATTTATCTTGTGTAAAAAATATACCAAGTAAAGAGCTCTGTGATCTATTTCTTAGAAAGGTTGGTTTTTTTTTTCAACCACCAATTATTTTTCACTCGTTTTCTTTTTTGTTAAGTTAGTAAATGGAAGAGCGCCAGCATATGGATTTTCTTGAGTCAACGAGATATCTTTTGGGCAGTAAACACGTGTGAATGTCGCAACGAATAACTGTATACAAGATATTCACCAAATTTTTTAAGGAATGGATTTGTGTCTGAGAGAGTTGTGGCAAGGCATTGTTTTAATGCTCTTAGTATAAACAAATAACTTCATTTTTCAACATTATAAGAACTTTAGGAACTTAATTGCTCTACTCTAAGAAGTCAACCATGCTTAAGACTTGAGCAACATATCACATACTTTGTGTGCGTGCTGCTTTTATATATATATATAACAGAAATGAAGTGCATCTCCAAGTGTTAAAATGGAAGGGACAGAACTATGAGGGGAGAGAAGTCAAAACTACAAGGGGAGGTGGCCATTTTAAAGCTTTGTTTATTATTTGTTGTTTTGTTGTTTTAATCGTCAATGGCCTTTCTTCTAACCAGATACTGCTATCCTAAACATTAGCTGTCAGGTAATATGCAGCTAGACCAAAAGATCTACTCTCTGACACAGATTCAGTTTCCAATGTATAAATCGATAACTCATTGTGATGTTTGAAATGTCTTTACATTAAAATTAGTTTTTAAAACACTGTTGTGGTTTTGTTTTGTGGTTTTTTTTTTTTTGGTCTCTACTTTGAGTTTTGAACAACAGGGTAAAAGTAGAGTGACTTGTATTTCTGCGCAACAAAATCCAAAATGGCAAGTGCTCTGTGCTTTTGATAAAAGTTTCATTGATCACAAACTTTAAGGTCTAGACATCAAGGGATTAGACTTTAGACTTAAACTGTTCAATGATTATGAATATCGTGAAACACAGACAAGTTGTGATAAATTAAAGTTCAAACTACAAGGAATTTTAGTGAAACGTGACTTTCATTACAAGAGTTCATAGTCGAACCATCTCTCCCATATGTCGGCTTGAGTTCATAGTCAAACCATCTCTCCCATATGTTGGCTTGAGTTCATAGTCAAACCATCTCTCCCATATGTCGGCTTGAGTTCATAGTCAAACCATCTCTCCAATATGTTGGCTTGAGTTCATAGTCAAACCATCTCTCCCATATGTCGGCTTGAGTTCATAGTCAAACCATCTCTCCCTTATGTCGGCTTGAGTTCATAGTCGAACCATCTCTCCCATATGTTGGCTTGAGTTCATAGTCAAACCATCTCTCCCATATGTTGGCTTGAGTTCATAGTCAAACCATCTCTCCCATATGTTGGCTTGAGTTCATAGTCAAACCATCTCTCCCATATGTTGGCTTGAGTTCATAGTCAAACCATCTCTCCCATATGTCGGCTTGAGTCAAACCATCCTCCCATATGTCGGCTTGAGTCAAACCATCTCTCCCATATGTTGGCTTGAATTCATAGTCAAACCATCTCTCCCATATGTTGGCTTGAGTCAAACCATCTCTCCAATATGTTGGCTCGAGTCAAACCATCTCTCCCATATGTCGGCTTGAGTCAAACCATCTCTCCCATATGTCGGCTTGAGTCAAACCATCTCTCCCATATGTCGGCTCGAGTCAAACCATCTCTCCCATATGTCGGCTTGAGTCAAACCATCTCTCCCATATGTCGGCTTGAGTTAAACCATCTCTCCCATATGTCGGCTCGAGTCAAACCATCTCTCCCATATGTTGGCTCGAGTCAAACCATCTCTCCCATATGTCGACTTGAGTCAAACCATCTCTCCCATATGTCGGCTAGAGTCAAACCATCTCTCCCATATGTCGGCTCGAGTCAAACCATCTCTCCCATATGTCGGCTCGAGTCAAACCATCTCTCCCTTATGTCGGCTCGAGTCAAACCATCTCTCCCATATGTCGGCTTGAGTCAAACCATCTCTCCCATATGTCGACTTGAGTCAAACCATCTCTCCCATATGTCGGCTTGAGTCAAACCATCTCTCCCATATGTCGGCTCGAGTCAAACCATCTCTCCCATATGTCGGCTTGAGTCAAACCATCTCTCCCATATGTCGGCTCGAGTCAAACCATCTCTCCGATATGTCGACTTGAGTCAAACCATCTCTCCCATATGTTGGCTCGAGTCAAACCATCTCTCCCATATGTCGGCTCGAGTCAAACCATCTCTCCCATATGTCGGCTTGAGTCAAACCATCTCTCCCATATGTCGGCTTGAGTCAAACCATCTCTCCCATATGTCGGCTCGAGTCAAACCATCTCTCCCATATGTCGGCTCGAGTCAAACCATCTCTCCCATATGTCGGCTTGAGTCAAACCATCTCTCCCATATGTCGGCTTGAGTCAAACCATCTCTCCCATATGTCGGCTTGAGTCAAACCATCTCTCCCATATGTCGGCTTGAGTCAAACCATCTCTCCCATATGTCGGCTTGAGTCAAACCATCTCTCCCATATGTCAGCTTCAAAATAAGTATTAATACAAAAAAAAGAGCAAGGCTTAGTTAAGTTATGAAATGTTTATTTCTTTTGTTTATGGCGTGTACTGATCACTGTTGTCTACAGCTTGATCTAAGATATGTTTACCATTTAAGCTAAGACTATTCATAATGATTATGTGTTGGTAGATGAAATTCACAAAGGACATGTTCACACCTGGAAACAGGTAAAATGTTCTCCACAATTTTCTCATGTCTGTAACATAGTAGCTTCTTAACAACAAATTGTACAGTAATTTCATAGTGGTATATATAACAACACTACAGTTGTTAACTAACAGCTGTCAACTATTTGCAATGAAATTTAGACTAGAGTTATTTAAAAATGAAGCTGTATGTTTTTTAAACTTTCAGAATTTTAAAAACAACCATTTGATATAAGAAACAGATCAGTTAAATGATGACCAAAAGATAGTACAACCCCTGATATGAAGGAGATTTTTTTTCTTACATTGCTTTTTAACAGTGTCAGCAATTTTTTGCTAATTCAAATTTGTAAAACTCTTCATCATATGGTAGATTCCTGATAACCAACAGTGCTGAGCTTTTGGTACACAGATTTGATGGATTTACAAATATCTCATCTAAAATATATTTGGCTAAAATTTAATTCATAGTTGTGGGTTAAAATATGCTTATGATGCTGTATTTCAAATGAAACTTTCGTTTTTTTGTTTGTTTTTTTAAATTTACATCTCTGAGTGAATAAAAGTAAGTATCTCTATCTTGAAAATGAATTTTTCATAAAAGTTATATGATAACGAATGTCTAATCCTTTTAATGGCCTTTTCTATGATATTCACAATGACAAAAAGCTCCTTGTCACAATGAAAACCTGTACCTAAATACTATCGTTTTTTTTTTATGTTAACCAGGCTCACATATTTATTCTCTGTTAGTTCATCAGGCTTACAAGGATTTTTTTTTTACTTCAGTAGGACATCAATAACCCAGAATAATTTTTGGTTTGACCCTGAGCTCATTGCCTTTTTTTTAATTCCCATTTTCAAGACGGTATTTTCATTTTAGCAAATTAAATATAGAAATATCAAATTAGCTTGCATTATTAAAGACTTGAACCACACTCAGACTATTTCACTGGAAAACTAGAAAGAAAAATTGTACATAAATAATAATATAAATCCTTCCAAATATACCTACAGCACTGTATCACTTGAAGTTAAAGTATTGTACATATAATGATTAATTATGAAAAAGTCTTAATGTTTCACTCTAATCAGAGGATTGTGGCTCTGCAGAAAACTTTTTTTATTACTAGGCAATCCGGAATTTTTATGTCTGGATTATCAGTGCCTTAGTGTTTATTTATAAAACAGAAAACAAATCTCCCCAAGTCCTCGCAATAATGAGGTCATAATGTGTCATGTAATTTAAGGTTGCCAAAGTATTTCAAAGAATTTCTTTGACTAGGATTTTATTGGATTTCCTCACAGCACATGTCATATTTTATAAACATTTCAACACAAATGTGGTTACAAGAGAAATGGAGAATACATATCTGAATAAACAAAAAAAACATCAAAGGTCCCCAGCCAGCAATGTAACATGACACCCTTTATGTAAATGAGGGCTAACAATTTTATATATATTTGTTTTGGTAATATAAGTTTTTAAAAATTTTATAGTCATATTTCATTATTGCTATCCTTTGCTCCTTGTAAGTTTTTTTAAGGGCTCATCTCTGCCTTTCAAAGTGATATTTCCAAGCTAAAAGAATGGAGACTGCTGGATGTACAATGGTACTGATAATTTATTCTGATGGCCTATCTAAATTTTGAAGAAGAAAAAAGTGAAATCTTTTAATATAAACAAAATAATGAAATCCGTAACTTGAGACTGTTGGGGAAAGTAAGTTCTATTAATATACGGCACAATCATCCCATGGAAGCAAATTAACTGAGGCTGTCTGAACTATGAATTTCAACTGTTGGATACATTGGTCAGTGGTGATGATCACATCTACTAGTTTAAGGGATTAAATTATAGGCCTACATGTAGCTCTGTCAGCCCATACATGTCCCTCCCCTGATTAAATCTTGCGTCATTGCCAACTGACTGGTAACTTCTAAGACAGCGTTTCTCAACCTGTGGGTTGCGACCACTTTGGGGGTCGAACGATGCTTTCACAGGGGTCGCCTAAGACCATCGGAAAAGAGACATACTCTACAGTTTTGAAGAACGAAAATAATTTGTGGTTGGGGGGTTGCCAAGACACGAGAAACTGTATAAATGGGTCGCGGTGTTAGGAAGGTTGAGAACCACTGTTCTAAGATGTCTGACATGGGTGGAGAGGTATTTTACGGTTCTTCCCCAAATATTTAAAATCTAGTGTTTATTATAGTAGGACAAAGAAAACAAATTAAATAATATGCATACAAATAAATAGGCCAACTTTAATACAAATAAATAGCAACAATTGTTCAAGATAGAAAAGACCATCTGATAGCAAAGGTTTAAGACTACATAAACCTGTAGGCTATGTAATTAATTTTAAAAAAAAAAGAATTGTCACATAATTAACAGTAAACACACCGGTTAATGTAACTAAGCATATAGATGTCTGGTACTGGTATGAGTGATTGTTCACATCAACATTGTCAACAATATGTTATAAATGCAGTTAGCTTTGCATATCTGTATATAATAACTATGCAAGTTAACAGGGACAAAAAACATACAATATTATATAATTTTAGTTGATACTTAAATAAATTAAACAGAAAAAAACAGCCATTTTTTAAATATCAATAAATACAGTGAGTGTGTCCTTGATAATTATATGATGCAACAATAAAATATAGAAATGGGCAGTCAAAGAAATGAGGATGTAGATCTTAGATAGATTACTGTATATATATATAGGCCTATATATATATATATGTATGGCTTCGGGGCAAAAAAGATGGATTGGAACTGACCTTAGTTATAATCTGTGGCAGTTACATAACTTAACGCTTTTTCTCAAAATGGTGCAAAATGCAGTTTTTAAATAATATTATAAGATTCTGCACCTGTAGAATGTTCAAACCCAGGTCAAATATCTTATGATGACACTCACATAGAATGCCACTGAAGGTAATATGTGTTCAAAGTTATAACCCTAACCCTAAATCTATCCCAATACTTTGTGTCTGTTTTATGTGAATAAAATTAAGTTAAATTTCTGCTCTGTGAGATTAAAAAGTCAGTTGTCATTCAGTTAGCTACAGGAGTACAGCAGATGAAATTATCTGGGACATTTAAGAACATGTCCAAGTATCTCTTAAATTTCCAATTATTTCTTTTATAAGTGTTCATTGCATTTATAAGTAAATTTTCACTATTTACAAGTGCTTATAATTTTTTATAAGTTTAATATTATAATAAAAAATGATTCATTGTAAAATTGCCTTCCCCCAATTTCCTGTAAGATCACACTTTAAAAAATTGTTTTCCTTTAACAAACCAAAAAAAAAATATTAATTTTCATTAAAAAAATTAATATTTAGGCCCTTTCACTTTCATATAATTAAATTCAATCATTTATTTTTCATTTCCAATGTACAAATTTACACTTTTTAAACTTTCGAATTCACAAGATTTTAATATTTTAACAGCTATCAAATAGATAAAAAGATAAGGGTATTAGAAAAGTATAATAGTGAGGGTATGGAGATTATACATAATATAATTATTATAACTTGATAATATAATCAACAAATTATGATTTCATTTTGTTTTCCCAAAGACAGCTGGATGAATATAAAAAGTAATATCCAAACAGCCCTGATCAAACTTTCCTATGTTCACTTCAGGTTCTCAATTTTTGGGGGAGACTTTACTGACCTCATTCCGCCTTTAAGTATTTAAAAAAAAATTCAAAACTATTTCATGTGAAATATTTATTGTTCAGCAATCTTCAGCATTATTTTGGTGATAATGACTCCGCACTTACTTTGTCATTGCTATTGAATACCATTTGAGAAACTCTCATTTAGTTGTTGTTTTTTTATATTTATTTTTTACTTGTTTTTTTTTGTTTTTGTAGTAATAATAATAATATATTTTAACTCAAAATAACAATATAAATATGTGTGGTGGAATGGTATGCACTCTACTTCGTAACAGATATGAATAATAATATTAATACATATCATTTAATTAATAAATATATGGTAATAAATTATATAGATGAAATGAACTATTTTACTAGCATTAGTAGTAAGGTTCATTATTTGATAAATTAATTGGATCTTCCTTTTTTTCTTCTTAGTCTCATTCCTCTTAAGACAAGAAAAAGGTTGAGGTATAAATGCATGTTGAGGATATAATGGTTCATTGTCCATTTACTATGTTTTAAATAAGATCTTTTAAAGTTCTGAGTGTTCAAATGGGCTGCCTTAGCCTTACAATGTAATTTGAAGGGGAAAAAAAAAATGTAAATAAAATACACACATGAAAATCAAAAAACCTTTAATAATGACAACAAAATAAAGATCACATTGAGTTCATTGAGAAACAAATTAAAATGTGTGTTGTTTTTTTTAAACAATATAATTTTTTGTTTATGAAGTTATACAGAATATGGAAAGTTTAGGAGTATGAGAATTTTATTCATGTAGGCTACATATTTAAAATATGAACATGTAACTCTAATATATGAATATTTTATCATCTATTTTCTATTCTATAAGATAATCCCAACTGAGTTTATCTGAAATTTCATACATACAATATAGTATAGTATACGCTTAGGCCATGACCCCGTTTACACAAATAAATAATATTTACACCAACTGCAGGATTACACTGCATTACAAAATTCATAACAACAAAATAATGAAATTTAAATGTTTTTAAGCATGCCTGCTGTCTGCATATTAAATGTTAAATCTCTGGACTAGTTAGTCACATCAACTCTAAATTCGATTGTACGAATTGACACTAGCATCCAACTGGTAACTTTTTTCTCATGACTCATGGTGGTAATAAATTTAAAAAAATTAAAAACCATAAGATTAAGAATTTATCATAATTATTCCTAAATTTCGATTATTTCCACAATTTTGGAGATAAATTGTTTAACTTAAAATTCTGATAGAAAGCAATTAGATCCATAAATTCATAGATCCAAAGTCCCAAGGAGCCATCTATAAATAACTTCACATGATTCCCCCCCCCCATTTATTTTCACAAAAACTTAGCCCCCCCCCCCCCCTCAAATATAACGTCACAAACCTCTGCAACACACCCAGTATGCCTTATAAAAAATCTCTTTGTCCACTACCGTCTTTAAAACAAACCATTATAAAATTCCCCTCCCATGATCAAATTACTGCACCTTTGTCAAAAACATTACCCATTATCTTAACCAGGGGTCAAAGCACCCACTGAGGTGCGGGACAGTGGCGTAGCGAGCTTAACTCGCGCCCGGGGCACAATACCTTTTTAGCGCCCCCCAATACCTTTTTAGCGCCTCCCCCCTATTCGAAAACCATACAATATTATAGTAAAATATACCATTTGGCGCCCCTTTGTGAGTAGCGCCCGGGGCATGATGTCCCCTTGCCCCCCCTCACTACGCCACTGGTGCGGGAACACCCAGAAAATTAGTATTTGCTGCCGTTGCTAGTTGTTAATCTTACATTGGTAAAAATGTGTTTCTTGTTTCTAGAAATTAAATTAGTTAAATTAAACGACAATAACTAAATCATTTAATTAATATCATTTTAAAAATTGTATTACTGTATAATTTGGGTGAGGGGGTCGTGGACAAGGTTTTTAACTTGAGAAGGGGTGCAGTGCCGTGAAAAAGACAAGAATCCTTGTCCTAGAATTTTTACTTCACACACCTAATATTTTAGGGCAGCCGTTCTCAACCTGTGGGTCGCGACCCCTTTGGGGGTCGACCGACCCTTTCACAGGGGTTGCCAACACCATCGAAAAACACATATACTTTATCGTAATGAAGTAGGAACGAAAATAATTTTGTAGTTGGGGGTCGCCACATCGCAAGGAACTGTATTAAGGGGTCGCGGTAATAGAAAGGTTGAGAATCGCTGTTTTAAATAAAAAAAAAAGGGGGGGGGGCATTCTTTATTACTTTTCATTGGCAGGACAGGCAGTCCTGAGGCAGTTGCCAGGTAATCAGTGTATTTTTATTCCTCAAATTTACCGACTTAAAAAAATAATAATAATAAAGAACTTATTTAGCGTTCGCAAGCAGTGGCGTAGCTAGTGTTAGTGCCACCCGGGACGAACCTAGCCCCTTTTGCTGTCCCCTTCCACAAAGCACCCCGCGTGTACCTTTTTAATGATTATTCCCCGACCTGCTACACTTGCCAGAGCTATGCAAGTGCACCGGGACAAGACATAAAATTGTCGAAAGTTACTCGGAAAAATCCCTTTAAATTTTTTTTTTTAATTTAAAAAAAAAAAAAAAGTATCAAAGGTGCCGATACATACCGTGTGTATTGATGAAAGCGGTATCAATGAAAAAGTGTCGATTCCTTAAACTGTTTTGTGCCCACTTTTAGTTTTAAAACTGCTTAAAATTAAAAGAAATCTTTTAATATGAAAGGAACGTTAATGTCACTATAATTATTTAAAAAAAAAAAAAAAAAAAAATTGGTTATCTGTGAAACCCAACAAAACCTGACTAAGGCCGTAGAGAGTAGAAACAATGTGATGGGGTGTAAGATCTAATTCTAATAATAATTTAAAAGATACATTCTTCTTAACAAAATTTCATATCACTTTGTGTTGGTTTTAAAAAATCAGGAAGTTTGTGACGAGGCACGGGGGGAGGGGGGGGGGCTTTATAAATCCTTTACTATGGGAGTCCTGAACCATTACAGGGGCTATTTTGGTGAATGCTAATTTTTAACCCAATTTTTTTTATTAAAGGTGGCAGGGGGGCTTCAAAAGTCACGCCACGGCTCTGGACAGATTAGACCAAGCCAGATAAAGAGTTGCTGTGGGTCTTGATAAGATCACTTGGCTTAAAACACAATCCCATCTCTTTGTCATTAGTTCCCTGTTTGTATTGTATATTGCTATTAGTTCCCTGTTTGTATTGTCTATTTCTATTAGTTCCCTGTTTGTATTGTCTATTGCTATTAGTTCCCTGTTTGTATTGTATATTGCTATTAGTTCCCTGTTTGTATTGTCTATTGCTATTAGTTCCCTGTTTGTATTGTATATTGCTATTAGTTCCCTGTTTGTATTGTCTATTGCTATTAGTTCCCTGATTGTATTGTATATTGCTATTAGTTCACTGTTTGTATTGTCTATTGCTATTAGTTCCCTGTTTGTATTGTCTATTGCTATTAGTTCCCTGTTTGTATTGTATATTGCTATTAGTTCCCTGTTTGTTTCGTCCTTTGTTATCTTACACTGGTTAGAAACCTATCTTCAAGTCAGAATAGACACATCCCTACCTAGGATAAATTGATTATAAAAGATAACCAACTTCCAATCTCTCCCCCTCACCCCCGCGCGACCATTAATTATTTGCCTCCACCCTCCTTTTCATGAAAACATCCTGCAGTGTACCGAAAATGCCGCCTCTGTATATAAAAAAGAAAAAAAAAAAAGCCGGTGGGCTGCCCTCTTCCTACGCCGTTACCCCCCCCCCCTCTCCACGCCCCATCCCCACTAACTAAAAAAACAATGACTCATTCATGAGATGACTTTTTTCACCCTTTCACTTACAACAAAACTTAATTATATTTGACGTGTTACAGTAACTTACAGCTCAGTTAATAATCAATACGTGACTTCTAACCTCTCGATCAATTAATTTATCAGAGCTAATCCCTAGTTGCATACAGCTGAAACAATATTACCCAAAAGAAGAATAAATTGTGACCCGAACTACTTCAAGTCCCCCCTACCCACCCCAGCCTTCACCCCATCCACCACCCCACCCCCACCCACCCAAGTTGCCTTTTTATTTAGTATGAAAAATAAATTCTTCCATTTTACATTTTTTTCCCTTGAAGATGACCATTTTGTGTCATGAATATTGCCAAGATTAGTGCCACGATTGTTGGCATGATTATTGTAATGATCAATGCCATGATTTCGGGCCCGATCACTGCCATGATTATCGGCTTGATCATGGCCATGATTACGGCCACGTCCTTGTTTTTCTCCAGACACATGATATTGTCATTCATGTCCGTGTAACAAAGCTGAGGTTGATCTCTTTGTTTTAATTCAGTACAGATGACGGATGCGCTGGATATTTTGGGTTCTACTGTACCGTTTGCGGAACACCCGAGTTTCATGCGGGAGCCACGGAGAACCACTGTTTGATCAACCCGTGCCAACAATAACACTATGTACTATGTCGACGGTAGTTTCTATGAATAAAGGGAGATTCCCCCCCCCCCCCACTTTTTTTTCCAAACAATGGTAGACAATATGTTATCTGGATATAAAAGGATATCCCACACTGTTGTTTCAAAACAATGGTGTGCATAGAAAGGGGTGAAGTTAAAATGATGTGTGGATGTGTGTAAGGCATTTGGGTTGGGCGGGGATCATTGAAGGGGGGTTGGGTGTGAGATGTAATTAGAAGGTCTGTTTCTGGCAAAGATAACAAAACATGTGTTTAAATCACCACTCATGTCGCAGATTTAAGTGTCAAACAGAATGGCGCCTTTTGTATGTGACTTGAGTTTGGTGTCCGAAGAAATCCGAAGAAGAGAACCTGTGAAGTAGACAACTTATGAGAAGTAGATGTCTTCGTGGAGTAGATAATTCGACGAAGTAGATGAATTCCACGAAGTAGGTCTCTCCATGAAGCAGATAGGTTGATGAAGTGGATGTCTTCGTGAAGCAGATAATTCGATGAACTAAATGTCTTCACAAAGTAGGATGTCTTCACGAAGTAAATCATTTGATGAAGTAGATACTTGGTGTTGTTCGGGCTGGTGTGACTTTTAAAGGGAAAATGAAAAAAATATTACTTCACAGCAGCAACAAAATTATTCTTTAATAAAATTGTATCAAATGTTTTCTTTAGTTGAATTTAAAAAATTATGAATATTGGTTCCCCCCCCCTCCCCCCCCCCCCCCCCAACCCTCAAAAGACGATTAATCGCTTTAGCCATTTCTCTTCAACAATGCATTGCGTGCATTGCGAACTGTCGACTATATTCTAACATTGCAGTCCATTTCAAAAGCTGTAAAACAATTGCTGTAAAACAATAGCTGTAACATTGAACAGTAACTTATTACAGTGTCAAACAAAAGTTTGTGATGAAATGGAGGGAGAGAAGAGACATTAAATAATTGCAAATTAAATTAAGTTTTTTTGTTGTTTTTTCAAATTTAATTGCATGAATTCTAAACTTAATACAATGTTGAACACACGAAGCTCAAAAAGGGCCCACAGATATTTCATACGATATATACTACAGTTAATTTTCATTTTATGTCCCTACATATATTTCATGCTAAATGTCCCTACATGTATTTCCTGCTAAATGTCCCTACATATATTTCATGCTAAATGTCCCTATATATATTTCATGCTAAATGTCCCTAGATATATTTCATGCTAAATGTCCCTACATATATTTCATGTTAAATGTCCCTACATATATTTCACTCTAAATGTCCTTACATATATTTCATGCTAAATGTCGCTACATATATTTCATGCTAAATGTCCCTACATATAGTTCATGCTAAATTTCCCTACATATATTTCATTCTAAATGTCCCTACATATATTTCATGCTAAATGTCCCTACATATATTTCATGCTAAATGTACCTATATATATTTCATGCTAAATGTCCCTACATATATTTCATGCTAAATGTCGCTACATATATTTCATGCTAAATGTCCCTACATATATTTCATGCTAAATGTCCCTATATATATTTCATGCTAAATGTCCCTAAATATATTTCATGCTAAATGTACCTACATATATTTCATGCTAAATGTTATCACATATATTTCATGCTAAATGTCCTTACATACATTTCATGCTAAATATCCCTACATATATTTCATGCTAAATGTCCCTACATATATTTCATGCTAAATGTCCCTACATATATTTCATGCTAAATGTACCTATATATATTTCATGCTAAATGTCCCTACATATATTTCATGCTAAATGTCCCTACATAAATTTCATGTCAAATCCCTTATAGATATTTCATGCTAAATTTCCTTACAGATATTTCATGCTAAATGTCCCTACATAAATTTCATGTCAAATCCCTTATAGATATTTCATGCTAAATTTCCTTACAGATATTTCATGCTAAATGCTCTTATAGTTATTTTTTAAAAATTATTATTAATTTTTGTGCTGTTGTTTTTTTTTTTTTTTTTTTTTTTTTTTTTTTTTTTTTTTTTTTTTTTTTTTTTGTTTTTGTGTTTACCTTTACTGTCATGTGGATCCGGTGTTAAAAGAAACGGGTCGAAATCCCATTGGTCCATACACTTTTGGGGACAAGGTTGGGGATTTCACAGACTTCTGGACGGGGTGGCCAGGACTTAATGAATTCTGATTCACTGATGCAGTGTAGTCAAGATTGCTCACTGGTTTGAGATCCACTGACCCGTTAACGTTGCCATTAACTCCTGGCGCACCGGACGCATGTGTCTGATGTAACGTGTCCACCCCTCCTGTCACGAACGAGCGTCCCACAACCTGGGGGCTGTCCTCGATGACCGATATGGATGGTACCTGCTGAATTTGCGACTGAGCGTTCAGCATCTGCATGGAGTTGTAAAATACGTTATCTGCCGAGTGTCTCTCCACGGGCATCAGGTCACCGTAAGACTGCTTGCCTGACAGAACGCTGATGACCTGTCTGTTAACTGGCGATGTGGAGCTCTCCATGGATTTCCCGGTTCCGAAGATGTGAGAGAGGTCCGGCCCGGTTCCCATCCCATAAATTCCGCTGTACGCGGTTTTCTGGTCGTATCCAGGAAAGCCCGCAGAGTTGAAGCTGATGGTGCTGAGTAGGACTGCCCACTGCTGCTGATTGGTTGGCGGGGCCACGCCCATCATTCGCATGTAGTCGCTGATGTGGCTCAGCTCTTGCGATGTCAGCTGGGGAGCCTGCTGTGGCGTCCCTAGCCCGAGGCTGTTCCCGACAAGGGGCGCGCTGTGGGCAGTGTACTGCGTCGGGTGAGACATGTGCGTCGGGGCGTGTCCTTGAACCGGTGTCAGGAAAGGGGGCGTGGTGTACGCATTCTGTTGGGTGGGGCTACCGAAACCCCTTAGGTTGTTAATGTAGCCGCTGCCCATGTGTTCATTTTGGACGTATGGTGTAGTCGGAATGTATCCGTTGCCCAGCACTGGTCCGTGCACTGGTGTCGTCTGCGCACTTCCGTTCATATTCCCAGCATTGTTGTTGATCTCGTTTTGGATCTGCTGCCTCTGCATCAGAGTTATCTGCTCCTTCATCGTTTCGGTTTGCATCCGCTGCAGACGTTCTTGGGTTTCTAAATCTCGCAGACGTCGAAAATCCCTCTCCATGGTCTGTTGTAACAGTCTGTCTGTCTCGATCTGTTTCTCCTTCTCTCTGATCTCCTTCGCCACCTGCAACTCCAGTCTGTTTTTCTCCTGAACGCGCACGGTCGACTCGTATTTGAACTTTCTGCTTTTCTTTTTAAAGATCTTCGGGGCGTGCCCTCCGTCGTCTTCCTCCTCGACAATGTTTCCCGCCTTGTCGACCTTGACCTGGTTAAACTCGGGTAAGACGATGATTTGACCTTTCCCGCTTACGTAGGCCACCCCTGCTCGTTTCATGCCCTTGGCTGGCTGATCTTTCTCAGCATCACGGCGTCGGCTGCCCTTTCGTGAGTTCGACACTTTGTCGATACCGGAGGCAAAATCTATGTCTCCCATGTCCGAATCTCCAGACGATTCCGATTGGCTGTTCTCGCCTTCGGTTGCCCCGTCGATGTATCGATCGCTTGCTGTTCTCCGCAAGGAACCGCTGCGACTGTCGGACAGAACCCAGTTGGAGAGATCGAGCTCTCCACTGTGTTCAGCATCGTCTGTAGGGCTCTCCGGGGGAGTGTCGGCTTTGTACACGGCCTCGCGTGATTTGTGTTTCTTCATGAGCTTTCCCGAAGCCTTGCTTATCGAGCCAAACGCATTTCTCATGCTCTGGTGGATATTTCTCTTGAACTTTCTGACGCTTCCGAATTTGGGTTTATCTGCCACAGGGGGTGGTGGAGGTGGGGGAGGAAGGGTTGGCTTGTCCGTTTCGTCTTTCCTTTTCGCATTCTTCTTCTGCTTTGTCAGCGCCTCGTTCTTCAAGTCGTGAAGTTTGGTGGGAAGTATCGAGGACTTGAAGCCTTCAGACGGGACTCGTCGGTGAGTCATGGTCAAGGTATCCTCGCGGATGTCATCGTCAGACTCTAAATCTTCCTCCGGTGTCCAGTTCGGGGAGAACATTCTCTGGCTGTTGTTGGAGCTGCTGATGCTCATGTCTTCGGACTGGATCGATGGACGTTTGGACGTTTCAAAGGTTTTCTCGATGTACTCCTGGTCAAGTTCCTCTTTGGTCCTACCTTCACTTGGTTTCTCGACTTCCGAATCAATGTTTCCGTTGGTCAGAATTCTTCTGTCACTGTCATGTTGTGCTTTCAAGGCGTGACCCTCGGACGCTTTTGCTGATGTTCTTTTCGAGACCGCAACCTCGTTGGTATTAAAGAGCGAAACTTTATCGTCTCGCGAAGCAAAATTTGTGACGCTTTCATCTTCTGACACTTTCAGATCCGACGCCACTTTCCTGCGCTCCTCTCTGGCGCTTGCGGCTTTGGCCAACTCGTCTCGGAAGAGTTCAGAGACATCTTTGGGTCTTTCTAAAGTGGGCGTGGCTTTTGGTATGATGACCTTTGCCCCCCTCGCCTGGGCGGCCAGGACAATGTCATGCTGCAGTAGAGAGCTCATGCGTTTGAAGGGAGTGACGGACTCCGCGTTGGAAGGACTTTCTGAAGTTCTGTTTGTGACAGTTGATTTATCGGAGATGACCACGTTCGGTTCGTGCACTGGTTGTTTCGTTACGTTCAGAGAGTTTGTGTTTGAGGTGTCTTCCTCATTAATTTGTTCTTTAGTTTCATTATTACATGAATTGTCTTCAACCGTTTTCAATATTTCAGCAACCACCGAATTTTCCGCTGAAGGGCTTTCGGGCGGTTTCGGATTTTTCAGCGCATCCTCCAGTTTCTTTAACACTTCTATTTGCTTCTTGGCCTCGCTCATACTTCTGTGTAGCTGCGCGTGACCTGGGACGTGGACGATGTCTTTCTGGCCGGCTGGTGTGGAGCCGGTAATCACAGCCGGGGAGGAGCCGCGGGCACTCGCAGCCGGTTTAATAAATAAATCAGACATTGACTTTGGGAGCGGAATTTCAGGAGCTGCTGGTTTTTTACCTGCTGCAGCCGTTTCAAGATTCGCCAGCGAGTGGCGTTTCGGCAACGGTTGGGGCGCCTGGGGCTTCGTTATATCAGAAACCGAAGAATTGCTCCTCTTGTGCGTGGGGTGAAGCTGGGGTGTCGCCTTTTGATGCTGGCTCCCATGCTCTTGCATTTCATAATCAGCTGGGGGCTCGTGAGTAAACGAGTACCTAAACGGAGCAACGGGTGGAGGGGGCGGCGCCGGAGCCTTCTTCTTTTTAGATTTACTCACGCCGGTTTCTGAGCTTCCGGTGCTGATGCTGTATGTACTGGACTTCATTCCAAGATTCTGGCGGTCGAACGGTGACTTGGGGACGGTACTGCTGGCGGTGATCTCAGCGCTGAGTGCCTCCATCTTCTTTCCGGTCCGCCCCTCCAGCTCCGCTGCTCTCTTCTGCCGCCTGTGCTCGGCCAGCTGGGCGTAGGTCAGGTTAAGGGAGTAGTCCATGTCGAACGTGCTCGGCACGGGGAGGGAAGTGGTGCTGGGCATGAGGTTCGAGAAAGGCTCGTGGCGAGTTATATTGTACAGATGCTCTCGGGGATCTTCCAGAATAACCGTGTCCTGTAGAGAGATCCCACTGGTGAGCGAGGTCTGCCTGCTGTGTCTGTAGTACTTGTTGGGTTGGGCGATGACCCTGTCCATCGAATTCGCTCTCCTCAAGTTGCTCCAAGGCTCAGGGCCGCTGTGTAAATTCGGAGTCGATGCCCTGACCTTGCTGGATACCGCGTAAATATCGACCGCGTCTCTGGTCAGAACGTGGCCGTTTGTTACGTTAGCCAGTGGTGCACTGAGCCCGGTGTTAACGCGGGCTGAGAAGCCTCTGGTCGAGAGATCGGTGGCCGAGCCAGAGGCACTTAATCCCATGCTAGAGTTGTCCTTGTCGAGCCTCGGCGTGCTGAGGCTTCTCTCCAACGACGAGCTGTCGCCTTCAAAGTCTGGATCGGACTCGTAGTTAAATATGTCGGCAAACTCGGGGTGGAGCTTCGTCAGTTCTTGAGAAACGGGCCGCAGCGACCTGCGCGCGCTGACGACATCGCCACTTCCGTTGGGCAGAACTTTGTTCTCCGGAACAACATACGTGGGAGCCTTGGGGGCCGGTTCAGGAGGTGGTGGTGGTGGGTCTTCCTGCCGAGGCTGGTCTTCGTGACGTGGTACGATGGCAGTGGGTTGCCTCCCGCGTGGTGATGTGGACGCGGGCGTGTGGATGTGGGCTGAAGAGTTCTGTCCCATGATCAACGGGGGTAGAAAACGATTTCTAGCCTTGGGTCAGTTCAAAATATATGGAATATAAATTGTCACATTTAAACAGGTGAGATGTGTACTGTCGTCATGAAATCGCCGATCGCTTCACGTAGTGGATTACATGTCTCTTCCCTCGGCTTTACTGAAACAACCAAAAATAAAATAAAACATTTATTTCGTGTAATTTTAATGATCGCCCAAAAGATAATAATAATAATAATAATAAAAGTTATTTAAAATCACGCTTCATCCCCAAGGGCTCGAAGCGCAAAAGTAGATGTTAGATGTTCGAGAGGCCTCACTGCTGCCTGTTAGGCGCACGTGAACTCCATCTCCCCATCTCCGGGTTTCTTCTCATCAGCACTTTCATTTTGTAGGGGCAGAACCAGTTTCTGATCCCCCATCAATAGTTAAACTTGATGAAGTCACAATGTGTTGAAGACTTTTGACAAACGACCGTGCATTGTAATCCTAATCGTGTTCCCCTGACGGCAGCCATTTTTGTATAACACCTTATTATATTTCAACCCCTTCCTTTGAATTTGATGCTGTCGGTTGTTCCTTCGGCACGGAAAATGTTAAATTCGTCCAGTGCCACTGCTGAATCTGGTAACGTTTCGTTAAGCCATGTTTCTGTCAGGCACATTAAAGAGCTCATACGAAATTGATAGAAATGCTTACAGAAACAACCCACGTCATCCATCCTGTTACGTAGTGATCTAACGTTTCCCAAAACAACATGTGGAAAAAAGTCTCGCTGTCCTATGTTTCCGCATTTTAAACGAATGCCTCCCCTTCTTCCCTGCTTTCTTCCTTTTAGTCGTGAATTGGTCGCCATTTCTTTTTGATATGGCGGAAGTTTACAAAAATGGCGGAAGTGACATTTTTATACCAGGCTGACTATTTTGATATCCAAAGTCCATATTAAAGCTGTTTCCCGCGAAGAAAAAGACACAAAACATACAAGAAAATCATCCTTAGTAGATCGATTTGTACTTGAGTGAAACACAATTAAATCTAACGTGTAAAAACTGTAAAAAAGGCTGAAAAAGATGCACTGATGCAATCGAGTCGCCTGCAGAGCAGCGCCCCGAAAACAATTTTTAACCAGTATTATTGCTTAATATAAGATTTAACCTTCGTGAATATTGGTAGTAAGTCAAAACATATTCAATATGACGCATTCTATAAATAACACATGCCATGAGACACAGCGCATTTTTCACCTAGATCTCACATTTTCCGGCCATAAAAAATCTTGCTTTACCTCAGTGGTTCTCAACCTTCCTAATGCCGCGAACCTTTATTACAGTTCCTTATTTTGTGATGACCCCACACCCCCCACCCCCAACTATAAAATTAGTTTCACTGCTACTTCATAAACATGTGTTTTCCGGTGGCTTCACGCGATCCCTCTGTAAGGGGTCGCGACCCACAGGTTGAGAACCGCTGCCTTAACAAGACAAGCTCAACACCTATAGCTTTAAAAGGAATTTATCGGTTAGCTAAACCTCACACCCTCCCAAACCATAAAAACAACAACCAAAACACCCCCACCTATTCTTCCCTCACTATGTACTTGAAAATTCATTTTTAAAAAAAAATATGTTATAATTATTTCTTAGCTGCTTATAAGGGGGCTGTTTATTGTTTGGTATACTATGCGGAGGTATTAAATAATATTTTTTTTTTAAAAACATGATATGTGTGACGCCTCCTTGTGGAACGTTCGTGTCTATAAATAGCTCAAAGTGTTGTTTAACCAGGAAGACATAAAAACCGTATTTCAATAGCAAGATAACAAAAGGAAATTGAAGTAGGCCTATATGGGTCGTGTCACATAGGTCTGTTGAAGTGTTGTCTGTGGATGCGGGGGTAGGGGTGGGTGAGGGGGGGGGGTCGGTGGAGGGGTGGATGGGACGAAAATGGTTCTGAAAGTAGGAGCTTGGAGAAAGAAAGGAACAAAAAGAGGAGGGGGGGGGTGGTGGCGTAATGGATCTGCGCAGTGGGGTAAAAGTATGGAGGACATAAAGGGGTATTCATAAATGACGTAACGCGATTTTTTTTAACGCCCATCATCTAACCCCCCCCCCCCCCCACCACACACACTTTTTCCAATCCACCAAAAAAAAAAATCGTAAATTTTTAACAAGCAAAAAAAAAAATATATATTTTTATCACACTTCGTCACACTTTCGTGGACCCCCCCCCCCCCCAGACACGTGACGTCATTTTAATGGGTGTTTCAGAGAATAGAGGGGTGACAGGGATGTTTGAGAGAAGAGAGGGGTGACATTGGTGGGTAGTGGTGTGGTAAGATTTAGTTCTGCTCGGGGCGTGGTCAATATTTTTGCTGCCGCCACCCACACCCTCCCATTTATTTTCCATGGGGAAAAAAAATTGGCCGAAAGGTTTCACCCTGAAAATTAAAAAAATTCCCTGTTTGTGTTGGACTGCCCCCCCCCCCACTTTTACGCATACCCTTCCTATTCCACTGGAAGGGGGTCAAGAGTAAGTCTTTGACAGAAGGCTGTCACATAATCGATTTTTTGTTTTTAAAAAGAAAGGGTGGGGGGGGGGGGGTAAAGACGTGTGGCTTAAGTATAAAATAAATACATACAGTCAGTACTCATGGGACCCTTAGCTGTATATATATTTGAGGACCCTTGGCAGTGTATATATTTTTGAGGAACCCTTGGCTGTGTGTGTGTGTGTTTGTGTGTGTGTGTGAGAGAGAGAGAGAAAGAGAGAGAGAGAGCCCTTGGTTGTATATAAATATATATATATTTGAGGACCCTTGGCTGTGTATAGCATATATATTTGAGGACCCTTGGCTGTGTGTACATATATTAGAAGACCCTTTCCAGGTGTTTTTTTTAATAAATTCTAAAGTTAATACTAGACGTTGTTTTTAAAGGTGGTGGGGATTGCCAGAATATGAATTTTACTATCACCATTGTAAAATGTAACAAACATGATTATATCAAACAGCCTCACGTTGTAAATGTAACAAACACTATTATATCAGACAGCCTCACGTTGTAAATGGGTGATGTAAAACCAGAGGCGTGCCGAGAACATAATTCACCCCCACCCCCTTTTATCAATTTGAGAAACCTATATTTTTTTAATAAACAATCGATTTACCAAAAAGTCTATAATCAGTGTTCCCGAAACGGTGTTTCCGCGGACCGGCACTCTGCCCGCCAACCTTACCTTGCCGGTCCGCACACAACATAAATATTCTTTTTCAAAAATAAATAGAGAATATAATGACTCAGTCTGGCAATGGTCTCTGGAAGCAATTCCGAAACTTGTCCGCCGGTCCGGCAGACTTAAGCGTTTGGTCTATGTTATATAGTCTTCAAGAACAATACAATTAATTTAATGTCACGACCAGCAGAGTTAGCAGACGTGCGCAACACTTAGCTCATTCAGCACAAGTAAAAATAACATATAAGCACACAAAAGTTATATATAATATATATATTATTTGTTCCGCTCGCCGATTTTTTGCTAACCTCTGTACTTCTCTGTGTAAAGTTCTCCTTCGGTGTGGCCGAACCTTTTTAATATACCGGCATGAACTGTTCTGTCCTTGCATTTATTAATAAATGTGTCAAAATTATTTCATTCAAGCTTGGGGGTAATTTATATGGTTACCGGCAAATTTGTTTAAATGCGTTCAAAAAGAAATTTAGCGCAAAATTATAACGTGTGAACGGGAAAAAGTTTCGACCTAATTTCCGTTCGAGTTCGATCCAATCTCCCGTTATCAATTTTCCGTCGACGAAATTTCTTTCAAACAAATTTCCGGATGCGGTATACAAGATTTAAAAATCAATTGTTGTTTTTTTTTCCTGAGGCATAGCGACAGCCTTGACGCGTCCGTCTGGCCAGTAGTCCCGCAGACCTGGGCCAACAAATATGACCTTCGCCTTATTTGAATTTAAAAAATGGGGACGTTTCATTTCTATATTTAGGGAATTCCAAAAGGACATAACGTCAACACACACACACAGGTGACCTCCAGCTCGCGTGCAAATATCAAGAAGTGATAGGATGTGTTTTTGCTGTTGTTTTCTTGCGTGCACACCGCTCCAACAAGAAAGTTAAACATCATGCACTAAATCCGTCCGCTCTGTTTTAAAGACTTTAGGGAAGAGTGTTTGGTAGCCGAGTTTGCTGAGCATACATGTTCTGCAGTGTACGTAAAATGTATATTTAAAAAAATGTATCGAAATCGTATGTCATGTAAGAATTATAATGTTAATCTTTATCCTAAAAAATCTCTCCGATATATTCTTAGGTGGGCCCCCTGGCGGATTACTACCCCGTGTAGAAATAATCTCAAACGAAGATTGTGTTAATCTTCAAATTGAATACATAAACCCACTTCAGACCTTCCCACACCCGCCCTCTGGGACGAGCATAGGTTTAGTGGGGGGGCTAGTAATCTGTTGGGTGGGGTGTTTGGTAGGGGCAGGGGCGTAGCTGGCCGGGGGGGTCCCGGGGTATGGTACCCCCTGCAGGCGTCAAAATACCTTTATTAATGACACAAACCAGATGAGTGCTAAAATGGTGGCTATGGTTGAATGAATCAGTTAGCTTTTGCCTAAAACAGATCATGCAAAAATTGTTGCAAGTTAGGAAAAAGCAACAAAAAAATGTAACGTTAAAATCGTAATTCTTTAGCTTCGCGTCGATCTGTACCGTTTATGAACTTCTTTCAATTGTTTTGTGTTTAAAATAGAAATCCAGTGGAACCTCGGTTAACGAACTTAACCTCCGTGACTCCGTTCATAAGCCGGAAACGCTCACTGACAGAAAGAATTTGTTTCCATTGAAAATTAATGTAAATTTAATTAATCTGTTCCAGTCTTTGAAATATTGCATTTTTCTTTCTTCTTTAGATTAGGAGACATCGGCGATTTCGCCCAACAGTTTATTGGTTGGCGAAATCGAAGACACGAAGGCGATTATCATGATATCCTATAATTTATATCTTAATAACACTTTTCTCGTTAGGCGTCACAATAAGGGCTGAAATAAAACAAAAAGCGCAAAAAGTAATAACAGCACTCGCCATAAAATGTTTACCGCAAACGCACCAAAGAACAACCGAGCCGGTGTGACTGTGTCTTCTGAAATATGCTGCGTATGTTCGTAACGCGAAGTATCGTTCGTTAACCAAAACCTCCTCCATCCCCACCCCCCCCCCCCCCCCAAAAATAATTCAACAAACTTGTTCGTTAAGCAAATCGTTAGTTAAGCAAATTGTTCGTTAAGCAAATCGTTCGTTAAGCAAATCGCTCGTCAACCGGGGCGTTCGTTGTCCGAGGCTCCGCTGTATATAAGAAGCGCTGCTAGAAAATGACGTCTTTCTTTCAGTCTCAAGAAGAGACAATTCTCCAGACGTGTTTCCCGTCAGACATGCGCGGTCCTGGTGCTAAATATTTTAACTTCCTTTAACGTGTCGCCGAAATAGCTTATCATTTTGGGAGCTTTAGACTGAACATCTAAAGGTATCGGGTTCCATCCCGGGTTTCAGAAAGTTTCTTAAATTTAAACTTGTTTCTTTTTCGGATATTAGCGAGAGATTTTTCGTTTAACTTTCTTTTCGTTTCCCTATTGAAGTTATCATCTCATTTCTTTTAAAAACATAACTGGGAATATATTAATACATTTAATATATATATATATATATATATATATATATATATATATATATATATATCTTTGAGCGTGTTCAGCTATCATCTGTTATGACTTATTTATCTAAGTCTCGATCGTACAATAACAAGATAACAACTCAGTCAAATCCTATCAGGCACTTGCAGAAGATCGCACCCCATTTCAGCTTTATCCAATTGGTTTACATTTAGGTCTCCAACAAACGCATTTTAAAAAATAATAAAAGTAATAATAAAATTAGATTATAATAAAAACTTCGTCACCACGTTACATACTTCCAATAGTCCTAATAACGTCGTCACGTTACATACTTCCAATAGTCCTAATAACGTCGTCAAGTTACATACTTCCAATAGTCCTAATAACGTCGTCACGTTACATACTTCCAATAGTCCTAATAACGTCATCACGTTACATACTTCCATAGTCCTAATAACGTCACCACGTTACACACTTCCAATATACCTAATAACGTCATCACGTTACATACTTCCAATAGTTCTAATAACGTCACCACGTTACATACTTCCATAGTCCTAATAACGTCATCACGTTACCTATTTCCAATAGTCCTAATAACATTATCACGTGACATACTTCCGATAGTCCTAATAACATCATCACGTTACATACTTCCAATAGTCCTAATAACATCTCCACGTTACCTACTTCCAATAGTCCTAATAACATCTCCACGTTACATACTTCCAATAGTCCTAATAACATCATCACGTGCCATACTTCCGATAGTCCTAATAGCGTCGTCACGTTACATACTCCCAAATGTCCTAATAACATCATCATGTTACATACTTCCAATAGTCCTAATAACGTCATCACGTTACATACTTCCAATAGTCCTAATAACGTCATCCCGTTACATACTTCCAATAGTCCTAAAAAATTTAAATGTGTAGTTTTTTTTAAAAACATATTTTTGAAACGTAATATATTAGAAGAATCAATTAAATTAAAATACCAGCCTCCAACTGGCAACTCCAATCCGTCCTCCCATAAAAGAAAAACGCATCCAGTATCTAGTTTGAATTCAAATAGTATACAGATATGACTGTTACATTTAGAAACTGAAAAAAGGATCATGTCTAGTATCTGTTCTAGGTTCACGTACCACCAGCGCTGCTGTCACGAAGGCCCTGCAACCTCCGATAGTTAAGAAGCCCAAGGTTGTGATATGGAGAAGGAAAATAATGAAACGATGAACTTTGAATGCAAAAACCGAGCGCTTTTTAAATGCGCATTGGCGTATAGACCTTAGCTGTCATTGACCTGCTGCCAACATTGGATCGATCCAAGATCAAGTTAATCAGTAGATCAACAGTCACAATGGCAGAGATTGTAGCATCGGTGTGCCTGGACGTAGTGGCATTGGTATTACATTCATAATGTGATTGGTATTACATTCATAATGTGATTGGTATTACATGTAATTGGTATGAAATGCTTTTTAAAATAAAAAAATTATTGTATTGCTCTTAAGATTTGAAGATAATTATTTGTTTCATTATCAAGATTTTTTTTTGGTCCTGTTTTTCATACTTTTTTCATATTTTCTTCAGGAACTTTCACTAAATCTAAACAGACAAATAAATTATAGGCCTACGCGTTAATTAAATGGTGAAGATGTGGGAGGGTAAAGAGGGTCGGTGTTATAGAGGTCTTAGTTGAGGGTCGGGATGACAAGGATTTCATGAGAGTACATTAGCAATAAACGGTAACACGTAAAAAAAAAAAAATAACGGTTGTAACAATTGTAGGTTAATGACGGTGAACAGAGCCACCAGCAGTGGTACTGGTTTCGGTCCAACTTTATGTAAATTTTAATGCAGAAAAATCATATTTACAATCATGATTGTAGTGACCCACAAGCGGACGATCAACAGCGACTCTGGGCAAACTGGCAAGATACGAAACTTGCGCGCCTAAAAAAAATATAAAATAAATGCTGAACGCGCTCCCTTTCGTTGGCCAGAACCTCTGCGCAAACAACGGCCAATGTCCTCGGCAGGTGATATCATATTTGGTTTGGTTTAGTTCAAAAGTGTCCGCAAATTGACACAGCTTCCACACGGTTAGCCAGAGTTTGTTCTCATGTCAATGTCAACACGACTTGTGTCTCTTGGGGCCAACAATTCTTTATTTAATTTTTTTTTTAAAGCGTAAAATCATCTCTTTTCTTTTATAACAGAGAAAAGTGGGACTCTGTTTTTAAAAAAAAAACTGGACATATTTTCCATCAGTGATATTTCCTGTATTTCCATCAGTGTAATTTCTTTTATTTTCCTAAAAATAAAGACATTCAGTAAATAAAATACATTAAACAAATGAGCTCTTTTTATGTTTTTTAATATTATTATTTAGACGGTACACATAGTATCATAAGACACAGGGAGCCTGTACAGAACATAAGAGTCTGGGATAGAACACTGGAGGCTGGGATAGAACATAAGAGTCTGGGATAGAACACTGGAGGCTGGGATAGAACATAAGAGTCTGGGATAGAACACTGGAGGCTGGGATAGAACATAAGAGTCTGGGATAGAACACTGGAGGCTGGGATAGAACATAAGAGGCTGAGATGGAGCATAGGAGGCTGGGATGGAACATAGGATGCTGGGATAGAACATAGGAGGCTGGGATGGAACAAAGGACACATGGAAGGAACACAGAAGGATGATATGGAGCACATGAGGTCGGGATGGAACATGGGGCGCCGAATGGAGAATAGGGTGCCAGGGTGGAACAAAGGGCAACATTCCGCCAGTTATGAGAATCGGGCCAGGTCCCATCAGAGCGCTATGTTGTTGTATTGACCTATATCATCAGATTGAATATGTCACGTAGCACTAGCACGCGATATGGGATATCATAAGACTGAATCTGTGACGTAGTACGTGATATAGGATATCATGCGACTGAATCTGTCACGTAGTACGTGATATGGGACATCATAAGACTGAATCTGTCACGTAGCACGCGATATAGGATATCATAAGACTGAATCTGTCACGTAGCACGCGATATAGGATATCATAAGACTGTATCTGTCACGCAGCACGCCAATGTTTTGAAATAAAATAAACACGCTATATAGGCCGTAATATTATAAGCTACGCTGATGTTGACGTGCGTAGATCATGGGGTAGGTTGTGGCTGAAAGGCGAAATCCGGCAATTTTTGGAATGATGATATCCATTTGGGGCTCGAGCGCCCAAAGCACTAACACCAAGAGAATAACTTGTTGATTAAAACAAAAGTTAATGTCTTTGTGTGTTGTTCTTTATCTATCAGGGTTCTGGGACACCACATAGTATATCAGAGTGGGAGCTGAGAAGTTTACCAGACAAAATGCCAACGAAGGATCCGTGGAATCTTCTTACAAAGGACAATCTCCAATGAAGACCCGAGACGCAGATCGAGGGTGATACCCATTGAAGAATCTATGCAGCCATGTTGGTGGAGAGGGGGTTAATAGATGGCCAGCAGCCAAACTTCACAGGGTAGCACTGAGTTGGACAGCACAAAGATGAAAATCAATCAGATGGACAGCACTCATAAGATGGAGCAATAGAGAAGAATCTGCGGAATAGAAACCGGACCCTGCGGACAGCTCAGGTGGATGAACTAATTCTGCGGACAGCTCAGACGGATGAACCTAACCCTGCGGACAGCTCAGACGGATGAACCTAACCCTGCGGACAGCTCAGACGGATGAACCTAACCCTGCGGACAGCTCAGACGGATGAACCTAACCCTGCGGACAGCTCAGACGAATGAACCTAACTCTGCGGACAGCTCAGACGGATGCAGCTGATAGACACGAGTGACGGTACTGAGCTGTGCCGCAAACACCAGTGAGCACACGAGGACTGAATGAATGAGGTAAAAGAGATGAACATTTTTAATATACACGTTTCCGCCTTAAAGCAAATACTTGGACACAATGTAAGCCAGGCACTTTGTCACGTGTGCAATGACGTCACGTAAAAATGACAATATTATTATTATTATTTCTGTGTACTAAAAATAGATTTATCCCACCAAAATTAATGAGAGCAAACTTGAGTGCCTTTTTCAGTGATACCATTTATTAGGTCAGGGGCGGAGTCAGTGATACCGACTATATCAAAATAGAGGATTGGGGGGGGGATTAGTAGGCCACGAAGTGATTTAAAGGCAAATTGTTCAGTTATGGCAGCCCTCACACACTGGACACCACTCATCCCAGAGCTCCTTACATACCCACTAATCCACCTCTTGTTTCCATCCGTTCATTTCAATCCCTCTGCAATCGGCACACGTTGAATCAACACGGTCAACTGAAATTTGTTTTTAATAAACAAGAGCTTCGTGTCTATTGTGCTATATATAGCCTGCGTGTTGAACTAATTTTTCGTTACCAAGGTTAGAGTAGAGCCGTGGTGTACTTTCCTTATCACCCCTATTTTTATTTCTATGGTCGTCACCAATTAACGTGGTGCAACGATCTGCCCCACCTCCCTTGATAGGGAAAGTTTGTTTACACGATTTCCAGTAGGTTCTAGATAGAAGTAGAACCTGCTCTCTGACTATAAATAAGACGGTCGACTGTGACCGGTCGACGTACCAGACGTGCGAGAGATACCGGAGACCTACGAAGACTTGAGAGTTTTTCCCTGTGTGTGTGAGTGGATCGATATTTTTACATTTCTTTTATTATTTGTAGTTCCGTGATGTAAGTTAATGTCTCTAGCTTTGATTTTTTACTTTTATATCAGAATTGTTAGCATAAATTACATTGCTACTGGTGATTAGCGCTAGTTGGGTTATGGTTCTTTCCCTGTTATATTACAATGGCATCGTCCCTTTGTTATATACTGTTTGTTAATGAGACATTTTAAAACTAACTTAAACTGTAAAAACCGATCGCGTTACGTTACAACAGATTTAATTTAATTCAGCTTTGAGGAGCTGACAGACAAGTATGGCTGCCGAAC
Source organism: Omphiscola glabra (assembly GCA_964017045.1). Lineage (NCBI taxonomy): Eukaryota > Metazoa > Mollusca > Gastropoda > Lymnaeidae > Omphiscola > Omphiscola glabra. The sequence continues at coordinate 27,236,954 of OZ024802.1, read as the reverse complement.
TATAGGTATACACGGAAATGCCTTAAGAAAACCGTTAGTGGGCCTGCAATGCTGGATACGTCAATGATCCGCTAAGCCCATCTTAGGCCGTAGTTCCAGAGCTGTGCACCTTTGCCTTAATGGGTAAACTACGAAGCGATGGGGTTTTAATTTGGTCATGCGTGTACGCTTTTATCTTTCAAGACATCTCAACCCCTTAAATGTGTGTAACATTCCATAACAGCACAGATTAGATCATCGCTCTTGCCTTCCAACTACACATACAGTACTAGTTTGCCATTAAGCTATTGCCAGCAGACACATGTGTTGCCATTCCATCCAGAAAAAGATGGATGATCTTGCCACTTTTTTCGGGGGAGGGGGGGTTTGGGGGTACCATTTTCTTTTTTTCGGGGAAGCTGGTGGGTCTTATGGGACGAAGTCTGTCTACACGTGTGGCCATCGAGGCGCGATCAGTGATATCATCTGTGGGATGTCAGGCTTGTGATGTCATCTGTCTTATAAGTCATGTCGTCTGGGTAATATCAACGCATGTGGTGCCACTTATTTAAGTCATCTGTATGATATCACATATTTAATGTCACCTGTGTGATGTCACCTATGTAATATCACCTATGTAATGTCACCTGTGTGATGTTTCTTGTGATTGCCACTTATGTCATGTCAGCCTTCTGATGTCAAATGTAATGTGCCATCTGTGTAAAGTCACCTATATGTCACCTGTGCAATTTCAACTATTTAAAATCACCTATTTGATGTCACCTGTGCAGTGTCTTAACAATAATGCCATCCCGTTTCCTCCAGAAGTTGTCACAGCCATCAATGCAGTACTTTCCTCTACGTTTCGATACCCCGGCCTAACATTAAGACACATTCGGCCATGACATGCAAATACCTGGACACTGAAGACACATTCGGCCATGACATGCAACTACCTGGACACTGAAGACACATGCGGCCATGACATGCAACTACCTGGACACTGAAGACACATTCGGCCATGACATGCAACTACCTGGACACTGAAGACACATTCGGCCATGGCATGCAACTACCTGGACACTGACTCTACTTTTTTGTTTAACATCCCTGATGGCCACAATTTATTTTGTTATTTTCTATTGTACATTTTGTATTGTTATTTGTTGAGATGAATCACGTGACCACTGTCTGAACGCACGGCAAGATGACGTCGCTGGCGTAAGCTGAAGCCATTTTGACATGAAGGAAGTAAAAGTTGATAAACTATGATACTAGACGTTTGATAATGCATTAAAATCCACACCCCCCTCCCCCACCCTTTTCTAAAAAAAGTGAGTCTCCCTACCCACCCCCATCTTCGAGATAAATTATCTAGAGACCTAACGCAGATCAAAATCGTTCACCTTGTTCTCTGAACCACGTCTCAGATCCCTTTCTCTCAAACACTTTTCTAAACCCCTTCTCTCAATCCCACCACCAGAAAACTTCTGACAGACATTTAGATCTTAAAATATTTTTGCCCCTGCTAGATGATATTTTTTGAAAATATTAAAAGCTCCAATAATCTCTTGAATGTCATTATAAACTATGCCTAAGTCGAGGCAATGAGTATAATGTCTTATGTATTTCACCCTTTGACACTTCACTTTGACACGTCACTTTGACACTTCACTTTGACACGTCACTTTGACACTTCACTTTGACACTTCACTTTGACACGTCACTTTGACACGTCACTTTGACACTTCACTTCACTTTGACACTTCACTTTGACACGTCACTTTGACACGTAACTTTAACACTTCACTTCACTTTGAAACTTCACTTTGACACTTCACTTTGACACTTCACTTTGACACTTCACTTTGACGATTCACTTTGACACTTTTTGCCTGTAACGTACTCATGAGGTCTTTCGTCTCTATCAGGGATGGAGCCACGAATCTAGGTCTTCCATGCGACGCACCAAAGTCTCTGATAAATTAACACGTCACTGTCCTTTCAGTGCACAGTGGCGTGAGAAGGGGTTGTGTGAAACTGGGGGGGGGGTTCCGCCCCCGGGGGGGGCGCCTCTAACCAAATCTACACTACTGATTGTGCCTGACAGTAAACTTTCACAGCTGGGTGAGAACGGATATGTCCAGATCGGGGAGGAGGAGGGGGGGAGAGGAGAATGTCGGTCAGATTTTGGACATTTCAAGGACAGAGCCACTCATCCCAAACCCAACCACCTGAAAAAGTCCCATACTGACCGACCCACCTGGCTTAATTTAAAATTGCCCCCACCCGTTTTTTTTTTAACATGACGTCCCCCGTGTTGGTTAAAACCCAGCGGGGCGCCTAGGCCAAAGGCAGTAAACAAACCCATGGCGAGTTTATCAACCATGATAGATAACGTACAAACACACACAGACACACACACACAAACACTTTAACAAACATAGCACGGGTAGATCTGTGGTACAGCACAAGATCCATTCAATGCTTCAACGCTGTTTGTTTTGCTGTTTTTTTTTCTCCCTTCATAACTTGAAGAACCAGTTTAACCCTTGTTAGAGACAACGGTCCTCAGTCTGTGTGAGTCCTCCCTTTTCTGTATCAATTTATTTAAAAAGCGTATTGCTCCTTACCTGACTGCACAATATATGTATCACTTGAAAGTGGAGAGTTGTGTGAGTGTGATGGAATCAACCAAGACCAATCAAATCGTGTTAAGTGTCTGAAATGAGATGAGTGGCTGCCAGCTTGTCTCGAACCTCGTGCCAGCAGAGAGGACTGCTTTTTCACATGAAGGTAGCGCTCTAAAAAAAAAAATCGGACATTACTGCCCGCCGGTGAAGCCGCCCCTCCGTGAAATCTGTCACATGCCGCCTTTCAGTGGCGGAGTTGGGGGGGGGGGGGGTAAGGGCCGCCCGAGGGAGGGGGGGGGTCAAATTTCTGTACGAAACCATACCCATTGACGGAAAAAATATCTACATTTAGTGTATGGCGTTGCCTAAAACATTTATTGTTGTTGAAGTGATGCCGCCCCCTCTTCCCCCCTCATATGCCAGTGCGCCCCCCCCACCCTTTTCACCCTTTAAAAATATAAAAACCGATAGAGTAACGTTTCAATGACCCAATGGGACAGCTTGTCACGTGACAGCTTGTCATGTGACAGCTTGTAATGTGACAGCTTGCAATGTGACAGCTTGTCATGTGACAGCTTGTAACGTGACAGCTTGTAACGTGACAGCTTGTAATGTAACAGCCTGTAATGTGACAGCTTGTTATATGACAACTTAATTAGAAGTAGTCTGTTGGTTGTGATGGGCTCATAGAAAACTTTAAATGTGAAATATGCGCAGGAGAAGAAAGTGCAGCTAAACATTATGCTATTAAGCTCTTCAGATTTTTTAAAATTTGCACTAAAATAACCCCCACCTGCCCGCTGTCACAGTGTCATTAGAGGAGTCATTCACTCCGTGTGGTTTCACAGACTCGGGATTTGGGGGGGGGGGGGGGGGGGGGGAGGGGCGCGTAACAGTGTCATCTCTATGCAAAGCCCTATATCATGTACTCTAAAGAGACCAATGATGGATATCCATGACCACCCAGATTGCGAGAACCACTGGGTTTAGACAACTCTGTTCGAACCAATGTCTTATTATTTTTCAGCGAGTAGACCAAAAAAGGAAGAAAAAAAAGGGGGGGGGAGCGTACATCATGTTATAGACCGAGCTAAAATGATATATGAGAATGGCTGGCCAGAGTGCAACTATAACTGAAGGTTAAAGGCGTAAATTGATATTTATATTGGGGCCTTTGTGCGACACGGGGTAGTTTATGGAAGGGAGGGGGGAGGAGGGGGCGAATAAAGTTTAGTCCTGCAATGGGTTACAGAAACAAAACTCTATGTGTGTGCAGTTACAGAAACTAAACTCTCTGTGTGTGCAGTTGCAGAAACTAAACTCTGTGTGCGCAGTTGCAGAAACTAAACTCTCTGTGTGTGCAGTTACAGAAACTAAACTCTATGTGTGTGCAGTTACAGAAACTAAACTCTGTGTGTGCAGTTACAGAAACTAAACTCTGCGTGCATGATTTATTTTGATTTGTATTGTCACCACGCCATGTGTTTTATTTATTTGTCACCTGCCTTTTACTCTGCATTGTCTTTGGTGATAACACTCAACGAATTGGATTCTGTGAACTCTCTCGGCTGCGTCGTTTTGAGGGAACCTTGACCCTGATACTTAAAAAACGAATACTTTTAATTGTTAAAGAAAGCACGAGTCAAATCAGACGTATCGAGTGTAGTGTTATAAACTATTTGTATAAATTTAAGATGTTTTAAAACTAAAGTTAAACAGCTCCTAGAGACAAAGTTGTTCATATAAATCCTTTACAAAATGTGATCTCGAGCAATTGGGGGTGGGGAATTTGACAAAAACATACATAAAAGTAACGCGCTTTAAGAATCCCAATTAGTGCCCCACCTCCCCTTAACCCCCCCCCCCCCCAACCCCCAAAAAAAAACAAAGAACCCAAAATAATTTGCAACCGCACATTTTTTTCACGCCTCTGAACTATATTAATAGTTTAATAACCCACTGCTTTTACACCGCAGATTTATTTCACCAACTATTTCAGAAAAAAATAAAATATATATATATATATATTACGCACCAAACGCGCTTAGCGCAGTTATCGGGAATTTTATTTCGTGAAATCAGCGTCGTCTTCCTCTTTGAAAACAAAAAAACCTCATGAAATACTGATTTTTGGGGGGTTGTGTCTGAAAGTTTCAAAGAATGTGTTGTCATCGTGGTAACGAGTCTACGTGCCGAGTTGCACATCGATAGGTTGACGGAAAGTGGGGCAATTAGCCGTCCGACGATTTTTTTGCCAGCCACGAACAAAAGCGAAGTTGGTGTAATAAAGGATTTAAAAATTTGTTTAGTATCTCGTTTTCTTTACGCACGCTTTTATTTAGCTGGCCATTTTTGCCTGCTTGTCTTGGGTCAAGTCGTTTTGACCCACTTCCTGGTGTTCCGTTCAGCCTGAAACTACGTGCACTTTGATTACTAAGTCCAAAATTTAAAATAATAATTTTAAAAATTACTTGAAAAACAAAATTCTAAAGCAAATTACTAAAAAGCATAAATAAATACTACCCCACCACCAAAAGAAAAAACAACCAAAAAAAACTAAACCTTCAGAGTTGTTAGTCAAATGACCAAAAAAGACGTGAAGCGTCCTTGAAATACAACGTTGTCGTGTGACTTTTTGTCTTAGGTTTTTCATTGACCGTTTGCTTCTTTGTATGTGGTCAAATCTTGATTGACCCCCCCCCCCCCCCACAAACTTCCCCACCACCTTATTGAGCTGAAAGAAAGAAAATTGAGTTCATGAGAGCCCCACGCTTGGGGGGGGGGGGGTGGTGGGGGGTGGAGAGAGTCATTTATTTGGATACTTTTACTACATTTTTGAAAAAGTTAGTTTTGTTTAAAAAGTCGTTTTTTTATACGTTTTTATTAAGCTTACTGTTCCGACCGCGGATCCCTTTTGGGGTCGTGGTCCAAAGGTTTGGAACCTGGGTCGTGAGCCCTTTTGGGGTTTCGTGAGCCCTTTTGGGGTGTCGTGGCCCTTGGGTTCAGAACCTCGGTGCTAGATCATCGCTTGCCATTCAAATTACAGCGAGTGTCTCCTGTCTCAATAGGCAGATCGTTCGTTGGATCACACGATCACGTGACCTAATTCGATCATTCGAACCGCAACCACCACCTACCCCGCCCCCCCCCCACCCATAAGTGCGCATATGTCTAAAATAGTGTTGAATCTGACGTAATAATCGACAACCAGGATTTGAAGCTATTCAACTTGTTTCAAAGAGGGGGTTAAGTAAATAGATCAAATAACAATGACGTGGATCACTTGAAGATATTACGAACTAAAAAAAAAACAAATTTGTTCATGACCGTTCATTGTAGACAAATCTAACAATGGCGATCAGAAGTCTGGAACAGCGTTTCCCACACAATGTGGTCCGTGAACCGCCACAAGTCTGCTAGCCTTACGTTGCCGGTCCTTAGAGCATGAGTATGTGTGTTTAAATAGAAAGAAAATTAATGAATCTGTCAGCGGTCTCTGGTTGCAATTTCAAACTTGTCCTGCGTCCGCGAAACTTAACAGTTTGGGAAACGCTGACCAAAGCCTCGATGTGAGTTACCGTGCGTGTTGACAATGTATTAGCAGCTGGGCGGCCCTCGGTCCGGCTTTACGGTATTCGATATCGCTGGATCGGGGCTGGGGACACTCCGCTCTTCGTGAGTGACCGGCCAAGAGCTTCGTGCTCAGTGCGCTTCTGCCGATTGTTGGTCAGGCACCAGAAGAAAGTAGCGGATGGTCATAAATCAGAAATTCGGAGTTTGACTCCAAGGAGAAAAAGTTGGCATTGGGTGGGCCGCGTGATTTCTAGTGACGGTTTGGTGTGGGGGTGTGGGGGTGTTACAATAAAAGAGAAAATTGCGGTATAAATACACGTGCGTGTATGTGTGCATGTTAAATACACGTGCGTGTATGTGTGCATGTTAAATACACGTGCGTGTATGTGTGCATGTTATATTTACGGGCTGGGATTGGATGATTGCGTCATGAAAGACAAGCTCTGACGCCGAATCAAACTGTGCAAGCGTCAGCAGAAATATAATACGGGAGGGAATGTTAAGTCAAGGGCTTATGCCACTGTGCGCGTTCGATACGAGGGCACCTACGCAGGTAGGTATATGGTACGTGCGAGTCAAGTTTCATAGGACGTTGTTCCCCATAAAATGTCTTCCGGGCCTCAATAACGAAATAAATGAACGTCGCACAGGAGTTACAGAAATGAATGAGACGAGTAGCTTCACACTGTCGATGGATGTGGACTTTTAGGAGAGACATACATACGAACAGAAACTTACATTGAAGAGGCCGAAGTTCTGGTTCTATTGCGTGTCCTGGTTTTCATTGTTGGAAGGTTGCTTTTCTTTTTTTTAATCACAAAACTTGCGATTAGGTCTGGCTTGTTGCCATCTGACTTATGTAGCAGAGACCCACTTGCGATTAGGTCTGGCTTGTTGCCATCTGACTTATGTAGCAGAGACCCACTTGCGATTAGGTCTGGCTTGTTGCCATCTGACTTATGTAGCAGAGACCCACTTGCGATTAGGTCTGGCTTGTTGCCATCTGACTTATGTAGCAGAGACCCACTTGCGATTAGGTCTGGCTTGTTGCCATCTGACTTATGTAGCAGAGACCCACTTGCGATTAGGTCTGGCTTGTTGCCATCTGACTTATGTAGCAGAGACCCACTTGCGATTAGGTCTGGCTTGTTGCCATCTGACTTATGTAGCAGAGACCCACTTGCGATTAGGTCTGGCTTGTTGCCATCTGACTTATGTAGCAGAGACCCACTTGCGATTAGGTCTGGCTTGTTGCCATCTGACTTATGTAGCAGAGACCCACTTGCGATTAGGTCTGGCTTGTTGCCATCTGACTTATGTAGCAGAGACCCACTTGCGATTAGGTCTGGCTTGTTGCCATCTGACTTATGTAGCAGAGACCCACTTGCGATTAGGTCTGGCTTGTTGCCATCTGACTTATGTAGCAGAGACCCACTTGCGATTAGGTCTGGCTTGTTGCCATCTGACTTATGTAGCAGAGACCCACTTGCGAAAGACAGGGCGCTGCTTCAATGACGCAGCCATGGTTAATGCTATCGCCGTGGGCGGGCCTAGCTTTTTCCAGCCCCTTCAACGAACTCCCCTCCCCCGCCGCATTTGACCGAAAATGACGCCCCCCCTGTAAAGAAAAAAAGAGCCACCCTGAGCGGGTGGCACTGGAAGTGGTTTCACAGTTATCATTAATAATTTTTTTTTAAATTCTCATCTAACATTACTTGACTATCTCAACAAGGGCGGGGGAAGTGTGTGGCGGAATGAGGAATCAGCCCCGGGCGGCATTTTTTCTATATATTGAGGGGCGGCTAATTCAGTCAGCTGCGGAGTTGGTTGTTGTTTATTTTTATGAAAGGGGAGCCACTGTTTCTGAACCCCAACTCGTTGACTTAAAGAGCCCCCTCCCCCCCACCCCCCGTTGTCGACGACCCGATGCCAACGGTGGTATTCACCTGCAAACCTATTTCTTTTCACGTCTGCCATCAGGTGTCTGCACCACAAGGTCACTAAGCCACAAGGCCGAGGTCGTAAATCTTCTGTCACTTTATGGTAAGACAGAGATTCACCTAGTGTGTCATTTTTGGAGTTCTGCTCTTTTTTTTTTGGTACCGAGTCATCCAAGCATAACATCAAAAACACACACACACTTGATCTTTCTTTCATTCTTTCATGCTCATTTAGAAACTACAACTGAATAGATTAATAAGTAAATTAAAAGAGAGTGGAGTGATGGGAAGGAAAAATACATTTTGTCAGGGATTTTTTTGCCCCCCCCCCCCCCCCCCCCGAGGGCGATCTTACCACCTGGGTTCCTTTATTTCAAAATTAGCAGCTAAATTAACGGTGACCAGAGCTGCGCCCCATAGTTGCATACGGTAATTAAAAAATCTTAAATATATATTTACCAAAGAGAGAGAGAGCGCGCAGGAGAGAGAGAGAGAGAAAGAAAGAGAGAGAGGGAGTGAGAGAGAGTGTGTGTGAGAGAGAGCGAGAGAGAGGGAGGGAGAGAGTATAGACTAAAGTGGAAATAAATAATTTTTGAGTGGAAATGGAAAGATGGTTGATGGCTCCTGTCGAGGTCGGCCGTACTTCTGTTGGTTTAGATCTCCTTATACTGATACCAGTTGGGGCCCTGTAAGTGCGCTAGTTCAGGGCCCCTGTCAATATGTTAGTTGAGGGCCCCTGTAAGTGAGATTTTTTTGTGGGCCTTTGTATGGTTTAGGACTCTCTGTGTATGATTGGAGACTGCACGTTCTGTGATATTTTTGCCTGAAATCTGAAAGTCGTTTTTGTCCTCACGCGACACGAGCCAGTGATGGTAAGCTGCTTATTTTCATCAGATCATTTCACATCCCGTCAGGCGTACATGCAACCGAGTGAAGGAATAGAGTCAGTGGCCATAGTCCAGGGCAGTGCCGTCTTAAGGCATGTTCCCACAAGGGCACTGGCCCAGGGCCCCGCACGTGTAGGGGGGCACACGTTTCTAGGAGACTCAATCTTATAGAGGCATCATGCTTTACTTATTTTTAATGAATATTGAAAGATTTTGACAATTTAATTGGATTTAAAATTACCATTTTCCCAATTTTAACCCACGAAATATATTAGCAAACTCCAAAATTAATATTATAAATGCGAATCAAAGTTGAACAGTTTTAAATTTTTTAAAGGGGAATAACTCTCGTCAAAACGTTTTACTTTTCCCCAGATATGAATCGCAAAAAAAAAATGGTAAGAATCAGCTTCTCGGTACAATGGGACAAAAACGTTTGAACAGGTTTTCACTTATGTGCATGGAACATGACTTTCTTTAAGACCATATGACTTTAAACCAACACTATAACAATAATCTGCAAACAAACAAAAATACGCAAACGATTATGTTGATTTATATTGGCAATATAGATAATGTATCATCCTCTGTGATTATTTGTTGTTTATTTCTGATAATGTTTTAAAACTATTATTGATTTTGAATTATTATTTTTTTTTGTATCAATAAATTGAATTCATCGAATGTTAACTTTATTGAATGTTTAATTTTATTTTAAATTTTTTTTATTCCTCTTGGTGAGTTGGTGGGGAGCAGGAACTGTTTGCCTCCCCCCCCCCCTGTTTGAGCAAGGGGCGATTGCCCACCCTCGCCCCCTTCTAACGGCCCAGGTATGTTGTGTGGCTAGGGAGCCCCAGTGCATTGCTGTGCCCAGGGCCTCCTATGTTGTTGAGACGGCCCTGGTTAGAACATTCTTGTAGGGCACCAGATTGACTGTGCCGACTTTAACGCAGCTCATATGTATGATCGGAGTGTGTCACACATTTTCATTACATTAACAACACGAGTAAAACACACTTTTACACGACATTTTCCGAATACAGGGATCTCGTACAAAATATACGTATTTCCTTTTTTTTTTTTTTTATAGGAAAGATTTTTAAAATGAAAATAGTTGAATTTATATCTTTTTCAATGTTTAAGGCAACAACACTTGACTCCTTTGCGTCTATTACGCCCAGTGCATGATACCCTCACTCAGTTACTCTTGTAACCAGTGAAATATCCTCATCAACACCACTCACAGGAACATTGCAAATCACATCTTCATTCATAGGAGACATAATGATCAATAAATTGATCGCGGTCCCTTAATATATAGAAGAAGAAGACGTCTTGCTGAAAACAGTCCTGGGACACACGTCAAACTTCTCCACCATCCCCCGGCCCCCCCACACCCGCCCCCCCTCCCCCACATTCGCCCCTGAAAGCAACAAGCCTACTCTTGGGATGAGTTTATATTGTGTAGGGGTTCCTGTAATTGGGATCAGTCAATCGATCGGTGGGACGATTGTTTGGACGATTGGTGGAACGGTTGGTGGGGCGGTTGGTGGGACGGTTGGTGGGACGGTTTGTGGGACGGTTGGTGGGACGGTTTTTCATGGGATGGTTGGTGGGGCGGTTTTTCATGGGATGGTTGGTGGGACGGTTGGTGGGACGGTTGGTGGGACGGTTGGTGGGACGATTGGTGGGACGGTTGTGGGACGATTGGTGGGGCGGTTGGTGGGACGATTGGTGGGACGATTGGTGGGACGATTGGTGGGATGGTTGGTGGGACGGTTAGCGGGGCGATTGTTGGTGCGAATGTCAATCATAATTTAAGAGATCATTGCGTGCTGGTGGGTCAGTAGTGCACCCGCATCTTGCCACAATTTGGTTACGGCACATAGCGAAAGAGAACAACTCTTATTTTGTTCCTCAACAACCCTTTGAAATATTTCAACCGGTACTTCAAATCAACATTGATGACACCATTTTTTAATGACTTGTTAATTGTTAGCAAAATTAATTCACCATAAAATCACCTTATTTTTAATTTGCATAACTTAATGTTTTTCTAAAAGTAGTGAAATATATATTATTTTTTTAAATTTCTTTTTTTTTTTTTTTTTTTTTTTTTAAACCAATTTATTTTTACATTTAAATAAAACACCGAACTATTTAAAAAATGCGGAAGTAGCATACAAAATATAGAGTCCTAGCAGTAAAAAAAAAAGAAGATGAAACGAACGTAGTGCGTATGAATTACTTTTCACAAGCCTTCTTGGTTTGAGATTAATCGCGTATTGAACAAATAGTGAAACAATGGTGTGTTGTTCTTCATTGAGAACTTCACGTCGATGACTAAACAAGAGAAATACGGGGAGGACTGCGTTCAGGTTGACGCGATTAGAAATATACACAGGGTAAAGGAAAAGATGAAAAAAAAGGACAATATAAGCAGCATGTTTGATCATTCACCCCTTTGTGACAAGCGAGATATTGTGACAGTCAACTAACAGGTGAAGAATGTGGCAGGACACACTAACACACAAAAAAACACATCCCCCCAAAAACGCGACTTATTTCAGGCCTCGCCCTCTTCATACCACAAGGATTAACAAGGCTATTTGTTCTCGAGATGAAGAGATATGTCTTTTAAAATGTACGCTGTGTGGTTACACTGCTTTGGGCTAGGGCGTACGTTCTAGCCTGGCATGGCGGGCACGCTACAGAGACCATGACACATGAATTGGGGGGGGGGGGATAACTTAATTACACTTTCATAAGTAATTAACAACTTCCCTTTTGTGTCATAAACAAATTGAACATTTATATAAGCAAAATGTAATTTTGTAAATTTACCAACCATCACCCCACAACACCAAAAAAAAACCAGCCCAAACTGTGGGTGGGCACGCCCCTGGTTTCATTTAAGAGTCGTGGAGCTAACGTTAAGGGGGAAATAAGTCTTACAAATTATGCACTCAAAATCTTGGGTCAAATTTTAGCCTTTTTTTCTTCTTTTTTACTTGTCGCTTTGCATAGCCCTATATTTTTTTTTAAAATACACGCATAAGGTGGCCATGTACATTTTATGTAATACAAAAATAAGTCACTTTGGACCCACTCCTATTATTTATAAAGTTAAATAACATTTTCATTGACCACCACCTTTAATATTATATAAAATTCACACATGCTCCTCCCAAAGTACGAAAAAAAAACACGCCGAAACAATCAAATTTGAAACAAAAAAGCCAGAAATTATGTGTTTTTTATGTGCCAATGATTGTTATTAATATAAAATACATTTTAATTTTTAATCACTTAGGCTAATTTCCAAAACTTTTGAAAAGCAGAAATTGTTTTTAAAAAATTATTAATAAATTTAATTTTAAAAAAACAAGAATTGTTATATATCTTTGCTCTCTACCGCCCCCACCCCATATAATATACTTTTTTTTGCTGGCATCCGTCCGTCACAATGTGACGATGTTGAGGACTTAGCATGTTTCAAATGTTTTGAGTAAAATTTGACATCAGCGTGTGAAGAAAACATGGCTGCACTGGAAGAGCATCCGTTAATCTAATGTTTGGGGCAAAGGTCGAAGACTGCCTTTTCTATATTATATATGGTTAGGCCATGTAAGGAGAATGGAGGAAGGCCGTATTCCAAAGATGCTGTTGTATGGAGAGTTGGCAGAAGGGACAAGACTTATTGGACGGCCACGCCTGAGATTTATGGACGTTTGCAAAAGGGAGCATGAGGGAAACCAACATTGAAGTCAACAAATGGGGGATCATTGCTGAACAACGTTCCAGCTGGCGAACGGCAGTGTACGAAGGAGTGAAAAAGGCAGAAGATGTGAACGAAGCCCTTGCAAGAACAAGAACAGCACGGAAGGCCACAATTAACCAGGAATCATTATTCTCCTGCGTGAAATGCAGACGAGATTGTCATTCCAGGATTGGCCTAGTGAGCCACTCGTCGAAGTGTAGGACTACAATATATAGCTACTCCATCGTCTCGTGAAGACGGAAGGATGCCATACATATATATACATGGATCCAATCCTCCCCAGGTTTTGCAGGGAAGGTGTAGTGGAAATGCATAATATGTCAGGTTATCCATCAGATAATATATATAGCCGTGAACCACGTTACAAACACGTTGAGTTATCGCCGTATGGATTTTTTTGGGGGACACGATTGATTTCGACAAGTCATCATAACAAGAGTTTTTTTTAAAAAGCACAGGAAAAAAAATCATTGATAAAAAGTTGTCAGTGACGTCAGGGGAAACCCGCGAACATCCCAATCTACACAAGACGTGATCCCATCGTGGAGTATTTCTGTGTCTACGTAGTAGCATTTTGGCGCATACCCTCGACACCGAAACGCGATACAGAAATATCCTATTCACTGGGGTGAAAGATGGCCGGATGGGGAATGTAGTCACGTGTCGCAAATTTATCTTTCATTAAAATGTCATGACAGATCGATGCACTTTGATTGATGGCGATGTCGTAAATGTACTTTAGATCATTTTAAACATCATGCGTAAGTGTTTGTCTTTTAGAATGGTGTATACAAAATCTTTTAGAATGGTGTATACAAAATAAGACTAGCAATGGTGCAAGTTATGTTTCGTCTTTTAGAATGGTGCTTACAAAATCTTTTAGAATGGTGCATACAAAATCTTTTAGAATGGTGCATACAAAATCTTTTAGAATGTTGCATACAAAATCTTTTAGAATAGTGCATACAAATTAAGACTAGCAATGGTACAAGTTATGTCTATCTTTTAGAAGAGTGGCTCTCAACCTTCCTAAAGCCGCAACACTATAATACAGTTCCTCGTGCTGTGGCGACACCCCAACCACAAAATTATTTTCGTTGCTACTTCATAACTGTAGAGTATATGTGTTTTCCGATGGTCTTAGGCAACCCCTGGATAGGGGTCATTCGACCCCCAAAGGGGTCGCGACCCACAGGTTGAGAACCGCTATTTTAGAATGTTATATAAAATAAGACGAGCAATGGTATAATATCGGGGAAATATTTTAGAGAAGAGTGCCAACATAATTGAGTGGGGGGACACCACCCAACCCCCCTCCCCGGGCCGAGGAGGGGATGAGGCACATAGCAAACAGAAGATACAAATCAGATGTCATGACAAAAGCTTATGGGAAAATATGCTTGTTTAATTTTGTTTTTCAATTTTTTAAATTTTAAAGTAACGCTAACTTACTATTAATGGTTTCATTTTCCCAATCCATTATATTTTTATTTTTACTTCATTGTATTATTATTTAACTATTACTTAGTCAAAATGGATGTCATTGTGTGGTGCGTAAAAAGAAATTAAGTGATTTTCTGCTTTCTGTTTAATTTAAAACTTTAAGGAACCAATACAAATTTGCGTTTATGGCGATATGCCAAAAGAAATAAAAATTAAAAAAAAAACACATAAAAATCAAATTACTAGTATTGTAAAATGAACCCGGGAACTATGAGTTTATGGACCCAGAACTGTGAGTTTATGAACCCAGGAACTATGAGTTTATGAACCGAGGAACTATGGGTTGATGAACCCAGGAACTATGAGTTTATGAACCCAGGAACAATGAGTTTATGAACCCAGGAACTATGAGTTGATAAACCCAGGAAATATGATTTGATGATCCCAGCAACTATGAGTTGATGAACCCAGGACCGCGTGAAGGAAAACCGGGTGCCGGAACGATGCCTGCTTGAACATGGAGCCCCTTTCCCACATTTACTCAAAAAATATAAAGTGAGATGCCTTTTTTTTTTTTTTGCGCCTCTCTAGTATCGGCGCCCGTGCCCGATTCGCCACCACCTCCCACGATCCTGACTGAACCTTTGGTGAAATGACGCAAAACGCCAATATGACCCAAAATAACCCATAAATCTCTGTACCAGATGGCTGATTCCGTCACTCACACACACGTTATTTAAGAAGATTGCCATTTAGACAGTAGCTTCCAGGTAGACATGATGTGACGTCTCCAGGACATCGAGCATCGGGGGGGGGGGGGGTGAGGGGCCTGCAAATTGGTGACACACAATTATGAACACTTTTAAAGAAACGGGGTAAATGTCACTTTGAATGTAATATATGGTTGTTTATTTTTTGCTTCTTGTTGTGTATGTTTATTTGTTGTTGCTTTTTTGTTGTTGTTGTTTCGGTGTTGTTGTTTTTTTTTGGGGGGGGGTGGTTGGGTGGGGGGAAAAGAATCTGCTTCTGTCAATAAGCGAGAAGTCGTGACAACAACGCAACTAACATTGACAATATTACAAGAACTGTATAATACTTAAAAAAAGAGCATTGACAGTACCACAAGGACCCGTAACATTACTACAAGGAGTAGGGAGAATAACCAAGGAGCAGTGACTATATTACAAGAGCCGCAATAGTACTACAAGGAGCAGCGGCGACACCACAAAGAGCAGGGACAGTACCACAAAGAGCAGTGGCAATAGCCAATGAGCATTTGACAATATATCAAGAGCAGTGATAATATCAGAAGGAGACAATACCACGGGGAGCAGTGGCAGTATCACAAAGAGCATAGGGACAGTACCGCAAAGAGCGCTGCCCCTTACCTAACCCTGCCCCTTACCTAACCTGGTGCCAAGTCCTAAATTTTCAAATGCATTTAACCTTAGACCACGAGCTAGGATAACACTAATGTAGCAACACTGCTTCAATGTGTTGCCGATTTCAGCACTATCAAACGACCACTAGCTTGGTGATAAGTTTCAAGACCAGTAGGTAGTGATAGATGTGATAACATTAAGGTCACGCGACGTGGACTCAAGAGGACAATATGCATGCTATGGCCTGCAATTCAACCCGCGTCCTTGCCTCCACAGAAATTGTGTGGTCATCTTGCGTAGAAACGGATATGGTACCTCATCTTACATATACGACATCTTACATACGACATCTTATGTACGGCATCTAACGTATTACATCTAATGTATAACACTTACATACGACATCTTACGTACCACTTCTTACGTTACCACATCTTACGTATCACATCTTACCTGGGTACCCTAATCTGACCGGAACGTAAGGAGTCGAAAAACAAAGACGCAACGTATCCCGGGGGGGGGGGCTGGAAAAAAGGGGGGGTGTCATAACTCATAACTTAGAATGATAGATGACGTCACTAATTCAAATGTTTCACGTATTTTTTAAGACCCGGACTGTGCGAGTCAGATCCGGACTTTGATTGCTCTGTTCTTTAAGGCTTAACCTATTGGTATGTTAATGGTATGCTTCAATGGCTTACAAAATGATTCGATTTTTTGGTTTCCCTTCCACGCCTATTACCCTTGTCATTGGCTCCGCCATTCAGTTCTCCGCCATGGTCAACCTTTACTGCCCTAGGGTGTAATAATTTGATTTCAACACCGATGACCTCGGGAGATTTGTGAATCTTACAAGAATCGATGGGGAGACAATGGCATCAGGGAGACAGGGAGAGGGTGGTAGTGGTGGTGGTTGCGTTTGTGGTGGTGGTGGTTGGTTGTGGTGGTGGTGGTGGTTGTGGTGATGGTTTTGATGGTTGTGGTTTTGGTGGTGGTGGTGGTTGTGGTGGTGGTTGTGTTGTTGTTGGATCTTAAAGTTGTGGATTGGGAGACGATGGCCATGAAGAACTGGAGATGTGTTCCTGAGGTAACGAAAAGGAAAGAAGCAAACACAAAATGTCTCTGATTATTCGACTGTAACTCTGACTTTTTGAGTCCCAACGTATCCAGGCGACGTCAAATTGTATTTTTTTTTGTCTCTGGACGACAATGTACTATTAAAAAACTTAACGAGCTTCTAACTGCCCCCTCCCCTCTCCGACATCTTTCACAACGCGTGACATATAAATAAAATTCTGACTTCAAAATGTTTCTGTCTTCAGTCCTACTTTGTTGCACCAAATTTCAACACTTCCACACACATTAAAATTCCATAACTTCTAAACTTACCGTGCGCTATAAAAGTAAATCCGCGAATCGGTGTGTGTCAGAATGGTTCCACGGCTGAACAAGTTTATCACAAAGTGTGCCACTAGAACCGGTCCAACTTAGGTGACGACTTCGAATGTATCACCTTCTTTAAAGCTTTGGACACTTTTCAAAACAAGTCGTCATCACCTTGCCAGCATTGCCTGTGTGTGTCTGTATATGTCCTGAGATTGATGTAGCAAAATGAAAATAATTTTTTTTTAAACACAGGAAATGAAATTAACGATATCTCGGTTCTCTTTCCAAGAATTGATAACCGGCTGCCTACTCGTGGTGTGTGTGTGACCTGGTGGGTTTCACGGTCACGTCTGCTGTGACGAGTTCCAAGTTTTTGGATCCCTGGCCCCCCACGGACGTGAATGACAGTGTTGTGCGTTTGGGATTGCTCAACGGAGCGGTTCCAGGTACAGCTCCAGGGCCACCTCCCACTGACTCTAAAGTTGTTGAGCACGGTTCGCTGGCCGCTTTGATAAGGCGCTAAGCAAATAAATAAACTTCTTTGGGCTCGATCCCCACCCCTCCAAACCAACCTCTGTCCGCGGTACAAGGGAATGGAGGGGGTGTCCCCAAACGTGCGGTACTGGTTAATCACCGGTACACTCCCTTGTGACACGATTAGGATTTTTCAACTGCTACATGCGATGTGAAAATTTGCTTCTACTTTCTACTGCATTGTTGTTAATTATATCTTACGGCCGTTTCGTCCAGGGCTTGTGGCTTGTGTGAATCTGATATCGGAGTGTAACATGGGAGTGTGACATCGGAGTATAACACGGGAGTGTGACATCGGAGTATAGCATGGGAGTGTGGCACCAGAGTATAACATGGGAGTATGACATCGGAGTATAACATGGGAGTGTGACATCGAAGTATAAGATGGGAGTGTGACATCGGAGGATAACATGGGAGTGTGACATCGGAGTATAACATGGGAGTGTGGCACCGGAGTATAACATGGTAGTTTGACATCGGAATATAGCATGGGAGGGTGACATCGGAGTATAAGATGGGAGTGTGACATCGGAGTATAGCATGGGATTGTGACATCGGAGTATAACATGAGAGTGTGACATCGGAGTATAACATGGGAGTGTGACATCGAAGTATAACATGGGAGTGTGACATCGGAGTATAACATGGGAGTGTGACATCGGAGTATAACATGGGAGTGTGACATCGGAGTATAACATGGGAGTGTGACATCAGAGCATAACATGGGAGTGTGACATTGGAGTATAACATGGGAGTGTGACATCGGAGTATAACATGGGAGTGTGACATCGAAGTATAAGATGGGAGTGTGACATCGGAGGATAACATGGGAGTGTGACATCGGAATATAACATGGGAGTGTGACATCGGAGTATAACATGGGAGTGTGACATCGGATTATAACATGGGAGTGTGACATCGGAGTATAACATGGTAGTGTGACATCGGAGTATAGCATGGGAGTGTGACATCGGAGTATAACATGGTAGTGTGACATCGGAGTATAGCATGGGAGGGTGACATCGGAGTATAACATGGGAGGGTGACATCGAAGTATAAGATGGGACTGTGACATCGGAGTATAGCATGGGAGTGTGACATGGGAGTATAACATGGGACTGTTCCATCAGAGTGTGCCATCGGAGTCTGACATTGGAGTATAACATGGGATTGTGGCACGTGAGTGTGAAATCGGAGTATGATATTGGAGTACTACATGAGAGTATCACATGGGAGCGTGACATGGAAGCAGTGGCGTCGGAAGGTGGTACAGATAGGGTGGTACACCCCATGCCGTACTGTTTCCCTTATGTAGAGGGGGGCAGTTTGGGCCACCTGCGGAGTTTTATCGTGGAAGGGGGCGGCAAAAATCGTGTCAGACATGGGAGTCAGACATGGGAGTCAGACATGGGAGTGTGACATGGGAGTGTGACATGGGAGTGTGACATGGGAGTGTGACATGGGAGTGTGACATGGGAGTGTGACATGGGAGTGTGACATGGGAGTGTGACATGGGAGTCAGACATGGGAGTGTGACATGGGAGTGTGACATGGGAGTCAGACATGGGAGTCAGACATGGGAGTCAGACATGGGAGTCAGACATGGGAGTGTGACACGCTAGTCTGACATAGGAGTCAGACCTGGGAGTCAGACATGGGAGTGTGACATGCTAGTCTGACATAGGAGTCAGACATGGGAGTCAGACATGGGAGTCAGACCTGGGAGTCAGACATGGGAGTGTGACACGCTAGTCTGACATAGGAGTCAGACATGGGAGTCAGACATGGGAGTCAGACATCGGAGTCAGACATGGGAGTCAGACATGGGAGTCAGACATGGGAGTCAGACATGGGAGTCAGACATGGGAGTCAGACATTCGAGTCAGACATGCGAGTCAGACATGCGAGTCAGACATGGGAGTCAGACATGAAAGTCAGATATTGGAGTATGACACCTTTGACTTAATTTTGAATCACTTAAAAAAATATCATGACTAATGGAAAATGCTCAAGGTAATTTTTTTTTTTAAAGTTTTAGTTTTTACCATCTCCATTGATTACTATACATAAGCGAGCCTGGTGCATGTTGAAGACATGGTTGTTTTGTTTAAATATATGTGTTCAGCTGTTTGTATTCTCATTTAGTTTAAAACAGACCCCATTGGTTAAAAAAAAGAAGAAATTATTTTATTTTTTTAAAGACTATTTTCTCACCGGAGAGGCAAAAAAACACATACTTACTTAAAACATCAGCAGGAACATATACACTGACTTAATAGTTAACACCGACTGACTGAATAGTTAACACCGACTGACTGAATAGTTAACACCCACTGACTGAATAGTTAACACCCACTGACCGAATAGTTAACACCCACTGACCGAACAGTTACACCCACTGATCATTAGTGTACCGGTACTTTTCAAACGTACGCTACTCCGATGTCATTTTATTATAAGTCATATTGGCTTGACTTGACCTCCCCCTCCCCACACCCAAAAAAATAATTTCATTTTTTTTTTAATGGTAACAATAATTCTATTCCACTTAAGTGGTAAGGGCCTCCGAACCTGAGCAACGAGAAAATATTAAATATATAAGTCCTTGGCGATAGTCTTCACGTCAGATAAATCTCAGTCTTAAGTAAACACCAACAAAACAACACCAACAAAACAACATCAACAAAACAACACCAACAAAACAACACCAACAAAACAACACCAACAAAACAACACCAACAAAACAACACCAACAAAACAACACCAACAAAACAACACCAACAAAACCACACCAACAAAATAAAACCAACAAAAACAACACCAACAAAACAACACCAACAAAACAACACCAACAAAACAACACCAACAAAACAACACCAACAAAACAAAACCAACAAAAACAACACCAACAAAACAACACCAACAAAACAACACCAACAAAACAACACCAACAAAACAACACCAACAAAACAACACCAACAAAACAACACCAACAAAACAACACCAACAAAACAACACCAACAAAACAACACCAACAAAACAACACCAACAAAACAACACCAACAAAACAACCTAAACAAAATGTTGTTTTTGTTGTTTTTTTATCGTTTCCCAAGTTGAATTGGCGCTACGCAGTAAAAAAAAAATAAACCGAGAAGAACCGCGGTGAATAACTAAATATCTTGTCACTGGTCCTACAACTTGCCGGGCTGGGTCAAATTTTTAATCTGATGAGCCAAAGTGGGGTTTTGGGAATTAATGTATGCGTGTTCTTTTATATCACTCTGCCTTAAATAGACGTAAAAACCATTAAAAAAATATGTCGCCAATATTTTTAAGGGACAAACAGTATTCAATGTTCGTCTCGTGTGTTGTTAAAATTTTTTAGAACTAAATAACCACATCTCAGGTAAAGAAGCATGTGTTGCAGTGGCGGACCCGGGGCAATTAAGATAGGGTTGAAACCAACTGTGACATCGCTTCTGATGATTGTGACATCGCTTCTGATGATTGTGACATCGCTTCTGATGATTGTGACATCGCTTCTGATGCTTGTGACATCGCTTCCGATGAGCGGGTTCGTGTTCACCGTTCTATAAATAGAACCGCAGTCCAGCTTGTTTTTTTCTCCCGTACTCCTTGATTAAATATTGTAAAGCCCCCCCCCCCCACCACACACACACACTAAACACACACATCACACACGCTTATGTTAAAATGTAGCTCCTCGTTAATAAAGTGGTGGGGAAAAGCAACCTTTTTATTTTTGCCATTTCCCACCAATATCAATATAATTACTGCTTACCTCAAGCGGTACTCCGCATGCCCCAAGGGGCACGAAAACCACGGGCGTAGGAAGGGTGGGGTGGAGGGGGCGGTCCACCCAAGGCGGCACTTTTTCTATATATATTGAGGGCGACATTTTCGGCCAAAAACAGATTTGTTTTTTTAAATTATTTTGTAGGGAGAGACAGCAAAGATCTTGTCCCGCCCTGAGCGGCAATAACCCTAGATACGCTACAACGCGTACCACGGGTTGGAAACCAGTGTATTAGATTATAACAATAGTTACTTTTGACTATGAAGTCAATATCCTTCGGGCAAATTATGGGTAATGGCTCTACCTGCTCCGCCATTGTGTGACACTGGGACATCAAGCAGCTACACCCCCACTCGTCTCTAGAGATGCCTTCTTGTGTTGTAATGGGACATCAAGCAGCTACACCCCCACTCGTCTATAGAGATGCCTTCTTGTGTTGTAATGGGACACCAAGCAGCTACACCCCACTTTTCCCTATAGATGTCTTCCTGATTTACACTGGGACATCAAGCACCTACACCCCACTCTTCCCTATAGATGTCTTCCTGATTTACACTGGGACATCAAGCACCCACATCCCACTCTTCCCTATAGATGTCTTCCTGATTTACACTGGGACATCAAGCACCTACACCCAGGGCCGACCTTAACAATTGCCGGGCCCTATGCCAAACGGATTGCGCGGGGCCCAATCTGGATAGAGGATAAAGATAATAAGTGAAAATTAAGATTTTGTATTAGAAAATAAATTTGGGGCGGGGCCCATTGCGGCCGCATAGGTTGCAGTGGCCTAAGGCCGGCCCTGCCTACACCCCCCCCCCCCCTCTTCTCTCTAAACGCATCTCTAAGTGAAAGAGTCAGAAAGAAACACTGCTGCTGCAATCTCGTCAGCAGCCCCCCCCCCCCAACCACCACCACCACCATCAATGTGAAATTGTTCTTCACTTGTCCATCTCATTTATCCTTGATCCATATAGGTGTCTATGGAGGAAGTATCCCTAAACAGAGGTTCTCAAATGGTTCAATCAAGCTTTCATATGTGACCTGAGCAAAAAAAATTATATTTCTATTGGATAAGTAAAAAATAAGCATCGCTGCCTGAACCATCTAGGATTCAATTTTATATGCTTAACTTTAGTCACAACATAATGACAACATTCAATTTTAACCGAGTCTTAAACGTAAAAGTGACAAGAGAACAATAAAGATGTTATTTACTTAATTATTTTTTTTCCCCAAAAAGTGGGAGGTAATTTTTTTTTTATTTATCGGTTGAGTTATAGCCCCTTAAACAAAACCTCTTCATTAAAAAAAAATGTGGAACAGAGCCCTCCATAAAATGTCTTATAGTAATATAGGAGACATTCTTCACCATTGTACTTAAAGATAACAGTGGCCTGGATAAGTTATCTCCCAGATATATTATCTCCCACACCCTCCCCCATCCCAAACACACAAAAAAAGACCATTACAATATTACAAAGCTCGGTCATTTTCGGTAGAACGCATCAAATAAGAACAATTAACATTTACTAAATGCCATTTTTTATATTTATCATTATGTATGCTATGAATTTCCACGCCGACTCCCCCCCTTTCCCGGGAATTGCGTGAACCCCCCCCCCTTTCCCGGGAATTGCGTGAAACCCCCCCCCCTTTCCCGGGAATTGCGTGAAACCCCCCCCCCTTTCCCGGGAATTGCGTGGAACCCCCCCCTTTCCCGGGAATTGCGTGAAACCCCCCCCTTTCCCGGGAATTGCGTGGAACCCCCCCCCCTTTCCCGGGAATTGCGTGAAACCCCCCCCTTTCCCGGGAATTGCGTGGAACCCCCCCCCCTTTCCCGGGAATTGCGTGAAACCCCCCCCTTTCCCGGGAATTGCGTGGAACCCCCCCCCTTTCCCGGGAATTGCGTGAAACCCCCCCCTTTCCCGGGAATTGCGTGGAACCCCCCCCCTTTCCCGGGAATTGCGTGAACCCCCCCTTTCCCGGGAATTGCGTGAAACCCCCCCCCCTTTCCCGGGAATTGCGTGAACCCCCCCCTTTCCCGGGAATTGCGTGAAACCCCCCCCCTTTCCCGGGAATTGCGTGAAACCCCCCCTTTCCCGGGAATTGCGTGAACCCCCCCCCCTTTCCCGGGAATTGCGTGAAACCCCCCCCCTTTCCCGGGAATTGCGTGAACCCCCCCCTTTCCCGGGAATTGCGTGAAACCCCCCCTTTCCCGGGAATTGCGTGAACCCCCCCCCCTTTCCCGGGAATTGCGTGAAACCCCCCCCCTCCTCCTCCCACACGTCTATCATTCTCGTAGTGCGCTTTGTGATAATTACGGAAACTGCTGCACTTAGACGTCCCCACCTCCACAGGCGTAGCGAAAGGGGGGCAGAGGGGGGGGGGACAGATGTCCCCGGGCGCCAGCTAGTTAGGGGCGCCAAAATGTGCTTTGATATTATTTTATTGATTAAAATAATGGGTTGGAGGGTTGAAAAGGGACAAAAGGGGCGCTTTAAAATGAATCTTGTCCCCGGGCGCCAAACACTCTAGCTACGCCTCTGCCACCCCCAGAGGGACAGCCTGCTTAGACACTTTTCTAATCTCGCTCATAAACCCAGGCTGTCTTTATCAAGTCGTGTCGAAAGTTGAAAACTATCCAAGATAAGCTGGGTGGAGTCGGCCAAAAAAAACACCACCGTCACCATCGTCAACTCCGCTGCGTGACGTCAGGGCCCAACATCACCTGGTGTGGAATACTGCTGAGGAGTGGCTGTGTCACAGAATGATTGGTTAAAGTTCATCTCTAAATCAGGGGGGGGGGGGGGTCCCCTCAAACTTTATTTACTCCATGGACACCCTTGACAGAAAGGCCACGAACCCCAATGAAATGCAGCCGAGGGCTTCCCAGCCCCCAAATCCTCGTTTTCTCTTATTTCCCAAGGAAGACATGAACAACATGCGAAGAACCCCCTGGGGAAAATGTTCAATCTGAACAAAATAGTTCAACTTCACGCCTCTAACTCTGACATCACGGTATATGAAACCACGTCTTGTTGACGAGTGAGACTCTGTCGTTAGGCAAGGTCAAGGCCGAGTTCTCGGTCCTGGGTCTATTTTTCTCCTGCTGGAAGTTCAAAATTTTCCCCGAACATCGGTTGTACTTTAGGGTTACGTATCGTTGTCAATCCAGTGATGAATGGATGTGATGACAGAGATGGATGGATATGGAGATGGATAGATATGGATGGATTGAGACAAATAAATGGAAATATGGACTTTAGAAAAGTCGAATTTTGAGGGGGGGGGGGTATTTATTTTACTCCTTAGCACACCCTATTGAATCAGATGAAGTTTTTTTGTTTTTTTTTTAATTTAAGAGATTATTTTGCAATGGGATTACAACTTTATAACCAGGAAGCTCTCGTAATCTCTCGTGGTCTCGTCATTTCTACGCGTATCGCTCGTATTTGGTAGAAAAACAGCACTTTCTATTTGACTTGTTCTGGTTTATGCATCAATGGCCCTTTTTAAAGGGGGCGCTAGTGCATCATTTCGAAATGCAACGCTGTTCCAAAGGTTGTCTCTCTTGTTCGATGTGAGTTTGGTGCACGCAGCATCACATGGCCAGTTTTCTTGACTGACCAAAAAATTTAGTGGAGATCGAAATCTGATGGTCAAAATCTAGACTTTAAAATCTACGAACTATCAGCTTTCTCAGGTGTCGGAAATGTATAGAAATATGGGGCTACAAGAAGTCCAACCACGACAAAACAAAGAAATATGGGGCTACAAGAAATCCAACCACGACAAAACAAAGAAATATGGGGCTACAAGAAATCCAACTTAAAATGAACGAAGCGATGACGGAGCGATGCTCGGACATGAAGACGGACACGTGGAATGATGTCATCACAGGGAAATAGCTGATTATTTTTTATTTTATAACATACGTTCCTCTCTTACAATTAGACACAGAAATTAGACACATTGGTCAGACTCAGCGTTCAGAAATGAACAGGGCGGAGAAGGGAAATTATGGGCGTAGGTACCGGACTAAAGTACAATAGATGAGGGAATAGTTAGCCTGACATCGGCAGAGTTTGTGGAAGTAAAGGAAAGGCATGATAGCTTGGGAGGCAGGGGGACTATGTGTGGACAGTGTGGAAGACATGATAGCTTGGGGAAAAGGGAGACTCCGTGTGGACAGTGTGGGAGACATGATAGCTTAGGGAAAAGGGAGTCTCCGTGTGGACAGTGTGGGGGACATGACAGCTTAAGGAAAAGGGAGACTCCGTGTGGACAGTGTGGGAACGCGTATCACAAATGTTTTCAATTAACCGAGTTTTGTAGTTAGCATGTTATAGTGGAATGTTCAAGGAGACCATGGGCAGCGTTAGATTATTGGTTAGTGACAGAAAAAAACTCAACGTGACAGATGCTAATAGGTGGGTAGGGACATGGAATAGGTGTCCGGGGGTAAAGGATCTGGAGAATGTTGTCTCTAAGATGTAGCAATTCAATGACCGTGGGACGGCTATCTAGTAGAATTTAGAGTCACACGAAGGGTGAATATAAGTATAAGGGAAAAAAAATTCGAGACACAGCAAGACAAGAACAGATCAACTGACATCCGCAGCTTGACAAGAACAGATTAACTGACGTCCGCAACGTGACAAGAACAGAATAAGGCTACATATAAATTGGCTTTTATTTTCATGGTCAAGAAAAATGCACAATGATTATTTTTTTTTTCAAGTTTAATTTTTTAAAATTCAAAGAAAAATTATATACAAGAGCACATTTTTGCACACACTACTTGAACCATTAAATCCATGAAAATCTCTTCTCCAAACATGAAATCCATGACAATCTCATCCCCAAACATGAAATCCATGACAATCTCATCCCCAAACATTAAATCCATGACTCTCATCTCCAAACATGAAACCCAAGACAATCTCATCCCAAAAATGAAATCCATGACACTCTCATCCCCAAACATTAAATCCATGACAATCTCATCCCCAAACATTAAATCCATGACAATCTCATCCCCAAACATTAAATCCATGACTCTCATTCCCAAACATGAAATCCATGACAATCTCATCCCCAAACATGAAATCCATGACTCTCATCTTCAAACTTTTAATAAATTACTCTCATCCTTTGCTCAGAGTGGTTGGCTGTTTGCTCAGAGTGGTTGGCTGTTTGCTCAGAGGGGCCTGGTTGGACACTTTAGCTGCGGCCAGTAAAATTGATTAAAGTCGAGTCACCAGACACCTCGGCCTGAAAATGTTGACACTTTTTTAATCAAATCAACACCTTTATTACTACGTTTCTATAACAATGTCAAGGTAACAGGTTTGGGACTCACCCTTCTACTTCTACACTTCTAATACACTGTAGCTAATGACGTTAGGGGCCATCCAATAAATGACATAATGCTTTTTTTTCTTTTTCCTTCTCCTTGTCAAAGTTTGACATTGTGTGACAAGGATATCTATCGTTTGCAGGATTTGTGACAGGTTGTGGAAAGGGGGGGGGGGGGGGGGATTTTAAGAAAAATCAGACTAAATAGTGTGTCATAATTTACGGATGGTCCCTTAGTCCAAAGCTACAATTTCTTTTTTTTTTTTTCACATCATACAAGGTGAAACTAGTCTCAAAGCTCTGACATAATCTTAGAGTTAACTGTGATTAAGATTTACCTTAAAACTGGCCGACTCCCTTCGTAGCTCTTGAATGACCAATGCAAGTGCTTCGGGGTTAACACCATTCTCACAAAGCCGTAGACACACTGCCATTGTTTCTTGATCAAGCCCAGTGTTCAGTAAGCGGGAGATCTCCATGAGGACTGAGAAAAGAAAAAAAATAATACGCTTCATTGCAAACTTGTAAATTGTCCACTGTTCCTTTGTAGCTCTAAAACCGTACCGGTACATTTAAATGCTAGTACCAGTACATTTAAAAGCTAGCACCGGTACATTTAAATGTTAAAAATTGATGGACTACATTCAAGTTGTGTAAAAAAAATATAAGAACAGGGTATGCTAAACTTGAATTCACAGACAGGACAAAAGATTTTGACGTTTCGGCATAAAGCCTTCATCAGAAAATGAGACAAAAAGAAGTACAACAATTCAAGTTTAGCATAGCCTGTTCTTATATTTCATTTTCCCTATATATATATATATGTAATTAATTAGTCTAAATTTGCTTCATAATAAAACACTTTTTCAAAAGAAAGCCTGGTCAATTTATGCAATCAGTGCCGCTTTAGTTTATGTGTAGGATTTTCTTCCTTTTATTCTTTCTTGAATTGTCAAAAGAGTTAACTTTTCTTTTTTTTATTTATGTTTTAAATTATAATTTTATTGGGTGGTTAATTATAATATTTCAATTTTCTGACATTTTGGAAAATGGGTATTGTTTTGATTACTCTGACAACTAATAAATTTTATATTTTGTGAGGCTTGCATTAAAGAATGTAAAAGTAAAAGTGTATTCTGTGAAACTGTATGTTGGGTTTTCATTATTTTAAAAATATTTTCTGTGTTTTTTCTTCCTTTATAATTTATACACTTTTCTTAGCACAGTGTGTAACTGTAGCACACATGGTTTAGTTGAGGGAAGGGAGCGACCGCATGTCATTGACACTTATAGCATCATATCTACAGAGATATAATAAAGTTGCTAATTTTGCCAAATTAATGTACGGGTCGAAATTACATCAAGAATGGGGGCGACAGCAGGTCGTTGTCACTTCTGTTACATATCTAGATGGATACAATAAAGTTGCACCACAAAATTAATATACCTGCTGAAATTATTTCATATATACTGGTAGGTTCTTTGACATAAATTTTAAATATTGTCCTATTGCCATAAATGATACATCAAGCTTTATAAAAACATCAATTTCATCTTTCTATCTTTTATAGAAGTGGAGTTTTTAAACCTCCTTATTTATCTTTTATTAAACTGCATAAACTTGTGACCGATTTTCCAAATTTCTGGCTTATGTTGTCCAAAAAATTTTTTATTTTAAAAGTTAATGCTACCAGATTTTCAGGAGACATTCTCAATGCCACAGAAATTCCGACTTTAGGTAAAGACGACTTCTTGGGGTGGCAAATTTCAGCAATATATATATATATTCATATATATAAAACTAATACAAAAAGATATTGACGAATTAGACTATGACGTTAAAATATGATCCAATTCTTGGCCCAGAAAATGAATGTTGAAATGGCCACATAAGTTTTTTCATTATTTTTGTATATGCGCATACATTCTGCGCATGTGAGTTTCATAGTGCCTATCATAAATTTTAACATATTTTTTTTCATTTCACATTCACTCTCTTTCCCCTCCCATTTTAGCAGATATGTTTTTTCACTATTCTTTTCGACATGGCAACCAAGATGAAGCTGGTGGGAAATAAGTTGTGTGGATTGCGTAAATTTACCAAACACATCATTAATGCCAGAACTATACTATAAGACTATTGACATTGTGAGTCAGGGGTGTTAAAAATTTGACCAAAAAATTAATAACTCCAGTTCTATAAAAGATAGAAATATGAAATAAGTGTTTTTATAAAGCTTATAGGTAGGTACTTCGCCGAAGCAAGGGACACTCCTATAAAATTTGTATCGGAAACGGAGGTCGGCGCAATGAAATCTGAGTTTTTAATTTTTTATGTGCATGTAATTAGAATAAATCAGGCGTCCTTCTGGTCCATAATTAAGGTCAAACTCCGCCCATTCACGTTAGGAGAAATGTTGACCTACATTCCTATTAAGTTATTTTTTTCATTAAAACAACTTTAAGTGAGGAAAATCATATGTTAATATAAGGCATCTTTGCATTAAAAAATTCGGTCTAAATATTCAGGGTAGGTTTTTCATATTAAATGTAGGTCTGCATAATATATTGAAGTATATGTGTGCAAAATTTCATTGCGCTAGCTCACATCACATTTTCTCAATTCTCCTCAACGTTGACCTCATTATGCACAGGTCGCCCAGGCCATTTTGGATTAGTGATCACGCCCCCTTTTAAATGGCGGAAGACGCCGATACTTAGCTTAGGAAATATTCAATTATTACCACTATATACTTCAAAATATTTGATAACTTGTGTTTCAGAATGCATTTGAAAGAGATTTAAACTGGAAGGTTTTAATTTGAGTTTTAAAAACCCGGTAGAGTCCATATTATTAGCTATCAGAATTCTCCGTGTGCAAAAGGTCGTCATGGGCAACCATTCACAGCCCTTGCATAATGGCAGTACAACCTCAGAGTTTCATTCATAAGAGTTTGACGTGTGCAAAACTATTCAACAATTGGTCAGAGAAAGTTTTAATTAATTAGTCATGTGCCAAAGTTGAAAGTTCAAAATAAGTAGATCCCAAACAGTATTTTAGGGGATGCATTGCCTTATATAGCTTGGCTTATACTTATAGTGGTATAATGGACGCTGTAGATTTGGTAAACAGAAAAGCCTTATATTAATACATTATATTAAATTTACTGGTATACAAAGTGCATAGTTAGATAAATTATAATTGTATAACATTATTTTTTAATACAGCATTAGTTCTGAAAATAAAAGTCGTATAAAATTATCATTAAAACGAGAGTTATTTAGCTCGTGACGCGAACAGCAGAATTGGGTCACAGAATGTGGCGATGCTGTCCATGTTAAAAAATGACAAACTAAGTCGTACTTTAAAAATTCATAACTTTAAAACTACAACAGCTAAAAATATGATTTTGGTGTTATAATTCTGTTAAAAATTAGCTCTATTCAACTATGCCATTGGTTTATTTTACAAAAATTGTTGAATTTTTTACCAAAGTATCTACTTATAGGCTTATAGCTAGCCCTTTACTTTAAAATGATGTATCATTTCATGGCAATAGGCATCGAACAATATTTAAATTTTGTGTCAAAGTATCTGTGAATCATGAATGTTTATTTTTTAACACTCATGTCCAGCCCATGGCAGGCACCAAAATTATCCAAAACAATTTTAAATGTCTGAGTCACTGGCCTGGTTACTGGCAGTGAGTGTGAGTCAGTTCAGTGTCAAGTGTCAGGCCCATCATAATTTTATTATAAATAACAAAAACTTGTAAAATTCACGTATGAGAACATACTATCCATAGTTTCAGACACAGCGGGTGCTTTAGATTTCGGATTTGACGCAGCCATTCAATTTCGTAAAACTCTTTTCAATTCAAAAAATTAGTTTGCTGGAAATATTTGGTTTGTTTTCTAAATATAGGAGTCAGGCTATTTACCAAGATCCAAAATTTAAAAAACTTTTTACGAAGCGTATTTTTATTTATCAAATTCCAATGAAAATGCTGCTAAAATTAGTAAATGTAATATCAATGGTGTTTTAATAGTCCCAAATGTTATTGAGAATTCTTTTTAATAACATTTAAATTACATATTTAGGTCAGAAAATATTGTTGTTTTTTCTACGTTATCGGGAATGGTGATTGGGCTTACAAACACTATGTAAATTTAATATAGAAACTACTAGTTCTAACAAAGCTATACAAACTATTTGCACCAAATCATTTTAAGATCTAAATATATTGTTAATTACATCCAGAAATGACCTTGCTGAAGATTAGACAAAGGGAAAAATAAAAAGAAAATTCCACTTTATCTGCCATTTAGTTATTGTAGACTACAATTTGTAGTTATTAACAGCAGCTTGGAAGAACTATTTTATGGACACAGTGGAAGAAACAAAGTCACAGAATTTCCGACTTTAGGTATAGTATAACGGGCGATTGTAGGAAAAAAAAGTCACAGGAAAAAAAGTCACAGAAAAAAGTCACAGGAAAAAAAGTCACAGGAAAAAAAAGTCACAGGAAAAAAAGTCACAGGAAAAAAAGTCACAGGAAAAAAAGTCACAGGAAAAAAAGTCACAGAAAAAAGTCACAAAATATGTATCATATAAACTCCTAATTTTCAGTGTTTATTATATAAATCATATATAACAGTGAATGTTTTTGGGTTTGTGGATTTGTGGGTGGCTCTGTTCCACCAAGGCTTTTTACATGGGTTCGGGATCCCAATGGGGTCGGGATCCCAAGGGCGTCGAGATCCCAAATGGGGTTGTGATCCCAATGAGATCCTTTTCTGGGAATGGATACCAATCGGGAATGGGACCCAATTGGGGTTGTGATTAAAATGGGATATGGGATACCATTTGGGGTGGGGAGCCCGATGGGATATGGGATCCCATTAGGAAACGGGATCCCACCACTCTTTTCAGAATTTATTTAAGATATCTGATGACTGAATGCTTCTGTGACTTTTTTTCCTGTGACTTTTTTTCCTGTGACTTTATGTCCTGTGACTTTTTTTCCTAAAATGAAGGACCAGGTCGACACGCAGCTTCGAGAACAACTGACTGGCTTCCGCCGAAACAGATCGTGCACAGATCAAACTGCAACACTACGAATTATTGTAGAAGAGTCCATCGAAATTATACCAACATTTTATTGACTACAAAAATTGTTTCATAGCCTGGACAGACAAACCTTGTGGAAACTTCTCCGGCATAATGGGGGACCAGGAAAACTAGTAAGGATAATTCAGAGTTCTTATGAAGAAATAACATGCAGGATGGTACACAAAGGTAGACTCACAGATGCCTTTAAAGTGGAAATAGGAGTCAGTCAAGGATGTCTCTATCCCCTTTTAACTATTCCTCCTTGCCATTGACAGTATATTGAAAAAATCTACAGTAAAAATGGGGTAACAGGATATAGTGGACACCCTGGGAACAACTGAATGACCTAGACTTTGCAGATGACATTGCACTTCTGTCCCCCAACAAGCAACAAATGCAGGAAAAGACTAAAGGCATAGCCACCTTTTCAGCACCTCGGACTCAATGTAAATAAAGCAAGACAAATATCATGAAGGTAAACTCAGCCAACCAAGTGCATATGTCTCTCTGACAGGAAATGCACTGGGAGAAGTGGAGGCCTTTACATACTTTGGCAGCACCATTGACATATATGGTGGATCCGAAGTGGATGTCAAGATTTATTTTACTAGGTATCATTATCTAGGACAGCAGAAAATCAAACTTGGCATAAAATAGATAATGACGGAGAAAAAAGAAATATTCGTTCATTTAAATTAAACAATAGAAAACAAAATCATATTCTGGTCATTATAATTTAAATTATGAATACTATTTCAAGTTCATATGGCGTAGACTGATTAATTCTATAGTTTGAATGACTGTACTAATATTCTGGACACCAGTTACATATCGACATACTAGTCATAATGTCTACAACCATGGACGTAGAATTTACATGTAGTTACAAATTAAATAATTTTTTTAATTTATTAATTTTTTTGCCATGACATTAAAATTGAAGTGCCAAATAATCAAACAATAATATGGCTATTTCGTTGATCATCTCGGGTTTTATAGATCATCTCGGTTAAAGGTGACTGCGTTTTAAAAGTCCTTTCAAAGAGCGGAAGTAAATTTTAGTAGACCAGACTAAAAGAATGTTAAAATTTAAGGTGGGCAAAATAAACGGAAATGGAATTAGCAAGTTTGAACAAATCCTTCTGAAAAACTTGTAGTACCTGGAGTAATGAAATTGATAATCATGCTTTTGATGTAATAAAAGTTAACTTTACTGCTTTGCTTTTCTTTACATTAGTTTTCTCAATAGAAAACTCAACACCTAAATAAAACATGATTCTTAATTATTATTTTCTTTTGCAAGGTACCGCCTTACGACTGCTTTTATTTATTAATTTGTGTTGTTACAGTGTTGTAGTAAATATATGAATTTAATTTTAAATGAAATGACTTTATTTTCATACATTTTAATCATTTTATGAAATCTAAGTGCCCAAATTCTATTATTAATTATTATATTATGAGTATGTGACATGTCCTATGCCTAGGCCTATATAAACTATATTTAAATTTAATCATTTTTAAATTATTCACGGAAGACTTAGACTTTGTATTTGTAATTCAGGCATTTGTTTAGTTAGAAAATTTAAAATTAAGATATTTAAATTTTGGGTAATTTCACGCTACTGGTCCCTCTGTCGCTCACCCGAACCCTAAATCTATCATAAACAAAGGGAAGTGACTCCCAATAAGCTCAATAAGGGGACCACAGAAGCACATTAGCCAAATTTTGATGTTACAAAAGATTAGAAGTAGTTTTAGTTTTAAATTTCAAAAATTTTGGGGTTCTTTTTAAACTATTTTGCCCTCCTTCAAAACTGTTCAACTTTCTTTAAAATTGGTGTAGCGTAGTGTATGATCAGGGCCGCCTTAGGCCACTGCACCCTATGCTGCCGCAGTGGGCCCCGCACTTTCATAGGCCCCGCCCCGAATTTACTTTCTAATACAAAATCTTAATTTTCACTTATCCTTATCGTCTACCCAGAATGGGCTCCCAGTAATCCGTTTCGCATAGGGCCCCGCAATTGTTAGGGTCGGCCCTGTGTATGATGAAGTTATTTAGTAAGTCAGTGACTATACTACACTACCAATTACAATATCAAACAATTTATTCATAATACTATCTATAATTATAATTTGCAGGTGGCCAAAGAGGTACTTAACTCGGCTTAACTTAATTTGAGGCTTATTTTGTTGTAATTTGTTAAACAAAAAATTTAGTTAAATAGTTGAATCATTTTGTTAGCCTACTTATTCTCTTAACTTTTTGTTAACTTTCTTAAATTAAATCTATTTAAAAAATCCAAGAATTTCTCATAAAAAAATGAAAATGATGCAATAAGTTACAATAAGGTTACATCCTAATTCTTTACACATTCAGTTTAGTTGGCTAACTAAATGATAAGAAGACCAAGTCATTATGTTTACATTTATTCAACATAAATAGTTAAAATATCAATATATAATTAGACAAAAGAAGAGCTGAAGTATTCTCTAAATTAATGTTTGATTACTGATATATTTTTTACAGGATTCTGGAATGAAAAGAAACCAACAAGAATTGGTGTAAATTAAAATATGAGCACAGGTGATAAGACTCACATCAAACAGTAATTCACTTCTATCATTACACACATTCTCAACATCAGAACCTTCTTTGCACCATCAGAGCAGAGTCAACAACGGTATGTCTAATTCAAAAGAAGGCAACGTGGGAATTGGACGGCCACTTCATGCAAAGTATGGCCAATCTTATGTTTCTCCAAGCAAAAAATTTTACGCTAGTGACCCGTCATGTTCCCCTGTGTCAAGAAAGAAAGCGGCCATGATTGATGAGGGTTTAGATTATGATAACAAGCCCAGACATCAGAGTGGGGAAACAGAAGTTTCTGAGGGACCATTGCCATATTTAGAGAATGTTAGTGAGAATGATGGGCATGTCATTTTCAAATATCAGACAAACATTGGTGGAGATATACGACAGCAGCTCCTAGTGCAGAGAGCATTCAATGCTCACGATGGTTGGTAGAATCAAGTTCATGATTTAACAGGACATTAATATTCATCTTTCTTATGTGCTAAATTTAAGCTGAAAAAGGAAAATAAAAAGATTTTTCACAAATTTTTTTCTATCCATCTTATAAATCAAAATTAATATATTAACTGATGAGCCATTGCGATGTGTTTGCAGAAATCTCTTACAATTTTAATCATGTAAAATTGCAACTTCATTCATATATTTGCTGTCCAATTCTATGTATTTGAAGATCTTCATGAACCAAAGGCATTAAGTCCCATGCGAAAGATCAGAGTTTGTACAACAGCTACAGGCATACCAACTATGACAGTGAGCCCCAGTAGTGGAACATTAAAGTCACATGGACACAATCTTGGTGTGTAAACATTCATCTCAAGACATTTTACAAACCACCTTTGTTTAACTTAGATTCTTGTTTGGTTTTAATAGCCGGCCCTTCTTTTATTTGACATTTGATAAGCATGATCTTTTCTGTATATTGCCAGTGATTTTTATTAATAACTTCAAAAAGTTTGGCTTAATTCAAACAAAATAATTTATTATTTAATATTTTTATTCACAGATGGTGGAGACGGCATGAACCACCAGTGCCAACCTTACATGCTGTCCCAGTTTATGTCACCATCTTCTCACGGTAACGTAAATTAAAATTCTATTCCAATATTAAATAACAAATTAACTGGCACTTTATCACCTGATAACTCATTGTAATTTCATGATAACCAATCGTTCCCACATTGGACAAAACAGGGATAATCTGTACTTGAGAAAATTGAAAGCAAATGTGTGCTAATACTTGGGAGAAAATTGAAAGCAAATGTGTGCTAATACTTGGGGGAAATCAATGGCAAAAAAAGAGCTAACACGACTTCCTTACTCCGTAGATCTAGCACTATAAAAAAAATTTACTTTTAACTTTTTTGAGTCAACGGAGAAAGGCAAAGAGGAAAAACACAAAACTTCTGATAAAACAGTGGTAACCCATAAGGCAGGGCAGCAGTGCCAGATACAGGAGTTAGAGACTGTTACTGGCAAATCAAATGATTAAAATTTAATTAGAGGTTTTTTTATAACCACACCTCATAGACTGATAATTTGTTTTAACAGAATTTCATTTTTTTTTTTTTCTATTTCCAGCTGGGCCAGCGCAAGATGTTCCATCTATATTCAAGACACCAATCCGCAATCAGACACTAAATGAAGATGCCCATGGAGTGACACCATCTCATCAAGGAACACCTTTCATGCTGTCCCCAGCCAGCTCTGCTTCCTATGGGTTTACCCCTGGGCGCCAGTTTGTGAACCCATTTGAGGTCGACCATGACAAATTACATATGCCTATTTTCAGTCCCAACATGTTCAGTGTCACCAGCTGTGCAGGAAATAGCAGAAAAGAAGAGGTAAGGAAATGGATTACTTTGTTTTCCCTTTAGAGTTTAATGTTGTAACTATGGCATGTACATTTAGAACATGAATAATTTCATTCTAGTTTTTATACTATAAGAGAATTACTTTGAAATATCTTTTTTTCCTTATTGGAGCATTTGCAAATTGCTGTACTTTGTGTCTAAAACATCACTATAATATATTAAAAAAAATCATATTCTCATACCCCCTTTACATTTGTGAACCCCCATGCGTAATTACAAATGAGCTCTCTCTCTCTCTCCTTCCCCCCCCCCCCCCCCCCCCCCAACAAAATTATCGATCATATACAAATACAAGAAAATTAAATGAGTCACCTTCATCCGTGTTAAAACTTATGTCACTTGTTTTCTCCCCTTTTTACTTGGCGCAGCAAATATCAAAGTACCTACATCAGAGGTTGAAACATACTGCATGAAACATAGTGTATGAAACATACTGCATGAAACATACTGCATGCCTGCCAGTTGGGGCACGCTGAACAATTTTAAATGGCATGCAGGAGATTCATAAAATAATAATTACTAAATTATACTAAAGCAGGTTAACTTCTAGTTATGGATTGTTGGCACTTGGAATGAATTAGAAATCCTACTTTGCCACATTATTACCAAAAGGTTTCCGACCCCTGAACTAAATTGTATATTTATTGACAAGCTTTGGTTCAGCAAAAAAAATAAAAATTTTATATCATAAATTTAACATGACTAAATGTAACATTATGCGGCACATCTTGAAATTACGGTTCAGTACAAAACATATGTTTCTTCTAATGAAAATATATTGTGGTTTATAGGGTTTCTGGTCAGTGGAACACGCTGCCTTGATTATGCCTGTAGAAATTAAAGAGGCTGAAATCCGACGGCAACTTCGCTATCAACAAAAGATGTATGTTGTTCTCTTGTCCCTAAGATAGGAATCAATCAATAGAACTTCCTTTAAATATTTCAGGCAAACTTCTCTATATATTAAACTCCTTAATGTTGTATTTGATTTGTTTTTTTTACCAACAAAAACAAACTTTTGATTTTGAGCTACACTAGTAAAATATAGCTTAATCTTGGGAATATATTTTTTTAATTAGTCCCTTTGGTGCCATTATACTGCTTTGTTTCAAGTTTTAAAAACTTGTTTCGCCATTGTTAATGTGTACATTGAACTTTACAGAGACAAAGAACAAGACATCAAAATCCAGGCAGCCATAAATAAATTTTTCTCCAACGAAGTCATTGTGCCATCACCGTGGAGTGAGAAAGTGACGCATGTGCTACCACGCACTCCAGGAGGCTTGCGATCAAGTAAGGACTTCATTTACTACACCAAAACTTGGGCTCTTAACTTATATATATTATTGTTTTTCTTTGTTTTTTTTTTCAAGGAGGTTACTACCGGTATCTATAATTCATTTAACATGTTTATAATTTACTACACTTTAGATTTAAAAATATTTGTGTCAGATTTAAACTGCAAATCTCAGGTACAAGAGCAATAATAAAAAAACATCTGTAAATTAGTCTGTATTTATATTCTAAAAATTTTAAGTTGAGGGTTTTTGAATATTAATATCAGACCTGATTTCTGATTGCTTTTGAAATTCTGATTTGTGAGATATTTATGCTGTAATTGAATCTGGTGTCACAGTTACAGTTTGCTTGACCTACTTAAGTTTTTTTAGTTTTGCTTTTTTATTACAATAAATTTGTAGTTACCAGGTTACCGTTATTTCTTTTTTTTTTTAAATTCTTGTTTGATATTTCTCATAAGAAATGTATCACATGCTTAATGTTTTGTTGGTTCTTTTTGGTCAGTTTCATGTCAAACAACCATGTCTGTGCCTCCCAATGTTGATCTGTTTACAGAGTTGGAAGGTAGGTTTCAAACATGTGTTCCTTATTTTATAATTATATTACAGAACATTTGAGTTTTTCAAAGACATGAAATCCGGGGTCTTGTGATTATATTTTCTTCTGCTTTATCACTTGTTTTGGTTGACATATCAACAAAACACTGACTAAATGAGTTGATGCTGTGTTGATGCAAACTTTAGGTTTTAAAAGTATTTTCAAATTTATAGTTTGTTTGCTTGTGAGAGTTCTCAGTATTATTACTTGTGAATTAAATCAGGCAAATATCAACTGCCAGACCACAAAACAGAAGCATCTCCAGGCTCTGACTTAATGATCAACTCTTTCATTAGACGGAAACTTCTCCATCAGTTGAATGACAATGACAGTTCACTTGGTTCACCGTCACTGCCTGGAAGGTAGGACTAGAATTTGGAATGAAACACAGACTCGAAAAAAGAAGTCTTTTAAAACTTAATCAAGAGCATGCACTTGCAAGGAGAGACTGAATGGTTATACTTTTGAATAAGAGTTTTTTTTCTGGGCGCTCTAGGTAAACTTTAAAAAAAAATGAATGTGGAATTGTCAACCCTTCCAAAAGGTTAAGTTTGTTGATATATATTTGCATTCTTGGAATAAATTTGTCATGTACTGATTTGATATTTCAATCAAAAGTATCAAGCTGTTAAATGTTTTAATTTAACAGGCCTATGGAAGAAATATCTAGTTCACCGTCACCAACCAAACAAACAACACCTGAATGGGAAAAGCAGACACCCAACAAAATAGGCCCAGTGAGTGTCCCAAATGTATAGTATTGATTGAACTAATCTCACCCTTTCAAATTGTATTTTATGTCTATAGTTGGTCAGTAAATCTTTTGTTGTGCCGTTCCGTAGTAGAGTATGCCTGAAAATTTCAGTAAAAAGTTAATAATTTATCTAAATTCAAAGGAACAACTACTAAATGATAGGAGAGCATGGACAAGTCATTGCAAAAGTCATGTCAAATATTGATTTTATTTTTATTAGTTTACTATTTTTTTATTTCAAAACTTGCTGCGATATTAAAATAACTTTTGTGATGTTACAATCACTACTATTGTGACATTAAATTACTTTCAGGGTCATTTCTCCTCCAGCCCAATTCGTCAAAAAGCAGATAATAGAGGAAGCTACCATGCTATGCCTGAAGATGAATTTTTAGCTTCTCCTGAATTGTCCCCTATTGCAGGCAGAGGTCAGTCCGTTTTGAAGGAGGGATTGTCATATATCCACTAGTTGATGTTGTATAAAACTACTAGTTCCTCTGTTGTTATACTAGGACAATGTATATCTCGCTGACAAAAGTTTCCCCACATATTTATACTTTATATGAACTCTCTAAATCACTTTATTTCCTACTTTTCTTTTTCCCCCAGGGAGTAAATCCATGAGGTCATCTGGTATATATTATTCCCATCAAGACACAGAGAACCATAGAACAGTCATGCATTTGGATTTTTCTTCTATTCTAGGTAAATGAGAATGCTAGATTGCTTTAACTTAAAAGTCTATATAATTAATTAAGATTACAAATAATGTGAATTTCCTTTGCATAGTTGTATTGGGGTTTTTCCCCTATCAAACTTTCCAAAGATCTATCTCAATCTACAAAATTTATTTAGCAAGTAATTTATAACTGAAGCTGATCAAAGTTTGATGTCAGTACCGGCACTCTGAATGTATAACTAAATGGCACAAAATACAGATGAATTGAAAATATGGTGCCATGCTGTAACTGTAAGCTCCAGATATTTTTGCAGAAAATTTTAATCAATTAATTTGTTAAATAAATTTAACTCATTCCCTACGGCAGTGCTACTTCCGTATTTCATTTATTTTCCTGAGAAAAGGGAAGTAACTCGGTTTTGAAATTGATTTACATTTTAAAAATATTTTTTAAGCTGCTAAATATTAATAAATGTTAATGAATTAAGGACGAATGCATCAAAGAATGGATAAGGTTTAATAAAAATATAACATTAGTGGCGAAAAAATAATGAACAATGGCAAAAAAATCGATTTTTGGCACTTCGGACGAATACACGCGCCGTACTAATGCACACGTAGTTTAAACGTGAAACAAGATAAAAACATCCGGTTTCTAAATTGAAATCACGCAATCGCCGGAAGTCTCGGTGGATGCGAGATTTCATTGCTATTTTTAACTAAAAACGAGAGAGGTGTGTCGCTATGCGCAGGGACGCATCCGTCGGAACCCCCAAAAGACGCATTTAGTCGCATCTGTCGGGAATGAGTTAAGCATAGAGAAATGTAAACAAAAGAATTATCTGGTCTTGGGGTGATTTTCTTAGTATCTCAATGGGTAGATGATTTTTATAACGAAAGTTAATATGTTCAACCCGTACAATATTTCTTTCAGATGACCCAGACGAGTTTCAAGATGAAACATCTGACAAAACTGGCACAGTGACACAAAAAGTGGCTTCAGAAACCTACCAGGACACAGAGTCAACCACATGTAACAATGACGCCATGTCTGTAGATCACAACCATCTAACATCTGCTGTTTCCCATGACAGTGACGGGAACACCAATAAGTCGGGAGGGTTTTCCCACAGATCACTGCTCACGTCTGCTACTGAGTCCAACCAGGACATGTTGGGCTCACTGCCCCAGTCCTGCTTCAGTCAGGACACTGGTTATCAGACTGTGAGCCTGCAATCCACCAATCAGGATTCAGGCTCCAATTCTAATTTTACATCCTTGGAGACCATACCATTTCTCCAATCACAGCATGCCCCAGACAGCAACGTCGTGCAAGCAAACTTTAACACATGCCCCTTTGCTGGCATAGGGAAGGAGTTTGCCATTGATACCAAAGCAGAGGAGTATAATTTTCACAGACACAAAAAAGAATTAAGTATGGACAAAGATGGCAGTTTTCTTAGCCTTGTCAGTTTGCAAACCAGAGAAAAAGGCATATCTGCCGATGATGTTGTTGCAGTTAAGAAAAATGAGGCTTGTAGCATAAGGAAGGTGAGGACACTCAACGAAATAAGGCAATCAAAAGTTAGCAGAGACCTGACCCGTTCATTCAATGACGAAAAGGAAAGATCTGATATCAATGGCAGCCAGTGCACAGCATGGTCAAATCGGGCTGCCAAAAACTTGCATTACAGAGACTCAGATAAACATCATCTAATGCAAGTGGGATGTTCTTATGGGGATGAGGCTTCTTCTGTGGTCAACACACCTGTCCATAATAACATAGCTCACAACCCTCCTGATCTTTTTGATGTGAGCATGCGAAGCCTGAGTCCCTATTTCAACTCTTCTTCAGACAGAAAAGGAATGGATAATTTCAATACCCAGACCTGTGATGAAAGGGGTTGCTATGACCGTGGCAGCACGCCGTACAAGCAGGAACCACAATCCAGCCATGGTTTAGGGTGTGATGACACACTTCAAACTGCCAGGTTACTCTTGGGAAAATCTGTGGAACTTCGCATGAAGCATTCCCACAAAGGCTCAATGAAATCCGACTCAGGTTCAGATATTGAAAATCAGGCTCCGGAGATGTGTGAATATGAGATGGATTCGACATCAAGTCTTGGCAGGTCAGAGACACCACCTTTTAAAATAAATCCTGTGGACACATCCACTCCGACCTCGAGGGTATTTACCAGCCTTAAGAAGAAAATTGACAAGATAGAGGGAGGCAAACTGGGAAGTAAGTCTTGTGCTCATTTTAATAAATATTTTCTTAAAATTTATAATTTGTACTAAAAAATTACGAAAGAACTTCTATGACTCTTTTATAATTGCCACTCACTCTTGAATGACAAATTTGAAAACATAGGACATACGGTACAAAACACAGTTTTATGTCTCTAAAAGGACACAAATTGCCAACACAAGTATCACCCCTTATAAATATTCTGATCTGTAGGTGTTTATTTTTTATATTTCAGGTGAAATTGCAGCTGAAATACTGAAAAGAGCAGGCGATGATTTGGCCAAGCTGACAAACATCATAGGAAAACAATCTCCTTCAACTTCATAAACAGGATCTGAACTGAAACATAAATATTCTTTCTGAATTAATAAAGTATTTCTTTTGGATTAGAGTAGTATGAGAGCATTGATATTACTAGTATTATTTCTCTACTAATCTGCTCTGTATGTATTTTAAAAAGTTTACTTATTTATAAGATTTTAATGTATTAACAATTATATTCATTGAAGAGGAAGGTTTTTTGGGTTGTTGTTTTTTTTTAATCATTGTATTGCTGATAGTGCACCACTAACATTTTCATCAGTGTAATTTATATTGATTGTAAAATATAATCAGTTTTAAACAAGAAATATTCAAAGTGATGATACAGATATGGTCTTAGTTTGCTGTACAAAATAATGATGGAACCCACAAAAAATGTATTAAATTTAAATTAAAATTGCCACTGTTCAATGTTGTCTAAACATAGATTTGTGATACTAATAATTTTTACAACTAATGTATTATTGTATTATAGTCATGCATAATTTCTCTATGTTTACTTCCCCATCCAAGATTTATCATTATAAATTACATTCACCTTTTATTTTAAGACATTACAATGGTTTTTAAATGTTTTTCTTTGAACTGACCCCCTTGGTGACTTATCTTGTCCCTGATAATACCAATATCAATTTGAGAACCACTGCTCAATAGGAACTGTACAAAAAAACTCCCAAAATAATGGTCTTGCCACTAACTACAGGATTTATGATGCATATTCAAGTCATGTAACCAAATTTAAAATACTCTTTTCACTGAGGATAGCTTTTGTCTGGAAAGAGAAAACCATATTTTACGGTACCGGTATTAAGTACCGTAT
The DNA here is from genome assembly GCA_964017045.1 of Omphiscola glabra. Classification (NCBI taxonomy): domain Eukaryota; kingdom Metazoa; phylum Mollusca; class Gastropoda; family Lymnaeidae; genus Omphiscola; species Omphiscola glabra. The sequence goes on along the minus strand of OZ024802.1, from coordinate 27,193,934 downwards.
CCATATTTAGTTTTTTGCCATAGTTTCAATGTTTTATTTTTAAAGCGTCCCTCATTTATTATTTGGTGCCCATTGTATTTGTTTCTTTAACAGCGCGCTGAAATGAAATTCACATGTAACTATTTTAAATCAAATTCCTTAACCACAAATAAGGCACCATATTGTTAAAGTACTAATTACTAAAGGAATAAAGTTGTTGAAAAAAAAAAGTATCATTAATTTTTACTTATCTTTTTTGCATTACCAGTACCGTACTACCTGTTTTAAATTCAGTTTCAAAAGAAGTTTAACAACCCCTTTTTTTAAAAACAAAAAAATTTTCTTATAAATCTTTTATAAAATAAAATGTAACATGAGCAATGGGGGCCGGGGGGTGGGCTGAAAATTTGACAAAACATGCCATGTAATGCACTATACTATAAGAAATCCCAAATAGTGTGCCCCCCTCCCTCTGGCAACCACACATTGTTTTCATGCCCCAGAACTATATTAATATTCTAATGACCCACCTGCTTTTACACTGCAGATTTATATTTTATAATATTAATTAATTATATCAGAAAAACAAAAGAAAATATTACCTGTACCGGTACACAACAAAAACACACTTGCAATTTAAAGTACTGGTATTGTATCTCATTTGGCATAGTAATCAGGAATTTTATTCCGCGAAAACAGTGTCATCACATTTCCCTAATGTTCCACTTGAAATTGAAAAACTGGGAGAATTTTGGGGGTTGCTGCTGAAAATTTGATCGAATGTGATGTCATCGGCAACGAGTCAATATGTGAAGTTCCAGCTCAGTAGATTGACAGTGGTTGGGTCAATTAGCCGCCAGAAGATTTTGCCAGCCAGCCACGAACAACATTAAAGTTACATAAAGGTTTAAAAGCAACACAGTACCGGTACCAATGAATTGTGACCTCAGCATATCTTTAAATTTAAATGATTTCAGTTAAGAAGGCATTAAAATTAAAAGAAATGATTTGTATGGTACTACTAGTACTATGAGGTTCGTCCACCGACTACGAGGATCACTCTAAGCATCTGAATGTTGCTAGGAGTGACACTGGGACTGGTTTGCCAACATTTACTATCATTTAGTCTATATTTCTATGAGTATGAGGCTTACAGTTTGAGAGTGCCTTTTAACTGTCATTGTGAAATATGCTGGTGGTCTGGCACTCTGAGGCGCCGATGCCTCTTCTGGTCCATACACTCTTGGAAATTTTTCTATTGGCAGAGCTTACTTTTGCAATGCAGATTCACCTCATTGATGACACAAGATGCCGTAGGTGATTTCCACCTTACGCCACTGACTTTTAATACTTTTTTTTATTATATGAGTAAAGTACTAGGCTTCTGATCCAGTGTTTAAAGTAGACATCAGCATACAGTATAGTCTTGTATTATGTATTTTGCATGTAGTGTAGCATTCTTGATTTGAACAGTTGACCATTTTGTTTGATGCCAAGCCCAACTGAAAAATGTTGATAACTTAGGAGTATAAGACTTTTTAAAGAAAGGAATTTGTAAACTTAGTGTAGACCAATGTTTGGGTACATTGTATTATTTGTATGTAGATTTCACCTAAAACTAAAAGTTATCAGTAACCAGCATTTTTGGACTCAAAACTGGAATAACGGTATACTGCAAAAATTATTTTTTTTGGAATACCGGTACTGTACAATTGTAAATAGTTCTTCAAACTCCTTTGTTTCTGTGGACTTATGTCACGTTTCTAAACTTACAACTTACTGCATGAGAAAAATTCATTATTTGTAAGATTTTATGATTGCCTGTAGGTCTCTTTCCCACAAAATGCCTAGTCTCTTCTGCGTGTATGACTAATATTAATAATAAACTTTGAACAAGCATTGAATTATTTTAAAACGTGCTGATTAAGGTCAGCAAATATTGATGTTAAAGGTAACATCATTAAGTTATATTTAAACAAGTGCATCATCTGGACGTTTATTAAGCTAATGTTGATCTAACAGTTACAGTTGTTAAAGTTCAATGTATTTCCTAATCAATGCACACACCATAATAGAAACCATTTCTAGTCTTGTAATTCTAGTTCTAGCATATGAAGATTTATTTATCAGAGTCTAAGATATCAGTTTTCATTTTCAATAAAAACTGATACCGATATGGTATGATAATTGAAACAGATTTTCGCTACTAATATTAGTGTGTCCCAGAGTATTACACAATGTAATTTGATATAATTGTAATAAAACACTATATCAGTACTGTCTAATGACATACTAGCTTCCCTATATTAAGTTATAACTTGGGAAACAGGTGCAAATAGCGTAAAGTACAAAAATACTCTTTTGTACCGGTACATATGATTTCATTATTTATCAATGAATGAGGAGCATGGTTGAGTTTTCACTTCTACTATTGGGCTCACTTTGGGTCCGAGTCTTAAAATTCACCACCTTTTAAAAATAATCCGCTCAAAATAAGTTTACAAACATTAGCAAAATTTGTACCGGTAATTCAGATTGGGCATCTGTCAAAGTACCGTGCATGGGACATCTCAAGTATCAACTTGAACTGGAAAAATTGATGTGTGCAAGGGGCACATGTTCAATAGTTAAATAATTGTTGGTCTACGATGTGTAAGATACCGGTAATATAAAGTTAAACTATTTCTTCATTATTTCAATATTTTTTTCTTACTTATTTAATACTAAAACCAATACAATTGGTTGCTTGTTTCATTTAGGTGTCTTAGTATTTGTTTCTCTTAGCTATCTGATTATGAAGACAATTTTCTTAAATAATATTGACCCCCCCCCCCCCCCTTCTGAAATAGCATTGGTCTTAAGAGTTTATAGTGTAACTAATGCATGATGTAACTTGACAAATTTAAGTACCGGTATAGACAATTGTAAAAAAAAATTAAAATGCTTAAAACTTTAAATTTAGTTTTATAATTTATTACACAAATTAACAAGACACAGCTTATTCATCCTCCTTGGATCTGAGGCGGGCATTAGGATTTGTCACTTTGATGGCCAATTGTTGGGCACGTTCAACAATGTCTTTACGCTTCTTACTGGAGACATTGTGTGCAATCTCAGCTGAAAATGTACGGTTCTGCATCAGCAATACTTCCAACTCCTGAAAATAAATGTGTCACGTATTATGTAACCGTAAATATTTTTATAATGGAAATGTGATACAGTGACTTTCTTAACTGTCATACCAGCGCATATGCTCTATAAACAGAATATCCAGTCAATGTTCAAGACTTTCTGATTTAGTCTCTAACAGCAACAAGAAAACACACTAAGAGACTTGCTTACTTTTTCTGCACACTTTTATAATTGATACTTAGAGGTGCACACCAAGACACATTCACATGCCTTTTGTACTACTAAGTTGAACTACCATTGCACTATTCAGCCATCAAGTGTCAAGTGAAAGTTATTAAGTTTAACTTTGCACCTGCTTTTAGCTTATAGAGCGTGTAAAAAAAAAATTACATACCCTGACATTGTGTACCAAAAATTTCTTGAACCCATCAGGGCAGATGTGCTTGCACTTTTTCCATGTACCATAACCAATGTTGGGCATCTTGTATTGACCCTTGAACCTCCTCCTTACTCTGTTGTCAATACCCTTGGGTCTACGCCAGTTAGCCTATACAAACAAAAACTTTGCTCATAATGATGTAAATTTAACATTAAACTTCACAAATACCTAGTAAATGCCTACGAAAATGAAAAAATGTCAAGCTTTAAATTTAAACAATGTTTGTTTTTTGTAGCAAAGAACAGGTTATTGGTATTGAAGTTAATTTTACCTTGACTTTTCCATATCTGTCTGATTGATGACGGATGAACTTTTTGGCCCTTTTCTTCACAATGTTAGGCTTGATTAAGGGTCTGATCGCCATTCTTGGTGATCTGTTAAAAAAAGTATAGAGCATGAAATAAATGCACAATTGTAGGCCCATAAGCTATGATGATAGTGATTTCTTAAGGTTTATCTGATTATTAATATCAACAGAACTTTGAGACTTATTGAAACCATAACATGGTAACAGGCATAATCAAACTTTTTACATGATACATGTACAGACCTGTAAGTAATTTGTGGACTTGCACAGAGTAGAGATGAATAAACCACTATTGTATGTTGCTAGGCAAGATAATGACAGAATGGGGGGGGGGGGGGGGTTTGATACCACGGTTGCCATTTTTTTTCAAGCAGGAGAAAGAGGACTAAATTCTAAATCAGATGTGGAAGACATATAATCATATAGGCCTAATGAATGGCAGGAGAGAGACCAGTGTACTGCCACCTACCACATAGATTGTGAATGAAGTTTTTGCAATTTTGTTTTCACCATACCTATACTAGGGGCCCTAATTGAATTAATAAACTAGTAGTACCTGCTAAACTACCCATTGCTTGTTATGCCTTGGGATTTTTATGTGCGACTACTTTAGACTTTAACTTTAGAAAATGGATCAGTGTAATCGTTCAATTTACACTTAATCTTTATGACTTGGACATCGTATTCATATTTCTAAGGATGTCATTTGATGTTTTTTTGGGCATTTAAATTCCTTCACTGCTAAATAAGACACGAATTTAATGTTTTAGACGATTTGTTGGTCCCATTACACAATCTGCCACTCAACAAACGTCTAATTCCAGTTAACGATAGTAAAACTTTAAAGGGAGAGTTTATTTAAACTAAAGCCTCCTTTTAGAGTAAGATGCATGGAAACATCACTTAAGCAACCATTCTTATTAATTATAGCATTTTAAAACAATTGATTAACGTTAATTTTAATAGGATTCGACGATATAATTATACATTATAAAATTTGCTACCTGTGTTGGAATACAAAACAAGAAAAAGGAAGTGGTTTTGTATTGGTGTTCTACTTCCGCTTTAAAAAATTCAAACGTTTTCCACTCATTCAATGAACGAATCAAAACTAATTAACCATTCGTAACTGATTATTCATTTACACTGGAAAATAATCGAACTATTTATTTTTTTTTAAATTTTTGAGATATTTCAGCTCATTATTTATATATTTTTAAAATTTTATATAAATGATACAGTTGTTTTCAATCTATCAAAACTTTTTTTTTTAACTGCCGTAACGCATCATTGTATCAATCATTACTGCCTGAAAAGTAACCGTAAACCTTTTTACAAGAATAACCATGTTTACAATCCTCTCATAATTTTATGTCTGGGTAAAGCGCCCTTTAATGTATGTAAGGGGAGGGGGGTGCAAACGTTGGCCGCTTTGCCCAATGTTGTCCACTTATCATGCTGGTAGTAACATTAATCATTATTCAATTTATATTAATGTGTATTATATTGCTAGCTCTTTCACATTTTTTCCCAATAACATGATTTTGCGCACGCATTGTGCACAATGTCTTAAAATATACTTCACTCACCTAGCAGGCCTGTAAAGTTGCACCCGGCCTCTTCTTGTATACGAGAGACTTGTTTTTCCGACCAGACCCCCAAAACTTCTCATGAACCTTTCTCAATGCTGAGGATATACTGTCGCGGTCACAATGGATTGTCTACATCCCTAGTGAGGTAGGGGCGTGGACGAATCGGCTGCCTTGCAAGGAAAAAGTTCTTATAGGTGTGGTAGGGTAGGCCCCGTTTTTTTAAATCGCGCCCAACACCAAGGCTGTAGTGTAATTTGACCTCGCCCAACACAGGATCGGAATGTTGACCCGAGCTCTGGTCAAGTTCACCCCATTCAGACTGACCGACCGGCTCTCCCTCATGGCATAGAATACTTAAATAGTGGAAACCAAAATTTGTGCTTTAGTGCTAAGTTAAATAATTTGTATCTCGGGAACCAATTATATCTAGTTGGGAAGGGGAGTTTATTCGCTATACTTTAGTATATTTACAAGTCCCTAACGTCATAGGGTATTTTAATTGTTAGTAATTAAGAGAGTTTTCACATTCATTTATGGGGGGGTCCCAACCTGTTTTATTTAAATATCTCAACAAGTATATAACTCATAGAAATATAAAAATGTATCTTAGGTAGCGGGGACAAAACTAAGAAGGACACATTTAATTAATTAGGGATTGGATCCGTGATATCCACTTTAATTTGGGTTGTAGTCTCCAGGGTTTGTCAGTTTACCACAGAAAATCTGCCAGAAGACAAGTTTTGGACAGTCCAAGTCGGGGCGTGACGTCAGGTTTTCGGGTACGTCCGCGCACGGCTATTTAAGGCGGGCACATTTGGGAGATTTTTTATTCGAGGTTGGAACCGCATCCCTGAAGTGTGTCAGAGTTCATAGCGGCCCATTTGGACGCTCTGTAAGTAGAAGCAAATACGCCTTTTTTATTTCTGTGCTTGTAGACTGCATTACTTGTTCGGTGTTAGTAATGGAATATTTCTGTTCATGACTTATATTAGGCAGTGTTTTAATCATTTGTTAGCTCCGTCAATTTGACGTGTAACCAAAATCCATGAATTATGAAATGGAATTAGATACCAGTGCCTGTGAGCATAACACGCAACCGATATATCGCTCTGGTCACATATACTGCAATGTGCTTTAAAGCTATTGATACAACAGTATACGACCATCGACCTACGTACAACAGGTGAAGTAGACTACCTCCCCTGCCCTGTGCTATATCAAATAGAAATAGTGCATGTGTTAGGAGACTATTATTACCAGCTGTATTAATATGCTTAGACATTTCGCAATTTGCTTTTGTCTTAAAAAGACACAGCAATTGAGTGATGCAGGTATCTAACCCATGGTGGTTATATATTACACCATTATAGTACCTGTCCTGCTATGGGTGCATCTTACATAGACCACTTACATGGATGACAGTACCCCAGTTAAACCTCTATGCTAGCCCTCACATCTCACACTGGTCCTTTATGTAACACAGTGTACGTGCTACAAGTTAGAACACTGCCACGTGATTTCCTTTTATAGTAATGAAGCATTACCAAAACAATATAATTTTAATTGCCAATTGTTTACCATGTAAGCATACTCTATTTTTTTAGTTAAGTATATTTTGTAACACCCTGCATTTACAGGGTTAGTTAATATGCTTATTTGTTCTCTGTGTTATTCATTATTAGTCAGGACATTGTTGACCTGTATTATTTGTTTCTTTGCAGGTATTGTCCCTTTCCTGCACCTTTCCTTTTTATTTCCTTTTCGGGACCTTTCCTTTACTTCTCTTTGTTAGTTTCCAAATAAAAGCTATAGTCCTCAGACCTGCATTTTCTTAGTTTGTTTTAGTAAAACTGTCAGCCATCAGTATCATCACACATCACCACTCGGCTACATAGGTATAGATATTGTTTTACTAATGGTAGGGTGCGCTGTGAATATGAAGAGAATGCAGTCCTTCATCAATAACTGCCTAAGAAGGATTCTCGGGATTCACTGGCCCGACAGAATCAGCAACCAGAAACTGGCAGCGGACAAAGCAGAAACCGGTAGAACAAGAGATCCTCCAGAGAAGATGGAGATGGATTGGCCATACACTCAGAAAACCTGCCTCCAGCATAACTAGACAAGCCCTGAACTGGAACCCTCAAGGAAAACGGAAAAGAGGCAGGCCAAGGAACACTTGGCGCCGTGAAGTGGAAGCAGATACCAAGAAACTTGGCCACACTTGGGGGAAGCTGGAGAGATTGGCTCAGGACCGTAATGCCTGGAGGACACTTGTAGGAGCCCTATGTCCTAGGAAGGATCACAGACGTCGATGAAGATCGGCTGCTGTTCCCCGAGGACGAAGAGGCGACAGAAGAATGGTAGGGTGCAAATGCAACCCATACCAACAACAGCATTCAGAGCCATCGCAAAGGTGGGGGGGGGGCACCCTTCTCTGGCTACGCCACTGCCCCGCAACATCACTGCTCCGGATGACTTATGACTGCACAACTGAAGGACGTGCTTAGCGATCTACTCCGAGCCTCACTCACGGAACCTGGGAAGCAATATCTTGTATTTATCACCCACTATAGTCACTACGACTTAGTCGCAAAGATTTTATTTTGATTTATTGGTTGTGTCTAGCATTTTTTTATATCATCTTGCTAACATTTCTGGTTGGAAGTCCCTTGCCATAATCATATCTTCACGAATTGCACTATCTAGCTGAGCTTAATGTTCGCCATCTTTGATCGAATCGTATAATACATGCAATTATTAGTCTCGCAGCAGAAATGCAATGGGTATAGAGCAGAGATGCCAAAAAGGACTGCGAAATCAAAATCCAATGTCTGGGCCTACAAAATAAAATAAAATCACCATCTCCATTTACCCAGTACCTACATTATAGGGTGGCGAACGAGACGACCGCCCAAGTGGGCGCACTTGTGGGGGCCCCGCGCGTAGCCCTTATAATAATAATTATGTATTATGATTATAAACTGGCCGTGCGCTTTCATTATAGTTTGTTAATTCCAGTCAACAGTGTTCGGGGGCAGTGGCGTGGGCACCATGACACGTGTGTGTGTGACACCAACCTTAGCTATAATGCACCTGATTAAAATTCTTTTTTTTTTCGAATACTGCTAACGCGTACAAAATAATATTGACAGTGCCGGCAACCGTAGAGGTTTTATATAAATTAAGTTGATAAAAACTAACATGAGATCAATAATGTCTCATGTTTGAGTGAATGGATTGTCCACTTTGTTCCGCTTTTACATCGCAGATTTATATCACCCCCTATTTCAGAAAAACAAAAGAAAATATTACGCACCAAACGTACTTGAGATATGTGTATAATAAATATATATATTAAGAATTTCATTTAGCGCATTTTTATTTCCATCATCTTCCCTTTTAAAAAACACACACAATAGATTCAGCCCAGCACCACTCCGATTTTTAAAATGGTCAAGGCTCCCTCCCCACCCCACTATAGGCCAGTCCTGATTCACTTTTACCCCTCCTGCACATAGGCTACTAAACAAGGTCCAATTTTTTAAATTTTTGTCAACTTACTCAGCTGGGAAACAAGGAATGAATAGTCTTCCTGCCCGTGTGAAAGACCAATGCCAGGGACATAATTTACCACAATGCCCATATGATTTGGACAAGTCCCCTGACTCACCAACATTTGGCCATAACGAGCAACTAGTCTCTCCCCCCCCCCCCCCCCCCCCCCAAAACCCTCCAAATTTGAAGAAGTAGCGCTTCAAATTCTGAAGATGAGAGAAAACTTGGAGTGGAATTGAAATCGTCTGTCTACAGTTTGTTATAATTATAATACACCAGAAGTTTTTAAATTACTTGTGTTTAGTCCAATGTAAACATTCACTTGCGATGAAATGGTTTTAATGAAAAACTCACTTCCTCAAAACTATTAACACATGCTCTTTTGTTTTATATACAGTTAAATTGTTACCATGGTTACAATCAATAAGATGCTGGATCCAAACACCACCCCCCCCCCCTTCCCCCACCCCCAAAAAAAAAAGTTTGGAAGTGAAAATTTTAATGCCATCAAAGTGGTATATGGAGTTTACTGATAAATGCATGGAAATGTGGAGATTTATCTTTATGTTAATTATATATTCCTTATTGTATTGGTGCACATAAAATAAACACCCGGACATCATAGAAATATTACAGGAGTAAAAATCAATGTAGGGAAACTATTTAAGCATATACAGGGTGGGCCAATAAAAGTGAGAACATCTCATAAAATGTGATTTAATCACATAAAAGTAGTTTAACTATACCCATACTAGATTAAATAGTTTACTGATTTACTTACATATTGAACATGATTTCTGATTAGCTAAATATTTCGCCAAAAAATGTATGAAGAATTATAATTAATTAAATTATATTTTGAAATAACTCATATGCTTCGAGATGTTCTCACTTTTATTGGCCAACCCTGTATATTCATTTGCTTGGTCCTCTTTAACTTTAAAGTTATTACACAAATGGGAGGTGTTATACACAGTCGGCGGGAATAATGCTCAACGTTATTCCCGGCTGGCATGGTATAATGCTCAGTGTAATTTCCCAGACCATATATAGTTTATTACAACATCTTGCACTAAAAAAAATGAATGTAGCGGAATCATGGGCTGTATTGAATCTATAATTTGTTGTAATTTCAACAGACTTTATCCTGACGGCACTATTATTTTACACTGTCGACCAAGAGCAATGCTCAGCGTTATTTCCAGCCGACTGTGAGTAACCACTCGGATCTTTTATTGCACATAGAATGCAATTGTTCTCTGCCCAGAGCCTACAGTCTGTAATTTATACATGCTAAAAAAAAAACATTTCTCTCAGCAAAAAATATTTAGTGGGCACTGTCTGTTAATTCCAGTCAACAGTTAACATTAATTACACATATCCCAGTACAATATTAGTGTTGATTTCCCTATATATATGTGTGTCAATAGATATCAGCTTAAACAGAACATGGAAAAAGCATATAAATAAATTCTACTTTATAAATATAAAAAAACACACAAAAAACACCAAAGATTTTAAAAGTACAATTTACAAATCTTGAAAATCTCCTTTTTAAATATGAGGACACAAAAAAAAATGTGTCTGTCTGACTTCTTAGGGTAGGGATTCCCTTACACAGACAAAAACACATAGCAATTGTTTCCCTCTAAATATCAAAGATTTGGTGAAATTTTCTTTCATTAGCAAAACCTTAAACCAGTGGTCGGCAAACCCATTAGTCAAAAGAGCCAAAACTCAGCACAGCATGATTATAACATTTTTGAGAGCCGAATTTCTTTTCAAGAACCTGTCTAGAACTATGTTTTTCTGAGTCAAAACCGATTTGTGGCCAAATGGCCGAGCCGCACTCAGGCCGCTTAAAGAGCCGCATGCGGCTCGCGAACCACAATTTGCCGACCACTGTCTTAAACAATAACAAAAAATAATAATATATTTAAGTGCTCAATTTGTAATATTTTTTGTGGATTCCATCAAATTTTCAATTAAAGAAGAAATAGACAGTATATTTAATTTATGTAGTGGGGTGGGCAGCAAGAATAACCGACATGGGTCATAATAGTTGTTAGCTTATAAAATGTGTACCGTAAAAACAAAATACTTTATACATATAATTTTCAAACAAACATAATATATCATTATTATATTATTATTGCACTTATGAAATAACCCCGGCATTCACCATTTTAAAAAAGGTACCTGTAACAGTGTCATGAATTTCAATTCAAAATAGATTAGTTACATTAATGTATGATTATATTTCTTCTTCTCATGCCTTTTTACCCCGTCTGGGTCATAGGCCGTCCTCTAGAATTCATCACGGTCCTGTGCTTTCCTTTCTAGTTTCTTTCAGGTGTATCTCATACTTTGCATGTCTGCCTCTAGCTCTCATCTCCATGTATTCTTTCTTCTCTTTCTTTTTCCCTGTGGATTCCATGTTAGGGATTGACTAGTGATGTCATCTGAGGTTTTCGGAGAGTATGCACTATCCATCTCTCCCCATGCCCCGAGTACATTCGCATTTCTCCTGAGGCCAAAGGATTATATTTACATGAAATAAATAGAAATAATAAAGCTATATGGAACTTGAACAAATACATTTTAATGATGTTTCCGCTCGTAGGTGTTCAAAAAGATATATCGTGCCTTAAAGTCTTATAGGACTTGCATTATCTCTTCAGTGGTTCTAAATCCGTTTCTTAGCAGATCAAAGCAAGAGCACATCAATACAGATCAGAGTCTGCCAAGGGTTTATCTGAAATAACAGAATAAGAAATTTATTTTAAAAATTAAGCTTGAACAATAAATTTACCTTTTAATAAAATGGATTTCATTACACTTCCTTTTATGGATATTCTTTTCTTTTTTTTTAAGCATACTTTAGAATAAATTAAATCAAAAAAGAAGTTTTAAAAATGAAAATTCTGTAACTGTAGCTGGTCCAACATAAAAAAAAGGCAGAATTTAAAAAAAGATTATTGGGTAATGATAATAATTATACCTCTGCCTCCAAAGAAGTCTGGGTCAAGGTCAGGGCCCTCGGAGCTTGTGCTGAGTGCAGATACTAACTTGCTTGTCCAGGAGCCGTAGCCAATGTCTACAGATGTGGAGTTGCTCATTCCCCTTGCTGCATCTTGATTTCCTTCTTCGCCCTCTTCTCCTGCTAAACTGACATCCGATATTTGATTCTCCAACTGTCGTCTTTTATATTCCTCATCCTTAAAGAGTAGATTGTCAATGCATTAATAATATAAGTGATGCGTTGATTTTCACAATTTCACAAATTTCTCCAAATTCAGAGATCATACCTCCAAAATCCTTTGAGTTTTCCTCAGGCTTTCGGCAACCTCCTCCTGGCTCAGATACTCTTGTTCTGCCTCAGTGGTAAGTCTGGGGAATAATTTTATGAAAACTTTTAACCACAGAGCTGTTTAATTTAATCGAATTCAGTTTAAATATTATCAGTTAACCTCAAAGCACTACAATGCTAGATTTAAAATGCAACACATGGGGTTCTCAAGGTCTGGTGTACATCTTTCCTTGTCATGCTTGATCTTCAGACTTGACACCTCTTCTCACATAAACACTTTTATTGGTGTGCAGCTGTTGCAATGCTTACTTCCATTTTTTTTTCCTTGTAAAAAAAAAAAAAAAAAAGCCAGTGTATTTTCCAAATATGTTCTTATGTATGTAATGATTTGTAACAGATGATTATTACTTTTGTTTCACACATATTAAGATTACTGTAAACTTAATAGTCCAAGCAAGGATTAAAAAGCTGAAAGCTAATTTAAGAGGATGATTTTAATTGAAACTAGGGAGTTTTCTAAGGAGATTAAGTTTTATTTTTTAAATACTCTTTATTTTCATCATATTTAACCCTTTCATTACCGCTGGTTTTTTTTTGGCATCGATTTGTGCTGACTCAGCAATAAAAAAAAACTTCAAAGAAGAAATTTCCGGTATTTTTCATTCTCGATCCGATTTGCTTTTTAACTTCTCTATAGATTAACGAATAAAGAAATATATAGCATTGAAATATGACGTCGACATGATGTCCTTGGTATTACAGAAAAGTTCTTTGCCTCTTTGTTATGAAAACAATGTGATGTCCTTGGTATTTCAGTTTTTTTAACTTCTCTATAGATTAACGAATAAAGAAATATATAGCATTGAAATATGACGTTGACATGATGTCCTTGGTATTTCAGAAAAGTTCTTTGCCTCTTTGTTATGACAACAATGTGACGTCCTTTGTAATTGAAAGTGGGTGATCGTGATGTCACGTCGACGTCATCGGAAACGAAGAGGCTAAGCATTCATTTTTAGTACATTGGCAAGACTTTTAATAAAAAATAAGCTTAATAAGAAAACCATCATTGCACTAATTCTAAGAAATACTCAGCCTTGTCCAAGGATGATAAACTTTGTATTGAATTCAGTACAAGTAGCTTTTTAAAAAAATAAATAAACGAACATATCAGTTTAGAAAAGGTGGTTCTCAACCTTCCTATGGCCACGACCCTTTAATACAGTTCATTGTGTTGTGGCGACCCCCCAGCCACAATATTATTTTCGGTTATACTTCATAACTTTAGAGCATATGTGTTTTCAGGTGGCTTTAGGCAACCCCTGGGAAAGGGTGGTGCGCACCCACAGGTTGAGAACCGCTGGTTTAGAAGGTTCCCTGTTCCCCGCAAATCTTTTACAAACCCACCAAGCACATAAATGAAAGTATGCGCTCCCTGCACATACCTGTCAAAGTTGCAGGCTTGCAAATATCGCAGGTCATCATCAGCATTATCCTCACCTGGGCTGTCCATGGGGTCAAGGAAAGAGATGTAATCAACCTGGATATCTGGAACAGACTGCCTGTCCCGAGTTGAGCTTTTGGAAAGAAATGGCCTCGACGGGTTGTCCTTAGTGTGAACGCCACTGTTCCCATTCACTGGGTCTCGTTTCATTTCATCCAAAAACTTATCAATGGATGTTTTTTTCTGAAATTTCCCATCCAGATTTGAACTTGGCTTAGAGAAATGATTTGAAAGGGGGTCTTCATGTAGTACCCTCATCACTTCCATTTCGTCTAAGGCTTTATAATCTGTTTCCATGTCATCCATGAAATGAAGGGATGGTCTCAAATCTTTTAGTGAGGTTGAAGGCTGAAGAAAGGAAGGAGAAATGAAATTTCGACTAGGGAAGAAATTCAAACTTGCTGGTCTGGGTGGTGCCGACAGGGGAATTTCCGAATCATTCAATCGACCGTGATGAGAAAAACGATGGCCCATTGATATGATTTCTGAGTCTGAGCTTGGTTTAGATTTGGATAAAGCTGGATTCTCCTTTTCTTGCCAGCTGGATGCATAGCTAGTCCCAGGCTCTTTTTCTTGCCTGCTGGATGTGTAACTCGACCCTGGGCTAATGGATTCAGAATCTGACCAATTTTGATTTCTCTTGCTTTCTTCCCCAGATACCACAATAGGTTTAGAAGCATCTGTATCTGATGCATTACGAAAAGTTCCATCCCTTTTGACTTGTGTCCCTTTCTTTGGCGTTTCCCATGGCATCCGGAAAACAGGCTGAACGCTCAACTCTGAAATGTATCGTTCTCCGGGATCTGTGCTGGCTCTGGTAACATCCGAGGAATCAGCTTGATAAAATTGATGGCTTGTTGGTTGCGAGTACATGGCGTTCAACTCTTCCATAGACTTTGCTAGGCTCTTTTTCATTCTCAGCACAGAATCCACAGGTCGTTCCTTGGTCAAAGCTTCAATGTGGTAGCTGTCTCCTGCTCTCTTACTCACTTGAAACTCATAAGGTCTGAGATCCATTGTGGACTTTGAGAATTTCCCTAGATTAGGCATGAGGTCCGCTGCAGTGTAGTCAGGTTCTGATCTCATGCTCCCTTCTGAGATTAGTTCCGAAACCCTCTTAAGTTTTTCAGTGTTGTTCAAATTGCTGGCTGATATCTCCCTGATCATCTTGACCAGACTGTCATATGGGTCAGCACAATCTGTCGTATCAATTCCTGACTCTTCCTCCTCTTCAAACATATTCCCAGCTCCTGTTTCCTCAAAGCTTTCGTTGCTGCCGAATATGAACATCTGCGTTGCATTTGTTGGAATTTCTTTGGGGGTGAAGGTTAGCCGAATGAACCTTTCTTCGAGATTTGAAGGGGAGTCGGAAATGGACAGGCCTTGTCCAGCATTAGGTTTCTTAAGATTAGTATTCAGAGACTGACTGGAAAATTTTGATGAAAATGGTGGCTCTGGTTCAGGTAGGGCCTCTTTAACGTCCAAGGCTAAACTTCCCTGTAATCCATATGAATCCTCATTGCTAACATCCGTTTTATATTCTCTTTGGAAGAACTGAAGGGAATCGAAAGTTTCCTCACCAAAGCCAGGTTTCTGTCTGTGTGGTAACATTTCAGATGGATCAGAAAATGCAAGGTCTTCATAGCCAAAGTCTTCTCTTCGACGTGTGGCATCAGATTCCTTTGTTGGGCTGTGCATTTTCCTTGGCGTTGCTCTGGCTCTTATCATATCCGTGCCAGTTCCTGAATTCCCAAGGGCCTCTTGTTGTGCACTTGCAACTGCTTTTTCATAGTCAAAAACACTTCCGTCGGTGCTGGAGCTGTTGAAATTAAATTCAACGCTTTTGGCCCTCAACAAGTTCCTTGCCTGTGTTTTCCTCTGTGGGGGTTTGTCTGAAATTTTTGCGGCTTCAGAACCAGGCACAGAAGGCTTAGCTTTTCTTATGGGCAAAGTCAAATGTTTGGCTTGAGCTTCCTGGTCAAGAGCTGACGGCTTTTTAGCTCTGATCCCTTTCTCGGGTGTCCTGTTCAAGCTTGCGGAGTTGAAGGCACTTTTTGTTTTTTTTAGATCAGGATCTTTGGGCATAATGCTGCGGTCAGCAAGGAGTTTTCCACCTCGGTGATTCTGCGTCGTTTGATTCTTCTCCTTGGTCAGATTTATTGGGTGGTGAGCTGTTGGGGATTTTTCAGCATGCCCCACCCCAAGAAGCTCAGCCCTCCATCCCATAACAGCGTTGACAAGACGAAGAGGAAGGCGTGAACTGGATAAAACTCGTTGGATGAGACGTAATCTGAAAGTTAAAAGTCACACTGACTGTAAAGAATTATACTTCCCAAAGATTTACAGCTGATCTGCTTTTAAGACTTAAAATTCAAGTTTTAAATTTCATTCAGTTTTGAAAGTCACTTAAGCCCAAGAGAAAGAATTTCCAACTATATCTTGAAATGAAACAACAATTCCTGGTTTATGAATCAATGCAATAAATATTTCAACAAATGTTTTTAAAAAATGTAATTGCATACCTTAATGCTAACGACCTGGACTGAGCTCTGAGCTTCCTGTCAACCAGCTGGGGTATGCTCTCGTCGAGCCTCTCTATGTGTTCCTGTCTGGGTGGTGGGTGGCGGGACAGAAACACTCTGACGGCACCAAGCCATTCTATAAAAGTCAAGTTTATAGAATTCTTATCATACATCATAATTGAGAATGTTCTGCCACAGGGCTGAAATTTTCCATAAAATAAATTTAATTGTATTTACTAGCAACTAGCAGATATTCATTCCTTAAAATAATTTTTATATAACTCTAAATCTGAGAAATATTTTTGAGACATTTTTATGTTCTTGGCCTTGGCAATAGTCAATAGAACAAAATGTTCCATAATTTATTACCAGAGAATAGTAATGAAATATAACATTACAATATAAAATTGTAGCAACAAAATTGTAACAAATTAAAGTTGTAACAAATTTAAGCTGGAAAATACACTAGGCCCAATATGGAATGTGTTACTAAAAATTCCTGTACCCACCAGCAGGCATGTAAACTATGACCTCCCTAGCCTCAGGTGAAAGGTTATAAGAAGAGAGGTCAAATCTTGAAAGTTCAGGATCAGTGGTGCACCTATCAAGCAGGGACTCAGGTAGGAACTTGAGGACCTTCTTGTACCAGGCTAAGGCCTTTTGGGTTGGAAAAAAATATTTATCAAGTTAGTTGTATAAAATGTTCCCCAGTTTTTAAACAAATTAAAAATGTAATAGCATTAAAGCAATAAAAGTGTGATAGTCATTCGGAAAGCTGGGATTCGAATCGCTCTTTGGTTGAAAACAATAATTGTATGTGACAACCTAACGTTGATAGTCACAGCTTTGTTTGTATCTTTATATATTCTATCTGTACCTTAAATGTTGAAAAAAGGTTCAGAAAGGGACAGGGGCTAATAAAACTGATTTATCAGTCAGATAATGCTCATATTTTTTGGTGGGTTTTCAGACTGTGGGCAAAAGCATAGACTGTTTTTAACAGGTGCTTCTGAACTCACTTGTGTGCCTGAAAAGGTTCACTGGCATGTCGCAAGTTTTTTTTTCAAAGGATAACAACATCTAGTTTTTTTTTATGGCTTTTAACTTTCAAAGTATGTCATACATGCCAACCTGTGGAATCGAAACCTGTAACAATGGTCAGGTAAACCATACCACTTGGCTTCTATTGCATATAGGGTTATTCAAAGTAAGGTTGGGGGTCTCTAAATAATGTAATCCATCTTATTTAATAAGAATCATAAAGATACTTTGGGGGTCACACGACCCTTTCCCAGGGGTCGCCTAAGAACATCTGAAAACACATATGCTCCACGGTTATGGAGTAGCAACGAAAATAATTTAATGGCTGTGGGGTAGCCACAACATGAGGAACTGTATTAAATGGTCGCGGCATTAGGAAGGTTGAGAACAACTGATTTACATGGATATTTCTCAAAATGGACAGGCAACATTAACATTTTTTTTAGATACTCATACAGTGTGTTCCCTTATTTCAGGCTTAGTGTGTTGTGTGATAGAATTTTTTAAAAAGCAGCTGAGCTACAGAACCAAAATCTAAAAAAATTAAAAATTTAAAAAAAAGTGTGTAACGTTACTAATATAAACCTTTTCAAAAAGCAGATGAAAAATGTGTAGTGTCACGTAAAGCTGCTGCAGGTGCTGGAGTTGCTGTGTAAATGGCTGGATGCTTGTGGTCAAACAGTTGGTGATGTCGGTGATGTCCAGGCCATTAACAAACGAGGTGTACTGACCAGCAGATGCCCCACTTGTCCCACCTAGGGCTACTCCATTCTTTAACTTTTGCACAGCCTCAAGAATCTCTGTGGCCTGGCTCAGCAGTTCCTGAATTTTAAATGATCTCATCATCAAAATAGAAGTAGGTCCTGTTTTTTTTGTCTTTATTAATGAAGTATTAGTACATCATAATCAATTATGAATTTAAAGTTATAAATAACTAACAGAGGCGACAAGCTCTAATTAAAAAAGGGGAGGTTTCGCTGGACGGGACTCTTAGAAAGAATGCCAAAGGACAGAGATGTGAAGAGGGCAACCCCAAAACACCAACGGAAAATGGCTAAAAGGCAGACCAAGGCTTCAATAGATGGATGATGAGGAAAAATTCTACAGCAGCTGGGAATCTAAGCATGGAAAAGAAAAGCATTACTTAAGTCTGAGTGGAAGGATGTGGTGAGGTAGGGCAAAGCCCTACATGGGCTATAGTGCCACATGGATGGATGGATTGGAGAGAAATCATAATGATATACAACTCTGAAACATTGTGAAAGCTATATGTGTACAACATACTAACCTTTGCAGGTTCATATAAAGTGGTAGTGAAATGTGCTCTATATAACTCTGCCTGACTCAATGTCTTCCCAACTATGGGATGCTCCTGAAGCAGTGGAAGATAGTGTTCACATATCTTTCGCTCAATCTATGCACAAGAAAGAATGACCAGTATATTTTATTCATATCATAAGAACTTAAGAGTTAAGATAGCATACTTCATTTTTAAATAGGCCTACACATGTTCAATTTAAAAAAAATTAGTATAATATCAAAAAGGTTTTAAGAAAAAACAGTTATAAAGGCAATCTAACAAGATTTTCAAATAAAAAATAATTATTATATTTGTTAAAAGGTATTGTTGGCTCATTATTTACAGCAAAAATATGTTTTTTTATGTCAGTATTATGTCAATATAAGTGTAAAGTTTAAGTATTGACCTACTTCTTTCACTCTCTCTCTATGTTTGTGTAGCTGTATGAGTACTGTCAATCTGTGCTCTGTCATTCTCCATGTATCTTCAAGGTCAGTGTTCCAGTTATTCAATTCAGAGTATACGCCTCTCAAATGCTTCCTAAAACCCTCCACCAGTTCTGGGTGGACAGCAGAAATATGGCTGTCTGAGGATGGGTGGTCCAGCAGAAAAAGTGTCTGCTTGCTTTGCACCAGGCACAAAGGTAGGGAAGACTCACTGGGGATAAGTTAAAAATATAAGATATTTATCTAATGGAGTCAGATAAACCAGGGGTCCCCAACCACCAGTCTGCATCCTATTAGGAATTGAGCAGTATGGGGACATGAAGGAAGTGTTTTTTTTCCCCTTAAATCAAAACCTTTGATTCTGTGAATATTGTCTTCCACCAAACCAGTAGCTGGTGAACAAAAGGTTGCAGACCTCTGAAATAAAGTGTGAAGTGGAATCTCTCAGAAATGTAGGCCTACTTTTAAGATAGGAAAGATGGGGTGGGGGTGGGGGCAGACATAATCGTAACAACATTGGAAATGGATGCAGTCCACCCTCTGCTAGTCGGATTTACAGATAAGATTTTGTTGGCTAAAAATAGCATGCTGAAATTGGAAGCTCTGGGCCAACATTGTGATGCAAAACAAGGTACAATTAA
Source organism: Omphiscola glabra (assembly GCA_964017045.1). Classification (NCBI taxonomy): domain Eukaryota; kingdom Metazoa; phylum Mollusca; class Gastropoda; family Lymnaeidae; genus Omphiscola; species Omphiscola glabra. The sequence goes on along the minus strand of OZ024802.1, from coordinate 27,174,163 downwards.
CCATAAAATATTTACAGCTAATGGAAAAAAAATTATAAAAAGGATTTTGTGTTTTCAATATTATAATTCATACAATAAATGAACACTGCTGCTGATGCTGTTCAATTTTAACCTTTTAAGAGCATCTCTGATTATCATTTAGAGGACAAGAAGTAGATTTTGTAGACTATGCAAACACAACATGCCTCCAAAATGGAGAACTGCAACTCTAATCAAGGATTCAGTCATGTGTCTTGTGAGTCATTATGTATTATTTGGATGTGAATGTCTCCTTACGAGATAATAATATGGAACTTTTCCATGAGGTCTGCAAGGAGATGCTGCAGCTGGTTTGAGGTTTGGCCATCTGTCTCATACTCTTGTAAAAGCTCCACTCTATCTTTTACACTGGGCAATTTAGTGAGAAGATGTTGGCAGCTTTCAATGCACTTGATGACAACCTGGCAATGCAGGATGAGATTTAATGAGGTTTTTTTCATTTAAGTGTGACTGAAAAACATTATTAAGTCATGTTACTAAAACATACAAGGACAAATTATGTATTTGATAAAATTTAGTAAGTATTTAGTTTTAAAAATTAATTTTTAAATGAGCTGCAATGATTGAAAAATAATATAATGGACTAATAGGGAACTAAATTCACATATAAATATACAAAACCAGTTGTTCTATTTAAATGAAACTACAATACAGGATCTGTTGCCCTACTGACTCATACATTTTCTTTAAAAACTCAGAATATCTCATAGCATACAGATTATCAATAAGATGTGAAGCAAAGTGGTTTTTTAAAAAAACAAAAGCAAGTATTTTTAAAAATTCTTTCTAAAATACTATAACTCATAATAGTGGTTGTAGTAAATATGTCTACAAAAGACTGTTACAGTTAATTACATTGTAAAAATGCATCCAAGCAAGGTGATTGTACTGCAGGGTGCCATAAAAGTCAAGTGTGAGCTGAGATACATCTATCTGTGTGTGCAGTTCTTGTAGGGTTTTAAACAGCACAACCTTAAAGTTAAAGAGGAAGAAGTTGATTTTTTTCAAATATTTATATCAACATTTTAATTTAAATTACAAATTCGTAAACATTTAAATCTAAATCAATTTATAGATTTTAATCATAATTCTCTTCTATATATTTTTCATAAAATCATTACTCTTCAATAGATTTCTACTCAAAAAATCACATTTATTAAATATCCATTGATAAATAGCAGGATAATGAATGAAAAATACCTTAAATAATGGTATCTTGGGTTTTGTCTTGCTTGGTTTGACACCAAGTAATTTTTTAAGCATGTGAGACTTGCTCTTCTTCTTGGGGCTTAAGAAGTAAACTGTGCTTAAAGTCCCACGGCTTTGGTGCTGATTAGAAGATTGGTAAGAAAAAAGGTAGGCCCTACTTACAGTACTTAATCTATAACTATCTGTTTAAGAATACATAAATTAGGTGATATTATTGTGAACTCATCTAAGCTCAAAAGAGCTCATAATTTCAATTTTTAAAAGTAAAAAATAAACATTTTTAAATTTTATTGGTCTGTGAAAAACAACTAAATGGAACCAGAAAAATATTTTAAAATTACTTCCTAAAGATAAAATAAAATTATAGAAAATGTATATCAATGTTAAGTTATTAAAACAGCTTGAAATAGAAGTCTGAGTGTTTCAAAATAAATCCTATTTTTTCAACTGGTTTATAAAATATACCAGTCAATTTAATTTAATTACCAAAATAATTCTGTACATCTTTTCAATTAACTGCCATTAAATAAAGAATTTTTAAAAATTTTTTTACCTCGACACCTTCTAAAATTTCTACAAGTTGTGTGATAATAGCTGTTGATGCCTGACGCAGATCGGCCAAGCATGCCAGTGGCAAGGTATGATATGCTGCAAGAGGGTTGTCCTTTGAAGACATCAAACATTTGGAAATCTTTGCCAGGTGCAAGAATAAACCAGACAATTTCACTGCACCCCATTGTGTTATATCTAATAACTTTGTTGTCGGGATAGTTAATAAAATGTTTCCGTTGACATCATGACTACCTGATGAAAATTACAGAAGTTAGTAATTTATTTTCCTTATTTTAAAATGTCTTTCCACATTGATTGCTTAACACCTTCCCACATAATTGATTACTTTAATCTTTCCCAAACTTTAAAATAAAGTTTGGCGACCCGAGGATAAGTTTACCACTGCACCTGGGACCAGTGCCAGATTACTAATAATTTTTTTTTTATTTTACCCTAAATGGCCTCATCTTTTAAAATTATTTTTTTTAACTGTGATCAGCCAATGCCAGAAGACACTATAAACTTTTACCATTTAATCATAATTTAGTGCTAGACTTTATATGTTTTTTTTAAATTATGGCTGTTTTATCCAGTTTATTATCTCACGTTGAGTGGACCTGTAATGTAAGGCTTGTAAGTTGTGGACCAGTCCGCAGACCACAACTATGGGAATCAGTTGAGTGGATGACTTCACAAATAGACAACTGCACACAGACAACTGCACTCAAAGTACAATCATAGAAATATTTACTATAGTACTCTAACATAGATTTTTAAAATGTAACAATTTTGGACTTTTTGTCATTTGTGGGATGATATCATTCACTTCAAAATTTTTACAAAATCTTTTCAAATTTTGACTCATCATAAGCCAGCGGTTCTCAACATGTGGGTCGCGACCCCTTTGGGGGGGGGGGGTCTAATGACCCTTTCACAGGGGTCGCTTAAAACCATTGGAAACACACATATAATCTACAGTTATGAAGTAGCAACGAAAATAATTTTGTGGTTGGGGGGTTGCAACAACATGAGGAACTGTATTAATAAAGGGTCGCGGCATTAGGCGTAGGAAGTTTAAGACTTAAGAACCACTGTCATATGCATAGGTGATGCCGTTGCTATAATTATCAGTGAATCTTTTATTTAACAACATTTATTTTTAATGGATTTTTAGTTTCATAAAATTTGCGCTGGCTAAAGCATAATTTAAATTATTGGATTACAACTTACTAAATATCCAAGCATCGACGTCGACAGTATTGTCACATGACTATTTTTTAAAAATTTACTTTTTTTTTTTTTTTTATAATATTCAGGTAATTAGACTAACTTAATAATATGAATACGGATTAGCAAGGGTACCAAATAGTTTTTATTAAACTTTAAATATGAGCCTAAAATATTTTATTATAATTTTTAAATTATTGTTAAATTTTTCTAGAACAAGATTTTTAAATATATAAATATATATATATATATATAACATATTTTTGCCCTTCAATTGGAAAATTATAATAACATTAGTAGAGAGAAATTGCATTTTTTAATTATTTTTTTTTTGAGTCACAATTTATTTATTTAGGTATTAAAAGGGATGTCCACGATTTTTTTTAAAGCTTGAACTAGGTGAACATTAACTACCAAGACCTTGACTTACTTAAAAACAACCCCATTTGCAGTCACTGGCCATTACCGTTATTAATTATATTAATATAATATTAGTATACCTAATAATAAGGATTATTTATATTTCCAAAACTTGTCTTTTAAAAAAGGCTAATAATAATAATAAGATTGATTAAAGTCTATATTATCAATGATTTTAAACATGCATTATTAGGCGTTAGGCCCAATCAGAAAAATAGGCTAATGCCACTAATGCTAAGAGATATCACCATGACGTCATTTGCGTATTTTGTCCCTGGTTCCGATACCGATAGGGTCAAAACCCTGGTTCTGATAGGGTCAAAAGCCAGGTTAGGGATACGTTTTGCGGTTCAGGTTAGGTCTAGATTTAGGGTTCAGGTTAGGACTTAGGTTTAGGGATAAATTTAGGACATATGTTCGCGACAATCAAGATGGCGACCATGGTAAAAAAAAAACGAGGTGATATCTCTTCACATTTACCGAAAAATCTTTAAAATATATTTATTGACACACAGTTCGCGGCTTCGATTCGTCAGGTCTCGTCTTCAAATTTTTTAATAATTTAGCCGATTTAGGGTCAAATTAACTTTTTTTAGGGGGTGGGGGGAGGTCCTCATTGTCATAGGTAACTAATAGTATTTTCATAAATAAAATGTCACAGAGCCCATTTTAGCCCCCAGCCCGGGGGTCTGGCATTAAGGGACATAATTAATATGTCCCCCCCCCCTTAGCAACGCCCCCCTAGCACATGTAATTACATTGTTAACATAAATGTAATTATTTTTTTTTAATTCACGCACATGGTAATAAGATAATCTTAATCACACAAATCTCTTTCCATCATTTTTTTTTGGTCGGGTCACATTTATTCATGTTGTAGGCTGGTGGTCGTGACTAATTAGGCTATTCATAATAATAAGCCAATAATCATGATTATTACTATTAATAATTAGTTCTAGAACGATGGATCTATTTACGCACTATAATTTAATGTTTTGATTTATAAAAAAATAAGGGTGCTATAATTAATTTTTAAAAGCGCACATGATAAGTAAATAAAAAACAAAACAACGTACGGTATTATTGTTTACAATAAGACATTTCATTTATTTCAACAATTCCTAGCTTACCTGTCAAAATTACAATGCCACTCTCGATGGCGTCATCTTTTTCATTCTCGTCAAGCATCGCCGACAATACGTGACTGTCATGTGACTCGAATATAGAAACTGTATTTCAAATTTCATCGCTCGCTTGCCTTTGCAGTCTTGCTCTTTGCCATATTGATGTAGCTGTAACGATGTCACCTATCTTGAAAACCATTACTTTTTTTTCTTTTTCGTTCCATAAGCTATTCAACCTAAACTGAGAATATTCCGACACAGTTCATTCTTAATTGAATTCTTTTTTTATTTACTGTCTATAGCAAGTTTATCAACTGAAATAACGATTAAGGAGACTATCAGTTTCCCAGGATATAGTAATAGGCCTATAAATTATAATTTTAAAAAATGGTTATTTGTTTTATAATCATCTCCGCTGACTTCGGCCCACAGTTCACCATAAAAATTAGCCCTCGCCTTATCATTGTTAATGTTTAAAAACTGACTTACTTATTTCTTTTTGACACAAGGTAGTATATATATATATATATATATATATATATATATATATTAACGTCACAGAAATTGGTGAATTATATAAAAATAGAGGCTTACTTGGCAAATTCGCCCCCATTCCCAAGCATATACCCCCCCCCCCCAACCTCCGGGGCCTTTTGTTTTTCCAGGAACGTCCACAAGAATTACAAATTAAAGGGTTTTTTTTCCCCGAGGTGGAGGGAGTCAATTATTTTCACCGAAATTTATGTAAGAACACTTGTTATGAAGATAGGCATAGAAAGATATACTTGTGTAAATTCCGCGTGTTGTGGTGAAGCTCCCCCCACACATACTCACCTTTTAAATGTACCTTATCATGAACCAATTTCTCTGTCATTCAATAGGCTCAGGATAAACCAAGACATATTTTTTAAAAAAATTGGTGTAAATTCTGTGTGTGTGGTGGGGAATGAACACTCCCCTTTTAAATCCGCCGTGTCCAGGACCCCATCATGGCACTGTCATTCAACTATTTCTGGATACACCGAGGCAGTGTTATAATGATAAAATACAGAACTCCACCACCGGTGTGCGGAGACAAAAATTCATCCAAGGAATGAAAAACAAGTGAAGAATGTAATGGTTTTTTAAAAATAAAAGGCAGTCAAATAGTACAGCTGCATGTTTGAATTTGGCGTGTCACCACCTCATTGGGTAGGAAGTGACCAGTGAACTATCTCAGGAGCTTTGACCGTACGCTTTTCCCGCATGAACTTCCACTACCCGTTAGGAGATATAATTTTGCGGTTTAAACCATTTTGATAAACGTTTTCTCACCGTAAATGAAAACAGCCCCAACTTAAACTAAGCATTATCCTCTCAAGACTGAGTTAACTGAGACCTTTCCCCTGATTGGTTAGTTGAGGCAGCCAGAACACGGGTTTATCGTGCGACATTTTAAAACAAAATTGTATTATTGAATTTATTGTTTACAGTTTATTAATTTTGTTCTGCCTGTTTTGTTTCTGGGATTGAAATACAATAAGGTAATTTGAAACATGAATGTCATATGGACCTAATTTAGTGGTCGCTGCTTTTGTTTTTATCAAAAAGTCTATTTTAATTGTGTTTTTTTACTATAGGAATCTTTTTTAAAAATTAAATTTAAATCAGTATGCATGCCAGATTTTTAAAAATTAATTATAACATTACATTTTAAAATGGATAAAAGAAAAAGGGGGGGGGGTAATTTTTCTACCACTGAAATCAAAACAAATAAAAAATAGCGAGCACCATTGGTTAAAGTGTGTGTTGGGGGTTGGGGTATCATTTTGATGGTACGGCAGCTTGGTCAGCGCATTTCTAATATTAATTATGGCAAGGTGAAAGGTCAACAGTTGTCAAATGTCATCTGTGGTGACCGCTCCTCTCAGACCATTTTTCAGTTACATCTATGAGACATGGTGGATAATGTCCCTATACCGACTCACTTGCCCCCACCTTAGGCCGACTCTTGGTTGTTATCAGCACAGCAGCTGTCCCAACACTTGACGCATAGGGGCCACTAACTGCTCATATTACTTGCACATGGCACCAATGAGGGCGTCATAACAACATATGCACCATCAGAATGGTGTGGTGTGCGACTATTTCTTTAAGCGGAGGAATAAAGAACAACACCAAGAGCTTTAAACAAACAACATCATGAGCAACAAACCACAAAGGAGCAATAAACAACAGAAGGAGTAATAAACAACACCAGGAGCAATAAACAAACACAAGGAGTAATAAACAACACCTGGGGCAATAAAAAACGCCATGAGCAATAAACAACACCAAGAGCAATAAACAACACCAGGAGCAATAAACAACACCTGGGGCAATAAAACAACACCATGAGCAATAAAAAAACACCTGCAGCTGTAAACAACACCATGAGCAATAAAAAAAACGCCATGAGCAATAAACAACACCATGAGCAATAAATAACACCAGGAGCAACAAACAACACCTGGAGCAATAAACAACACCAGGAGCAACAAGAGTAAAAAAAAAAACACCACCACCAGATCTCAATGGTTAAAACGAGATCACACTTTAAATAACACATGTATATATATTTCAAACTGCTGCTCGACAACTGAGTTAAAAATACCATATTTCAACAGTTGTAATTGTTTTTAACGTAGGGCTCATTATTATTAAAAACAACTAAAGACGCCATTTGTAAGAGACCGCGTGAGCGTTAGAAACAAACACACAGACGATGCAATAAGCACTGTTTCGCAAGGAAACAACAGACCCTATGCCGTACGGTCAAAAAATCTATATATAGGCACTGGCGTAGTGAGGGGGGGCATCATGCCCCGGGCGCTACTCACAAAGGGGCGCCAAATGGTATGTTTTACTATAATATTGTATGGTTTTCGAATAGGGGGGGGGGGCGCTAAAAAGGTATTGGGGGCTCTAAAAAGGTATTGTGCTCCGGGCGCGAGTTAAGCTCGCTACGCCACTGTATATAGGTCATCGTCATGCTACGCATGGTCCATCTCTTCAAGAGAAGAGTGTAACCCTCTGCATCTTTATGGAATACGAGTTGACTTTTTAACAAAAATTAAAAACAGCAACGGGTATATTTACAAGTAACAGGATCAAAGTTTGCACGCGCAGTGGGCGCAACCAGAGGCGTCTATCCCCCCCCCCCCTTCCACGCCCAAGACCTTGGACTTGGTAATTTCTTTTTACGGTGGGTCATGAGTTCACTTTCAATATTAGCGTATCCGGAAATTTGAACTAAATTTTGTCGACGGAAGTTTGGTCGAATTTTATTTTCAGTTCAAACGATAAAATTTTGCGTCAAATTTCTTTTTGAACGCATTATTTTGTTAAAATATATAACGAGATGTACCTCTCCCACCCAACTCAGATTGGAAGCAGCTGCTACCCCCCCCCCCCCCCACTCTGTGTAGACGCCCCTGAGCTTAACTGTTCCTGGGGATCGAGGCCATGCTAAAGGTGGGCGAAGAGGGCACTCAGACTTTGTGAAACATTCAGAAAGTGGGGGGGGGGGGGCAAAAATCGTCTTTAGATAGGACATTAATGGTGAATTAAACGGTAAAATCTCAAGCACTTTACAAAGACGAGTGCGAGGGGCGCCAAAATCGCATTTAACTGGTCCGCCCCGACCCTCCTGGTGACAATAATCTTAATAATTTTATTGAGACATATCCATTTAATCTATGATTTAAAAGCCTGAAAATAGAGCCCCTCAGTATATATATATGAAATTGTTAAGATTATTTTTTTCCTATATCAACTTTGCCGTCTATGGTTACTAATGGTTATAAAGTTAACATTTAAACAACAAGTGGGTTCAAACTCTCATAGGGGCCGCTTGAGATGAGAGTACAGATTCTTTATAAATATTGTCTTAATGTACACATCTTTAGCGCCATCGTATTGTGTGGCTAATTACTGCTAAGACTTGAATTATAAAAACAATATATTTTATTCTGATCAAAACGATTATTGATGGCATACCTGCCTCACACTAACACTCCGTTTTTTATCACAAACATACCTGAATATAGGCTCAATATTGGCCTACTTTATTCACAGAAGACCCTCTTAACTGTGGTAGAAAATCAACACAAATATATAAAGCAGCCTTCTATTAAAAAAAAGAAAAGAAATATTCCAAAAAAAAAACAGCGACGAATGTATCCAGTGCATAGACACGAAGTTACTGCAATGACATAAAAATACTAACACTAACACAGTCCAGCCAGGGAGACAACAGGCACAAGACGCACGGCTTCGCTACAACCACAAGCCAACACACGATACTCATTCGTACACGACCCAACAACGGTAACAGATGGTCGGCCCGGTTAAACTCGGCCAAACTCCAATAAACAGTGGTGTAATATACCGCATCTGCCCACACCCCCCCCTAACCAAAACACACCCTGTTCATAAATGAATCAATGTATATTTATAGCCTAGCATTAAAAAAAACAAAAAGCAGATTGTGTTACTACGGTGATCAGTGTCATGTAGTAGACTGCTTTCCCCACTAATCCAACAAGTTGCAGGTTCAGGTGGGCACCTCGTCACGTGCGTATAGATGTCATTTTCTAATTAATTAACAGTTTGCAGTGGCGTAGCGAGCTTAACTCGCGCCCGGGGCGCAATACCTTTTTAGCGCCCCCAATACCTTTTTAGCGCCCCCCCCCTATTCGAAAACCATACAATATTATAGTAAAATATACCATTTGGTGTCCCTTTGTGAGTAGCGCCCGGGGCATGATGCCCCCTTGCCCCCCCTCACTACGCCACTGACAATTTGTATACGATTTAAATGCCACGGTGATTTTTTCCCCCGTAAATGATACAGTTTAACAACATTGATGGGATGAAGTCATTTCAGAAATATCTTATTTGTAAAACGTAACTTCAACATTTACCAAACATTTGCTTAAAAAAAAAAAAATTAAAAAAAATTAAAATCGCCTCTCACCGATTTTCCAAAACTGTTCGTGTAATTTTTGTGTGCTGCGACTCTCGTTTTCACCCAACTCCCTAATTATAGTCGTGTTTAAATGTTTGGCACATGTCCACCTACAAGAGACGATGGTGTATATTATCCTCTGGAAGCTACAACAAAATCACGGGGAAATTGGAGAATCAACTATCAAAACTATCATCTTCAAAAGAAACATCAAATAAACGGTACCAGTGGCGTCGCGAGAGTTGATGGAATTTTCATTGAGTAGGATTTCATACCGCCTATGGGGCTATATCTCCGGAATTTTTAATTATTTTTTTGGAGTTGAGGTTTGGGGGGGGGGGGGGTTCTCTCGTAGCCTTTAAACATTTGTATATTCGTATACAGTCGCAAGGCAGCGGGAGGTTTGCAATCTTAGTTTTTCTTTATCAGTGGCGTATAAAATGGAGGCAGTTCCCCCCCCCCCCCCCCAGGTGGAAAATGTTCGGCCAACTACAGAGGAAGTTTTTGCGTGGAAGGGGTAGAAAAAAAATCTTGGTCCATCCGGGGTGACAGTAACCTTAGCTACGCCATTGTTCATTCTCTTAGACCAGTGGTCGACAAATCGCGACTCGCCAGCCGCATACAGCTCTTTAGCGACCTGAGTGACCTGAGTGCGGCTGGGCCAGTCGGCCACAAATCGTTTTTGACTCCGAAAAATCATGGTTCCTGGAAGGTTCTTGAAAAGAAATTTGGCTCTCAAAAATGTTTTAAATCGTCTTGCTGCTGATTTTTTGGCTCTTTTACACACACACACATATATATATATATATATATATATATATAATATATGCCTATATATATATATATATATATTAAAGCCGCATGGAGCCGACAGTCTATCTGCCTTCCTTCCTACTCCAGTGACTCAGTGACAATGGCTGCGACTCTGAAGCCATGCTCAAGACTCCAATTTCTCGTGCAGTTCGGTTATTTACTTACGAAGAATAGAGAATTCTTGTGGGCTCTCTATATATTACAATGCAGTGACGCCAGGTGTTTCAATAACAGTAACCGACCGAAGTGGCATATCGATCGATGGTTGGCGAGTGTAGAAATAAAGTAGCCCCTATAGTTTTAAAAAGAAAATTCTTCAGGCCGTTAAATCGTTGAATGGTTAGATGGGTTGTAGAGTCAGTGTAGTAAGAAATTACAAAAGAATGTTTAAGCCTAGTATTTCTGCGAAAATAACTGGGTCATTTGATTAGGGGGGGGGGGCAAGAAGTGGCGTGGGAAAGGGTGCGGCTAATACGTAACTTTTTTCTTTATATGAAGGGGCACCAATTTCCGATAACCGGAGAGGGTAAGGCGAAAGGGTTTATTTATGGGTTTAACTATAACATTATATAAATGATGTATGTGTCTAGTGGCGTAGCGAGCTTAACTCGCGCCCTGGGCACAATACCTTTTTAGCGCCCCCCTATTCGAAAACCATACAATATTATAGTAAAATATATCATTTGGCGCCCCATTGTGAGTAGCGCCCGGGGCATGATGCCCCCCCCCCCTTGCTCCCCTCACTACGCCACTGTATGTGTCAGTTGGAGGCACATTTATAAAAGGTCACCCAAAACTACATTTAGTCAAAATACGCCACTGCGAATCACACTATATGATAGTTTATGCTTATTGAAAATTCAATGCATTTAACAATCAGCGAAATTTGTGCTCTTGTTTCTTGATAATAGACAGAGGAAGAGTTTTTTGAATTCTTACAACAGTGGTTTAAAATATTAAATTTTTTTGTTAAAAAGTAATGCCTAGAACAAATTGTGATGCCATGTTCAACGCAATTTGAGCAACCTTACTGACAGCTCTGATTCAATTAATTTCTTAAAATGTTCAAATTGTGAATAATAGCTTCTGATATGTTTAGGCCCTAACATTGCAATCTGATTCACAATTGCTTAAATATTTGCCAAATCTAGGTAAGATGAACATGCAAAAGCCACAGAGACTTTTTTGAACACTACAGTGTTATCATTGATGCCCTTAGTTATATATACTGTAATGTTATTTGAATTTTTTTTTTTTAAACTATGATCTTTTTCGAAAAATAGAAGAATTGAGATTTGAAGTTTATTATGGGCCTACACTTTGATGTAGGTTTATTTTCATAAAGTCAGCAAAACTAGCCTATTAATAATAAATCAAAATTATAATCGAGTAGTATGTCTTGAGTAACTAACTTTTAACATTTTATTTAAGTTAAAAAAAGATGCACTATTGAAGAAGATTTTTATGAACTTGAACGACACAATTTGTTCTCGTTATTTATTTAATATACATCCTGAAACAAACGTTTATATTCTCCTTCTTCCGCCCGCTTCTCTCGGCAAGACTTTACGGGGACTGTTGATTCTTTTACAGGGGTCTGGGTGTGTGGGAGGCAGTTTTAATTTTAAGGGTTGCAGGAGGACCCAGACAATAAATTAGGTTTATTAGCATTTTCAATCATGGGGCTAAAGAAAATGTGTTTGAATCGAGATGGGGTGCGTGAAATGTTTTGAAATCAAGAGGCAAGAAGGGTGGGGCGCTAAAAAATGGTAATGTTAGGTTGTTTTTTTAATCAGCCAGTCAGTATTATTATATAAAGCATATTAATATTTGAATCGTGCCAGAATCCTTTTCTAATTTTTAAAAAGGTTTTTATTTGAAAAACAGTTTGAATTTTTTCCTCTTAGGATAACTATAAATATTTATTATTAATGTTACTTTCGTCAAAGTAATTTAATATCATTATGAAACTTAAAATGCTCAATTATTTTATTTTGTATAAATCTATTGGAAATGACTACCGTGATAATCTTGAGAGTTTATCTTTTTAAAATTCTGATTACTATTTTTAAAATCAACCATTGCTGCCTTATCAACCAATGAGAATTATGGAAACATTCTGGACCAATCGCATCCTTGTATTTTCAACATTTCGGTGCTACTAAATTTGAATCACAGGCTCTCGGGGAACAGCAGGCGAAATTCCTGAAACATAAATCTATGTTGTCGATTCTTATTTTGTTGAATGATGGCAAGTACAAGTGTTAAAGATGATCCTCGCCCCAAGGACTGTATACCTGAGGTTCTCAACGATCCTGGAACTGGAAAACGATATTTACGAGGACGTTTCTTGGGAAAGGTGAAAATTAACGTGTCCAAACTTGTCACTGTAGTTAGTGATTTTAAATTGGGAAATCCTCAGACTCATTCCAATCCATTGTCACTGTCAAGCGTTTTCATATTGTGTTTTCATCTGGACGGTGGATTAGATTTTAATAAACTTTATATAACTACATATTTTTTTCACACAATAATCGGCTGGTACATGACTGTTCGTAGGCTTAGAGTAGACTATTATAGAACTTAGACTTGGGCCCATCTTCCACCATCTTGTTTTCATTCAAATGAAATTGAAGACAAACATGGATGAAATATTAGTTAAAAAGATTATAATTGCCAAAAATAATAAAATAAAATATTACAAGTCTGCATTATTTAAAAATATCAGTAAGTTGTTTAGCGTAAATTTTGAATTAAAAATTACATTACACTAACTTCACAAACATAAATAATCATATTATAATTAATATAAACCTATAATTTATAGATCTAAACTTACTAGCTTTTGTAGTTTTCAGCTATGATTTTTTTGAAGTGCAGTTTTTGTTTGTCCGTTTAAAAAACAAAGTGCTATGTGCTGCACCTCCACATTTTGTGACCCAGTTCTGTTGTTTTCATTTCAATTCAATTGCATGGCACGGCACTCCTGTGACTCCTGCTGTTGCTACTTAACCTTTACTTAAAAATAGTAAAATTGGGTGGGCCTAGACTTACTTACTTGTCAAATTATGTTTTCAATTAAAATATTTATAAAAATGAGTGGGATAATTCTGGATAGCTTAAATTTTATAGTGTTCAGGTTGCTTAATCAGTTGGTAGGGAAGTTGAAAACCACTTCAGAATGTTACTGATTAATGGCCATAAGAATTAAGAGCAAAGTGTATCAGTATCATTTTTTAAACTAGCATTATAAATGCAACATTAAAAAGCATGAAGTTGAAGGCAATGTAGTCTAATTATTCTGATTAATCCTTGTAGGCTGATAGTATTTTTTGAAATTGTCACTGGTAGGGCCATTATAATGCAGTGATTTACAAACTTTTTCATGGCCTGGTTATTTTTATATTTATGCCAGTTATGTCTTCATGACCAAGTAAAATGTTAGCCGGTAATTGCTTAGAGATATTACCGCATATCGCCATCTTGGTTGCAGCGACCCGTGAATTTATGTAAATTTATCCCTAAATCTATCCCTAAACTTAACAACTAACCTGGGTTTTGACCCTATCGGAACCAGGGTTTTGACCCTATTGGAACCAGGGTTTTGACCCTATCGGAACCAGGGACAAAACACGCAAATGACGTCATGGTGAAATCTCTCAGCATTAGCCTGTTAGCTCCCTAATCCATATTCTGGCCGTAAAATGTTAATCATGTTCTGGCCTAAGTTAGCATAAAAGGTTTTGAATTTCCATACATTTTTTACACATACAAATTTAGAAAAAAGTATTTTCTCTAAGTTGCAGATTAAAAAAACAAAATCTTAGAAATAATATTCAAGTGCCTTTGTGTGGAATACTCAGCTTTGAACAATGACAGCAGAACTTACACCTCATTAGTCCTTAATAATTAGGGCCTATTTTAAGCTAAGTAGTATTATTTTAGGGTTTCATAGCAAGGTAGGTATTCATATTTTTCCGTGATCCAGTATTTTTGGAAAAGCTGGCATAAATGGCATAATGTTAAAGTTAAAGGTGCAGAGGAAAACTATGACATTTTAAAAAAAATTATGATTTACTTAATGCAGATATAACTGTATTTACTGCGGACAGTAAGTGCGAAATACGTGTTATTATTTTTAAAAGAGCATTAAAATAGAAAAAATAAACTCATCCTTGGCAAATTAAAACTCCAATCTTCCTGTGTTGTCCACCGTTTCCATTAAAAATTTAATAGTAGCCTCCCTAGCTCATTATATATATATTTTACTACCCAACACAATGGCTTACTAATATTTCAAATAATCAAAGCCAATATCTATAATAAAATATAAGGTCTCGTTTAAGTCTACTGTATAATGTGATAATTAGCTGCTATTTTCGTCTTAGTCTTACTTTGTCAAGTTTGTCTTTAGACTTACTTGCACGTTGCGACCTAGAAATGATGAAATGATATTAAGAAACGGCTGAGATTTGGTTGGGCAACTGAGACTTTACCAGGGAAGGATCTACCCCAAGTAGTTAGTGGGTCTTGCCACCAATCTGAGTACTGAGAGATACAATAAAATTGCAATGCTCATTCCGCATTGTGCTTTCAGCCAATTAGTCAGTTTTTGATTGATTTGCATAGGTTTTAGGCCAAATATATTTTGTCGATTTCACACTCTTAGTTCCTCGAAGGCATTTGTACCTACATTCCCTTGTATTTCAAATCAATTTTGCACTTAGCTTTAGGTTAGGGCATGTTTATTTAAGGCTTGAAAAAAAACAAAGAAAAGAAGTCTTTAAATGTCAAAATCTGTGTAAAATAAATAAAATCTGTGTGAAGAACTATCATTCGTTGATATTTGTTAACATGTCTTTGAGCAAGACTTTTCACTATTTTATTTTATAAAATTACAGCACAAAATTAAAATAATAGAATTGGGTCGCAAAATGTGAGGTGCAGTCCATGTTTAGGACAAACGATATCACAATTTAAAAATTCCGAGCTCAAAAACTACAAAAATAAAAAAAATTCAGTTTCATTTTTGAACAGCAGTTATTCCTTAGCTTATAACTACTATTAAAATGTTTTTAATTATATTTTAATTATATTTTTTAAAAATTCAAGTTGCATAGGCTTGGGCCAATGTGAGTATAAGGAAGGCAGAATTTTTCTCTACCCACCAATTATGCTTAGAGAGGTTCTCACCCTACACATCTCCTGCTTTAATACAATACAGCCTATGTCTGAGTTTTAGTTTTGTTTAAATAATTAATGCACATTACTTATGCACATAATTTCCTCTTTACATTTTGTAGCCCATTGGCAGATTCTTGAAAATAGGCCTGCCACAGAAGATATTTCATCCAATATAAATGTAGCTATTTGTAACATGTAGTGAGGCATTCCTTGCTTAATTATATTTTTTTCTCTACAGGGTGGATTTGCAAAATGTTACGAATTGACAGATATGGATACAAAAGAAATCTGGGCTGGAAAAATTGTTCCAAAATCATTACTTGTAAAACAGCATCAGAAGGACAAGGTCAGTTAGCGTTTAAAAAAATTTATTGAATGACACTTTTGATTTAGCCTGGGCCTATACCTTAGTATTTTTTTCCTTTGTTAGAAAGAGAGATTACATTTTTTAAAATTATTTTTCTTAACAACATGCTCATACTCCTTTAGTCCTACATTTGATAACATAAAGTAAGGATGTTAAAGTTAAATGATAATCAGAATTGTGGATTATCAGTTTTTATTTGTTGTCTACAAAACAATGTTCAATAAAAACAAAATTTGAACAAAAAGCGTGATTAATTAAAAATAAGGAATTAAGTGATCTATTTAAATTTAAAATATTGAATTACTGATGCCTGTTTCCGATGACATTACCAATATGTTTCTAAGATTACTAATTTTACTTATAGAAAATTATATAAAAGTAAACTTAAACCTGAAGAAAGGCTTTACTTGTATCACTGTTTAATTTTGAGGTCAACTTTCATTTTAAGCTTGTTTTCTTTTTGTCTTTTTTTTTTGCTAGTAGAAGTTTGCGTATTGTATTGTCTTTTTCCAAATTTAAAGCATTGCATATCTTCTTAGTATTTTCCTAACCAAAACGTGATTATTAATAATTTTGATGAGAATGAGAGGCTCTTGATTGTTTTTGTGGGTTTTTTCTCTATCAAATAATTTTAATGTCCCATTTTTAATATCAGAAGAGTAAACTTTTTTTTGATTGCCTAATTTTAAATTAGGAGGTTAAACATCATGTGGAGAGAGGTCCTTAATTTTAATGGGGTTAGATTATGATAGTGTGATCTCAGTCAAATGTGTTCGTCAAATGTTTCTTAGTGTATTTTGCTATTACACTAATATTCCTTAAAAATTTGTTTCATTATATCATCCCCACACTCAGAATACTGTCGATAATACCATAATTCAAAATTGGTGGATGTGAGGTAGTATGACAACACTTTTTAGAAGGAGGGCCATTTTTATAAGCAGATTGTAAAAAAATGATAGCTTTGAGATTTGCATTGAGAGCAGGGATGGATGTGTGTATGATAGCTTTTTGTCTTGAAAGTACTAAAGCTCACGAGGTGTCAAGTTATTATATATGACTGATGTATATTCACGGGCAATACATAGTAAAATTGAAGTAAAAATGTATCCCATAATGGCAGCATGTTTCAATTCAAGGTTAGACAAGGGATGGGCTTAAATGAGACAAATGATTTTTCTTATAAGGGGAGGTGTGTTTATAGCATATCTCTACATTTGTTTGATGGAAATTCGTTTGAAATGAAATTTTTTTATTTAGAAAAAATTCCTTTCGATATAAACTTTTGTCCAAACATATTTCTGATAATTGTATTAAAGACTTTAAAGAGCTGAATTATTAATTGGTGGCATTACAGCAAAAATTATCAAAGCAGAACATTAGTAGCATTTGAATGAACAGCTTGTGCAGCACTATATACTTCCAAAATGAAATGTCTTTTGACGGTGCTAAATAAAAAAAATTGTAAAATCCTTTCTTTGTTTTTCAAGCGTAATAAGAGTCCAATTTGGCCAGTTTAGTAAACCGTACAACGTGAAATGAAAACCTGTACACCTGTTTCAAATTTTAAAAATCTAAAACAAAGTGTAAAAATTCCAAGTTCCACTGCCTGTCCTTAGATAAATAAGTAGACAACTGTCTGAAAATAGACATCCTTAATGTCTTGAACCTGTTGATAGTAAATCGCAGAAATTTCCATCTGATGGTTTGACTCTCATATTTGGTTCAATTTATTAGGTGGAAATAATATCCACCTACAGATTATTATAATGTACTTCATGCTTCCATTTTACAAATGTTTCAGATGGCACAGGAGATCTCAATTCACAGGAGCATATCTCACAGACACATTGTTACATTTCGGAGTTTTTTTGAAGACAGTGAAAATGTATATATTCTTCTTGAGTTGTGCCGTAGGCGGGTGAGTAAAGCAGAGGAATAGCTTATTTTATGTGTCATGTCAGGCTTGTTTTATCTATGATGTGTCTCTCCTTAAATTAAAAAAAAAAAAAGTTCCCTATACTTGATCAAACTTAAAATAAATCGTGTCATGTTTTGTACAAATTATGCATTTATTAAAATGCGGTAACTATATTTAAATCTTTATGTTCTTTAAGTCTTTAATGGAGCTGCACAAAAGGAGAAAAGCAGTGACTGAACCAGAAGCCCGTTATTTTATTAGACAAATAGTAGAGGCATGCCAGTATCTCCACAACAACAAGGTCATTCACCGAGATCTGAAACTTGGAAATCTGTTTATTGATGATGAAATGGAGATTAAAATTGGAGACTTTGGTCTTGCCACCAAGTTGGATTATGAAGGAGAAAGGAAAAAGTACAAATACATATTTTAATTTCCTTTGTGTTGATTGTTTTGTGTGTGTGTTGCAGCAATTTTACTTCATTTCTGAAAGTTGCAACTAAATGTGTCATTCAGTGGTTCTGACAGATGCGTCCCGACACATAGCGAGGCTCTTAATTTTTATTTAAAAATATCAACGAAATCTATTCTTTTGTAATTTCTTGTTATTTGTTCAATGTTAATGTTATATTTTTTTATTCATTTCTGGATTGCAATCATCCTTAATTCATTTATATTAATTAATATTTTGTGGCTTAAAAATATTTTACAAATGCGTAGTACTTGTAAAACAGAATATAACTTTCCTTTCCCAGGAAGATAAATTGAGTATTGAAGTAGCACTGCCGTTGGGAATGAGTTAATAAGTGAAAAATATTGTTTTGTCAGTGCATATAGCTTTCGAGTTACAGCAATTCTTCGGTTATTATTACCACAATTTCATTCATTTTCAGTCATTTTTATTTTTTAAAATATGAAATGTAAAAAAAAATATATCTTTTTAAAATCATTTTTGTTTTGTTTCCAGGACTTTATGTGGCACTCCCAACTATATTGCCCCTGAAGTGCTTGGGAAAAAAGGACACAGCTTTGAGGTTGATGTATGGTCCCTAGGATGCATTCTGTACGTTATTTTGTTTGTAAAACAATGTTAAAAGTTAAACTTAATATTTATTGAATTTCAAGATAAAAAAAGAGTGAGTAAATTATTATAGTGGAATAAGTTGATTCATAATCCATTGTTGGCCCCCTCTTTGCAGGTCTCTAAACATTGGGGGGAGGAGGGGAATGATCCAGGTTCCGTAAAGTTTGGGAAAAGTAGCTAAAATGTCAGTAAAAGATCTCAAGGAAATCCTGGCTATTATGTATTTATTGCATATACTTTAGTGGGATAAACAATTTTGTATGTATTATATCCACCTTTTACTGTAATTTTAGAATCGGAAATTACTAAAGTACAGAACCCAATTTGTCAATTAAAAAAATGGCACTTCAATCATTTGGTAACCAATGACAGCTTAACCAGTTAATGATTTTTTATAGCAAGTTGGAATAAATTTTACAAAGCACTAACCAGCTATTTTATATCAAGAAAAAGCTACCCCTTGTTTCTGTATATTTAGAACCGGAAATTCAAAACTGGTCGATAGGCATGTGTCATTAATATTACAATTGTTAAATTCTTAAAATTTTGCTTTGAGTTGGAGTGTCAGAAACGTCCAGTATTGTAAATTGTATATCTTTTACTAAAAAAAAGCATAGCCCAGGGCTTTTCAACTAATGAAAAATTAGCACTAGCTAAGCTATAAAATAAAATCAACATTTATATAAAAAACAAGATATGGGAACACCCCTTATTATTATTTTGAAAACAGAATGATAGGAACTGTTAAGGACTCATTTTCACCAAGATGGCGGAGGCCTTGGTTTTTCTAAATCCAACCATAGGAAACTGAAAAATCTTTAGAATATAATAACTAGGTCTTTGAATTTTAAAAAAAGGAAATGATTGGGAAAAGTTTGAAAATTCCAGACCTTGAAGTTTGTATGAACCTGATAATCAGGGTTATGAAATATTCTTATGTCCCCATATTTTTTTATTTTTTTTATAGCTTCACATTGCTGGTTGGTAAACCTCCCTTTGAAACATCATGCTTGAAGGACACATATATGCGTATAAAGAAGAATGAATATCATGTACCATCTAAAGTCAGTCCAGCAGCTAAAAATTTGATTAACCGCTTGTTACGAAGTAATCCCACAGACAGACCAAATATGGACCAAATCATGGAGGACCCATTCTTCTCCTCAGGTAATACTTTAGCCATCTTCACGAGAGACATGATTGTTTTGTAACATTAAAATGATTCTAGGCCATTAGTCAATCTTTAGGCTACTCCCCCTTTATATTAAAAATTATGTATTTGGGCAAAAATGTATATTTATTACTCTAGTATTTGGATTTTACATCTGATTATTGCATTTGTGCAATTATTCATATTTCATCAGGGTATCTCCCACCTCGCCTGCCCACCTCTTGTTTGACCATGGTGCCCAGATTCGATACATTGATTAAACAACCATTGGAGAGTGCTGATATGGCTGTACTTGCTTCAGGGTTATCCAGAAAACCACTTCAGAATGTCAATGGTACACTTCTTTAGAAAGTCTTTCTTATTCTCTCCTCCCCCACCCCAATGTGTCTTTTAGCCATGGTAAATGTGATCTATACCTGCAATAGAATTATAAATTATTTATGTTAATCTGAACTAATCCTGAACATTACTCACTAAACAAGGTTAATACAGAAATTCCAATAATGTTTAATGAAATTATTTCAGATGGTCAGACAAGACCGTATTCAGCAGACCCAACCAAGAGGGATGGAGTTGGGAAACAAGCTGGTGGTGGTGGTGAGCCTGACCTTGACTCTAGACCAGATACTGGAAGAAAAAGTAACTAAATTCTACCATTGAATTTTACTTGAAAGTTGTTTATTTTAAAGAAATATATAAATTTTTATGTCTCATCTTTTAATCCTCAAATGAATATACATAAATCAAGGGGGATGTGGGGTACTTTGGGATCATTCTCTCTTTACATGGATTATTTATTTGATAACAGGTGATGATGAGCCCAGAGATTACTATCTCTCTGAATTATGTGGGCAGCTGTCTGCTGTAATTGCAGCTAAGCCTGGAGAGAAACTCAACCCTCAACTAGGTCAGTGGCTTTTGAAGATAACATTCAAGATTTACCTATTTTACGTAATATAAGATGCTATGGACTAAAAGACACCTTATTTTTTAAGCAATTTTTTTTTAAAAATAAAATTTTTATATTTATTTCGAGTATAGGACGAACATGAATTTTTGAGGCAATTTTTCAAAGAAAAAAGTGCGTCTTATAGTCCGTAAAATACGGCAACATTTATACTAAAACTTCCATCATTGTAAATAGTTTTAGATCATCACTGCTTTGATCTTTGAATCCTTCAATTAAAAAGAAATACTCTCAATAGGACAGATAATTGGTAAAATAATTTTTTTTGTACGAATATAATTTCTTTTGGGATATGCCTACATGCTATGCCCATTTGCATTTTTGTGTGCACATTTATTTCATCAGTGGCGCTACAGCCCATGTAGGGCCCTGGCTTGCTCCACCACATCCTTCAATTTGGATCGATCCATGGCTTTCCGCCTACATGCGCGAACCCCCAGCTGGTGTAAGTCCTTCTGTACACCGTCAATCCATCTTAGTCTTGGATGACCTATGAGTCGTCTGCCCCTAGGCTTCTGCCTATATATCACTTTTGCTGCTACAATCCGGCATCCTTTCAATATGTCCTGCCCAGGGCAGTCTGCCTTTTTTTATTGTTGCAACTATGAGTGGGTCTTTGTACAATTGGTATAGCTCCTGGTTTGTACGGATCCTCCAGACATCATTGTCTATCACTGGGCCATATATTTTCCTGAGGATTTACCTCTCCCATCTATTGAGCAGGTTCTCTGCTTTTCTGGTAAGGGTACAAGTCTCACTAGTGAAAGTTACTACCGGTCTTATGATAGTGGTATATATTGTCTCCTTTGTTACCCTTGAGAGGTTTTTGCTTCCCAGTAGCTTTGGTATGCTGAAATAGGAACGGTTGCCTGCTGTTATCCTCTTTCACTTCCGACATTATTTCATTGTGCTCGCTTATAGTCGCTCCATGATATTTATTTAGTTGTATTATATTATTTCTCTTATCATAGAGAATTTACATTGAATTTGATTTTTTTGGATACATTTTTTTAGATGAGTGTGAGGATCCAGCTGCCATACCTATTTATTGGATTAGTAAATGGGTGGACTACTCAGACAAGTACGGTTTGGGCTACCAACTCTGTGACAACAGCTTTGGTGTGCTTTTTAATGACTCCACGAGGCTTATATTGTTGACTAATGGAGAGTGAGTACAATGTTTTACTCCTAAAGGGCACGGTAGAAACAACTTAATCACTGCTCCAACAAAGGGAGTTTTAATATCCAGGCAATTCACAATTTTAAGGAGCATTCTTAATCAGTTTACAATTATTTACTTAATTGTAATTTTGTTTTAAAAAACTATTTTTGCAGCTGTATTTTATGTTTGTAGTTTATAATTATAAAAAAATGTAATATACAACATTAGATACAATCTCTTCATGTCTTAAAATGTCTGGCCATAATTTTTCTTTGTTAAAAGCATAATTGTTATAACAAAAACGTAACACAAGACCCCAAGAAATGGAACTCATTCATAAATCCAGTGCATGTAGTCCTTTGTTTTTCTAATCTGTGAAAATGATAGTTTTTATTTTCACCAAATTTCCTTTCAGATGTAACTTTGATAAAATGTTTTAATTCCCATTAAAATGTGGAAAGCAAATAATATTTTTCCAGTTTTTTATTTTCCATCTTTTTATTTTCCATCTTTGTGAAATCTTCATGAATAAAACAATCAAAATTGAAAATTATCAGCACTTTATTCTGTCATATTTGCAATTGCATAGTCAATAATTCTCAACATTTTGCAGCAATAATTCTTTCTGTTTTCAATCTTTGTTCTAATTGAATAGTCGGGAATGTGTCACCTTAAAAATTAGGAAAAAAAAGAAAAAATCTATGCGATAGTCAAATTTACAGTTATGGGTAGTAACCTGACATTTAAAACAAAAACTGCTGTTTTCCTGGAAGAATACTGCTGTTAATGTAAGGGTGTACATCAGAGATTTATGCATTTTCAGAATAGACTTAATTTAATGCTAAATGGCTATATTTCAGAAACATTCACTACATTGAAAGAGATGGCAAAGAACATTACCACACTATTAGGCTATTTCCTGAATCTCTGGGCAAGAAAGTCACATTGCTCAAATATTTCAGGAATTACATGAACGAGCATTTGCTCAAGGTAATTTTTATGGGGAGAAAAATAAATTAAACTAACATATTAATTACAGAACTTTATCTTTGCATTCTGAGATTATGAATTAAAATTTTTACTTGTGAGAAATTCTTTCTTGTCAGTCATTGATTTATGTACCTTTACACAGAAAACTCCTATCATTGTCTACTATTGCAGGCAGGGGCTAACATGACTCCCAGAGATTCTGATGAGATGATTCGTTTACCTTTTCTGAGGACCTGGTTCAGAACAAGAAATGCAATTGTGTTGCATTTAAGTAATGGAACTTTGCAGGTAGTGATTCACTGATTTTTTAAAGTTCCAAGTCAAATTCAGCTGACTGATTAAATTTATTCTTTCAGTTATGTCCTACCACTCTTTACTCACATAGTACGTATCAAAATGTTGAAATGTAACATTTTTATTTGTATGTCATTAATTTATTTTTTTAGGCTTTAAAAATAAGTGTCACTCCATTCGTTTTTTTATAAATAAAAACTGAAAGAAAAAAAAAGGCAAAACTGATATTCAGATTAACATATTCTATTTGATATTTTATTACTTTCTTAATATCAAACTCTTCCCAACCTTGAGAATAGCACACAGAAAAAAGGTATTTTTTTTATTTAAAAAAAAAAATGAGAAATTTCATTGAATTGGTTTTAAAATAAGTTTTTTGCATAATTTATTTCCAGATAAATTTTTTTCAAGATCACACAAAAATTATTGTGTGCCCCTTGATGGCAGCTGTTACTTACATTGATGAAAAAAGAGAGTTCCGCACATATAGGCTCAATCTCATAGAAAAGTATGGCTGTTCGAAGGATCTGGCCAGCCGACTTCGTTATGCCCGCACCATGGTAGAAAGACTCATCAATTCAAAATCTGCAAGTTCAAACAGGGTTAAGTCTGCTGCTTCATAAATGTGTGATCTTCTTCTGACTGGATGTTGATGTATTCATTAAGGAACTATATCTAATCTGGCCAACCAAACTCACTGTAAGATCTTAAGAAAATGAAGTAGGATTTTTACTTTTGTGGTTATGGTAACTTATACATTTTGGAAAATTTGTTGATCGATCTTTATACCTTGAAGCTTTCGTTTTGGAATAAATACATTTGGAAAGGTTATTTTTTTCCTAAGATATCAATGGTTGTGATGATGTTTACCATTGATTGGCGGATGGATAATGGCTTGAAGTGTTACGTTTAAATGGTTTTTTTTTTTTACAAGTGATCTTATTAAGTTTAAGTCCTCTGCAGGTGTAAAAAAAATGTATTATGTGGTGTGCATGTCATGGAAATGGAACAGTGCCCTCACAATATATGCAGCATGTGCAGAGCTCAAGTTGATTGTCTGATTATACATAATTGTGAAAACTCAGAACGTCAGAATCATTGCATCCGTTTCATTCCAAAACCGTACACACATAAAATATGTATAATGTTGCTGTTTATGGTTTTCTACAATGTTTGTTTCGCACCGGGGGGGGGGGGGGGAAGCCACATGAAGTAAATATTTCAGTGGTTCCCTTTTTGGCTCAAGGAGCCCTTGTAAGTGCTTCCCTTAGGCCCCACCCTATGTCTTATGAGTTAATATTGTTTTAGGAGTTTCCTGGAGTCCCTGAGAAGTGGACGCAGAGCCCTAAGAGTTCCTCGCAGCACATGCTGGGAAACACTGAAATAGATTATGGAATGTAATAGCAAAGTGACCTTTGCACATTTGAGTCAGTTTCCTGCCATGATCACCAAGACTATTTCCAAACTTGCAGTATCCTCTTTGCTAAATTGTGCAGTTATGACCATATCATAGGATTTTTTTTCTGTTTTTTACAATTCTCATCACAAAATGCCATAATATGAGATGAATGATTAGAGTAACAAAAAAGAGACATGATAATTTCATGTCTTCAAATCAAATATTGGGCTTTGAGCCCTTGTAAGGAATGTGTCGTGGTGGTTGTAAAAGGCAGCTTTAAAAGTCTTGAGGGTTACTGTACCCATTTGTTACAAATAATATTGTAGTACATCTCGATAAATGTAATGTTGGACTTAAAAATATTTTCAATATGAGACATTTATTATTTCAAAGGTAGTTTGTCTGATTAAAAATTTTTTCTTTGTTTGTTGATTTAGTTTTTAATAATATGACAATTGAGTTCTGGAAAGTCAGTCTGGACCTTCTTTTGCCTTTTTGTCCTCGAGGAACAGCAACCGATCTTCATCGACGTCTGTGATTAGGACAAAGGCCGCCTACAAGAGCCCTCCAGGCATCACGATCCTGAGCCAATCTCTCCAGCCTCCCCCAAGTGTGGCCAAGTTTCTTGGTATACGCCTCCACTTCACGGCGCCAAGTGTTCCTAGGCCTGCCTCTTTTCCGTTTTCCTTGAGGGTTCCAATTCAAGGCTTGTCTAGTTATGCTGGAGGCAGGTTTCCTGAGCGTATGGCCAATCCATCTCTATCTTCTCTGGAGGATCTCTTGTTCTACCGGTTCTTGCTTTGTCCGCTGCCACAGTTTCTGGTTGCTGATTCTGTCGGGCCAATGAATCCCGAGAATCCTTCTTAAGCAGTTATTGATGAAGGACTGGATTCTCTTCATATTCCCAGCAGTGGTTCTCCATGTTTCTGCACCATACAGTAGAACCGGTTTCACCATTGTGTTGAAGGTAGTCTGGACCTTAGTGTCCAAAAATTTCAACTGGACCAAACAGTTATCTTAACAGTAGACCATTTACATAAGTGTATTATTTTTTTATTGTGATAATGTCAAATTGGTTAATTTTATTTTCATTTAATACATTTTTTCCATAGAAATTCCTAACAAAATCTAAATATATATTATTTTTTAAAAGATATTAAAAAAAAAATTTTGAAACTGCTTTTGCCAAAAGAGTTAACACAAGTTCTTAAACATTTATTTGGCATCCTTCCCATCTTGAAATGCGATTTCCTTATTTCATTTGTGCCTTCATTTTTAAAAAAAATTTCCACATAAAGATTTGCCAACTAAAATTTGGAAACTGCTGCATTAGATGCTAGGAGTATGGGCAATTATTCATTGCTATGTTGCAGATTCTCTATTTATCCATGTTGTTGTGGTGTGTTCCTAGATATGCCCACTGTCACTTCATAAGTGACAAGTAACTATGGCATTGACGACCACTAGTTTGATTCTGTTGTCACTGTTCTGTTGAATGCTTAGTCTGTAGGTTGTCTGCTTTGTCTGTAGGTTGTCTGCTTTGTCTGTAGGTTGTCTGCTTTGTCTGTAGGTTGTCCGTGTACAAAAACTTGTATAAGAGACAAGCAAGAAATTTTATTATTGTAAACATGTCAGACATAAGCATTTATTGAAATCAGTGGTTCTTAACCAATCGTGCCAGCACCCCCTGGGGATGCGGGAGACAGTGTCTGGGAAGTCCCAGAAAATCCGCTTTATTTGCATTTTTTATCGTGTGGGATTGGGATAATATGTTTACAAGATGGGGTGCAATGCTTCAAAAAAAGGTTAAGAACCCCTGATTTTAAGTTGTAGAGCTGAGACATAAGGAAAGAGGATTTTATTTCTATTATTATATATGATGAAATTGTGCCCAGAAACTTCTTGAGGTAGTTGTAGTTTTCTTAATTTCTTGTGTACGTCTTGTGTAGGATTTTTTGGATGGAGCCTCTTGAAATTCACTTATTGATTGGCATTAATTGACATGGAATTGAACAATTCTTTTTGTTTATTTGTCTTCAGGGATGAAGTCTTTGTAAATAAATTCCTCATTAAATGGGCATCACATTTGTTTTCTTTGAGGTTTGGGTACACCTCGCAACTATCACGTTGATCTAAATAAATATATACCGCACAGTAAATGAGTGATAAAATCTATGTATTGTACCGAACCATACCACGGTAACATAACATTTTATGGTGCCGCAACACAGCTGCCATTGTGCCCTGATGTAAATGTCATGTTGCCCCAACCTGTCATGTATCTAATAAAAGCATTGCAATATCTTTTTAATGTCATGTTTGACACGGCAAGTGTCATTGACATTGTCATACATATGATTGCATTACCACGACGTACCCATGTTTATTATAGAATATATAGAAAAATGACCCCCCCCTTTTTTTTATTAAAAGAAACAATTGTAAATTTGTTTGCTGAAATGAAGTGTGAATAATTTGTTTATTCAGCAATAAATTATGTTCCACAGCTTAAGTGTCTGACGTTATTTGGTTTTATTTTGTTTCTTTTTAGCCTGCACTTGATCATTGTTTTTTTGTTATTTCCTGAAGTTGCCAAGTGGGGTGGCAGTAGAATTGTTACCTGTTTCTAAGTTGTCATTGCAAAGAATGAAAGTTTCTACCAGGATTATCTTTAACTACTGGTACCAAAAACATTACAGACCCCAACTTATAAAAATGTTTTCAAAAAGCATTTGCTCACCCACGCCCCCGCCCCATCAAAAACCTCTGCAGGCGCCCATGTTCAAGCTGCGATTCATATTTTTATACATGGATAATTTCATTTCTATATTAACATTTATTTTAAACCTACATAATTTAAATTTTGTCCAAGCTCTATAGTTTTCATTGGAGATGTAATACAATTAAATTTTATTTTAAAGGTAATTTCTTTCTTTCTCTCCTCTCTCTTCCTCTCTCTCTTCCCCCCCCCCCCCCCCCCAAATTAAAATGTATTTAAAAAAATGAAAATCTACCTTTTTAGGATAGGAGGTGCGAAACTAAGTCAATGCGTAATGAGTGCAGAATAGATACAAGTTTGAGAATCACTGCCCTAAAGGTAAAGGGAAGTGTAAACATTATTTTGTTTTTCCAGCTTATCTGGAATGCGAAGAAGTAAGCTGAATGAATTTTGGGTATCCGATTATGCGCACCACTGGCGTAGAAGGGAGGGGGTGGGATTTGTTTCGGCCAGCTGCAGAGTTTTTTTCGTGGGGGAGAGACGCTAAAATCTTGGCCCGCCCCAGCCGTCACTAAGCCTAGCTACGCCACTGCTCAGCGCTGTAAGTGTTCTACACAAGCTATTCAGTACAGTTTATCTTGATAACTTGATCTACAACAGGAAATGCGCCCCGCAACGTTAAATCTGCGGCCCGCCGGATTTATCAAAAGAATATTTTTTCTTCCTGTTTTAAACTAATAGTACCGGTAGTAATAGTAATAGATAGAACTTAGAAGTCAAGTGAAAGAAAATGACAAACATGTAACGGTAGCACAATAGATGAATTTGTGGAATAGTTGTGTTATGCATGGTCAATGTCTAGAGCCGTTCTTAGGCATAGGCAAACTAGGCGACCGCCTAAGGCCCCACTGCCAGGGAGGCCCCGCCGGGCGCATTTTTTTTTATGCCTACATCTTGCAAGTCCATATATTTCAGAAGAACACATGTTCTCTAGCGGGGGGGGGGGGGAATTATCAATATGGTTAGTGGTTACATGCAAGCAAAGAGGACGCAGTGTCGCAGGCAGAATGGATATGCCGCAGTAGTGGATGAGGACCCCAGCCCCAAGCTACGCTTCATGCCTAGGGCCCCCAAAATCCCAAGAACTGTGCTCTGCAGTGACGTCATGGGGTATGCCGAATAAGAAAACATAAATACACATGTTCCACCATTTAATTTTAAATGGTTTTTATCATTTTTTTTAAAAAGTGTAATGCAGTTATCTTCAAAATGGTCCCTTGAACTTGAACACATTTGAGTCGGCCAATCCCTGATGTGTATCGGGGTCAGTTATAGCACTGGAAATGTTGATGTTATAGTCCATGAAGTCATTTGCAGTATCCTCTAGTACAGTGGTTCTCAACTTTCCCAATGCCGCGATCCTTTATCCTTCAAATGCAGTTCCTCATGTTGTGGCGACCCCAGACAACAAAATTATTTTCGTTGCTACTTCATAACTGTAGAGTATTTGAGTTTTCCGATGGTCAGGCGACCCCTGCGAAAATGTCGTTCGACCCCCCAAAGTGGTCGCGACCCACAGATTGAGAACCATTGGCCTAGTAAAATGTAAATTGTTCTTGCGTGGTTTACCCAACCCACTCTGTTTCGAAACAGTTCAATAAATCTATTTGGTCAAGAAAACTCTGGCTATGCTGAAGCAGTCTGGTCGTAAAGAGTTAAATTTTGTGCACTTTGTATAAACACACTTTTTATGTGAGAGCACAAAACATCAGACAAAGGCTTTTTATCGTAGAAAAACAATGGAATTGAAAGAAATACTTAGTTTTAAAAAATTGAATTTATCGTTTTTAATAAAAATGCACTACAAAGAACACGATCCACGTTGAAGGAGGGCCCAGGAAGAATTTATAAAAACTTGATACAGTACAACCTTTACTAATGAATTATTTGAATCATGGTGGGTACGGTTTGCATAGCGCAAGTAAAACACTTTTTAGGTACCGTACTGGTATGTGGCTAGCAACAGCACATTTAAGGAACCAGTTAGGTTAATTTAGGGATCCAGTTCGAAACAAGAGCACATTTAGTGAATAAGAAACCGCAGCACATTTAGGGAACCAGTTACAAAAATAAATCCTCCCCCCCTCCCCCAAACCTCGTAGAACGGCGGTTCTCAACATGTGGGTCGCGACCCCTTTGGGTCGCCTAAGACCATTTGAAAATAACAGAAACTATACAGTTATGAAGTAGAAACAAAAATACTTTTATGGCTGGGGGTCGCCACAACATCAGGGACTGTATTAAAGGGTCGTGGCATTAGGGGGAAGGTTGAGAACCACTGTCGTAGAACGTCAAGTGCCACTCCAGGGAGGGGGAAAAAAACTATAAAACAAGAATCCAAAACTTTAAAAAAAAAAAAAATCACAAATAATATTATTATTATTAATAAGCTAAATTAAAAAAATAAATGTTTTTGAAATGATCATTTAAGTGACCATATCGCCGATTACAATATTAGGGAGATTGTTGTTGTTCTTCTTCTATGTTTTGAGGGCCCACGATCAATGGATTGATCATTATGGCTCCTATGGTTCAGAGGGGTTCGCGATGTTAATGTGCGTCGTTTTCAAGGGGATATTTCACTGGTTGCAGGACAGGAGGCAAGAGCCGCAAATGTGTCAAGTGTAGTCGCCTCAAATGTTGCTTTTGGAAGCTTGTTCCAGTCCCTTATTGTCTTTGGCAGGAATGAGGAGCTCTTGTACTGAGTTCTTGTTTTTAAAAGTCGAAATTGCTTGTCGTGACCTCTTCGCTGTTAGTTCAACCACTAACTAAAATATCGCTTTATACCAGGAGTGATCGGCCCGCCATGTCAATCGTTGCGTTCCGCGGATGCCTGACTGATCACAGTGAACGTATTCCTCATTGATTCTATTGACAAAGAAATCGATTTTAAAAAGATAAGGGGAAAAAATGATATCACGTTATTTGATTGTTTATTTTTTTTTTTTGTTAGCATTTCGTTGTGTGCATTTAGAACAACGGTCCAACGACTAAGGGACATGATGTTGATGTAACATTTCTATACACCGTTTAATGGGGTTTTAGTTGAATTCTCTTATACAAAATGAAATGACACGTGGATCAAAGTGGCCGTCGAAGTCTTTTGGACCAGTCACAAACTACGATCTATTTAATACTCCAAAATTTAAAAAAATAAACCTTGGTACTTTTGTCGAGTCTAAATATTTGGCAACTTTTTCAATTAATTATTAATTGCAAACATTTCACGACATTTCAAAATTTCAAAAGTATTATAAATTAATTTAAAGATCTGTAGATCTTACCTACACGAAACTACTTGTTCTCTTTTTTTCTTCTTTTTTTTTTTTTGTGTACATGGTACAAACTTAAAGAGTTAAAAAAAAAGTGTGCCAACCCCTTTGTCACCACTTAACAACCAGTAATGTTATCGTGTTGTATGATTATTAACAATGAAGGCTCGGAAATTCCAACAAAGACTCTGACATTCCAACAAAGACTCTGACATTCCAACAAAGACTCTGACATTCCAACAAAGACTATGACATTTCAACAAAGACTCTCACATTCCAACAAAGACTATGACATTCCAACAAAGACTCTGACATTCCAACAAAGAATCTGACATTCCAACAAAGACTCTGACATTCCAACAAAGACTATGACATTCCAACAAAAACTCTGACATTCCAACAAAGACTCTGACATTCCAACAAAGACTCTGACATTCCAACAAAGACACTGACATTCCAACAAAGACTATGACATTCCAACAAAGACTCTCACATTCCAACAAAGACTATGACATTCCAACAAAGACTATGACATTCCAACAAAGACTATGACATTCCAACAAAGACTCTAACATTCCAACAAAGACTATGACATTCCAACAAAGACTATGACATTCCAACAAAGACTCTGACATTCCAACAAAGACTCTGACATTCCAACAAAGACTCTGACATTCCAACATTCCTTGGGGTTAGTTTTCCGTTAGCTTACTTCAAGGTGCAGCTGAGACACATCACGTGGCCAATGACATAGCCCGAAGAATTCCACGCACTTGACAAATAATAGTGACGTTGATGCATACAATTGAATAGTACGGGGTGGCTCTGCAATCAAGATTCTATCACTACATTCTGCGGTCTGCAATCAAGATTCTATCACTACATTCTGAGGTCTGCAATCAAGATTATATCACTACATTCTGATACCTGCAATCAAGATTCTATCAATACATTCTGAGACCTGCAATCAAGATTTTAACCTACATTCTGAGGTCTGCAATCAAGATTTTATCACTACATTCTGAGGTCTGCAATCATAATTCTATCACTACATTTTGAGGGTTTGCAATCAAGATTCTATCACTATATTCCGAGGTCTGCAATCATGATTCTATCACTACATTTTTAGGTCTCCAATCAAGATTCTATCACCTCATTCTGAGGTCTGCAATCGTGATTGTATCACTACATTTTTAGGTCTCCAATCAAGATTCTATCACTATATTCTGAGGTCTCATATCAAGATTATATCACTATATTCTGAGGTCCCTTTTAACTTCTTGTCATTGGACATCGGTTTATTATATTAATTTCTATATTTAAAAAAAAAAAATAATTAATTGTTTTGTTCTCCCATAATGGAGACTTCGCCAGTAAGACACCCCCACCCCTCTCCCACACTTTGAATCAACGTATCCTTGTCTGCTATTCCGCCAAAATTGCTTTTAGTTTTAGAAAACATTTCTCACAAGTGGCCTCAAATGTTAAGTACACATTTTCAAACATAATTCCTTGTACATTTTTTAACATGTGCCGAGTGACATGAATTTAAAAAAGAATATATAAAGAAACTGACTAGTGATTGGTGCGAAACTAAATGTAAACTAAATGTAAACTAAATGTAAACTAGATGTAAACTAAATGTAAACTATATGTAAACTAAATGTAAACTAAATGTAAACTAAATGTAAACTAAATGTAAACTAAATGTAAACTGAGAAGCTCCGAAAGTAATAATGTCCTTGATGCGAGCTTTGTGTAATTATTTTTCTTAAAAAGATGCATAACTTTGGATATGACGGTGAAACTTTCTATTTTTATTTTTTGTTGTCTTATATAGCGCGGTACCCCAGCCTAGGAAAAAGAGAAATAATCGTGACATTAAAATAAAATACATTATGTGATAAAGAACAGCTGTATAAGAACAAAACAAAAACAGATGCATATTCACCCCATCCACCCCAGAACTTTTACACGACAAGCCATGGACGGCAGCCAGCAGCATCGTTCTCAGTCAGAGGGGGGAATCAGTCGGGATAGTGGAGTTTAAAGAGATGTGTTTTGAGTGCGGTTTTGAAGGCCCGGGTGGTTGGTATATTGCGGATGTGTAGTGGCAGAGAATTTCATTACAGTTGGCGTCACAGGAAGAGAAAGATCGTTCGCCATATGTTTTAGTGCGCGTCTTTGGGAACGGACACAATACGCGTGTCTGCGGAGGAGCGAAGCTGTCGAAGGGGTGAATAGACAGAGAGAAACAATTTCATTTACATGTCGTCTGGCTGGTGATGATACATACCGATAGCCTATAAGTTTTATATTTATTGGGATCATTTCTATATTGTGTCTTAGCATTCAATTAAATAGTAATGTAACGTAACACGAATTTACTAACGGAATGAATCGGAGAGGAAGAAAGGTTAAGATAATTACGATTTGAATGTCTATTGAAATAATAGTATGGCACTCTGGTATGGTATATGTGGAAAAGGAAAACCACCACCACCAGCGACTGGCAGCGCTATACGCATGTATCGCGCCTGCGCTTCATATGATTGATTTTTGTTGTGTTCTCCGGTTATGTTCAAATGCTCTATGTGTTATGAAGAATTCAACTTTGATGCATTCGCGATCGCTGCTTGTTCAATACATTTAGCTTTCACTTTTCCGCCATGGGGTGCAACACATTTCTCTTTGACTATAGATACTTCCTTAATTGTAATACCCGGGCCTGGACTCGAACCTGCCGGGTATTGTCTCAAATTACCCGGACACGGTACCTAGAGAAAATAACAACAACCCAGCACCGGTTAAGCCCTAGTTTACCTTTACAAAATCCGATAATCACCCTTTAAATCAGCGGTTCTCAACCTGTGGGTCGCGACCACTTTGGGGGTCGAATGACCCTTTCCCAGCGGTCGCCTAAGACCATCGGAAAACACTTTTGCTCTACAGTTGTGAAGTAGCAACGAAATTAGTTTTGTGGCTGTGGGTTGCCACAACACGAGGAACTGTATTAAAGGGTCACGGCATTAGAAAGGTTGAGAGCCATTGCTTTAAATCAATATTGAAATTATTTACATTATTTATAGACGCAAGTTGTAAAAAACATGGGATGGCTGTGTTTTTTGCGTTTGAAATTTAACACTTAAAAATGTCTTACGTAAATCAGATATGCAATGAAAATAAACATGTGCAATTTAATGAAAACCAATTTCCATTTATTTTAACTTCATCAAAAATAAATATTTTACGTTTTATTAAGTTTGAAAAGAGAGACACATTTCTAGAAGATTTTTATTGCTATATTTGCTATTAGGAGTAACCAAATTTTTGTTCTGATAGTAGCTCCAAGAGAAGATAACTTAAGGTTCGAT
The DNA here is from genome assembly GCA_964017045.1 of Omphiscola glabra. NCBI lineage: Eukaryota > Metazoa > Mollusca > Gastropoda > Lymnaeidae > Omphiscola > Omphiscola glabra. Next base: position 27,139,828 of record OZ024802.1, on the reverse strand, counting down.
TCTTTAATAATTGATCCAAATAAATGGAAATGTTGCTTGATTACATTGTAAATATTTATTTTTTTTCATTTTCATTAATAAACGTCATGATGGGATAAAAAAAATTTAACAAGAAAAATACAAATCAGAAAATGTTCGATAAATTTAAAAATCCTTAGATGCATTTTGTTGCGTACCGTACTTGAAATTTAGTTTTACATCACTCTGCACATACTCGGAAATTTGGAGAGGGTGGGGTATGGTTTAGTACAAACACAAATTAGACTGGGTGATAGACTCTGGGTTTGCATGAAATGAAGTCCAAGTTTTAAAAAAAGAACCAATTAAGATTAAGAAAATATAGAAATTTAAAGAACATTTAAAAAAAAACCCATTAAAAACGTATAAAAGCATCGCATCGTCTCATTAAACCAGCGTTTCTCAACCTGTGGGTTGCGACCCCTTGGAAAAAAAAAGGGGGGGGGGGTCGAAAGACCTTTTCACAGGAAAACACATATGCTCCACAGTTATTGTTATAAGGGATGACGTATTTTGAGACGCTTTGCCCGCCTTCCACGTGCATGACCTCTTTCAAGTCGGTCCTGTGTTGGGGCGGCTAGAAAAAAATATCCCTTTGTTGATACTTTTGTTTACTATCGTCCGTTTCTGTGGAACAGGATCGAACGATCTAGAGAATGCGAGAAGCAGTAAGAATGCGTATTCCTTTTTCCAGAATGATAATCTGAAACTGAGTATAAAAGGGATAAGAATAAATGACGGTAGAGATTTTCCTTTCCTTGATTAAGAGGCATGCTATGTGTCATTATACTTTGTTGTGTGTAGAGATTTTTATTTCCTCGTATAATTTTGTGCTCATTGTATTTTTATATACAGTACCGGTACCAGCAAATCTGTAAGTTTATAATTTTAATCATATTTTCTCTTGCTGTTATTATTTAATTGAAGTTCACAAATTAAACAAGTTATTAATTGTAATTAGCTCTGGCCTTAATTGTCGTTTTATTTGTTATTATTTTTAACCTTTGGTATCGTCCTTTATTATGGACTGTTTTTAGAACGAGCCCTAGACAAAACAACAGAGATTAAATTCTCCATCTATAACGGTCCGTAATAGTTATGAAGTAGCAAAGAAAATAATTTTGTGTTTGGAGATCGCCACAACACGAGGAACTGTATTAAAGGGTCGTGGCATTAATAAGGTTGAGAACCACTGCATTAAACTAATGAGCCTTCAAAATGAAGACTATTAGTATTAGGATATGGATTGGAAACTAACAAAGCATTTGATAGTAGAGTAAAATGTTGTGAAAGTAAATACAGCGTTACCTTGACCCTCGATGTCTGTATTTTTAGAAAAAGAATTAACTGTTGTGTAGAAAAGTTTTTATCTGGTGGATGGGGAGGGGGGGGGGGTGAAAATTTTTGCAAACTACTTTCACAAATATAAATTAAAAAAAAAAATAATTAAAAAAATTCTGCAGTTGGACGAAAATTCTATTATTAGGAAAAAACGTGGCACCACTACAGTAGAGATCGATGAATGAAATAAAGTTGGGGATAAAAAAAAGGCTCTGAACCTGTCGATGTGGATGTCACGTTGAATAACAGATGGCGCGTTATCATCACGGTAAAAATCACGCCAGGCAGCTGTTACAGTTATTGTGTTGAACAAAATGTTACGTGATTATCATTCTTAAATCGTACACTTGTGTTGACAACTTAGGAATTACTTTTTTCAACCACTCGGATCCACCCCATCGGTGTGCCGTTGAGGCAAAGTACAATGAAATAAAATAATTTTTCGAGGTTTTTCAAAAGTGCTAAGGCTAAAATAATAAAATAATAAGTGATTGATTATCTGGAAGTGACGACCGCGTCGTTCATTTAAGAAACGTCTTACTATATAAATAAGAAAAATAAATAAAGTTCCTTCCACTAACCGATGGTGTTAGGAGATAGAAGCTAAGATCTAGTAAAAGAAAAAAAGCGAAGAAGTTTAAGACAGATTGTTGAGTCTGTTAGACTTGATCACGTGTTCTGTGTTGCTCGTTCAGTTTTCACTGGGTTCCGTGTTTATCAAGGGGAGATTATCCAACAAGAAGCAGAGACTGGATATGGGCTGTTTGAAGTATGTTGGAGCTGTGCCCCATGATATCCTGGATTGTGCCAGAGGGTGTCTTCTCGAGGATAAGTGTGAAGGTTTTTGGGTGGACGACGATCTCAAATGCTACGTCCACTTTCACTGTAAGGTACCGGCTGATCCGTCAGATGAGGTGACCTACTTTCAGAGGTTAGCGACACAAGAAGACTACCTGGATGCCGGATCCTGGCAACCTCAATCTGAGACCTGCCAGTGCTCGGGGGGTTTAGTCGGTCTCCGCTGGGAAAGATTCGCAGAGAGCTGCAAAGAACTTTATCAAATGGGCTACCCAGTGGGCCCCAGAATACCTTACTTCATCAAGCCGACAGGTCTAAATCCGTTTTTAACGCAGTGCGCTTTCATGTCGAAAGAATCAAGGACCGATGTACTCTTTCGCCCCGCAGAAGGTTTGCTAAACCTCAACCGTTCTTTCCCCGATTACGTCACCGGGTTTTACTACAACACCAGCGAATACTGGATCGGATAAGAAGAAGATGTACGTTCTCAATACATTCGGAAGGCTTACAAACATTATTATTATTATTATTATTATTATGGGTAGTTTTCTATAGCGTGGTACCCCAGCCTAGGGCTGAGCTCACCACGCTGTACATGCAAATTAAAATGAACTTAAAAAATATAAATTAAAAACCAACCATTCCCTAACAATTTACATGTGAAGCCATGGACGGCACTCAGCAGCATCGTTTAAGTTTCAGAGGGGGAATCAGTCAGGATAGTAAAGTTTAAAGAGGTGTGTTTTGAGTGCAGTTTTGAAGGCTGTGATGGTTGATATATTTCTGATGTGTAGTGGAAGAGAATTCCATTGTTTGGGGGCACAGTAAGAGAAAGATCTTTCACCGTATGTTTTTGTGCGAGTCTTAGGGACAGAAAGAATACGATCGTCTGCGGAGGAGCGAAGCTGTCGAAGGGGTGAATAGACAGAGAGAATTTCGGTTAGATATGAAGGGCAGGAATTCGAGAAAAGGTTGTGGCACAGAACAGAGAGTTTATAATCAATCCGTGCTTGTACAGGGAGCCAATGAAGTGAATGAAGTAGTGGTGTGACGTGATCACGTTTTTTTGCCTTTAAAACTAAACTAGCCTAGCAGCTGAGTTTTGAACCCTTTGTAATCTTTCTAAGAAGTGTTTTGGTGAGCCTGACAGAAGAGAGTTGCAGTAGTCAAGACGAGAGAGAACAAGAGCACAGACTAAGGTTTTTGTTGCACTAACTGTGAGGTAGTGGCGGATGGAGCTGATCTGACGGATAGCAGTGTATGCAGAGCAACAAATGTGAGATATATGTTTATCTAGAGACATGTTGTTAGACAGAATATAACCAAGATCCCTAGTTGAGTATGTAAACTGTATGTCTGAGTTACCTACTTGAAATGAGGTGGGGAGAGCTGAGTTAGAGGATGATTTGTGATCATGAATAAGAAGTGCTTCCGTTTTGTCATCTGTTTTATATTATGTTCAATGGAATCGGATATTTGCAGTTCATCTTCCAAGGTGTGGTTATTGGGGATACGAATGGCGATTACAGTTTTAGCTTTTCGAACTTAAAGTATAGAGAATTCTGAATAATTGGTGACAATGCGACCGTTTCAAATTGTCTCTCCGAAAGCGGAAAACCCACACCACTCTCGGCAATCGACAGAGACAACGACGCCGAGCAGATGGAAAACTGCGCTGAAAACTCAGGAGCTGGCTGGTGGTTCTTAGCATGTGACCCTGACCCAGTCTGCAGTCCTCTTGGGGCTCTAATTAAGCCTGGAACAGTGAACGTGACACGAGAGCACATGATGTTCAGTGGGTTGGACTTGAAAGCTTACGCAAGCCAATTCCAATACGTCAGAATGTACTTTTTTAAACCTTGGAAATGAATTATCATATTTTGGCGTCATTTGCGATATCATTTAAATTTAAACTATTTTCAGACTCAGCATGACTGATAAAACATCTCTTCGTGTTTATGACATCGGTTCACGAAGAAGTGAATACATATTTTGACATATAATTTTTTGCTCGAAAATGTGTACACTTTTCTGCATCTTTAGATGTAATAATATAAAGTGCGTATCATATGTGTGTTATATATAGTGATGTTTGTATGCTGGCAATAAAAGAGTTAACGCATGTCATCTAAAGTGAAACAAACAAACCATGAATAAATAAATACTCCCCCCCCCCCCCCCTTTGAAATACTGAGAAATTAAAGTCTAATCACCATAATATTATTTCTTTTATTTGATTGTGCCTTACTGGCAGCATCTTATTTTTCTCTCTGGAAAATTTTATAATGGAGCCCTGCAATAACTGGCACCGCATCTCTGGTGACGCTAATTCAGGTCCTCTTCATCAGTCCGATCCAATGACCATTTGGGAATGAGCCCCGAGGCCTGCAGCAATGGTCAAGAAATTATACAATCGCTGTAGCTGTAATTTGTGCATAGTGTTGATGTAGTTTGGTATTCTTTGATACATAGCTTAGGCGTAAGTCCCGAAGTTGTGAGCGGTGGATAGGGTGATGTGTTTCTCTCTCATTTGGATGTTTGCAGAGGGTGCACGTTGTGGTTTTCTCTGGGTTTATGTGGTCAATGTGGGAGTTAATTTATATGCAGGGCCGGATTTACAGACAGGCCGAGTAGGCCGTGGCCTAGGGACCCCGTGAAATAAAGGGCTCCAAAATTGGGAGTAGTATATAAAAAAATATTTTTTTTATTAAAAAAACTTAGCAATATTTTTTATTTTTCAAAATGGAGCCTCAAATTTTTTTGGCCTGGGGCCCCTATAATTGTAAATCCGGCCCTGTTTGTATGTGTTGCTGTATGTGTTGTATTTGTTCTGTGCGCATGCAAAAGATTATAAGCCGTTCGTGTCTTTTAGGGCAATTTATTGGATCTGTGGGGGGTCAGGGGCTGGGCATGTTTGTGAAAACAAATTTTCATAATGAGCCCGTAACCCAAAATTGTATGATTATTCTTAAAAGGGGCGCCAAATTTAACTTGCCCAGGGCGCCAAAAACCGTAGGACCGACCCTGATTGCGGATATATTCGGATATATATATATATAAAGAATGAATTGGTAAACTCCATTGTGTTAATAAAGAATGTTTTGTTGATAGATTTTATGTATACCCCATTTTGGTCCTAAACCCATAAGAGGAGTCTGTGAAGCAAATCACACACACACATCACACAAATAAACACAAACACATCACACAAACAAACACTCACACATCACACACACACACACAAATAAACAAATTACTTAAGGAATTTTCGCAAACATGGCCTCAAAAAGAGATATTGCTGAAAATATAGAAATCGAAGTTTCAAGTAGTAAAAATACGAAGGGAGCAAGCACCACACATTTTAAGTCTACAAATAAGCCAATGATGGCAACAGGGTTATGGATTGGCTAGAGAGTAAACAATAACCTACTGAAAGGAATTGTTTTCCTTTATCCATTGTATCCATTGAATTTTAGTTTATTCATCGTTCCCCCAAACTTTTCCATTCGTCGTCTAGGCTTAAATGTGAGTTACGTCACTTAATGTTGGTTCACGAATCAACTTGTTAAAATTGGACATAGGCTGTAACTAAGTGGAACAATCTTCATAGACTCTCATTTTTACATGTGCACTATGAGTGAGCACAACAATTATCTACGCATGTGCCATATAAACATATGAAATATATAGACGGAAAAATTGGGACTCATTACATGTTTTAGAAACTTGAAGAAAAAAAAAGTTAAAAAAATAAAATATTATATTCAGTGTGTTAAAACAGTCAATACCCAGTATTTGTTGAAAAGCCACCATATGACGATGAGTATCGGAATCTCGATCTAACCTTTTTTTCAAGAAGACATACAGGATCTACAATTTAACGGATTGTGAGAAGAAGGATTCTATCTCTGTACAGTTTTCAAAATGATGACTGTGTTAAACTTTTTGACGTGTTCCATGTTGCTCTTTCATTGTTCACTAGGTTTTATGTTTATCAAAGGGATTTTATCCAACAGGAAGCAGAGACTGGACATGGGCTGTTTGAAGTATGTTGGAGTTGTTCCTCATGATATCTTGGACTGTGCCAGAGAGTGTCTTCTAGAGGATAAGTGTGATGGTTTTTGCGTGGACGACGATCTCAAATGCTACGTCAACTTTCACTGTCAGCTACCAGCTGATCAGTCAGATGAGGTGACCTACTTTCAGAGGTTAGCGACCCTGGATGACTGCCTGAATGCCGGATCCTGGCAACCCCAATCTCAGACCTGCGAATGCTCCGGGGGACTAGTCGGTCTCCGCTGTGAAAGATTCGCAGAGAGCTGCAAAGAACTTTTCCAAATGGGCTACCCGGCGGGCACCAGAAGACCTTTCATCACCCAGCCACCCGGTCTAGTTCCATCTTTAACATACTGTGCCAACTATGAGGGTGAATTTAGGACGGATGTCTTCTAAGCTTCAACCGTTCTTTCACCGATTACGTCAATGGGTTTTACTACAACACCAACGACTACTGGATCGGATTAGAGAAGATGTACGTTCTCAATACACTCACAGGGCTTACTGACATCTCTTTGTATATTAAGTTCTCGGAAAGCAGTGGTTTCCAGTTCATATTCAGGGGAGTGACTATTGGAGATGCCAGCAGTGATTATGCTTTTAACTATACGAACGTGAAATATAAGGAATCTGGACCACTCGCAAACAATGCGACTATATCAAATTGTCTCCCCGAAAGCGGAAAACCCACGCCATTCTCAGCCTACGACAGAGACAACGATGCTGAGCAGATGGACAACTGCGCTGAAAACTCAGGAGCTAGTTGGTGGTTCTCAATGTGTGACCCTGACCCAGTCTGCAATCCTCTAGGAACTCCAATTAGGCAAGGAACAGTGAACGTGACATCAAAGCACATGATGTTCAGCGGGCTGGACTTGAAGGCGTACGCAAGCCAGTTTGTGAGCGTCAGAATGTACTTTTTTGAACCATGGAAATAAACTGTGATATTTTGACGTCATCTGCGGACATTGTTTAACCTATTGTCGGATTAAATAATCATGCTCAGCATGCCTGATATATCATCTTATTGTGTGTATGACATCGGTGCAAGCCAAAGTAAAAACCTTTTTTGACATATAATTTTTTGCTTTTAAAGTTTTACACCTTTCTGAATCTTTAGAATTAAAGTCATATATATTATAAATAAACTGTATATATATATATCCATCTATTTTTAAAGAAATTCTCTTCTTGCTCCTATATGGCTGTAAAAAAATTCTTATAGTCCAAATAATGACAATGAATGACAATGTCCTAACAGGACAGTAAGGAGAGAGGGGGGGGGGCATACATTATGAATTATTTATGAAGTGTTGTTGAACTGTGTACATTGTGTTAATAAGGTTAATTTTGTTTATATATTTATTTATTCCCCTATTTGCGGCCGTAAACCCATCGGTTTGGAGGCGCCCATGAACCACATCACGCACAGACACACATACGCCTACACACAAACACACATACAAACATACTCAAGACACAAAAACACATTTTACCGTCAAATTTATGTCAAAATGACGTCACAGTGAGAGATTGATGAAAACTATTAACAAATAAAAGTTTAAGTTAATAAGAAGAAGAAGCAGGCACCATACAGCTTAAATCTACACATTAGACAAGGAAGACAACATGGTTATGGATTGGCTAGAGAGTACACAATCACCTATTGAATGAAATGGTTTGCCTCTATCAATTGTAACCTTTTATTTTAATCATCGATCTCTCTCCCCTACCCCCCCCCCCCAACTTTTCTATTCGTCGACTAGGCTGACTGAATGCGCATGACGTCATGTAAGGTTGGTTGACGTATCAACTTGCTAAAAGTGGACCAAAGAGTTAACTAAGGGGGAACAAATCTTTAATGATTATCATTTTTTACCTTTACACTATAAGTGAGCACAACAGTTCCCTATGCATGTGTTATTTATAATTCATATACACTTATAAAATATATAGATGGGAAATTACATATTTTCGGAATTTTTTTAAAAAAAGGACTGATAAAAAGATTAAATATTATATTCAGTGTGTTAAAACAGTCAATACCCAATATGTACGAAGAGTCCCAATTTTTAGGAAGAATATCAGGATCTCGCACTAACCTGTTTTCAAGATACCATCTAGGATATACAATTTAACGCACAGTGAGAAGAACCTTTATATTTCTGTACAGTTTTCAAAATGTTCACAGTCTTAAACTTCATAACGTGTTCCGTGTTGCTCTCTCATTTTGCGCTAGGTTCTATGTTTATCAAAGGGAGTTTATCCAACAAGAAGCAGAGACTGGATATGGGCTGTTTAAGGTATGTTGGAGTTGTGCCCCATGATATCCTGGATTGTGCCAGAGAGTGTCTTCTCGAGGATAAGTGTGATGGTTTTTGCGTGGACGACGATCTCAAATGTTACATCCACTTTCACTGTCAGCTACCAGCTGATCCGTCAGATGAGGTGACCTATTTTCAGAGGTTAGCGACCCTGGATGACTGCCTGCATGCCGGATCCTGGAAACCTCAATCTCAGACCTGTCAGTGCTCGGGGGGACTAGTCGGTCTCCGCTGTGAAAGATTCGCAGGGAGCTGCAAAGAACTTTATCAAATGGGCTACCCGGCGGGCACCAGAAGACCATTCATCATCCAGCCACCAGGTCTACTGCCATTTTTAACATACTGTGCCAACAATGCTGGCGAAGTACGGACGGATGTCTTCTTTCACCCCGCAGCAGGTTTGCTAAGCTTCAACCGTTCTTTCACCGATTACGTCACTGGGTTTTATTACAACACCGGGGAATTCTGGATCGGATTAGAGAAGATGTACGTTCTCAATACACTCGGAAGACTTAAAAACATCTGTTTTTATATCGTGTTCAACGAAGGCAGTTATTTCCAGTTCATATTCAGGGGGGTAGCTATTGGAGATGCAATCAGTGATTATGCTTTCAACTACACGGTCGTGAAATATTCAGACCTTGGACCGCTCGCAAACAGCACGAAAATTTCAAATTGTATCACAAAAAGCGGAAAACCCACGCCATTCTCAGCCTACGACAGAGACAACGATGCTGAGCAGATGAGCAACTGCGCTGAAAACTCAGGAGCTGGTTGGTGGTTCTCAACGTGTGACCCTGACCCAGTCTGCAACCCACTGGGTGCTCCAATCAAACCAGAAACAGTGAACATGACATCAAAGAACATGATGTTCAGCGGACTGGACTTGAAAGCTTACGCCAGCGAATTTATGAGCGTCAGAATGTACTTTTTTGAACCTTGGATATGACCATCTGATTTCAGTACATGCAACGTTGGGGGAAATATCTTTATGGACGGAATATGTGATAGTCATAAATTTACACCTAGCTTAAAACTCACACACTTATTTTCGGGTGATTTCTTGTTTGTGAGGTAATGCGATGATAAGTGTTATCAAGAAGTGGATTTTTAAGACGTGACCACCGTTTTGTAGGCGACGTGTTACGTCATGAACTCTAACAAACAAAAAAACTCGAGACCGCATTTAGGGTGTGTGTAGCTAAAAACAGTCTATCTCGACCTTGTTTGCAACTTAATAAAAGTATTGTCCGTTTCCTTCGAATATTGTAGAAAAATCTGGAGAAAACTGGAAAGGAAAACAATGCGTAAGGCGGTTGTCGAAACATGAATTAAAAAAAAAACTATAAAAGGAGACACGAGAGATTTTAGGAAGGAGATAATTTATCACGAGATACTTGGAGCGTGTGCGATTTTTGCTACGAGACAGAGCTTTGTTTACTGTGTGGGTGTAGATTTCTTTTCATCATTGTACTATTGTTGCACGTTGTGTTTTATGTAAGATCGTACCGACCGGTACAAGCCAAACAGTATACTGTAAGTCAATAGTTTTAATTAGATATCTTTCGATTTTGTAATTCATTAGAATTAACATATTAAAACGTATCAATTGTAAACAGCCCCGGTTTGAGTATCGTTTTCTTTGTTATTGTATTTATCATTAAAATTTGGTTTCGTCTTTTGTTGTGTACTGTTTTAGAACGAGCCATACACTTAAATAAGAGATTAATTTCTCCATACCGATAAAAGTACGCAACAGTCACATACTTAATTCTAACAGCATTTTTGTTTTTTTAATTTCAAGCTAGAAATAAAATTGTAGCTTCACTCTAATTTCATAACTTAAGATGAAACCTATGTTACTTCATTCTCATAAAATCGTTTAAACAGGTGTTGGATTTAATCGGCGATTCCCAATACACATGGAGGTATGTAACGGGCCGCTTTGGGTTACGCAAAAAATAAATTGATGATGGCGGAAAAAGGCAAAACAAATTTGAGTGTGTTTTAAAAAAAAAAACTCTCCGTTTATTTCGAGAAGCTGTATTTTAATTAATATCTAGCTGTACCCTTATAAATATTTTTTAAGAATTAAATGATCAGATTCACCGTGCCTTGTATTATGTGCTTATACATGACATTGGTGCGCATGATAATAAATAAATTATTTCATATATAGAGCTGGAGCACAAAGATTTACACAGATGCCTGTTATTATAATTATTAATCATGGAGACTAGGAGTAAATGGGTTCAATGATGTATCTATAGCGGTGTATTGGGGCTAGGAGTAAATGGGTTCAATGATGTATCTATAGCGGTGTATTGGGGCTAGGAATAAATGGGTTCAATGATGTATCTATAGCGGTGTATTGGGGCTAGGAATAGATGGGTTCAATGATGTATCTATAGCGGTGTATTGGGGCTAGGAATAAATGGGTTCAATGATGTATCTATAGCGGTGTATTGGGGCTAGGAATAAATGGGTTCAATGATGTATCTATAGCGGTGTATTGGGGCTAGGAATAAATGGGTTTAATGATGTATCTATAGCGGTGTATTGGGGCTAGGAGTAAATGGGTTCAATGATGTATCTATAGCGGTGTATTGGGGCTAGGAATAAATGGGTTCAATGATGTATCTATAGCGGTGTATTGGGGCTAGGAGTAAATGGGTTCAATGATGTATCTACGGCGGTGTATTGGGGCTAGGAATAAATGGGTTCAATGATGTATCTATAGCGGTGTATTGGGGCTAGGAATAAATGGGTTCAATGTACATTGTATTGTAATGACAATGAAGGACGCCCACTCTTCCGTGTTTGGTGTAACGACTGCCGAGTATTCTACATCCTTTACTCTTTTTATACATCACATTCATGAACAATCTGTCCACTTTTCCCCCACATTTAAATCATTCATGAATTAAAAAAACCAACTCATCACTTCCAGTCATACCACATAACAACACAGGCCAAACAGGTCACATGGCTCACTCACTACTCACAATAACAATCATTAGTCATACATACTATCGTAGTACCTATAGCGGTGTTGTATGGTTAGGAATAAATGAGTTCAGTTTATCTACAGCAATTTATTGATTGAAATTAGAAAAAAAAACATTTCTTTCAGTAGGTGATTGTTTACCGTCTTGCCAATCCATAACCCTGTAGCCTTCACTGGCTTAGTTTTAGTTGTAGACTTAGACTTAAGCGTGATAGCTACCTTCTTACTATTATTCACTCAAACTTCGATTTTTCCTATTTTTTAGCAACGTCCGAGTCTAACCGTCCATGATATTAATCCTTATCTTTGAGTCTAACCGTCCATGCTATTAATCATTATCTTTAGGTCTAACCGTCCATGATATTAATTCTTATCTTTAGGTCTAACCGTCCATGATATTAATCCTTATCTTTGAGTCTAACCGTCCATGATATTATTCCTTATCTTTCCTCCCAACTTACCGACCGCATCTTATTTTTCTCTCTGGAAAATTGTATAATGGCGCCCCGAAATGAACAGCCCTGCATTACAGGTGACGCCCCATTAGGATCCAATGCCCACTGGGGAATATGCCCTTAGGCCCGCGGCAGTGGTCAAGAAATGACACACTCACTGCTGCTGTACTGTGTAGGTGTAAGGGGTTGTTTGTGTACTTCGGTATAGTGTTTGCTTGACGGTTTAGGCGTAAGTCCTGAAGTGCTAGGCAGGGGAAAGAGGTGAGGTGCTTGTTGTCGCACTTGGGTGTTCGCAGAGAGTGCACATTGGTGTTGTCGCACTTGGGTGTTCGCAGAGAGTGCACATTGGTGTTGTCGCACTTGGAAGTTCGTAGACTGTGCACATTGGTGTTGTCGCACTTGGATGTTCACAGAGAGTGCACATTGGTGTTGTCGCACTTGGATGTTCGCAGAGAGTGCACATTGGTGTTGTCTAGCTTGGATGTTCGCAGAGAGTGCACATTGGTGTTGTCGCACTTGGATGTTCGCAGAGAGTGCACATTGGTGTTGTCGCACTTGTATGTTCGCAGAGAGTGCACATTGGTGTTGTCTCACTTGGATGTTCGCAGACAGTGCACATTGGTTTTGTCGCACTTGGGTGTTCGCAGACAGTGCACATTGGTGTTGTCGCACTTGGGTGTTCGCAGACAGTGCACATTGGTGTTGTCGCACTTGGATGTTCGCAGAGAGTGCACATTGGTGTTGTCGCACTTGGATGTTCGCAGAGAGTGCACGTTGGTGTTGTCTTGCTTGGATGTTCGCAGAGAGTGCACGTTGGTGTTGTCCTCTGATTTCACGCGGTCAAGGTGGGAGTTAATTTGCATGTGTCCCGCGTGCAGGCAAAAAGATTTATAACTCGTTCGTGTCTTTTGGGGAAATTGATTGGAGCTTTAGGGTCTGGACTGGGCATGTATTCTGAAAACACATCTTCGTGCCTCGTTGAGCCAATAACACAAGGTATTCTGATCGCAACAATAGTGTTGACATGCGGTATATAGTGATTAAATGGGGTATGTCGTGTTTATGCTCTGTGTTCGTTGTTTTGTTGTGTTCCATTCTTCAGGTTTTCTCATATACTTTGTTTCGTTCATGTTCTTTTAAATAACGTGATTGTCATCTCTCCCCCTTATTATCATTAAATTATATTTATAGTATTTATATACGCTATGTATTGTGGACATACTCTATGTTTTGTCTAATTTATAATTTTACAATGGCGCCCGCAATAACCAGCCCCGCAATAACCAGACCCGAATGACATGTGACGCCTGTTCAGGTCATCATCATCATCATTCAGATCCAGTGACCATTTGGGAGTGCGCCCTTCGGCCTGCGGCCAAGTTAAAGAGCGTCTACACCCGCTGCGGGCTGTACTTTGTTGGTATATATAAGGTACTATTGTAGTTTGGTATTTTTGCTATAGAGGATTTAGGCGTTAAGTGCTGGACAGTAGAAGAGGTGATGTGGTACTGTCTCATTTGGATGTTCGCAGCAGTGGGGTAGTGAGGGGGGAGGGGGGAATCATGCCCCGGGCGCTACCCACAAAGGGGTCTCTTCTTCTCTTTCGCCTTTTTGTCCTCGAGGAACAGCAGCCGATCTTCATCGACGTCTGTGATTAGGACATAGGCCGCCTACAAGAGCCCTCCAGGCATCACGATCCTGAGCCAATCTCTCCAGCCTCCCCCAAGTGTGGCCAAGTTTCTTGGTATCCGCCTCCACTTCACGGCGCCAAGTGTTCCTAGGCCTGCCTCTTTTCCGTTTTCCTTGAGGGTTCCAATTCAAGGCTTGTCTAGTTACGCTGGAGGCAGGTTTCCTGAGCGTATGGCCAATCCATCTCCATCTTCTCTGGAGGATCTCTTGTTCTACAGGTTCTTGCTTTGTCCGCTGCCACAGTTTCTGGTTGCTGATTCTGTCGGGCCAATGAATCCCGAGAATCCTTCTTAAGCAGTTATTGATGAAGGACTGGATTCTCTTCATATTCCCAGCAGTGATTCTCCATGTTTCTGCACCATACAGTAGAACCGGTTTCACCATTGTGTTGAAGGTTCTGATCTTCAGTTTGGTATTTAGGTGTTTGGAGGCCCAGACATTTTTTAGTTGTTGGAAGGCTGCCCGTGCCTTTCCTACCCTTATTTTGATGTCAGCATCTGTCCCACCTTGCTTGTCCACTATGCTGCCAAGGTAGGCAAAGCTCTCTACCTCTTCGAGCGCTTCCTCTTTGAGCCTGCTGGGTGCTGTATTTGTAGCGGCATTGACCTTGAGGACCTTGCTCTTCCCCTTGTGAATATTAAGACCAATACGTGCAGAAGTGTCTGCAATATTTCTGGTCTTCTCCTGCATCTGTTGTTGGGTATGGGAGAGAAGGGCAAGATCGTCAGCAAAATCGAGGTCATCAAGCTGGTCCCACAAGGTCCATTGAATACCATTCCGCTTCTGTTGTGTGGAAGTTTTCATCACCCAGTCAATGGCCAATAGGAACAGGAAAGGCGAAAGCAAACATCCCTGCCTCACACCGGTCTTCACCTGGAAAGCATCCGTCACCTGTTGTCCGTGGACCACTCGGCAGGTCATCCCCTCGTAAGAGTTTCTGATCAAGTCCGTGATTTTCCGCGGGACTCCATAATGTCTCAACAGTCTCCAGAGGGTTTGCCTATCCACACTGTCAAAGGCTTTCTCGTAGTCAACGAAGTTGATGTAGAGGGGTGAGTTCCATTCCAGGGATTGCTCTAGGATGATGCGCAGTGTTGCAATTTGGTCAGTACAGGATCTGTTGGTCCGGAAGCCAGCCTGTTGGTCCCGCAGCAGGGGGTCAACAGTTTCTTTCATTCTGTTGAGTAGTACGCGGTTGAAAACCTTGCCTGGGATGGACAGTAAGGTGATCCCTCTATAGTTGGAGCAGGAGCTTAAGTCCCCCTTTTTGGGGATTTTAATGAGATATCCCTCCTTCCACTCCGAAGGTACCTGTTCCTCCTCCCAGATCTTCAAGAACAGTGGGTGAAGCATATCTACACTGGTGTGCACGTCAGCCTTCAGTGCCTCTGCTGGGATGCCATCCGGTCCTGCAGCCTTGCCATTTTTAAGTTGTTTGATGGCAATACGGATCTCTTCTTTGGTGGGTGCGTTGCAGTCAATAGCCAGGTCACTGTCAGCTGGCTGAATATCTGGTGGGTTACTTGGCTCTGGCCTGTTTAGAAGTTCCTCAAAGTGTTCTTTCCATCTGGCTCTCTGTTGCTCCTCATTTGGTATGCTCTTACCATCTTTGTCCTTCACTGGTCTCTCTGGCTTCCTGAACTTTCCAGACAACTTCTTGATGGTAGCGAACAATTCCCGCATATTTCCTTGGTAGGCTGCTTCTTCCGCTTCTTTGGCAAGCATGTCTACAAAGTTCCTTTTGTCCCTCTTAGCGCTTTTCTTTACTTTCTTATTTGCCTCTTAGTACTCCTTTTGGAACCTAACTTTCTGCGCTCGTGTACGGCTGTTGTTAATTTCTGCCTTCTTCCCTTTTCTCTCTTCTATCACTTTCAATGTATCTGCTGTTATCCATTCTTTGTGTGTATGTTTCTTGTTTCCCAACACTTCCTGACATGTTGATTTGACTGCTTTCTTTACTCCCTGCCACTTTCCATCGATCGTCTCGTCTCCTAGCAGTTCCTGTAGGACTTGGAACTTGTTGGACAGAGTGATCCTGAACTCTTCCTGTTTGGCCTTATCTTTCAAGAGGGGGGGTGTTGTAGCGCAACCTATATGATGTCTGCTCAGTGTAGTGCCTTTTCAGTTTTAGTCTCAGCCGGGCCACTAGAAGATGGTGGTCTGAGGCAACGTCAGCTCCTCTTCTGACACGTACATCTTGGAGAGATCGCCTGAATTTTTTCCCAATACACACATGATCTATTTGGTTCATCGTTTGGAGGTCCGGTGAAACCCATGTGGCCTTGTGTATCCTCCTGTGTTGGAATAAGCTCCCGCCTATGACTAGATTTGTTGTGGCACATAGGTCGGCAAATCTTTCTCCGTTATCATTCATTTCTCCTATCCCCTGTCGCCCCATGACTTCTTCATAGCCCGTGTTGTCACTGCCGATCTTGGCATTGAGATCTCCTATGAGGATGACAATGTTTCGCCTAGGGCGACCCTGGGTAATGGTAAGCAATCTGTTATAGAATTCATCTTTGTCTTCCTCCTCACTTTCGTTTGTTGGTGCGTAGCACTGGATAACATCCAAATTGATTCTGTGTTTTTTGGTCCGAAAGGTTGCTGTGAGTATTCTAGGCCCATGCGCCTCCCATCCAATGAGTGCTCCTTGGGCTGCCCTGGATATCATCAGGGCCACGCCAGAGTGTGTGGTGCATCGTCACTCTCGTGCCCTGAGAATAACAGCATCTCTCCTGAGGCTAGTCTCTTCTGTCCGCACCCAATCCATCTTGCCTCGCTGATTCCTAGTATGGCGAGGTTATAGTTCCTCATCTCAGCGGCTACTTGTGCAGTCTTTCCTGTCTCATACATGGTGCGTACATTCCATGTTCCAATGGCGGTGGTGGTCCTGGTGGAGATGATGGTCGTCGGCCTAGTAGTTTCCAGATTCTGGCTTTCACTACTTGGCGTCATGCATTCCGCGGCTGGGAATCTATCTTCTCCCAGGACCGTAAAGTCTTTTGTTGCTCTTGTCTGCGTTTTTGTAACAAAGGGTTTTTACGCAGCAGAGTTGTTAGCCCTGCGCACAACCGTCTGGGGGGATGCCCCTCGCAACTCTCCGGAGAGCTGCCCTTAATTTTGGGAAGGGTACCCTAGCCTTTGTGGTTTCGTCCACTCCCTGCAAGGCAGCAGGCTCTGATTTTGGTCCACCCTGGGTATTTGATTTCCCCAGTACCTACCATATCTGGTGGGCATTCCCCTATCCGCCACCTGGGGAGGCGCTTGATGGGAGATCAGAAACTCCACACAGTGCGCCCTTCGGCCTGCGGCCAAGTTAAAGAGCGTCTACACCCGCTGCGGGCTGTACTTTGTTGGTATATATAAGGTACTATTGTAGTTTGGTATTTTTGCTATAGAGGATTTAGGCGTTAAGTGCTGGACAGTAGAAGAGGTGATGTGGTACTGTCTCATTTGGATGTTCGCAGCAGTGGGGTAGTGAGGGGGGAGGGGGGGAATCATGCCCCGGGCGCTACCCACAAAGGGGTGCCAAATGGTATATTTTACTATAATATTGTATGGTTTTCGAATGGGGGGGGGGGCGCTAAACAGGTATTGTGCCCCGGGCGCGAGTTAAGCTCGCTACGCCACTGGTTCGCAGAGGGGATTGCATAGGTGTTTTCTCTGTTTTTAGGCGGTCAACTTGGGAATTAAGTTGTATGTGTCCTGTGTGCAGGCGAAAGATTATGACCCGTTCGTGTCTTTGGAGGCAACGTATTGGATCTGTGGGGGGTCTGGACTGCGTGAAATAGCCGCAGCAAATATTTACCGTTTTACCCGAAAATGATTAACAGTGCTTAAAATGATCTATGAACACTTGTAAAAAAAGTCAATTTATGCATCGTTTGCAGGCATACACAAACTTAAACAATTACCATGGAAAATCTCGTCTCAATAGGGTTTGTAATTTCTAAGACCGGAAAACGTCACATCGCATTACGTAATGTTACTTTTCTCAGACAATATTTTGGCTAATGCTAAGAGATGCAGTCAAGACGTTATTTACGTGTTTTGTTAAGTTGCTGTTTTGGATTCACTCCCTTTATTTTTTTTATTTTTTGTTGTTAATAGAGTTACTTTTTCATCAATGTGACGATGGCACGTTTTAATTACATTTTTATTGTTTGATAAGTTATAATTTAAATTTTTAATTGGTTTGCTAATTATAATATTTGTATGCGTTCCGCCATCTTTGAAAACCCCGACTTTGTGTTTCATCCATTTTCTGGATATTCTTTTCGATGGAAACCTGAAATAAAGTGTGTAAAATTGTGTTCTATAAAACTTTAAGTTGGGTTTTCATTATTTCTTTATTTTGTAATTATTTTTGGCCATTTTTTGTAGTTCATTTTCCTAGTTTTCATGGTCAAACCCCAGGTTAGGGAGAGGGTCAAAACCCTGGTTCCGATATGGTCAAAACCCTGGCTCCGATAGGGTCAAAACCATGGTTCTGATAGGGTCAAAACCCAGGTTAGGGATAAATTTAGGGTTCAGGTTAGGTTACGGGATATATGTAGGACATTTTGTCATTAATTTTAACGTTTTATTCCTAATTTGTTTTAGCAAACGTGAGTTATTTTATTTTTACATGGCCGCCATCTTGGTTGCCGCGACCCATGAACCCGTCAAAGTAATACGTCACGGCTACATCTCTTCACATTTACCAATATCTTCATAAAATATAGCTTCTGACAATGTATTTCAGAATATATATATATATATATATATATATATATATATCAGTAACAATTTGTTTGTAAAATCTTTCGTAAAATAAAGTTGTCAACACATTTTCATCTAGTTTGAGACCCTCTAAGCTGGCTCAATATTTATAACGTAGACGTACCGGACAGCTATTGAGAGATTGGCCAAACGGAACACCAGGATGTTTTTATTACTATCTTCAAAAGATTGACCAGACGGTATGCCCGGCTATTCGACTAATAGATTTCCGCCATTAAATGACAAAACCTATAAAACGCTACAAAATCATAAGTAAAAATAATAATTATTTTTTTACCTGTTGCTGCTAACGTTAGTGAATTTATACTTTACAAAATTCACTTCTTATCCCAATATCCCTGTTAAATTTGGTTTTTTTTAAAACTCAGAACAATGACAATGAATGACAATGTCATATTGTTGTTCGTCCGTCAAATCGACTAGGACCATCCAGTCATCCGGTTAGGGGGGTGGGTTACGGTGGGTTCGTAGGTGGCTTGCCAATCCTATACGTGCTCGGAATAGTCTGTGGCACCGCGGGCAAGGGATAGTTGGTGCAGTCGTGGATTTAATAATGTTCTTTCGGGCTTGCCTGCGTGTCTCAATGGTGGCCATCCTACTGGCTTCATAAGATTTAGCCCCTAACTTGATCACTGATCTCCACCTTACTCTGTCCTGAGCGGTCTGCTCCCATTTAGTAGTGTCGATGCTGAAGGCCTTTAGTGCCACTTTCAGTGAGTCTTTGTAACGTTTTTTTGGAGCTCCTTGGGAGCGCTTGCCTGTCGTGAGTTCACCATAGAATATTTTATTTAGGGAGCCGCTGATCTTCCATACGGGCAACGTGTCCTATCCAACGGAGTTGATACTGCATCAGGGTGGTGAAGATACTAGGTATGTTCACTCTAGCGAGAACTGTGTCAGGAACTTTGTCTTGCCACCTGATGCCGAGGTGTTTCCTGAGGCTGGTTGTGTGAAAATGGTTCAGTTTTTTGGCGTGACGCTGGTCGACTGTCCACGTTTCACATCCGTAGAGCAATGTCGAGAGGACTGCTGCGCTATAGACCTTGATCTTCGTTTCCCGCCTGATACCTCTCCTGTCCCAAACAGTACTGCAGAGCCTGCCAAATATGGTACTAGCTTTTGAAAGTCTGGCATTCATTTCATCATCCATGATGGCAGATCTGGAGAGGGTGCTGCCCAAGTAAGTAAATTTATCCAGTAAGGAGAGAGGTGTGAAGAATAGATCTGCTCATAATCCAGTTATTTGTGGCTGCTTTTTCTCTCAGAACTGTTTCGCATTAATACATCCCGTAAAAGAGGTGCGCAACAGCACAAAACAAAATATGCAACGGTGTTCTTATCGAGACAATAGTGTTGATGTGCAGTGATTAAATAATGTATGTCGTGTTTAAACACCGTATGCGTTGTTTAGTTGTGTACTTTTCCTTCATTTCCTTTTACCTAACCTGATTGCAGTATTTCCCCTTTATTACCGGTATATATTGTAGATAGTATTGATATACGTTATATATTGTAAATGTAAACTGTGATTTTTATATAAATATATTATATTATTTATATTGTATGACTTGTTTTTGTTGATATCCGATTAGCGGTCGTACGCCATTCGGTTTGGAGCTAGTGCACCACATCACACAATCACTCAATACATGAACACACACACACTTAAACAAATTTATTGTAGGAATTTACGCTAACATGACCTCAAAATGGGAGAATGCTGAAAAATATAGAAATCGAAGTTTAAATTAATAATACGAAGAAGACAGCAAGCATACTAAAGCTTAAGTGTACAACTTATCCAATGAAGGCTACAGGGTTACGGATTGGCTAGAGTGTACACAATCACTTACTGAAAGAAATTTTGTTTTTTTTCTTTTATCCATTGTTACCTAGTATTTGTATTTTATTCATTGATCCAACAACCCCCCCCCCCCCCAACAACTTTTCCATTCGTCGCCTAGGCGCGACTGTATGTGAGTGACGTCAGTTAATGTTGGTTGACGTATACACTTGTTAAAAGTGGACCAAGGATGTAACTAGGGGGTACAATCTTCAATGATTATCATTATTTACTTTTACACTATAAGTGAGCATGCCGATTACCTACACATGTGCCATTTATAATTCATATAAACTTATGAAATGCGCAGAGGGAAACATAGAAACTCATTATATTTCATCGAACCTTTTTAAAAAAAAAAAATACAATACAAAATAAAATATCACATTCAGTTTGTTAAAACAGTCAATACCCACTGTTACTCAAGGTTTATTGAGGGATCTTTTCACTACGAAGAATATCAGAATCGCTCTAAGAAGACATCCAGGATCTACAGTTTAACGCATTGCGAGAAGAAGATTTCTATTTCTTGTCAGTTTTCAAAATGTTAAATGTGTTAAACTTCATAATGTGTGCTGTTTAGCAAAGGGCGTTTATCCAATCAGAAGGAGAGACTGGATATGGGCTGTTTGAAGTATGTTGGAGTTGTTCCCCATGATATCCTGGATTGTGCCAGAGAGTGTCTACGCGAGGATAAGTGTGCAGGTTTTTGGGTGGACGACGATCTCAAATGCTACATCAACTTTCACTGTCAGCTACCAGCTGATCTGTCAGATGAGGTGACCTACTTTCAGAGGTTAGCGACCCTGGATGACTGCCTGAATGCCGGATCCTGGCAACCTCAATCTCAGACTTGTCAGTGCTCGGGGGGACTAGTCGGTCTCCGCTGTGAAAGATTCGCAGAGAGCTGCAAAGAACTTTATCAAATGGGGTACCCCGCGGGTACCAGAAGACCTTACGTCACCCAGCCACCAGGTCTACTGCCATTTTTAACACACTGCGCCAACAATGGTGGCGAAGTACGGACGGATGTCTTCTTTCACACAGCAGCTGGTTTGCTAAGCTTCAACCGTTCTTTCACCGATTACGTCACTGGGTTTTACTACAACACCAGTGAATACTGGATCGGATTAGAGAAGATGTACGTTCTCAATACACTCGCAGGGCTTACTAACATCTCTTTGTATATTCAGTTCAACGAAAGCTGTTATTTCCAATTCCTATTCCGGGGAGTATCTATTAGAGATGCCAGCAGTGATTATGCTTTTAACTATACGAACGTGAAATATAGAGAATCCGGACCACTCGCAAACAATGCGACAGTTTCAAATTGTCTCCCCGAAAGCGGAAAACCCACCCCATTTTCAGCCTACGACACAGACAACGACGTTGAACAGATGGAAAACTGCGCTGAAAACTCAGGAGCTGGTTGGTGGTTCTCAACATGTGACCCTGACCCAGTCTGCAATCCTCTGGGTGTTCCAATAAAGCCAGGAACAGTGAACGTGACACGGGAGCACATGGTGTTCAGCGGGCTGGACCTGAAGGCTTACGCCAGTGAATTCCAGTACGTCAGAATGTACTTTTTTGAACCTTGGAAATGAACTATGGCATTTTGAAGTCATTTGTGGACACCGTTTAAACTATTTTCGGATTAAATAATCAGATTCAGCATGCCTGATATATATCATCGCAATGTGTTTATGACAACGGTGCACGTCAAAGTAAATAAATATTTTGACGTATAATTTTTTTGCTCGTAAAGGTTTACACATTTCTGTATCTTTAGATTTAATAATATAAAGTGTGTATCATATATATTATATATACTATATAAATAGTAATGTTTAGGTCCTGGTAATTAATGTGTTATCGCGTGTAATCTAAAGTGAAACAAACAAAATATGAATAAATAAATACATTTTTTAAAAATGAAAAATTCAAAAATCAAAGTCTAAACGTCCATAATATTATTCCTTATCTTTCACACCGCCTTACGCGCAGCATCTTATTTTTCTCTCTGGTAAATTTTTGTAATGGAGCCCCGAAATAACCAGCCGCGCATAACAGGTGACGCCGATACAGGTCATCAGCATCATTAAGATCCAATGACAAATTTGGGAATGTACCCTTGGGCCTGCGACATTGGTCAAGTAATCACACACTTGCTACGTGTTTACTTGGTTGGCATATCAGGTGATGGTACCAGTGGCGTAGTGAGGGGGGGCAAGGGGGGCATCATGCCCCGGGCGCTACTCACAAAGGGGCGCCAAATGGTATATTTTACTATAATATTGTATGGTTTTCGAATAGGGGGGGCGCTAAAAAGGTATTGGAGGGCGCTAAAAAGGTATTGTGCCCCGGGCGCGAGTTAAGCTCGCTACGCCACTGGATGGTACAGTCTGCTATCTTTTGATTGATTGTTTAGTCGTTCGTCCTGGAGTGCTGGGTGTCAAGGGTATGAGAATCACTGTTGTTATGTATAGATCACTGTTGTTATGTGTAGATCACTGTTGTTATGTTTGGTACGTAAAAAAGATGTTAGTTAGAGATTATATGTGTAGCTTTTTTTTTTTAGTGTGAGATTGTTTTGACGTATTTGGGTAAGGGGAAATGACGCGTTAGTTTAGTGGTTGTTATCATGGTGGATAGATGGCCGTTGTACGATAGTGTGTTGCTTTAGTGTGTTTGGCTGGAACGACTTCATTATTATATATATCAACGATATTTAAGTAATTGTTGTAGAATTAACATTATCGTACAACAAACCGGTTGGTGCTGGTGTAACAGTATTAGTTGCCATTGTTTACACTGGCCCGTGGGACGAGGTAGGAGACATAGTTCAACAAAGCGGACATCTATCGTCATGGCTAGATGAACACAAGGATGTTAACATTCGACAGCGCGTCACTGGGCAGTGGAAGAGGTGATGTGTTACTGTCTCATTTTCAGAGAGTTCACATTGCTGTTTTCTCTGATTTCATCCGGTTAAGGTGGGTGTTAGTTTGCATGTGTCCACTGTGCATGACCCATTCGTGTCTTTGGGGGGTAGGGGGCAATTTATCGGATCTGTGGGGTCTGGACAGGGCAAGTGTGTGAAAATACATCTTTCTGTTGAACCCATAGCCCATCAATTGAACCGCTTTCCTTTTTTTTTCCTTTTTGGTTAGCTCTGATAATTTGCTTTGCGGTGTTAAGTGATGTAGATAATAATAATAATAATAATAATAATAAAGTTCATTTGAAAAATCACGCTTCATCCCCAAAGGCTCGAAGCGCGGTACAAAAACAAAGCTGGGAGATAATAACTAGCTGGAAAAGATGCTAGACAACTTCACCCCAGACGGTGTTTGCGAAATAGATGAGTTTTTAAATTTGTTTTGAAGGACTCCAGCGTCTGGCTGTTTCTGAGAGCGTCAGGAAAGGTGTTCCAAATGGTTGGACCGGCAAATGCGAACGTGCGCTTTCCGTAAGTCTCAAGGCGAACACATAGTGTTTAAACACTATATACGTTGTTTACTTGTGTTCCATTTTTCAGGTTTTCCCATACTTTGTTTCGCCCTTTTCCTTTTTTACCTAACCTGATTGCTGTCTCCCCGCTTTGGCTTTAGTACCATTATATACTGTAAATTAGTGTAAATAGTATTGATATACGTTATCTATTGTGGATATAATGTAGCTTATATATATATATATATTGTATGACCTTTTGAAGTGTCTGTGTTTTGTTAATAAGGAATGTTTTTACTGTTATATTTCATGTATACCACATTTGTCGTAAGCCTTCGTTTTGGACGATTCTGTGAATCACATCACACAAACACGCACATACATAGACGTACACACAACATACACAAACACGCACAGACATAGACGTACACACAACACACACAAACACGCACAGACATAGACGTACACACAGCACACACAAACACGCACAGACATAGACGTACACACAACACACACAAACACGCACAGACATAGACGCACACACAACATACACAAACACGCACAGACATAGACGTATACACAACATACACAAACACGCACAGACATAGACGTACACACAACACACACAAACACGCACAGACATAGACGTACACACAACACACACAAACACGCACAGACATAGACGCACACACAACATACACAAACACGCACAGACATAGACGTACACACAACATACACAAACACGCACAGACATAGACGTACACACAACACACACAAACACGCACAGACATAGACGTACACACAACATACACAAACACGCACAGACATAGACGTACACTCAAACACGCACAGACATAGACGTACACACAAACACGCACAGACATAGACGCACACACAACATACACAAACACGCACAGACATAGACGTACACACAACATACACAAACACGCACTCATAAACAAATTTACTGTTGGAATTTACGCTAAAATGACCTCAAAATTAGACGTTGATGAAAAAAAATAATAAAAAATCGAAGTTTAAATTGTAATTATAATTATAAGAAAGGCAGGAAGCAGCCTAAAGTTTAACTTAACAAATTTGTAAATGACAGCTACAGGATTATGGATTGGCTTAAGAGTACACTCATCCACTGAAGGAAACGTTTTTTTCCTTTATCCATTGTAACCTCGCATCTATTTCATTCATCGATTTCAGCCCCACTCCCCACACACCCCACCTCAACGTTTCTATTTGTCGTCTAGGCTGGACTGTGAATGACGTCACTTAAGGCTGACGTATCAACTTGTTAAAAGTGGACCTAGGGTGTAACTAAGGGGAGCAATCAACAACGTCAATCATTTTTTTTTAAACTTTAAGGGAGCACGTGCCATTTATTATTCATATAAACATAATAGTAAAGATATAGAGCGAAACTTTGGAACTCATTACACGTTATCGAAACTTTTCTTTTAAAAAGTAGTGATAATTTTTAAAAATTATATATTCAGTGAATAACCCTAATTTATTGAAGAGTCCTCTTATTACGAAGAATATCAGTATCTCGCTCTAAGAAGACATCCAGGATCTACAGTTTAACGCCTGGTCGAAGAAGGATTCTATTTCTCGGCAGTTTTCAAAATGTTAAAGATGTTAAACTTCATTATGTGTTCCGTGTTGCTCTCCTATTTTGCGTTAGGCTCTATTTTTATCAAAAGGCGTTTATCAAACAAGATAGAGGGACTGGATATGGGCTGTTTGAAGCATGTTGGAGTTATCCCCCATGATATTCTGGATTGTGACAAAGAGTGTCTTTTCGAGGATAAGTGTGCAGGTTTTTGCGTGGACGACGATCTCAAATGCTACATCAACTTTTACCGTAAGCTACCGGCTGATCCGTCAGATGAGGTGACCTACTTTCAGAGATTAGCGACACGCGTAGACTGCCTGAATGCCGGAATTTGGCAACCTCAATCTCAGACCTGCCAGTGCTCGGGGGGACTAGTCGGTCTCCGCTGTGAAAGATTCGCAGAGAGCTGCAAAGAACTTTTCCAAATGGGGTACTCCGCGGGCACCAGAAGACCATTCTTCATCCAGCCACCCGGTCAAATTCCATTTTAACATACTGCGCCAACTATGAGGGTGAATTTAGGACGGATGTGTTCTTTCACCCCGCAGAAGGTTTGCTTAGCTTCAACCGCTCTTTCGCCGATTACGTCAATGGGTTTAATACAACACCAACGACTACTGGATCGGATTAGAGAAGATGTACGTTCTCAATACACTCAGGCATTCGTTTAAGCATCTCGTTCAATGACAACGATTATTTGAATTTCCAATTCCAGGAGGTGTCTATAGGGGACGCTAGCGACGTTACACTTTCAACTATTCAGAGGTGATGTATAAGCAATATGGACCAATCGCGAAGAATATGACAGTTTCAAATTTGCATCCCCGAAAGCGGAAAACCCACGCCATTCTCAGCCCACGACACAGACAACGATGCGGAGCAGACGGAAAACTGCGCTGAAAACTCAGGAGCTGGTTGGTGGTTCTCAACGTGTGACCCGGACCCAGTCTGCAATCCTCTGGGTGTTCCGATAAAGCCTGGAACAGTGAACGTGACTCGAGCGCACATGATGTTCAATGCGCTCGACTTGAAATATTACGCCAGCCAGTTTAAATTCGTCAGAATGTACTTTTTTGAACCTTGGAAATGAACATCTGATTTCAGTACATGCAACGTTTTTGAGTGAAATTTCTTTATAGATTGAATACGTGGTAGTCATAAATTTACACATAGCTTATAATGCACACATGTATTGTCCGGGGGTGGGTATATTTTGTGAGTTCATGCTATTGTATGTGTTATTTAAAAAAGTGGATGCTTAAAATACTAACACTTGACACTTTCGCTACTTCATAACGGAGCCACATACTTAATCTGATTGCATTTTTTTTCTTTTTAATTTGGAAAAAGAACAACAACTCCACTCTAAGTTTATAGCTTGAGCTGAAACCTATGTGACGTCATTCGCAGAAATCATTTCAACCGTTAACGGATAAAAGTAGCGGTTCCCAACACGTGGTACCCGTACCCCTAGGGGATACGCCGAGGAAACGCTTGGGGGTACCCAACAATTATATTGATAATGGCGGGAAAAGTTAAAACAGTTAATAAAGCTGTGTGTGTGGTTTTTTTTTTTAAACGCCTGTTTATTTTCGAGAAGCTGTAGGTTAATATCCAGCGATACATAAATAAACAAAAGTAATCTAGAAAATATTTTCTTCTGATAAGATGAATAATGAGAACTCCGGTATTGTTGTATTATAGTTCAATGTTGATAGTTGTATTGATTCCACCACCCCCCCCCCCCCCCACACACACACTTTTTTCCAACCTTTTTTTGGCCATATATTTTTTATTTCAAATGTTTATTTTTGAGATTCGTTTTAAATACTTTATATCTCTGAGGCGCCACGTCCTATGTGGGTCATTTGCCTGCCTCACCACTTCCTTCCACTCAGACCTACCATCCCATCCCTGTGGCGCCACAACCCATGTAGGTCCTTGGCCTGTCTTACCACTTCCTTCCACTCAGACCTAACTGATTCCTAACTACGCTATTTGTAATCATGGAGTCGGAGACTAGGAGTAATTGGGTTCAATGTACCTACAGCGCTTCATTGAGGCTAGGTATAAATGGGTTCAATGTATCTATAGCAAAGGTATTAGACTATGAATAAATGGGTTCAATGTATCTATAGCAATTTATTGAGACTATGAATAAATGGGTTCAATGTATCTATAGCAATTTATTGAGACTATGAATAAATGGGTAAATGTAGCTCGTCTAAAAGAAAATAAGGAGAACATTAATTAACTCGATTAATTTATTCAAAGATAAAGATTCATTCCTCCTTATTTGTGAGTTCATGTTTATGCATATATATATATGGCGAAAACTAATAAACATTTAAACATACATATACTGGTTGAGGCTTAAGCTGACGCCCTTCGAAGCCCGGGTTAGTACATTGGCAAACTGCCCCGTATAACATTGTCGGGGTGTCGCCACCATTCTCTCCCGCCACCCTGGCTTCCCTAGCAAAATCCAATACGGCGGCAACATTATTTTTCAGCCCGCCAAGAACCAGTACATTTTATGATATTTTTATGTATCTATACATGAAGTGGTCCAGAAATTTCTGAAACATTGTCAAAGGTCATAAAAATTGAGCAAAATCGTCATAAAAATTATAAAAAAAACAGAAACAGATCGGGAAAATGTAAAGATATTCATCACGACGTCTCACGGTCGGGAGTCTGCCAGCAGTCGTTCGGAAGTCTGGAGTTGAGAGCGCAGATTCAGGACTTATTAGATGCGAGTCAGAGTACAGCGTCAGCCAGTGGCGTAGCGAGCTTAACTTGCGCCCGGGGCACAATACCTTTTTAGCGCCCCCCAATACCTTTTTAACGTCCCCCCCTATTCGAAAACCATACAATATTATAGTAAAATATACCATTTGGCGCCCCATTGTGAGTAGCGCCCGGGGCATGATGCCCCCCTTGCTCCCCCTCACTACGCCACTGGCGTCAGCGGACCATTTTTCATGATGATACGTTAAGTGTAATTAATGAGAATAATTGGAATGACGGACTTGTCCTTATACGACTGGTCTTTAAAATCAAGTGAAGATAAACGAATTTAAATAATTTCACCCCCACCCCAAGAAAATTATTAATATTTTTGGGGGTAAATCTCCCAACATTTCCCAAGTTTCAACTCCGTCACAACTGGTTCCCCTAAAGCACCGGTTATAACCTGTGGGTCGCGACCCCTTTTGGGTTCGAATGACCCTTTCACAGGGGTCGCGTAAGACCATCGGAAAACACATATAACCTAAAGGTATGAAGTAGCAACGGAAATAATTTGTGGAACTGTATTAAAGGTTCGAGGCATAAGGAAGGTTGAGAACCACTGCCCTAAAGACAGACGACCGCGCGTAATTAATATGAATAAAAATATAGGAGACTGCCATGAAGAGGATGTGACGTAAATTAGAAACATCAGTCAAGTTTTTCTATGACGTCGTCGTCAGTCTCAGGAGACTTGCAGCAAGCAACATGGACACGTACGGCACAATAGTGCTGGGCCTGACACATCCTTCACCGTTCCGATGCGTAGTGGCTCTCACTGGAACTGGAACAAACGAGGTGGAATCTGGAAAATATATTTTAAAAAAAAAAAGATTTTGTTATTTATCATAGATTATGTCAGCAGTGGGTAAACTTTTTGTGCGGAGGGCCACAATGACAACTGTAAAGCTATTGGGGGCCGCATGAATATTACGTGTCGATAAACATTTCTCTATATTAAAATCGGTAAATTCGCATTTTAGCATTACATGACAAAAGTCAAGGACTGTTTAAAAAAATAATAAATTAGAAAGAAATTTGATCAAAAATGTTAAAACAATCAAAACGGTACATGAAATTCTGTAAAATTCAACAAAATAACTTAAAATTAAAAACAAAGTTTTTTAAAAATATTTCTAAATGCCTTCGAGGGCCGCATATTATCAGTTCCGGGTAGCATGCGGCCCGCGGGCCGTAGTTTGCCCATCCTTGGACTATGTGATTTGTATCATTGGCCATAACAGAGACTGGGTGATTTGTATCATAGACCCAAATTTTTGTTTTTATTAAAGGCGATGTATTAAGGTGGCCGTTTCGTCCACACTTCTATGTCATTATGGTTAGAGGTAAACGGCATTACATCTTAGCATAAACATTGGTTCTTTCCGGTACGACGTTTGCCGCGTCATAGTCAGTTATTGTTGTTACAGACCAAAATCTCCAATGTAATTTAATTATGAGTTTTCTAAAAAATAATGCGAGTTTAAATGACGTGGTTAATCATGGATTAAATGATGGGGTTTAACCATTTATTATTAATGTGATGTGGTGTTATCGTAGAATGAATGAGGTGGTTTAATCATGGATTGAATGACGTGTTTTAATCATGGATTAATCATAGATTAAATCCTATTTGCTTAAATGATGTGGTTCAGTGATGTGGTTTGATCATGGGTTAAATTATGTGGTTTAATCACGGATTAGTCATAGATTTAAATGCTTTTTGTTTAAATGATGTGGATTAATCATGAATTAAAAATATAAGGTTGAACAAGGTGTGAAATAATGTCGGTTTCTTAAAGGAATTGATGATGGTGTCACAGAAATTAACCCTTATAGCATCCAGTGCCGTTTGTTGCAGTACGCTGGTGGTTTTTCAGTGGGCACTTGATTTTTTTTTATAAACCCACAGTTTTCCCCAAAAAATAGCTTTGTCATTGCTAATTTAACGTTGTCCGCATTTTTCATCCATTGGCGCATCGCTGGTTTATTTCTATTTAAACAGCAAAGTAAACCAGCCGAATGACCCGTTCGTTCACATGTAAGGCAAAATACCAATACTATTTGCCTGGTTTCTTTGTGTATCACAAATGGGCTCATTAAAAACAATACCTGTATCATTAGCAATACAAAACTGTTACGACAATAATACAGCGAATTTACACATGATAGATTAACGACACTTCATACAATAATAGACATTAGTATTTTTTTAAAACAAGCAAAACAAAAACAACGAAAAATTAATCGAAACAACAAAATAATTATTTTTATCTTTTCTTTAAAAAAAAAAAATTAACACCACCAAGAATAGCAACTTCTAGGGAAATAACAACAATAGCAGACCCTGAAACCCCTGATATGTGACGACTGACTGCCAGTTCACATTACGCGCATATTGTATACTCCATATTCGATGTAGGACATATCATGTTGAAAATTATTTTAAGGGGGAAAAAAAGTAACATTGTAAGAAACAAAAATTGTGTAAATAAGAGTAGAGTGGTTAAGCCTTGGGGTTACATAGTAGCTCTGCCACTGACGGGGACACGTGGCTGAAAAGCGTCCACTAACCAAAGAGACAAACATTGTTTAGGGTTAGGTTTAGGGCTAGGGTACGACATGCAGTGGCAGACTACCCAGGGTGTTTGACATCCCAACGGCAAATGGCGCCCTCGACTTAGGTAAAGTTTAAAGGAAAAAAATTTTTTTTTGATCTTATAAGAATTAAATGATGGCCTGTGATTGTAAGTGGGCCGCCTTTGCCCCCGTCTCTCGGTGACCCCCTTATTTTTAGACCGAGTTCCGCCGCCGCCACAAGCAGATGTCACGTGATCGCCATTAAACGCTACTAAGAAAAGAGGATGGGGGTAGACAGATAGAAGAGTAGAGCGGAGTATTAGTGACCAGGTCAAAGTAATTTTTCAATTTCAAGTGGATCTTATCCCATCCCCCCCCCAACCCCCCCCCCCCCCAAACCCTTATTAAAAGAAATAACTGCTTTTTTTTTTTTAGTTGAAGAAAGAAACCGACTTTGAATTTGAAAGTGGACATTTCTTCAATCTGATATCGATCATATGGGATCGAACCCATTCATCCCTTCAGTCTTGTTAGTATCCAATATTACTCTTAGGGTTTTCTTGTTCCGATCCAGAAAGACGATAGACTTCAAAGACTGTGGGACGTGTGTCCTTGACCTCACAGTCTGTGGGGCGTGTGTCCTTTGTGTGTAACTATTGCTTACGATCAAGCGCGTATATAGGTTAGTGAAATGTGTGAAGCTTAGCTGTTGATTGGTTAAGATTTGAGGAGAGGTAACATTTTGGGGTTAGGGTTAGGGTTGGGCTTAGGGTTAGGTTTGGGAATAGGGTTAGGGTTGGGGTTACGGTTAGGTTTGGGGTTAGAGTTGGGGTTGAGGTTAGGTTTAGGGTTAGGGTTAGTGTTAGGGCTAGAATTAGATTTAGGGTTGGGGTTAAGGTTGGGGTTAGGGTTTGGTTTGGGGATAGGGTTCATGTTAGGTTTAGGTTGTGCTTAGGTTTATTGTTGGTGTTAGCGCTTCGGTTAGGTTTGGGGTTAGGGTTAGGTTTGGGGTTAGGGTTCGGGTTAGGTTTAGGTTTGTGCATAGGTTTATTGTTGGTGTTAGCGTTGGGGTTGAGGTGGGGGTTAGGGTTTGCGTTAGGTTTATAGTATGGGTTAGGGTTGGGGTTAGAGTTGGGGTTAGGGCTAGTGTTGTAATTAGGTCTGCGTTAGGGTTGGGGTTAGGGTTGAGTTTAGGGTGGGGTTAGGTTTAGGTTTGGGTTAGGTTTAGGTTTGGGTTTGGTTTGAGGTTAGGGTTAGGTTAGGGTTGAGGCTAGGTTAGGGGTTTTGTTTGGGGTTAGGTTTGGAGTTAGGCTAGTTTTGGGATTAGTTTTCGGGTTAGAGTTAGCCATGTTGTATTTTTTAATTAATTTATTTTATTAAAATAAAAGATTTAATAAAACAACATACATTAAAATAATATAAGAGAATAATTACAAAAATTATAATATTAATTTATTATAATAGCAATATAAATAATGCTATGGTATACATATATTATTAATACGCATACATGACTTAACCAAAACATCCCAAACTCTTCAAAAAACTCAACAGGGGGGGGGGGGGGGGAGGAGGTCAAGTTTTCTATTAAGAAAAAAACACAGGTAATAAAAAGCCGAAGGTTTAATCTAACCAATGATTTCAGCAGGAATGTTTGCGGCCCACTCGTCAACAGCAGCTGTTATGAAACTGTCCCACTTGGACTGCCAAAGTGTTTTCGCCCTTGCCTTCTCGGTGCTGTTCATGGCGCTGTATCTGGACAAAGAAACCGGAAGTAATTCATCAAAACGATCATTGTCATCAATTTTGTTTCACGGAAAATTTTAAAGGTAATACATTTTTTAAAATTTTTTTTAGAGACGCGGTGGACGGCCGTCAGTTAATCGTTTGTTAGTACATATGTGAGGGGTGCTGGGGTTGAGGTGTTGGGGGCTTTAGGGGTTGTCGAGAGTATGTAAGTTCTTGTTCTTGGGTGGGTTAGGGCAGTGGTCGGCAAACTCATTCGCCAAAAGAGCCAAAAAATCAGCAGCAGGACGATTAAAAAAAATGTTGAGAGCCACATTTTTTTTTTAAAGAACTTAGTTTTTCTGAGTCAAAGCCTATTTGTGGCCGACTGGCCGAGCCGCACTCAGGTTGTTAAAGAGCCACATGCGGCTCGCGAGCCGCGATTCGTCGACAACTTGGGGAATAGAACGGGGGACAGAACGGTAGATTTAGTGAGAGCAGGGGTAAGAGAACGTAGATGCAATAAGGGGTGGGGTGGGCTAATTGGGATTTAGTTTGTTAGAGGTAAGTGGGGGGGTGGGTGAAGGGATACATCATATAAAAATATATGGTAATAATGGGAGGCAAGTTAAGTTAAAAGGGACATCCTCACATGTCACCCGATCTGCTTTTCATTTCATATATTTTATTGATGAACTATTATAATGCACTAATTTGGAAGAACGGGAAGATGCTTGCCCTAATGACACCGCTGCCCAATACCCTCCTCCCCACACACACTTGTTTTTTTGTTCTCCTTCTTTTCCTATCATATTCATCCTACTACACATTGGGAAAGACGTTACAATATACTGACTCGATAGAGTTCAAGGCCAGTTGTTTGAGGAAGGCCAGGTCGGTGTCCCGCCCGGAAGTGTCCATGAAGGCCATGTAGAAATCGTGGGACAGCGGGGCCGCCTCCCAGGTGGCCGGATCATCGGAGCTGACCACAATCGGGAAGCCCTGGGCCACGAGAGTCGCCATGGGATGGTTTCGCAGGTCGGTCACCAGTCCCAGAATCTGCGAAAATGAAATGGTTAGGATTTCCTTACAAATCAAACTCAGCCGTCTAGCTTCAATACAAAAGTGAACTTCCCATCTACTAAAGTCACGTGACAAAATATGATCTTAAGTCACGCACATTTAAGAATCCCAATTTTTGCTACACCCTTTCCCCCCATGATACGTTACTGCACACTTTTTTATTTCACGCCCATGAATTATATTAAAAATTCTGTTGTCCCAACCACTTTAAAACCGATTATTTATAAAATATTGTGTAAATTAAGACGATTTCATTTTCCGAAAAGTTGCGTTATTGTAAAAAAAAAAGTCATTTAGCGTAGTTATCGGGAGTTATATTTTGCGCGCTATCCGGAAATGGAAGCAGTCACACCACAAGCAATATATATATAAGACATATTTTAAATTTCGACACATAAACATACAAAATAATTATCGTTTATATACATTGTCAATGGCGTGTTAAATTTGGAATTTTGAGATGAAATCAACTTTCTAACTGGAAATACTGCTCAAGTCAAGGTTGCTTCTACATGAACCAAGGACTAACAATAAAATACATTTACAACTTTACTTGGTTTGATATTGGGTTAATCTCCACCGCCACGTTCTTGTCTTTAAGCATCTGGACAAGCTTGGGGTGCTTGGTCAAGGCGTACCCGTGGCCAACGCGGGTCGTGTTGAGCAGCAGAGCGTCCACCAGATTGTAGTCCACCTCGGTCTCTTGCCAGTCTGGGGGAAAAAACACAACAAGTGATGACGTCAATAGATACCGATGACAATCAATTTTCCAGATCAGTCCGGCCGCAGGGCCATCGTGTTGGCCCAGCAGCCCCTGCGCCTGCAAGGAGGGTAGTGTTGAGGGGGGGGGGGGGGCCTCAGATATTTCAGAGGCCTAAAGTTATGTTTTGAAGAAATATCAAATTTACACATTTCTATAGAATAAATAATACTGTTGGCAAGTCCTTATGACTTGACTCACTGGTTTCAGCGGCGTGGAAAAAGTAGGGCAACTGATTCTGAGGGTACAGCAGGGCATCCAGGTAGTATTGAAGGGATTGGTTGGGATCCTCCTGGCCCACAAGGTCATAGCCCACCAAGAAGTTGGGGTCCTTTTTGCGGATCTCTAGGGCCTTTTTCACCTGACTCAATACATCTGCTACCGGGGTGAACCTGTTAAAGGAATGTTTTCAGGAATGTTATAACAAAGTACG
This sequence comes from Omphiscola glabra, assembly GCA_964017045.1. Taxonomy (NCBI): domain Eukaryota; kingdom Metazoa; phylum Mollusca; class Gastropoda; family Lymnaeidae; genus Omphiscola; species Omphiscola glabra. Next base: position 27,105,067 of record OZ024802.1, on the reverse strand, counting down.
ATGACGTCATTACTGAAGCCAGAGACGTAATAATTTATGGACTATTTTGACCTACAAAACCCTAATTTCATGGTTATTCCGATACTGCCCATCATCAGTGACGTAGCAAGGGCTAGTGCCCCCCCCCGCCCCCCCCGGTCTGCCCATCCCCGCCACCCCCTTCCTAAGCCACTTCTTATTATATCACAACGATCATAACTCTGCTTATCTATGCCCAATTTATTAAAGTTCTTTTCTCAGCAAGATGTTACCTAATTATGCAGAGTTCAAACCAGACATGACCTTTAGTTGGCTTATCTGAAACCAGATATTACCTTTTGCCGGCTTATCTGAAACCAGACATTATCTTTAGTAGGTTTATATGAAACCAGACATCATCCCTACTTGGCTTATCTGAAACCAGACATTATCCTTAGTTGTCTTGTCTCAAACCAGACATCTTCCTTATTCTACGTACCTGAAACCAGACATTATTTTCAGTAGGTTTATCTGAAACCAGACATTATCCTTAGTTGTCTTGTCTCAAACCAGAAATCCTACCGATTCGACGTACCTGAGACCAGACATTATAACTTTCGCGCCACTGAAGCCAGGGTTATTGTTCACAAATTCTTCTGTGATCGTCTTGAAAAGGTTCACACCAAATTCTTCATCGTAAACGGTCCCATTGAGTTCGGAGAACTTAAAAAAAAATACAAAGATAAAGGTTTTTGTAGGAAGAAAGGGTGCATGAATTTATTTATCTCTGTTTAATTGGCCTTAACAAAACAACAAACATCACCCCCCCCCCCTAACATCACCCCCCTTCAGTACAGTATCCAGGGTTACTGGCACCCCCACCCTTCCACACCCCCATTCCTACGCCCCTGGCCCTTTCTCTCCATACTAACTCCGTTTGCAAAAACAGACAATGCCGGTTACCTGAAACTTGTTTGAAAGATGTTTCGTCGACGGAAATTAGATCGACGGAAGTTTGATCGAACGTAAATTTGATCGAACGGAAGTTTGCTCGAGAGGAAGTGAAATTTTTTTTTCTGTCGACGAAATTTCTTTCAAACAAATTTCTGTATACGGATACGGCCTCCCTAAGTTACCGTTACATACCATTTATCCAACTTACCCTATCACACAGCTTAACCCATCACCCAACTTAACCCATCACACAGCTTACCCCATCACCATACTTAACCCATCACCCAACTTACCCTTCACCCCAAATTACCCCATCACCCAACTTACCCCATCATCCCAAATTACCGCATCCCCCAAATTACCCATCACCCACCTGACCCCATCACCCAACTTACCCCATCGCCCAACTTACCCCATGAACCCAACTTACCCCATCACCCAACTTACCCCATGACCCCAAATTACCCCATCACCCAACTTACCCCATCGCCCAACTTACCCCATCACCCAACTTACCCCATCACCCAACTTACCCCATCACCCAACTTACCCCATCAGTCCAAATTACCCCACCACCCAACTGACCCCATCGCCTAACTTACCTCATCGCCCAACTTACCCCATCGCCCAATTTACCCCATCGCACAACTTATCCCATCACCCAACTTACCCCATCACCCAACTTACCCCATCAGCCCAAATTACCCCACCACGCAACTGACCCCATCGCCTAACTTACCCCATCACCCAACTTACCCCACTCATCAAACTCCGTAACTCTATATACTGGACGTTATCGTTATAAAACTCCTGCAACCCCTGCCTGTAGTAGTCTCGTATGACATTCACGTTGAACACAAGGCCGATAACCTGATGTTGTGAGAAAAGCGGTTAACAAAAGTACACAATTGTCTCCCTTCTTATATATGAAAAATTATAAGAATTTTAAAATAAAGTTTAATCTAAAATATATAACGTTGTTAGAATATGCACGAAATGCGCTGTTAATGCGCTATTTGACCAACTGTTTGTAGACTATTTGACCAAATGTCTGTTGATTTTTTGACCCAATTTTTGTTCACTATTTGACCAAATGTTTGTTCATTATTCTTAATGACCTGATGGCTGTCACCTTTTCTGACATGGACCTGCTGAAAATTCTACATCGGAAAGATTTAATTCTTTAAAGATTAGAACATTCTGGGTGAACTTGTTAACAAGGGGAGAGAATGCAACCAGAAGTGTTCATTTCTTTTGCTGCTCTCTCGGACACTACTTCTCAGCTAAGTGCTATATATTTATATTTTTTAAAAATTTTTTAGACTGTTTTGTGGCGAAGGCATCCTGTCGGCACGTTCGTTGTTTTGTTGCGTTCCTTTTTTTCTGAGGTTTAACCTTACTTTGTTTCACTCATTTCCTGGATGAAAATGAATGGAACCTATTGCATAATAGACCTGATAATATGCACTACACTGTGTCAATCGTCTAAATAATTTTCCGCCAAGTCCTGGGCTGTCTGTTGTTAGGATCAGTTTGAAAACAAACTAAAAAGGACCAGAGCACGTGACTGGGATTAGTGCCGGCTTTTGCTAGGTGGACATCGTGGGTGAACTGCCTCTGATCAGAAAAATATATGGGTGAAATGCCCTTGATTTTTTAAAAAAATATGTGGGTTGGCTGCCCCTGATTAAAAAAAAAATATGTGGATGAACTGCCCCGACCAGAAGAAATACGTGTATGAACTGCCCCTGATTACGTTTTAAGCTCGACTTACTTGGCTGAAGTACAGATTGAACCTGTTCCACACCTGGGTGATGGTCGGATACTTTTCCAAAGGGTCAGAGCTCAGCATGCTGATGCTATCATGAATGCTGGTAGACGATCAGTAGAATTATTTATCTATGTGCTTTCTCTATAGATCAAAGTACAGACTTCTCTATGTAACCATGTCAATAAAGGTACCTGACAAACAATCGGCAGAAGCGGCTCTGAGCACGAAGCTCACGAGGAGCGGCGTCCCCCAGCCCCGATCCAGCGATATGGAATACCGTGCTAATCAGCGGTCGCGTGGTAGCCTGGCTCACGACCCTCCCACCCCCATGCAAACTGGGGACCGATTGTACAAAGTGGCCCGGAAAAACCGACCAGGCTGGGCAGACGGATTCCCGATAACTGCGCTAAATTAGATTCTTAAAATTACCGCAACTGCGTTAGGTGTGTGATATATTTTTTTTTGGTTTTGTTTTTATTTTGTTTTACGGACATAAGGGGGTGTAATAAATCTGCGGTGTTAAATAAAAGGTGTGGGAAATTAGAATATTAATATAGTGAAGGGGCGGTTGCTTAACGGGTCTTTGGGGGGTGGGGGGTAGCACTAATTAGGGATCTTATGAAGTGCGTTATTTCAATGCCATGTCAAGTAACTTTAACAGACAGGAAGTTCACGCATAACGGCCGACATTGTTTGACTGGTGTAGCTAGTGTCACAAGAAATTCGGATGATCGGGAGAACAGCCATCGAGCCTCAGCTACATGTCATTTTATGTCAGGAAAACAACAACAACAACAGTCACCACGCCTCTCACTGAAATGCAAACCCCAAGTCGAAGACTTCCACCCCCAAGTCGAAGACTTCCACCCCCAAGTCGAAGACTTCCATCCCAAGTCATAAGACTTCCACCCCAATTCAGAAGACTTCCACCCCAAGTCGAAGACTTCCACCCCCAAGTCAGAAAACTTCCACCCCAAGTCAGAAAACTTCCACCCAAAGTCAGAAGACTTCCACCCCAAGTCAGAAAACTTCCACCCCAAGTCAGAAGACTTCCACCCCCGAGTCAGAAAACTTCCACCCCCAAGTCAGAAGACTTCCACCCCAAGTCAGAAAACTTCCACCCGCAAGTCGAAGACTTCCACCCCCAAGTCAAAGACTTCCACCCCCAAGTCGAAGACTTCCACCCCAAGTCGAAGACTTCCACCCCAAGTCAGAAAACTTCCATCCCCAAGTCGAAGACTTCCACCCCCAAGTCAGAAGACTTCCACCCCAAGTCAGAAGACGTCCACCCCCAAGTCAGAAGACTTCCACGCACAAGTCAGAAGACTTCCACCCCCAAGTCAGAAGACTTCCACCCCCAAGTCAGAAGACTTCCACCCACAAGTCAGAAGACTTCCACATTCAAGTCAGAAGACTTCCACCCCCAAGTCAGAAGACTTCGAAACCAACTCAGAAGACTTCCACCCCAAGTCAGAAGACTTCCACCAAAATTCGAAGACTTCCATTCCAAGTCAGAAGACTTCCACCCCCAAGTCAAAGACTTCCACCCCCAAGTCAAAGACTTCCACCCCAAGTCAGAAGACTTCCAACCCAAGTCAGAAGACTTCCACCCCCAAGTCGAAGACTTCCATCCCCAAGTGAGAAGACTTCCACCCCCAAGTCAGAAGACTTCCAACCCCAAGTCGAAGACTTCCACCCCCAAGTCGAAGACTTCCACTCCCAAGTGGAAGACTTCCAACCAAAGTCAAAGACTTCCACCCCAAGTCAGAAGACTTCCAACCCAAGTCAGAAGACTTCCACCCCCAAGTCGAAGACTTCCATCCCCAAGTCAGAAGACTTCCACCCCCAAGTCAGAAGACTTCCAACCCCAAGTCGAAGACTTCCACCCCCAAGTCGAAGACTTCCACTCCCAAGTCGAAGACTTCCAACCAAAGTCAGAAGACTTCCACCCCAAGTCAGAAGACTTCCACCCCAAGTCAGAAGACTTCCAACCCAAGTCGAAGACTTCCACCCCCAAGTCAGAAGACTTCCAACTCCAAGTCAGAAGACTTCCACCCCCAAGTCGAAGACTTCCAACCCAAGTCAGAAGACTTCCACCCCAAGTCAGAAGACTTCCACCCCAAGTCAGAAGACTTCCACCCTAAAGTCGAAGACTTCCAACCCAATTCAGAATACTTCCACCCTCAGGTCTAAAGACTTCCACCCCAAGTCATAAGACTTCCACCCCAAGTCATAAGACTTCCACCCCAAGTCATAAGACTTCACCCCAAATCGAAGACTTCCACCCCCAAGTCGAAGACTTCCACCCCCAAGTCAGAAGACTTCAACCCACAAGTGAATTCAACTCAGAAGACTTCCACCCCAAGTCAGAAGACTTCCACCAAAATTCGAAGACTTCCATTCCAAGTCAGAAGACTTCCACCCCCAAGACAAAGACTTCCACCCACAAGTCAAAGACTTCCACACCCAAGTCGAAGACTTTTATCCCCAAGTCAGAAGACTTCCACCCCCAAGTCAGAAGACTTCCACCCCCAAGTCGAAGACTTCCACCCTCAAGTCGAAGACTTCAAACCCCCAAGTCGAAGACTTCCAACCCAAGTCAGAAGACTTCCACCCAAAGTCAGAGGACTTCCATCCCAAGTCGAAGACTTCCAACCCAAGTCGAAGACTTCCACCCCCAAGTCAGAAGACTTCCAACTCCAAGTCAGAAGACTTCCACCCCCAAGTCGAAGACTTCCAACCCAAGTCAGAAGACTTCCACCCCAAGTCATAAGACTTCCACCCCCAAGTCAGAAGACTTCCACCCAAAGTCAGAGGACTTCCATCCCAAGTCGAAGACTTCCAACCCAAGTCGAAGACTTCCACCCCCAAGTCAGAAGACTTCCAACTCCAAGTCAGAAGACTTCCACCCCCAAGTCGAAGACTTCCAACCCGTCAGAAGACTTCCAGCCCCAAGTCAGAAGCCTTCACCCCCAAGTCAGAAAACTCCATCCCCAAGTCGAAGACTTCCACCCCAAGTCGAAGACTTCCACCCCAAGTCAGAAGACTTCCACCCCCAAGACAGAAGACTTCCACCCCAAGTCAGAAGACTTCCACGCCCAAGTCAGAAGACTTCCATTCCAAGTCAGAAGACTTCCACCCCCAAGTCAGAAGACTTCCACACACAAGTCGAAGACTTCCACCCCAAGTCAGAAGACTTCCACCCCAAGTCAGAAGACTTCCACCCCAAGTCAGAAGACTTCCACCCCAAGTCAGAAGACTTCCACCCCAAGTCAGAATACTTTCACCCTATGTCGAAGACTTTCACCCTCAAGTCGAAGACTTCCACCCCCAAGTCAGAAGACTTCCACCCCAATTCAGAAGACTTCCACTCCAAGTCCGAAGACTTCCACCCCAAGTCAGAAGACTTCCACCCCAAGTCAAAGCCTTGGTCATCTTCGCATGCGAAGTTCGAACAATAATAAATATTACTGACGGGACAATCGCTCGCGTTTTCCCCAAATCTCCCGTGGTCAAAGATTACTTCACATGAATTGTTGCGGGTTTTCCCGTGCGGGCGGCGGCAATTTGGACGAGTTCTTAAAAATGTTTGATGAAATAAAGGCTTAATATCATTAACATACAGAACAGATTAGACACGGCCCAACAGACTGGACACAGCCCAACAGACTGGACACAACCCAACAGACTGGCTGGACGCAACCCAACAGACTGGCTGGGCACAGCCCAACAGACTGGCTGGACACAACCAACCAGATTGGCTGGACACAACCCAACAGACTGGCTGGACGCAACCCAACAGACTGGCTGGGCACAGCCCAACAGACTGGCTGGACACAACCAAACAGACTGGAAACAACCCAATATATTAGCTGGACACAACAACCCTCCCCGAAACATACCCTAGACACAACACACCCTTGAATTAAATTGTTGGCTTACTCTTTATCAAACTTGACCTTATCAGGGGCGGCGTCACGTTCGGTTTTCACCAACTTCCAAGCTGCGTAACATAGAGAAATGTTATAGTAACATAGAGAAATGTAATAGTAACATAGAGAAATGTCAAATTAACATAAAGAAATGTAATAGTAACATAGAGAAATGTAATAGTAACAGTGAAATGTCAGATTAACATAGAGAAATGTAATAGTAACATAGAGAAATGTAATAGTAACATAGAGAAATGTAATAGTAACATAGAGAAATGCAATAGTAACATAGAGAAATGCAATAGTAACATAGAGAAATGTAATATTAACATAGAGAAATGTAATAGTAACATAGAGAAATGTAATAGTAACATAGAGAAATGCAATAGTAACATAGAGAAAGCCATAGTCGCATAGAGAAATGTCAGAGTGAACCCCTTCCCCCAAAAAGGCGTACTCTGAGTATATCCGTTTCTATAGTCACTTGACCATCCCTTTATAATGTGGTTCGGTTTAAGAGGAGTTCCTCTTGGCAATCGAATAATAAAATAAAATATTGACATTAATCAGCTTAACTACCTAAAAATGTCTTAAATAACCCTTTACACACATACATACACACACAGACATTAACACACAGACACCCACTTCTCCTTTATCTGAAATCCAAAGAAAATGAAAATAAGATAAGAACAAGACACTAAAGTGACAGGGATAGGGTTAGGATTAGGGCTAGCGTTAGGGATTGGGTTAGGATTAGGGCTAGCGTTAGGGAATCTGTTAAAGGGATTTAACCAGAGGGGTGTGGTAGGGTTTTGGTTGGGAAGGGGATGAAAAAGAAGTATTACACTTTGGGACGGACAAAAAAATGAAATATTTTTATTGTATACTCACCTTTGTCACTGGGCGGTGTTTGGAACATGGACAAGTGTACAAATCTGTCGTTGTCTGTGTACATGTACACGTTGTCCCGGTAGGTGGCGTTCTGGACAAGCCAGTTTAAGCTAGTCAGGGCCAGGTCGTGGAGGTGCAGAGCTGCACCTGGGAATGGAGAGCCAGGCACTCAACGTCAGACGACAATGAGCACTAACTGATGACCAGTATTTGACCAATGTTTGTTCATTATTTGACCACTGTTTGTTCATTATTTGACCAAATGTTTGTTCATTATTTGACAAAATTTTTGCGCATCTTTGACCAAATTTTTGCGCATCTTTGACCAAATTTTTGCGCATCTTTGACCAAATTTTTGTTCAATATTTGACTAAATTGTTGTACATTATTTGCCCATATGACCTTGCACTATTTGTACAAATATAGTTCATTTATTTTAATTAAAAACTATAGTTAACTATATTAAATATATATGTGCACGTTTTTTTTTGCAAAACAATACGCCAGTCCTATCTATAGAACTCCCCTCCCCTTCACACACACACACACATACTGATTTTCTAGTAGGTCCCAGTGTTTACCTTTGGGCATTTTTTTGATGATCTTGAAAATGGGCGTGGTCTCGACGAAGCTCTTGGACTTAAAGAAGCTGAAGGCTGACAAATAGTCGGTTCTATTGAGTCGACTCCCATCGATCATGCGGCGCTTTTCCTGCGGTGGGAAAAACAACAACAACAGCTTTAGTACAACAACAACAACAGCTTTATTAAAACAACAAGAACAGCTTTATTAAAACAACAAGAACAGCTTTATTAAAACAACACAACAGCTTTATTAAAATTAAAATATAAAAAAAGCTTATTAAAACAACAATAACAACAGCTTCATTAAAACAACAACAGCAGCTCTATAAAAACAAGAACAACATCTTTATTAAAACAACAAAAACATCTTTATTACAACAACAACAGCTTTATTAAAACAACAACAGCAGCTCTATTACAACCCCAAAACGGTTTTGATTAAAAGTAGTTCTATTCAGTACATGGCTTTGCCTCGGCATTCTTCTTCTGGGGTCCGTATAGTAGGGGGAGGGGGGGGGACAACACTTTTATAGGCCACTGAAACAAATCTTACATTTAGAGCATTCCGTCCCACAATAGACACCACCATTGCATGGCTATTAATCAGAAGACGATAGCGCAGCGTGCTGCAAGTAGCTTTGTCGCCTTGGAAATTAACGACTTGACCCTCCTTTTAAAATACACATACAGCAAAAGAGCTCAACAGTTTTTTCAAACTCGACCAGACACACCAAGAGTGATAGAATTAAAATCTATAGTTTGAGAATTAAAATCTATAATTTAAGAATTAAAATTTCTATAGTTCGAGAATTAAAATCTATAGTTATAGAATTAAAATATCTATACTTTGAGAATTAAAATTTCGATAGTTTGAGAATTAAAAATGCATAGTTTGAGAATTAAAATCAATAGTTTGATATTTAACATTTCTATAGTTTGAGAATTAAAATTTCTATAGTTTGAGAATTAAAATCTATTTTAGTATTAAAATCTACAGTCTGAGAATTAAAATCTATATTTTGATAATTGAAATCCATAGATTAAAATCTACATTTTGAGAATTAAAATCTACAGTCTGAGAATTAAAATCTATAGCTTGAAAATTGAAATCTATATTTTGAGAATTAAAATCTACAGTTTGATAATTGAAATCTATAGTTTGATCATTGAAATCTATAGTTTGATCATCGAAATCTACAGTTTGATCATCGAAATCTATAGTTTGATCATTGAAATCTATAGTTGGATCATTGAAAACTATAGGTTTAACTACCGCAGGGTCATGTTTGAGAAATGCCTCCTCCCTCATACACTCAGTGGCGTACTCTGTATAAATCCCATTGAGGGTGGTCATCCGCCTCGCTCCCTCCTAGGCTCGCCACCGTGCCCGCCTCCAACTTCTGGTATACTGTTGACGACAAATCACTAGTCCCACCCTCTAAACTTTTTTTTAAAAAACAATGTTTTTTCAACACCTTTGGCGTTGATCTAACAGTTTGAAAACTTGTTTTTTTCCACCCACTATATCTAGCGTTAATCGTAACAATTTTATTAACTTTAAAAAAAAATTTTTTTATCTTAATGAACAGCCAAGGTTTGAGCATGGGCAATAACAATGAATAAAGTTTGTTTGGTAAACCAGAGCTGTTAAAAAATATATAGATCCCTGCCATTGAAACAAGACACGAACTTAAGCACACACAAAAATGAACTACTTAATTCCCAGGGAGATATTTGTCATTTATGGCTCTCAGCAACGAAATAGGTTATCTGATAGCCAGTATATCTTAAAGCAGGGGATCTCGACTTTTGTCGCTCACTTGGCCTTTTTAAAATTAGTTTCTGCGGGGGAGTCGCTTAGGCCTACCCTAGGTCATACAATATTTCGATATTCAGTTGTTTTCTAATGTAGGGGGGTGAGTTCTTGTTTTGATGAATTGAGTGGATCTTCGCAATTTGGACTGGAGATTCTTTTTTTTTTCTATTGCGAACACCAGTTATTACTGGTTAGTCAGTGGTGTGGGCTGTGTTTAACACAGTATGAAAATAATTAAAGAACACTGCTGAACGTTTTAAACCGTCTCGTGTTTTTCTTTTGACTTGACACACCATGGGGGCAAGGAGACAACAACGAAGTTCTAGACTCTAACATTGCTTCTGTGGCCATACGGAGGTGGACCTATGCTAAGACGACGGTCTATCCGCCACAGTACCCTGACTGACCTGTCCCCAGTGGCGTAGGAAGTGGGGGCGGAGGAGGTGATCCGCCCAGGGTGGTACTTTTTTTTTGCTTTATATTGAAATGCGATATTTTGGGCTAATTGCATAATTTGTTTGTTTGTTTTTTTTTTGGTGGAAAGGGGGCGGAATAAAAACTTGGTCCACCCGGGTGGCGCTAACCCTATCTTCATCAATGCTTTGTCCTTTGATTGTCATGTCCCCGTGATTGTCCTGTCCCATGATTGTACTGCACCCAATGATTGTCCTATCCCCCATGATTGTCCTGTCCCCGTGATTGTCCTGTCCGCTATTGCCTCATACAGAGACCAACCGAATTTCGGTTTCAGTGCCGAAAGTTGCCATTTGATCATTTGCGGCGTAGTTTCTTTTTTGGCTAAATAAGTAAAGTTAGCTTTCGGTTTATTTTCGCTTTCGGTCGAAAGTGATTGAGGCTTTCGGTCGACTACTAGACGCCAGACTGTCATTCCGTCTGCCTGTCTGTCGGCCTGCAATCCGAAATTCAATATTGTTCGACGTCTTGCTGTCATCGTATGATATATGACTAATCTTCTGCGAACACTGCTCACAGCCGCATGATGACCCGCTTGTCCTATATTTCCACAAATTAAATTACAACTTGGATTAGGATTTGCCAGGACGGCTGCCAATACCTCTAGTGTTGGCAGCATGCTGGAAACACTGGGCTGGTCACTATTGGAGGAACGACGACGACAGTCCAGGCTCTCCATGATTTACAAGATAAATAATGGACTAGTCCACTGCTCTGGCGTTAAACAGAAACTCGTCCCTCTCCCCCATAGACAGCGACGAGGCCATGACAGGCAGTTCCGGCTCATACCAGCGAGAAGCCAGTATAGGAACTGCTCATTCCTACCAAAGACAATCAGGGACTGGAACAAGCTTCCAAAAGGAACAGTTGAGGCGACAAAACTTGACTCATTTGCGTCTATTGCCTCAGGCCTTCCAACCCCTAGTGCATGATACTCTCAAACAGTTACTATTGTAACCAGTTAAATATCCTCATCAACACCAGGCACAGAGACATTGCAAATCCCATCTACATTCATAGTAGCCATAATGATCAATAAATTGATCGTGGGCCCTTAACATATAGAAGAAGAAGGATTCGACAAAAGTGAATAATATTGTGAAATAAGATCCTAGGGAACAGAAACATTTCATTTTTTTTGGGTTGTTGTTTTTGTTTTTTAAAATCTATTTTAAAATTTAAAAATGTGTGAACATTTGGCCTAAATCTATTAATATATAAATATCACATTAAGAAATGGCGCCCGCGGGCCGTCGAGCTATTGCTCCTTATTCCTTCCCCAAAGCACACCCCCCCTCTAAGCCCAAATATCGGGCCGCGAAGCGGCACGTTGGAGATTTCCCTTTGCCAGGACGGCCCCCACTCGAGTCCGCTCGATCGGGGTTTCTGTTGGAGGCCGCCCCAACCCAAGGGACACCCGGCACAAAGGTAAAGGTAGCAGATAAACGTTACATCAAAGACAGCGAGTAAAAGACCTTGTGCTGTAGGACAATCGGGATCAAATGTTAACGGGTGGTATTAGTGATGAATCGGCAAAAACAATTCCTTTTGAGTAATTCTTGGGTTCAATATATTTGGTTTCAAATACCATTTAAAAAGAAAAAAAAGTATGTAAATTGAAACAAATTATTAAAAGATATAAGGACATTTTGTAAAATATTATTTTGTGGGTAAAAGGTCATTTTAAACATGTTTTTAATTTTTACCCATTTGCTGCCTTTACCAAGAATCGCCCCAACACATCCTATTTGCTATCAATGGAAACACTTCAATCGGCGTTGAATCAAGGTCAAAACGATGTTTTTCTTATATAGTTTAGGGTCACCTCAATTCTGACGCATCAAACTTAAAATTTTAATGAAGCACACATTTGGATTAGTTACACGGGCGGAAAATTTACGCGTGATCAGTTATCCTTTCATGAAATTCGGTAAGACCAAATAAGGTATGCTCTGTAAATATGAAAACTTTCAATTTGGTGTCACCCACTGAGATGGTGTCACCTGGTGCGGTACGAACCCTACGCACTCACCTAGCGACGCCACTGCTTTCCCGCCATTTTCGACGTCCGCAGAACGTATGCGTGAACGAGTTTCGAAATATCTAAATCCTTTGGTTTCGGTTTCCGCCGAAAGTTATTTCTAACTTTCAGTTTGGTTTCCGTTTCGACCGGAATCACAAAATCACATTCGTTCAGCCTCTTGCCTCGTCTCAGTCTAATTGGCTCGACGTGAGGCAACAGCACCGAGGAAACAAACACAACAGGCACTACGTCACAAATATAGTCATTATTTACCGACATGATGAACTTGTTGAGAAGCGCTTCTTGTGACGTCAGGCCTAGTTTCCCGCCGATGCGCATCTGGACTTCTTCCGCGATGACCTTGGCCCTATTATCCAGGTGCTTGGACTTGGATTGTGATATGTCTACAGGAAGTGACATCACCAGACCGAAGCCATGTATCAGGAGGACAGCCAGAACGAGTCGGTGTGCCATTGTAGGAATCATCGGCGCCGGCAGATTGTCATACAGGGAGGATCCACTGAAGAAAAGGAGATAAAAATCCATTAAGCTCATTATCATAATTCTGTAAACACAGACACTAATGATTCATCTGCTATCGAAATATATTTATTATGTGCATGCGATTACTGGAATATGGTTCAGATCAAAGCAGTCACGTGACTTATAGAGGCCCTCTGCAACTTTTAGGTTTTGCACACCCCCCCCCCTCTTTTTTTGTTATTGTTGTTTGTTTGCATTCATAGTTGAGTGTTCAATTATTTTCCATATCACAACTTTGGGCACTTGAAATATCAGAGGCCCATAGCCACCGCATGGGTTGCACACCCACACCGCATGGGTTGCAGACCCGCACCGAATGGGTTGCAGACCCACGCGACGGCCCTGGTTCAGAATGTCCAATGTTTATAGCAAGGGTCCTCAACCCCAAATGCTTCGCGGGCCATTTGATAGCGAGCAAACCGTTGGCGGACAGCATGATAGCGAGCAAACCGTTGGCGGAAAGCATGATAGCGAGCAAACCGTTGGCGGACATCATGATAGCGAGCAAACCGTTGGCGGACAGCATGATAGCGAGCAAACCGTAGGCGGGCAGCATGATAACGAGCAAACCGTAGGCGGGCAGCGTGATAACGAGCAAACCGTAGGCGGGCAGCATGATAGCGAGCAAACCGTTGGCGGGCAGCGTGATAGCGAGCAAACCGTTGGCGGGCAGCGTGATAGCGAGCAAACCGTTGGCGGGCAGCATGATAGCAAGCAAACCGTTGGCGGGCAGCATGATAGCGAGCAAACCGTTGGCGGGCCACGTGATAGCGAGTAAACCGTTGGCAGACCGCATGATAGCGAGCAAACCGTTGGCGGGCCGCGTGATAGCGAGCAAACCGTTGGTGGGCCACGTGATAGCGAGCAAACCGTTGGCGGGCCGCATGCCATTTTTACATGGTACTAAATTATCAAAATAAACATCGACTAAATGCTGTATAGACGTGTTTATCTATCCTGAAGGAAATGTTACACAACAAAAAAAACACAAAGAATCAAACTAATGTGACGTCAATGCCTTCGTTTAGCCTAAGGGTGTGGGTAACAACACCAAGATCACTCTCTCATGTGGTTCTTTATACGACAACTCCACAGCTGGCCCGTCGTCCTTCCACTATTTTTCCTCAACTCACCAACTAACCAAAACCATAACGTCAAACCCCAAAACCCCCCCCACCCCCAAACCCCCCCACCCCCAAACCCCCCCCACCCCCAGACCCCCCACCCCCAAACCCCCCCCCACCCGCAGACCCCCCCACCCCCAAACCCCCCACCCCAGACCCCCCCACCCCCAAACCCCCCACCCCCAGACCCCCCCACCCCCAAACCCCCCCACCCCCAGACCCCCCACCCCCAAACCCCCCCCACCCCAGACCCCCCCCACCCCAGACCCCCCCACCCCCAACCCCCCCACCCCCAGACCCCCAACCCCCCCACCCCAACCCCCCCACCCCCAGACCCCCCCACCCCCAAACCCCCCCACCCCCAGACCCCCCCAACCCCCAAACCCCCCCACCCCCAAACACCCCCCACCCCCAAACCCCCCCACCCCCAAACCCCCCCACCCCCAAACCCCCCCCACCCCCAAACCCCCCCACCCCCAACCCCCCCCCCCACCCCCAAAAAAAACAAAAAACCTCACCAATATAAACCACACAGCAACAGCTACACAATTAATCTCCACACCAAATACGCTCACTAACAAATCAAGGCACACACACATGGAAAAACTCTTTAAAAGTGTCTTATTTAAGTTTTGTACAACATCATAGTTAACATACTTCATAGTTTGAGAACCAATGGTGGGAAAAAAAATCATATTTAGCAAGATGTTCAAGAAACCGTAAAAAAAAAAAAACTTTTGTGAACTAATAATATTTTTTTTAATATCATTATCAAGACGTATTACTATTTCTGTTGATTCTTTGATTACTGAGAAGAAATGGGAGCACTCTTACAAGAACCATCGAAAACAATTTCCCCACAATAACCCTTTTCTTGTTCGACCTTGTTGAAAACGGGTGTTGCGGAAGATCGTCTATGGCAGTGGTTCTCAACCTTTCTAATGCCGCGACCCTTTAATAAGTTCCTCATGTTGTGGCGACCTCCCCCCCCCCACCACAAAATTATTTTCGTCGTTACTTCATAACTGTAGAGTATATGCGTTTTCAAATGGTCTTAGGCGACCCCTGGAAAAGGGTCCTTCGACCCCCCAAAGGGGTCGCGACCCACAGGTTGAGAACCGCTGGTCTAAGGGTTAGGTGCCTTCCAGTAGCCACAGAAACTCAGAAACACACACACAGTCGAATCAGAGCCTAAGCTCCGTGTTCTTGCCCTCTGATAATGGACTACGATGAGTCACTTCCTTGTTTTGTCACGTGATACGTACCAGCCATTGGTAGGCTTTCTGCTACACATAACAACACATAACAACAGATAAACAGCTGATCAGCCATTGCCATTATCATTAATTCTAAAGCACAATGTTTGTCTCCATCAGCGCCTCCCCAGTGTTTATTAAAATTTTACTTTTAAAAATATTCTTTAAAGACATTCATTAAATGTGACAATAATTATGATTCAGTAATGATTAAAGGAAGAAAGTTGTTTGAAGAAAAATTTGTGAGCGACTAGTGTGTTGCAGACAGCCTACCGGAAGTATTACTTGTTTTTACACGTATCACGTGACAAAACAATCGACTAATCGTAGTCCATTACTGATAATAACTTTAAGATAGGGTTTGAAATAAATGTTCTCTAATGGCTTATTTGACGTGCCAAGACACAACGTATACAAACTAATCAGGAACAATACCGTTCATTGTTGAAAGCAGCCCAGACAAATAAAACAGCCACTCTTTTCCTTATAAAAGAAACAATTTCGGTCTGACGTCCATACAACAATAATTCTGCCACCCTATATCGCACTAACTGGAATCGCGTCATAGCGCATTCATGACTTGTGAAACTTGGTGCGATATATGGGGAATTCCCAAAAAGTAAAACATAATTTCTCCGTGTAAAAAGTATAAACACAGACACATAACATCAACACGCGATATGTCCGTGACAACGGGCTGATCAACTAATCAACAGTCTTTTTGTTTTGATAAAGGTGTTTCATAAAGGTGTTAACAACAACAACGACAACAACACCAACAACAACGACAACAACGACAACAACAACAACGACAACGACGACAACAACGACAACAACAACGACAACGACAACAACGACGACAACAACGACAACAACAACGACGACAACAACGTCAACAACAACGACAACAACAACGACAACAACAACGACAACGACGACAACAACGACGACAACAACGACGACAACAACGACGACAACAACGACGACAACAACGACGACAACAACGACAACAACGACGACAACGACGACAACAACGACAACAACAACGACGACGACGACAACAACGACGACAACAATGACGACAACAACGACGACAACAACGACGACAACAACGACAACAACAACGACAACGACAACAACAACGACAACAACAACAACGACAACGACAACGACAACAACAACGACGACAACAACAACGACAACGACAACGACAACAACGACGACAACAACGACGACAACAACGACGACAACAACGTCAACAACAACGACAACAACAACGACAACAACAACGACAACGACAACGACGACAACAACGACGACAACAACGACGGCAACAACGACGACAACAACGACAACAACGACGACAACAACGACGACAACAACGACAACAACAACGACGACGACGACAACAACGACGACAACAATGACGACAACAACGACAACAACAACAACGACAACGACAACAACAACGACAACGACAACGACAACAACAACGACAACGACAACAACGACAACAACAACAACAACGACGACAACAACAAATCCGTGAATATTAATGCGAGTCCATTAGATAAGAACATAAATGCAATCACTATTAATGACCACGTTAAAATTCTGTTTTAAAAACAAATCACTGGGACGACCTTACCCTAAAGTTCGACAGACACAAATGTATCTATTCCTCTAAGTTGTCTGTCCTCTATGCTGACGGTCCTGTCTGATGTGTACTCCCCACTGTGTCCTCTATGCTGACGGTCCTGTCTGATGTGTACTCCCCACTGTGTCCTCTATGCTGACTGTCCTCTGTGATGTGTCGACTATGCCGACTGCTCTCTACGATGTGTCCTCTACGTGGTTTCCTCTATGCTGCCTGTCCTCTATGCTGACTGTCCTCTATGCTGACGGTCCTCTATGCTGACTTCCTCTGTGATCTGTCCTCTTTGCTGACTGTTCTCTTTGCTGACTGTCCCCTATGCTGACTGTCCTCTATGCTGACTGTCCCCTATGCTGACTGTCTCCTATGCTGACTGTCTTCTATGCTGACTGTCTTCTATGCTGACTGTCCTCTATGATGACTGTCCGCTATGCTGACTGACTTCTATGCTGACTGTCCTCTATGCTGACTGTCCTCTATGCTGACTGTCCTCTATGCTGACTGTCCTCTATGCTGACTATCTTCTGTGATGTGTCCTCCTCGCAGGTGGCCTCCCTGCTGACTGTCTTCACTCCAATGGGCGGGCTAAAAGAAACAGTGGCGCCTAAAACAATCCCAGAGTTCTCAAGTAAACCCGTCTTCTCGGACGAGATGATAAATTTGTATTATGATTTTTATACGTCGTCGGCCCGCGGGTTATTTGATAGTAGGTAATTGATGTGGGCCGGACCAGTGGAAACTTTAAAGTATTTTAGATTTAAATGCCATTAGAGTGTGCTTATGATTATTATGCTTATATATTTTTTTTAATGAATGTCAGTTTGTATGTTTGTATGTTTGAAGGTCCCGTATGCGCTCCTATACCATTCATCCGATTGCATAAAAACTTTGGTGAGTTGTTATGCGCACGCCCGCAAAGTTTTCCCAATTATTACAACCATTTTAAAATATTCCGTTTTGAGCCAGGGGCCCTAAATTCATTTTTTTCTAATATGAGCTACACAAATATACCATACATCTGATGGCGGTAAAACTTTGATGAGTTGTTATGCGCACGCCCGCAAAGTTTTCTCAATTATTACAACCATTTTAAAATATTCCGTTTTGAGCCAGGGGCCATAAATTCATTTGTTCTAATATGAGCTATATAAATATACCATACATCCGATGGCGGTAAAACTTTGGTGAGTTGTTATGCGCACGCCCGCAAAGTTTTCTCAATTATTACAACCATTTTAAAATATTCCGTTTTGAGCCAGGGGCCCTAAATTCATTTGTTCTAATATGAGCTATATAAATATACCATACATCCGATGGCGGTAAAACTTTGGTGAGTTGTTGTGATCACGCCCCAATAGGTTTCTCACTTGTTAAAACCATTTTTGAATATTCCATTTTGCGCCAGGGGCCCAAAATTCGTTGTTTGTTATACGGGCTATATAAATATAATTTCAAACAGAGCTAATGCATGGGTGGATAGAATTCGAATCAAATACAAAGAGCGACGTTGAATTTTGTTTGTGACATAATAAGTAGGTTTCTGAAGTAATACAACCATTCTACTACATTCCGTTTGGGACCGGGGGCCCTAAAGTCGTTTTCCCAATCATCCAATTGCAATAAAACTTTGGTGACTTGTTGTGTGCACGCCCAAAAAATGTTTATGAATAAGTACAATCATTTTACAATTTCCCTTTGGGGCCGGGGGCCAAATTTCTTTTTCTTACATGAGCTATGTAAATATAATTTGAAACAGAGCTATTGCATGGGTGGATGGAATTGAATCAAATACAAACTGCGACATTTCAATTTGTATGTGACATAATAAGTAGGTTTCTGAATTAGTACATGTACATCCATTTTACAATATTCCTTTATGCCGGGGGCCCTAAATTTGTTTATATGTACTAAATGAGCTATATAAATATAATTTTAAACATGTCTATTGCATGGGTGAATCAATCGCTACAAGTGTGTGGACTAAATTTTGAAAATGCATGCATCTCACAAGGACAGCTGTGCGTGGCCGGCTCACATGGACAGCTGTGTGTGGCCTGCTCACAAGGACAGCTGTGTTTGGCCTGCTCACAAGGACAGCTGTGTGTGGCCTGCTCACACGGACAGCTGTGTGTGGCCTGCTCACACGGACAGCTGTGTGTGGCCTGCTCACAAGGACAGCTGTGTGTGGCCTGCTCACACGGACAGCTGTGTGTGGCCTGCTCACAAGGACAGCTGTGTGTGGCCTGCTCACAAGGACAGCTGTGTGTGGCCTGCTCACACGGACAGCTGTGTATGGCCTGCTCACAAGGACAGCTGTGTGTGGCCTGCTGACACGGACAGCTGTGTGTGGCCTGCTCACAAGGATAGCTGTGAGTGGCCTGCTCACACGGACAGCTGTGAATGGCCTGCTCACAAGGACAGCTGTGAGTGGCCTGCTCACACGGACAGCTGTGTGTGGCCTGCTCACGCTTCGAAAAAACTTCTAATTCGAGTACGCACCATGCGGTAAAAAACAAAAACAAAAAATTATTGTGTATTTTAAAAGTACTTCAAAAAACATAGTTAAAACACAAACACTTTTCTTCTAAGAGTGGCATTGCAACGCATGCCGGGTACTCGCTAGTATATATATATATATATATAAAGTGAAGTATGTCAATATATGTTCAATTTTTCGAGCTAAAATCATTTAGAGGTAAATTTTAAAATCATATTCTTTTTGGAGACTTTTTTGTCTTATTCTCGAGCCATTCTTTTGGTAGACTTGGTGTCATCTTAAGCTATTCTTTTTGTAGCCTTAATGTCATCTAGAGTCATACTTTTGTTAGCCTTGATGTCATCTAGAGCCATTCTTTTGGTGGCCTTGATGTCATCTAGAGCCATTCTTTTGGTAGACTTGATGTCATATAGAGCCATTCTTTTGGTAGACTTGATGTCATATAGAGCCATTCTTTTGGTAGACTAGCTGTCACCTTGAGACATCCCTTAGGACATGCAGACTCCCACCCCTTTCAAATTTTTTCACCTTTAATAGCCTCTGCACAGTTCCCCACTAAAGTAATTTTAAACATTTTTTTTAAAAATTAATAGTGATTCCAGATGTGACCCTCGGGCCGTGGTCCTCACTCAAACACATCTGAACACAGACCACGTTGTTTACTGTGTCGTAAAAAATCTCAAACCAAACAGTTCTTTCTCTGAAATTCACTGTCGTTAAACTTTCGTGAACTTTTATGACTTGCTTAATTTGTGTCGACACGAGAAAGCTACTTTAAAAAAAAAAAAGGTGAATGCAATAAATATAAGACCGGCAGGGGTCGGCTGGGCCTACAGCAGTTACAGAGAGAGGTTCTCAAACAGGGAGGCACACAGTTAGAATAGTTGGCGTGTGGTTGGCTTGCGGTTGGCTTGGGGTTGGCTTGGGGTTGGCTTGGGGTTGGCTTGGGGTTGGCTTGGGGTTGGCTTGATGTTGGCTTGCGGTTGGCTTGATGTTGGCTTGCGGTTGGCTTGGGGTTGGCTTGATGTTGGCTTGCGGTTGGTTTGCGGTTGGCTTGCGGTTGGCTTGCGGTTGGCTTGGGGTTGGCTTGGGGTTGGCTTGATGTTGGCTTGCGGTTGGCTTGGGGTTGGCTTGCGGTTGGCTTGGGGTTGGCTTGATGTTGGCTTGGGGTTGGCTTGCGGTTGGCTTGATGTTGGCTTGATGTTGGCTTGCGGTTGGCTTGCGGTTGGCTTGCGGTTGGCTTGCGGTTGGCTTGCGGTTGGCTTGGGGTTGGCTTGGGGTTGGCTTGATGTTGGCTTGCGGTTGGCTTGGGGTTGGCTTGCGGTTGGCTTGGGGTTGGCTTGATGTTGGCTTGCTGTTGGCTTGCGGTTGGCTTGCGGTTGGCTTGCGGTTGGCTTGGGGTTGGCTTGATGTTGGCTTGCGGTTGGCTTGGGGTTGGCTTGATGTTGGCTTGGGGTTGGCTTGCGGTTCGCTTGGGGTTGGCTTGATGTTGGCTTGTGTCGCCTCCACCGAAGTACAACACCCCCCTCGCCTTAACTCTTCGTCAAGCTCTCTGCAAACCTTCTCCCCTCTATCGCATCACCCGCATCCCCCTCCCCCATCTTTCCTCCTCCAGTTTTCACCCCTTCCTCTCAACACATCATCTTAATCCTTGAACCGACCCTCAACCCTAAACGACTTTACCTCACCCCACCCAAACACATCCCATCCAACACAACCCCACCCCACTTAAACAAACCCCACCCAACCCCACAGTTCCATTTCTTCTCCCCATTCTCTTTACCCCTATCCACCCTTAACCCCCCAACCCCCAACACACTTTTACTCCACACATGTTTTTCCCTTCTTTTAGTCTGTGTACAGAAGTGAGAGACTAGCTAAGCTAATCTACTTAAGAAAATCCGCCAACTATCGAGCCGAAGCTCATGAAGTCTTCACCAGCGCACCCCCGCCACTCCCAACCTGCATTCAAACACCCCCCCCCCCCCCAATTGGTTCTCTAGTCCAGTCAGGCCGCGAAGTGGCACATCGGGGGCTTTTGTTGGGTTTGTAAGACCAAATGACGTAACAAATGAAAGATAATGGAATGTACTATACGTTTGTAATCTTAATTCTTCAGTTTTAATAAAAATAAACTACCACAAATGACATCCGAATAGCACTGAGCTTAATGGTACCGGTGTGCGAATGGTGGCGCTACGTGTCCGGGTCCATTTTGACTAGTGCTATTCGGATGTCATTTGTAGTAGTTTATTTTAGTTAAAATGAAGAATTAAGATTACAAACGTATAGTACATTCAATTATCTTTCATTTGATACCTCATTTGGTCTTAAAAACCCAACAAAAATATTTTAAATCGTTTTTTAATCCCAACCTCTCAATTCTGGTACACGTGTACCAATAGGCGCAGCCATTCTGCAATGGGTAACCGGAAATTAGTAGAACCTCCCACACACCCACCTTTTTTCCTTACGCCTCTGCCAAGGGCTGTTAATCGATCTGTAATATCGTGGTTACACTCTTGATGGTATGCAAATATACTAAAAAGAACCGTCGCTGTTTGTCAAGGAGCAGTAACTGTCTTCGACGCTTGAACATAAATTTACTCTTATTGAGCTGTTATCTCCTCATGGTTATATATATATACCCCTTTTATATATATATAAAAGGGGTACGTTCATTGCGTACTGTATCGGGTTTTGGGTGGATTACCTTGCCCACTGTAACGTGTTAAATGACATAAGGGGGGTAGGGGGTGGGGGACCCCAAATAATAAATTAACGACATCGAGTAGCCCACCCCGGCTCTGACATTTGTGGCCATCCCTTGTTCAGATATCTCTGTCTCCGTTTTCTCTCTGTCTCCTCTTTCTCTGTCTGTCACCCCTCTCGCTCTGTCTCTGTTTCTCTGTCTCCCCTCTCTGTGCCTGCTCCTCTCTCGGTCTGCACTCTCTCTCTCCCTGTCTCCTCTCTTTTTCTCTCTCTCTGTCCCTGCTCCCCTTTCTCTCTGTCTCCCCTCTCTGTCCCTGCTCCCCTGTCTCTCTGCCCCCCTCTCTGTCCCTGCTTCCTTTTGGGTCTGCACTCTCTCTCTCTCTGTCTCCTCTCTCTCCCTGTCTCTCCTAATGTCTTTGACACCACTCTCTCTATGTCCCCCACTCTCTCTGTCTCACTCTCTCGCTCTATTGCGTGGTCTCCACCCTCTAAGTATATATATCTCCTCCCTATCTCTCTGTCTCCCTCTATCCTTCTCTCTCTATCTCTCTGTCTCCTGTCTCTCCTCAAAGTATCCTCTCTCTCTGTTTCCCATTCTCTCTCTCTCTATATATATATATATATTCCCTTCCCTCTTTGTCTACCCCTTTCTCTGTATCCCAATCTTTGTCTCCCCTCTCTTTCACTCCTCTCCCTCTCTCTCTCTTTTTCCCCTTCTTTCTTTTACTCCCTCTCTCTTTTTTCCTTTTTATCCTCCCTCTCTCTATATATATATGCCCCCTGTATATCTGTCACCCTTCTCTCTGACCCCCCACCTATCTATATCTCTCTCTCTCTCTTTCTCTCTTTAATTTATGGGAAGTAACTACATTTTTGGCTAATAAAAAGGTATAATTTGGTAAACTCCCTTGTATTTTATTTGTATCCCCCCTACCCCCCCCCCCCCCCCCCCGCGCAATTACAAAGCATGCCAAACACAGGCACACAAAAAAAAACATGCAGCTATTTTCAAAGCTATTACACTTGATCCAGGTGGTCGGGGCATGTTACGCTTGGATGGCAACTGGTCTAATAAAAGACAACTCTGAATAGAAATTGGAAGGCGTCCCGTGGGCCGATATAACATTCGTGCAATGAAAAAATTCCGACAGTTCCTGCGACGCAACTGGTGCCAAGCTGCACCAGCCATATATGGTGTTCCCTTGGCATATCCAGGGAGTGCAGAGAGGTGACTTGATACCCAGGGAACCAGCTTAAAGGCCACAAGAAACAAAGTCCCATGCCCTTCGATTTCGTCCTGCGAAGTCTACACCATCGTCACAACGTGACAAACGGATGCCAGTTTTAAAAAAAGGCTGCGACTATTCGTACCCGGGTACCAGAAGTGAGAGGTTGGGATTAAAAAACTATTTAAAATATTATTGTTGGGTTTGTAAGACAAAACGAGGTATCGAATGAAAGATAATTGAATGGACTATACGTTTGTAAACTTAATTCTTCAGTTTAACTGAAATAAACCACCACAAATGACATCCGAATAGCATTGAGTCTAATGGGACCTCGGGTGCGAATGGCGGTGCTGCGTGTCTGGGTCTGTTTTAAAAAAAATTACCTGACACATAATGTGGTGAGAGCTCTGGCGTAATTTCTGGTGCCTGCTAAACACATGCTATAGAAGAACATCGTGTAACTACAAAGCGTTGACGAAATTCAGATGAAATTGGGGTACGGTGAATTTAGTATTGACTTGCACACAGAGAATTTAAAACAAGCGTGTTGTATGCCGGTGGAAGAGAGAGGGGGGTGAGTGGGAAAGGAGGGGGGCAGGGCCGGGCCCAGTGTTTCTTTCAGAAAGTTTCCCCCGAGGGGGCACTTTTGACGTTCGGGGGGGCAGTGAAAGTTTTTCAGTGGCCAGAGGCGTAGCTAAGGGGTGGCAGATGGGACATATGTCCCCGGGCGCCAGACTAGCGGGGGCATCTAATGAACTATAGTGTTAATGGATGAAAATAATAGGTTTCAGAGTTTAGCGGGGGTGTAAAAATGAATCTTGTCAGTGACGTAGAAGGGGGGGGGGCGAACATTTGGTCTTCCCAGGTGTCATTTTTTTCTTTAGATAGAGCGGCGGGATTTTCGGACATCTGCAGATTTGCTATCGAGAAAGGTAGCGTGGCAAAAAAGTTAACCCACCTAGGATGGCGCTAACACTAGGCACGCCGCTGGGCAGTGTATATATCAGCACCAAATTTGGCTGTCATGGCAAGTAATTTTTATCGGGAAGTAGGGCAGCAGAAAATGTGTGATTGTTTAACAATCAAAAGGTGCATTTTGGAGTATACATGATTCGAATGTTTTGATAAGACTTTCATTTGATCTGGGGAAATAATTTTTCAAGCGTCGGGGGAGGCATTAGGGCGACCAGTGCCAGACACAAACTAAATTCATTCTGGTTGTGGTGTGTCGAAGAAAATCATTTGACACAAGATTAGATTCAACCCGGTAGTCACATTGATCGACGTCAAGGAAAAAAAAGGGGGGGGGGTAGCAGAAATTGAGTAATCCGAAGAGTTTAAGCAAATGTGAGGGCAGGGGTCACCTTAATTTAAAAATAATAAATTCAAAATGCAGTGATGCATTGTGGTGCAAATGTTTCTTCTTCTTTTTCTGTCTATTAAGGGCCCACGATCAATTTATTGATCATTATGGCTCCTATGAATGTAGATGGGATTTGCAATGTTTCTGTGCCTGGTGTTGATGAGGATATTTCACTGGTAACAAGAGTTACCTAGTGAGGGTATCATGCACTGGTTTCAATGTATCGTTAAGACAATGTGTGAAGGGGCATTTCAAACGTTCATATATTTACTGTCAGATGTCTAGTAGAAAAATGCTAAGAATACATCAACATGCACCAACTATATGTGGACTACAAATCAGGTTATAATAGCATAGACAGGAAATACATGAACGATGCTGTGCTGGAACTTGGAGTCCTTAACAAACTTACCTGACTCATACATATGACGATGGATAACTACAAAAGTAGAATCAAAGTACAGAGGGAGTATTTGAGGGAGTTCCCAATCAATCTGGGCCTCAGACAAGGAAATCCGTGTATCATTTTCAACATCACTTTAGAAAAAAGCATTAGAAACATACGTGTGAGCACCTGAGAGGTGGTACAGAACAACCATAAGGAACTTTATAAAGCCAGCCATTGCAATACCTGGCCTACACAGACGATATAGCGCTACTTGGTAGAAACAGCATTGATGATATAATTAAAACTTTCAGGGAACTTGAAGATGTGACGGTCAAAGTGGGTCTTGATGTAAATAAAGCGAAGGCAATATTTATGATAATGTCAGGAAATACGCACTGATGACTTCATCAATATGAACATTTACGCCTTTGAGGGGGTAGCTACTTTCAAATATCTAGGGGTGACTATAAATAAGCAAGAGGAAATACAATCGGAGGTGCAAGAAAGAATAACAGCATGCAACCGTTCTTATTTCAATTTACAAAAGCTACTTCAAAGCAAAAATCTCGCTAAGGGAACAAAGAAGGCTGTATACACCTCTATTACAAGACCAGTAGTGAGACTTGGTTCCTACCAGAAAAGCAGAGAACCTGCTAAATATATGACCCGATGATAGACAATTTTGTTTTGGGAATCCGTACAAACTAAGAGCTACATCAATTGTACAAATACCCATCCATAGTCACAACAATATTAAAAAAAGGCAGACTGCCCTAGGCAGTATACATTGAAAGGATGCCAGATTCTGGAGCAACAATAACGATCTTCAGGCAGAAACCTAGGGGCAGACGGCTCACCAGTCGACCAAGACTGAGATGGATTGACGATGTAGAGAAGGGCTTACAAAGGTTGGGGTTCGCACATGGAGGTGTAAAGCGATGGATTGATCCAAATGGAAGAATGGGGTGGAGCAGGCCAGGGCCCTAAATGGGATGAAGCGCCACTGATGTAAACATTTCAGACATTTGGGTGGGAAGCGCTAGAAATAACGATAATAACAGAACATCACTAACTCTTCCACCAGCACAATATTAAATAAATTCAATCCAGTTGGGAGCCCTTAGGGTATGTTTTTTATCGAGAGATACTCCTTAGCTTAGACTCGCCCTATAAAACTTTATAGGCCCCAGAAATTTTTTGATAAATTCAAAATGCAAGAATGCATTTTTATTTTTTACATACCGTAGTTAAATTTAGTGTCGCATTATTATACACTTAACTGTAGAGCAACGGGAGAGATGCTAGTTAAGATTTTGTGTCATTTGACCTAAGAGCCATCGTGTGAGATCTGCAACCCACATAGCTGCATGGGGCCTCGTATATTTTAGGGGCTTAAAGTTGGGCTGTAATTACATTAAATATCAACTTTTATTGCTAGGTAGGGAAGGAAAAAAACGAAAAGTAGCACGGGTGCCATAAAAGGTCAAGCGACGTCTCTGCTTGACTAAGTGTGGTATTCAAAAAAAAAATTTAATTGAAAAGTAACGTATTTTTAAAGTTATTATTTTAAAATATTTTGGGGTCAACTACATAAAAATAATGAATTTACTACAAAATATTTTTAAAATTAAGAAAAAAAAATTCCTCCCAAAAAAGGAATCCATCCCAAAAAAGAAATGCTAAAATAGTTTTACATTTTGAACGAAAAAGAAAAACCAAAAACATACGTTTATTTCTAAATATTTCCAAGTTTCACCAAAGTCAAAAAGAAAAAAAACTTTTCTGTACAAAAGGCTATAGACTATATCTTTATGGGTTTTCAAAATTGGTATTTATTTATAAATCATATGTAACCGACATAATTGTTCAGAAGTCAAGAATTGTTTACAAAAGACTCATATATTTATTAATGTGTGGGTTTTTTTTCGTATAAATTATTAAAGTTTCAATTCTCAATATTCAGTTGATTGAAATGTTAATTAAGAAATTTAGACTACTATAATTTGCTTCAGATCATTACAACTTGCCTCTTCGATATTATACTTGAAAACAATTTTTTTACCAATTTCATATACTTTTTTTTTAACTACTATCAAAAATGGCATTTACAAGATAATCGAAATACTTGATTTCTTTCTACTGGATATCATCTTAAAATAATTTTTTTAAATAGTTCAAACAGCTGGTGAAGATTGTTTATTATTATTATATTAACAGAGAAAAGTCATTGGGGATTTAATAAATAAAGACTATTTTTTTTTAAAATTTTACTCTGTTCCCGAAACTGTGTTAAAAAATTCGAAACACACGATTTAATAATTATGATGAAATATCCACCATTTGTATGTAACCGGTAAATTCCTAATTTTTTGTTTTAAAATTATTATTATTATTATTTTTAAATTTTCATTTTATCTATGTCAGCATACATCAATGGAATCTACTACATTAAAATGTTTGCTAAAAATGATTTTTTAAAGCATGATGCTATTATACAGTATAATTTGAAAACAGATTGCAAATGTTAATTTATTAGCAAGAACTATATTTAATTTACAGATATTTATATCGATGAAAAGGTAGTTTAATACAAGGTTATTAAAAAGTCTTTCAACTTTTGCAGCTGCAAAATGTAATTAAATAAAAGATACCGATATCTGCGAATCAGAAAAAGTAAGATTTAGCTTATGATCAGGAGCGGCCAATTTTCAAAACAATACCATATTTATAATCGATTTCTGCGAGCCTGTAACAAGATTAACCTTAACGCTATGGATCATCAATATATATCGAAAAAAGCGATATTTTATTTGTTCCAATAATTGTAATCGATTAAAGGCACACATTTCAATAACTTTTTAAAATTTTATAAAAATTAAATTTAGAGTATTTTTTTTAATTTTTTTTTCTTACACATTTTCCCCCCGGAGGGGCACTTGACTTGCTCCGGGGGGGGGGGGCAATGCCCCCCCGGAGGTATGCCTGAAAGAAACACTGGCCGGCCCTAACAATTGCGGGGCCCTATGCGAAACGGATTGCGCTGGGCCCAGTCTGGGTAGGGATAAGGATAATAAGTGAAAATTAAGATTTTGTATTAGAAAATAATTTAGCGCGGGGCCTATGAAAGTGCGGGGCCCACTGCGGCCGCATAGGTTGCAATGGCCTAAGGCCGGCCCTTGGGGGGGGGGAGTTTATAATCAGAGGTAAAAGCTGCGACTGGGGGCGAAGTCTGAAATTGGCGCCGCTACGCCTTCTTCGGTAAATTGAATCAGATCTATTGAATAAATTAATTTTGAAATTTCAATATTAGTCGAATTCAGATATTGGTTTGTTGTTAAGTAGATACTTTTACTATTACACCTTTTTTTTTTAAAGGTATTATCAAACAGCGTTATATTAGCATTAATTTAATTGCCTCGCAACTTGCACACACAAAATAAAAGTCAAGTGTTGAGGAAATTTATTATCTTCTTGTTATATTTACACATTAACTAAACCAGCAAATTAGCATGGTGGTCAAACGATAACAGCAAAAAAAAATGTAAAACGACTGATGAAAATATCAACGTACCGTCAGATCAGCGTACCGTCAGACCAGACGGAATGATCAGGAAGCCCAGGAAATTATTTAAAAAATCCGATCTCTTCACGGCCGTGTGCCCAAGATCAAAGTCTGGTGCATATACACGTCACGTGACCAAACCTGTCTGGGTGGCTCGTGATATATCGCTTTGCGTCTGGCCATTAAATACCCCCCCCCCCCACACACACAACCGCACAAAAAAATTAAATACAAAAAATTTGTCACGTTTGCTGTTAGTTGGCGCGATATAAATTTTCGAATGCCATTGGAGCTGGAAAACTCCGGCGACACAGAGGTCAATTTTGATGCAGTCCTCGGACAATTAAAGGGGGATCAATCAACTTGTTCGTGGTGACAATGTTTGTTTTTGGGCTTTTATAATTGGATCCAAATTGACCCCCCCACCCCCCACCCAAGTGAAAATTAGCTGAGTAAACATTATACTGTAACATTTTATTATTATAACATTCTACCATAACATCCTATGCTAGCATTATATCATAACATTATGTCATAGCTATGCCGGTCATGGGCGGAAACTCAACAGCCTAGCTTCCACCAAAGATGTCTGTATCGCATTTTCCGCAAACAATGTCAGGACAAGGTGCCTAACACGGAGGTTGAGGCGCGCCAAATTGTGTAGCGTATTCTCCGCCCTTAGCAAGGGGCGCATCGGCTAGTTAGGCCATGTAAGGAGAATCGTGGAAGGCCGTATTCCAGAGGATCTGCTTTATGGAGAGTTGGCAGAAGGGACAAGATTTATCGGATGGCCGCGGCTGAGATTTATTGGACGGCCACGCCTGAGATTTATTGGACGGCCGCGGCTGAGATTTATTGGACGGCCACGCCTGATATTTATTGGACACCGCGCCTGAGATTTATTGGACGGCCGCGCCTGAATTTATTGGACGGCCGCGGCTGAGATTTATTGGACGGCCGCGGCTGGGATTTATTGGACGGTCACGCCTGAGATTTATTGGACGGCCGCGGCTGGGATTTATTGGACGGCCACGACTGAGATTTATTGGACGGCCGCGGCTGGGATTTATTGGACAGCCACGCCTGAGATTTATTGGACGGCCGCACCTGAGATTTATTGGACGGCCACGCCAGAGATTTATTGGACGGCCATGGCTGGGATTTATTGGACGGCCATGGCTGGGATTTAAGGACGTTTGCAAAAGGAGAATGAGGGAAGCCAACATCGAAATCAGCGAATAGGAGATCAGTGTTCCAGCTGGCGAACAGCAGTGTATGTAGGAGTCAAAAAAAGGCAGAAGATGGGCCAATCGGAGCCCTTGTAACAAAAGGAGCCATACGGGAGGCCAAACTTAACCAGGAGTCGAGGTTCTCCTGTGAGACATTCTGTCGACATCAATATTCCAGGATCGTCCTCGTAAGCCATTTGATGATGAAGCGCTCATAACTACTCCATCGTCTCGCGAAGACGGAAGGATGCCACACATATCATAAAATTCTATCGTAACATTCTACTAATATATCTCATTGGGAAATGGCGTCAGCGTAAGCTCCTTATGCCCTCCCTGGCAATCCCCCACACAAACCAGGCGCTTTATAGGTTTCCGGTCCGTGCAGGGGCACGCCAGGGACCCCCCCCCCCTCAACCGCTCGATCGGGTCTGCTGATGGAGGCCCTCCCCGCTCGGGGACGTCCGGTCGACCGAAAACGCTGCGTTTAAAGCTTTCGCAGCCCACTCTCTCAGGGGTCGGGGCGGTACATTTACGTCCTAATATCCCCCCCCCCCCACCCGTCCCGGGGAAGCATCGGATGCCCTCTAGGAGGGATTCTACAGTATGTTTCCACTTTGCTACTAATTTGCGAAATAGATGGGGCGAAACGGTTGCCTAGGAGCAGCTTTCTCAGGGCTGCGTATCTAGAATCATCGGCCTGAGACTTCCACCACAGCCTCTCGCCTCATATCCATTAACGGCAACTGGTAATCATGATCCCTACCAAGTCTCTGCTTTTTCTTCCATCTGTGAAATATCACAGCTGGCAGCCCCGTAGAAGCTGTTTATTCCGGAAGGTACCATGCGTGCCCTTGCTGCCACAGGGGGGCACGCAATGGTGGTCTTATTCCCGGAATTTACGTCGAGGGGGTCTGGTGGCCAACGCTTCCAAATCGGCAAGCCACCTCAGACTTGTCGACCGGACACTGGAAAGGATAACATTCTACTATAACATTCTAATATAATATTCTACTATAACATTCTGCTACAATCTTTCTAAATTAACGTTCTACCATAACATTCTAATATAACATTCTACTATAACATTCTAATTTAACGTTCTACCATAGCATTCCACCATAACATTCCACCATAACATTCCACCATAACATTCTACCATAACATTCCACCATAACATTCCACCATAACATTCCACCATAACATTCCACCATAACAGTCCACCATAACATTCCAGCATAACATTCTACCATAACATTCTACCATAACATTCCACATAACATTCCACCATAACATTCCACCATAACATTCCACCATAACATTCCACCATAACATTCTACTATAACATTCCACCATAACATTCCACCATAACGTTCCACCATAACATTCTACCATAACATTCCACCATAACATTCCACCATAACATTCCACCATAACATTCCACCATAACATTCCAGCATAACATTCTACCATAACATTCTACCATAACATTCCACATAACATTCCACCATATCATTCCACCATAACATTCCACCATAACATTCCAACATAACATTCCACCATAACATTCCACCCTAACATTCTACTATAACATTCCACCATAACATTCCACCATAACGTTCCACCATAACACTCTACCATAACATTCCACCATAACATTCCACCATAACATTCCACCATAACATTCCAGCATAACATTCTACCATAACATTCTACCATAACATTCCACATAACATTCCACCATATCATTCCACCATAACATTCCACCATAACATTCCAACATAACATTCCACCATAACATTCCACCCTAACATTCTACTATAACATTCCACCATAACATTCCACCATAACGCTCCACCATAACGCTCCACCATAAAATTCCACCATAAAATTCCACCATAACATTCCACCATAACACTCTACCATAACGTTCCACCATAACATTCCACCATAACATTCCACCATAACATTCCACCATAACATTCCACCATAACATTCCACCATAACATTCCAGCATAACATTCTACCATAACATTCTACCATAACATTCCACATAACATTCCACCATATCATTCCACCATAACATTCCACCATAACATTCCAACATAACATTCCACCATAACATTCCACCCTAACATTCTACTATAACATTCCACCATAACATTCCACCATAACGTTCCACCATAACACTCTACCATA
The DNA here is from genome assembly GCA_964017045.1 of Omphiscola glabra. Taxonomy (NCBI): domain Eukaryota; kingdom Metazoa; phylum Mollusca; class Gastropoda; family Lymnaeidae; genus Omphiscola; species Omphiscola glabra. The sequence continues at coordinate 27,072,905 of OZ024802.1, read as the reverse complement.
ACATTCCACCATAACATTCCACCATAACATTCCACCATAACATTCCAGCATAACATTCTACCATAACATTCTACCATAACATTCCACATAACATTCCACCATATCATTCCACCATAACATTCCACCATAACATTCCAACATAACATTCCACCATAACATTCCACCCTAACATTCTACTATAACATTCCACCATAACATTCCACCATAACGCTCCACCATAACGCTCCACCATAAAATTCCACCATAAAATTCCACCATAACATTCCACCATAACACTCTACCATAACGTTCCACCATAACATTCCACCATAACATTCCACCATAACATTCCACCATAACATTCCACCATAACATTCCACCATAACATTAGATAACAAAGACAACAACACAAAATCCAGAAGCACATCCCGTAATGTTGACGCTGGCCCCAGTGGAGGACAATATAACAGACTGTATTTGTGACTAGGAAATCAATGCAAAGGTACGCAGTGGACATGAAGCATTCAATGTATTGACAGTTCAGAATGCTGGAAGACCTCTAGTAGAAAAATGGAAGTTTTCCCCACACACACACACACACAAATAAAAAGAAAGATGAACTTTAAAAGAAAACCTATTTTTAACAAAGATTTTTAATATTTTTTTATTTTTTTTAAAGTCAAAGAGGCGTTAAGTCAAAGAGGCGTTAAGGCAAAGAGGCGTTAAGTCAAAGAGGCGTTAAGTCAAAGAGGCGTTAAGTCAAAGAGGCGTTAAGTCAAAGAGGCGTTAAGGCAAAGAGGCGTTAAGTCAAAGAGGCGTTAAGGCAAAGAGGCGTTAAGGCAAAGAGGCGTTAAGTCAAAGAGGCGTTAAGGCAAAGAGGCGTTAAGTCAAAGAGGCGTTAAGGCAAAGAGGCGTTAAGTCAAAGAGGCGTTAAGTCAAAGAGGCGTTAAGTCAAAGAGGCGTTAAGGCAAAGAGGCGTTAAGTCAAAGAGGCGTTAAGGCAAAGAGGCGTTAAGTCAAAGAGGCGTTAAGTCAAAGAGGCGTTAAGTCAAAGAGGCGTTAAGTCAAACGCAAATTCCAACCTACAAAGCGAATTTACATAATTTTTAGGGCTTCATTCCATAATTTCATCTTCAAATACACTACACAATTCGTTAATATATAAATTTCCGTCGTATGTCACGAACCAACACTAAAATAGACAACCCTTTACAAAATTGTTGCATTTTCTCTAATATGCAGTTGTTTCCCTTTGAAGGTGTTTGCTACTCTTTAAAATGTAAAAGGTTTGCAGGGGAGACAACATCTGAAGCAACGTTCTAGTGGAGCAGAGCAAATGGGTCGCTGTTTAAGTTCAAACTTTGAGATGCGATGTCGGTTAGAGATTACTGCTCATCTTTGAGATGCGATGTCGGTTAGAGATTATTGCACATCTTTGAGATGACATGTCGGTTAGAGATTTTCTGTACATCTTTTAGACGAGATGTCAGCTATAAATTACTGCACCTCTTTGAGATGATATGTCGGTTAGAGTGCACTGTACATCTTTAAGATGAGATGTCGGTTAGAGATTACGGTACTCTAGTCCAGTGATTAGTGCTGTAGTGGTGTCCAGTTTATCAGTGCTGTAATGGTGTCCAGTGATCAGTGCTGTAGTGGTGTCCATTGATCAGTGCTGTAGTGGTGTCCAGTGATTAGTGCTGTAGTGGTGTCCAGTGATTAGTGCTGTAGTGGTGTCCAGTGATTAGTGCTGTAGTGGTGTCCAGTGATTAGTTCTGTAGTGGTGTCCAGTGATTAGTGCTGTAGTGGTGTCCAGTGATTAGTGCTGTAGTGGTGTCCAGTGATTAGTTCTGTAGTGGTGTCCAGTGATTAGTTCTGTAGTGGTGTCCAGTGATTAGTGCTGTAGTGGTGTCCAGTGATTAGTTCTGTAGGGGTGTCCAGTGATTAGTGCTGTAGTGGTGTCCAGTGATTTGAAAATATTTCTCTCTTGAATTTTTCAGGACAGTTTGTTTCATTTATTTGAAATTGTCTTTTCTGACGCCCGATGTAACGATGAATTTTAACGCCCCTCTTATGTTGGCGCCCTAGGCCTGTGCCACCTTGGCTTTCCCCTCCCCCCCGGCCCTCCAAGCACGGGCCCGGGTAGAGTGGAGGGCAGGGGAGGTTTAGGTAGATGGTGGTCAGTGTTCAATGTGATATGTTTAGTGTTCAATGTTATATGATCTGTTCTCAATGTGATATGTTTAGTGTTCAAATAATGATCTGTTCTCAATATAATAAAATTAATATGGTCAGTGTTCAATGTAATATGGTCAGTGTTCAATGTAATATGGTCAGTGTTCAATGTAATATGATTACTAATTGAAGTTTGATCTATTTTATTTTAGGTAAAAATGATTATGATATCGCCAATACATCAATTAGTTTTCAAAGAGACACATGTTTTCCCATCCTCCCCCCCCCCCCCCAACCACCACCGACAAGCTTGAATTCGGACTCTGACGTCATCCTTCCTTGAGCAGCAGATCACGGTCCGCTGATCGGGTCGTGCGACGATTGGCTGAAAACTCGGTCAGGGCGAAGAGTGCGTTTTTTTTTAAAAAATTATTTTATTTTTAGCATCGGTTGCGAGGCTTCGTGTCCTTGAGGCGCATGTAAGTGTAATGGCTACATCAGAGGATGTTTGGGTTTGGGGAAATTAGGGGAGGGGGGTGAAGAGGGGGGGGAGAGAAATGCGGTAACATGTTTGTTGACATCCGATAACAAAACAACCAGTACATGTTGTTTTTTTATGACTAATATAAACACAGGGTCAGAAATTGGGTTAGGTTTCTTACAGAAGTATTTCTTTTTTTTTTTTTTCTGTTGATAGGCGTTGTTTTTTTTAAAATATATATTCTTATTATTTTTTTTAATATATATTTTTTTTTTAAAAATATATATAGGTACCTCTAGAATTTGTATAGCTTAGGACCTCAGCAAGTTTAAGTCCGGCACTGCGGTGCGGGTGCCAAACGCACCTTGTGTCCTCACATGATGTGGGTGACCTATTTTTTTTACCCAGTGGATTGGAGTGGATAGGAGTGGATGGGAGTGGATATGAGTGAATATGAGTGGATGGGATTGAATGGGAGTGGATGAGAGTGGATAGGAGTGGATATGAGTGGATGGGAGTGGATATGAGTGGATAGGAGTGGATGGGAGTGGATATGAGTGGATGAGAGTGGATAGGAGTGGATGGGAGTGGATATGAGTGAATATGAGTGGATGGGATTGAATGGGAGTGGATGAGAGTGGATAGGAGTGGATATGAGTGGATGGGAGTGGATGGGAATGGATTTTGAGTGGATAGGAGTGGATGTTGTAATAGTATTACCTCAATGGCCTAAACATTGCAGTGACGTGCACACAGGTCGCCCTGCTATCGATAAAATTCTTCTCTTGCCAGATTGGAAGTTGAGAGGTTCTCAAATTCTGAACACCTTTTGGAACTACGTGTGCAGCTACAATAAATGGACTCGTCGCTTTTAGACCATAGGCTCATTCATCTACTACGCCCTAACTTCCAGCCTATTTGATGACTTAAATGCGACCAACAGGCTACAGTTTGAAACATCATAACATATGTTTTGTTGTTTTTTTTCAAACCGACTTGGTACCCCCCCCTCCCCACCCAGCCCCCCTTTTTCCCTCTAGACAATAAGAAGTTTAAAATCGAAAAGAAAAAAAAAAGGAAACAAATAATAAATAATATACAAAACGATTGAGATCGGCCTCTGTGTCACTATGGACATCAACCATCACATTGTTTCGTTACTTCATCAAAGTAATCCATGTTCTACCTCGGTTAAGTTTTTATTTTTATTTCAATTTTTTAATTGTCTTTTTTTTTGGTTTTAAACGATCTAGATTCACACAAGCCTACCTCACATTTCTGCACATACCCCCTTGCTTGGAGTTTGAAAACCGCTGCTCGTTCTCAAAATGAAAATATTGTGTGTTTTTTTTTTAATTAAATTATTTATTTATTTTTTTTAGTGATGATGGCCTCTCGACGGCATGACTGACGTCATCGCCTAGTTTTTCAGCCAATGACAGCGCAGCAAACGGTTGTTGGGAGGGGGGCGGTTTGCAGCAAATGGGGGAGGGGGGGGTTTCTCGAGTTATTGGGTTATAGACCCCATTGGATTAAAACTCGAAGAGTTACATTTGTAACTACAGCATGTTAACATTCATCCACAATTGGAAGCCGTGTTGTTGATTTTTGTAGGTGTGTTTTTTGTGTGCTGTTGTTCGTTTGATATTGTGTGTGTTTGTGTGTGTATGAATGTGTGTGTGTGTGTATGTGTGTGTGCTTAATTTTTTGCCCTCTCCCTCACTCTGCAACATCTTAGCCGTCTATCCTCTCTTCTGTTGGTCTGTTTTCTCCGACACCAGATTTCTTAAGGGTGAAAATGGGAAAAAAAATAGAGAGCTTAAAATGTTTTTCATCCGCAGTCGTTGACTGCATGAACAATCCCCGAAGTCGGCTGGCCTAAAATGACGTATATGGAAAGCAGACCATTTCTGTTTCCAGGTGACTATTCAGATCATACGTATGTCATAGTCATAGTGCAGGGCCAAGTGGAAACAACTGATTTTTGTTGGAGGGTTTGCCCGAGTGGTGGAGGATCCCAGCTAAGCAGAATATTTATCATATGGCTTTTCTGAGCCTCGGTGATTAATCTCTGGATAAAACAAACATCTGCACCCACCGCGTTCAGCATCAAGTGTGTCTCTATTATCAGCAGCAAGTGTGTCTCTACTCTCAGCAGCGAGTGTGTCTCTACTGTAAGCAGCGAGTGTGTCTCTACTCTCAGCAGCGATTGTGTCTCTACTCTAAGCAGCAAGTGTGTCTCTACTCTCAGCAGCGATTGTGTCTCTACTCTCAGCAGCGAGTGTGTCTCTACTGTAAGCAGCAATTGTGTCTCTACTCTCAGCAGCGAGAGTGTCTCTACTCTAAGCAGCGAGTGTGTCTCTACTCTAAGCAGCAAGTGTGTCTCTACTCTCAGCAGTGAGTGTGTCTCTACTCTCAGCATCAAGTGTGTCTCTACTCTCAGCAGCGAGTGTGTGTTTACTCTCAGCAGCGAGTGTGTCTCTACTCTCAGCAGCGCGTGTGTCCCTACTCTCAGCAGCGAGTGTGTCCCTACTCTCAGCGGCAAGTGTGTCCTCACTCTCAGCGGAAAGTGTGTCCCTACTCTCAGCAGCAAGTGTGTCTCTACTCTAAGCAGCGAGTATGTCCCTACTATCAGCAGCGAGTGTCTCTACTATCAGCAGCGAGTGTGTCTCTACTATCAGCAGCAAGTTAGTCCCTTCTTTCAACAGCGGTCCCTACTAATGCACCCACACACCCACCCACACAACTACCAACACCCACACACACACACAGAGACACACACGTGTGCACACTGTATGGTTAATCCTAAATAAGTCGGTGGGTCTCTTGGTTCTCTGGAGGCGCTGAACATCTGTTTGTGAGTCCCGTTGTTGTTTTCTTTGTTGTTGTTTTCGGTGTTGTTGTTTTCCCCTTTGGAGTGGGGGGTGTGGGAGGGGGACACCAGCTTGACTGGGAGCACTTGTTTGTCTCGGGGCACATGTTATCTGTGGAACTAGGCAGACATCTCCATCCCGTTTGTTGTTATGTTGCTTAAGACATGTCGTCCGTTTCTTAAAATACAAAGAAGCCTAAGTTTCAGCCTGGGTTCCTCATATAATCCCTAACCCATATGGTTACAAACCCGACTAACAACAAGGTTGCGCGGTATCGTAACATGTTTGTAACACACCCCAATTAAGCAAAGTCAGCCAGGTGTGCGCCCGACTTTCCATTGTTTTAAAAATTATTATATTTTTGAATACCGCAAGGGTTGATCTATTTTTAGAATGTGGCGAGACACAATGCGTTTGTTCGGTTTCTCCTGCCATCCCCACCTCTCTTCATCTATTTTTTTTCTCCAACCACCACTCCTCCCCCCCCCCTTACACACACACACACACACACACACACACACACACCTTTACCAGTTGTTATGATATACCAACTGCAACGCGTTGTTTGCACTGACCCAGTTTATATAGGTCGTCTGCTAGTTCATGGACAGGTTCTGCACGTTTTTTTTTTTCTTTTTAAGCAGCGTCAGTGCAACGCCTTAAAGTCGGTCAGTCAGCGGAATAATATTCTCATTGTTCCGGATGCGTTGTCGTTATTGTTTGTCGGTCCGGGTGGGCAACGCAATCGACATGTGCGGTAAAAACAGATCACCGAGACGTGGATCAACTCTTCATATGGGAACCAAAAACAAGAACACAAAAACTTTCTATTAGTGTACACTTTTATTCCATGCAATGCTTGACGACCCAACCCCCCCATACAAATCAGTCCATTGTAGTTTGAGGACAATGATAATATGAACAGATTCACCGAGACAGTTTCAACAATGCATTTGGGAGAAAAAAAATAAAAGGGTTGGGTGGGTGAGAGTGTGCAGTGGAGTAGGTGGGGTGAGGGGGGGACACCTCCAGACAGCCGCGCCTTCCCCCCCCCCCCCCCCACACACACACTTTTTTTAAAAAAATAAAAATTGAGGGCCGGCGTTTTGGAACGTCTGCAAATTTTATTTATTTATTTATTTTTGTGGGAAGAGGTTCGATAAAAATCGTGTCTCACCAAGGTGGCGCCAACCTTTGCTACGCCACTGGTTGGGGGGGTTCTCTGGTGATATGTGCCTCGGTCTAGAAATCCATCCATTCTTTGTGAATCTTGCACTCCAAAAGGAAAAGGTCAAATTGCGCAACCAATAAGGGTAGAAATGAGATGAGACAGTGCAAGTCTTCATCTTTCATTTAACATACATTTGTTTAGTTTTACATTGTGTTCCCGTAGTGTTGGCAAAATCTTCGGACGGCTCACTGACCCACTTCCCGGCATCCTATCGAAATGAAACCTGGCGCATAGACGCGTCACCGATGACATCGCATTCTATCAAATTATCAGCCCCACCCCATCCCCCCAAAATTCAGTTGTTTTTTTCGTGTGTTTTTTTTCCAGGAGGAAATAGCATTGAGTCTAATGGTACCCGGGTGCGAATGGCGGCGCTGCGTGTCTGGGTCCATTTTTACTAAGGCTATTCGGATGTCATTTGTAGTAGTTTATTTTAGTTAAAATGAAGAATTAAGTTTACAAACGTATAGTACATTCAATTATCTTTCATCTGATACATCATTTGGTCTTACAAACGCAACAATAATATTTTAAAACGTTTTTTAATCCCAACCTCTCAATTCTGGTACCCGGGTACCAATAGCCACTTCGTTTTTTTAAAAATACAAATTAATTAATTCTGTTAGTATTTCAGGCTCGGAGCAGTAAGAATTGTTTTTACCAGCAACGGACTTAACGACCCTGTGGCAGAACTCCGAGATGACTTTGCGTGCTGTGATACTTTGTAATTTCTTGAGTTAGTGAACTTGTGTCTATTAGAAAAGTGTAGGACTGCGATACGGCCTTAAAATAGATTAATTAGACACGAACAATCTGTGTAAATATAACAATATAAGTTTAAGCTTTAATTTAATAATAATTTTACATTCTACATAAGCAGACGTTTCGGCACAATGCCTTCATCAGTACAACAACAAGACATATAAATAAGTATAAATCAAATTTACATAATATATATTTATATAGATATATTGTACCTAAAAAAAATTGAGAAAAAATAGGAGTAACTTGATGACACTATAAGTTGATGGCTTTCTGGTTTATTTATTTGGGGAGGGGGGGGGTTGTTCTGACGTAACTTCCGGTGACTTTGTGAATGTATGAATGGGTGACTCTATTTGACTTGTCGACTTTATGACTTGATACTGTTCCGTTTTTCACTTGGTTTACGTCGCAGCTTCTAGCAGACGACCCCCCCCCCCCCCCCAAACACTGGCTTTAGATCGAAGTAGTCAGTATCACTTAGACCAGGGGTCGGGAACCTTTTTGTCTAAGAGAGCCATGGGCACCACATATTTTGAAAAGTAATTATGTGAGTGCCATACATTTTGTTTAAAACTAAAAATTCAAGTAAATGTGTGCATTTTGTGTAATTTCAACACAAAAAATGCAAAAATTATGTCTCCTATTTCCCTTTTAATTAGAATGAATGCAGGGTTGCTATTTTTCTGTCTTTGAGGTCAGCGGAGTTTATCTCCTTTACCACTTCTGTTGCTGAACTGTAGAAGACTTTAGCTCATTTGTAGAATTAAATATTGATATGCCATTAATATGTAGATGAAAGGAATCTAAAGAAATATATTTTCTTTTTTATAATCGAACATTTGTCTGCGAGCCAGATGCAGCCATCAATAGAGCCACATCTGGCTCGCGAGCCATAGGTTCCCGACCCCTGACTTCGACAATATTATACTAATCTGAATAGTGTTGTGAATACAGTTGAAAAAGTGAACATATAATTTTTAATGATTCCATTAAAGTTACTGAACATTTAAGATCAGATATAACTGTGTGGTTAAGCAGATATAACTGTGTGGTTAAGCAGATAGAACTGTATGGTTAAGCAGATAGAACTGTGTGGTTAAGCAGATAGAACTGTATGGTTAAGCAGATAGAACTGTGTGGTTAAGCAGATAGAACTGTGTGGTTAAGCAGATAGAACTGTATGGTTAAGCATATATAACTGTATGGTTAAGCATATATAACTGTATGGTTAAGCAGATATAACTGTGTGGTTAAGCATATATAACTGTATGGTTAAGCATATATAACTGTGTGGTTAAGCAGATATAACTGTGTGGTTAAGCAGATATAACTGTATGGTTAAGCATATATAACTGTATGGTTAAGCAGATAGAACTGTGTGGTTAAGCAGATAGAACTGTGTGGTTAAGCAGATAGAACTGTATGATTAAGCATATATAACTGTATGGTTAAGCATATATAACTGTATGGTTAAGCAGATATAACTGTGTGGTTAAGCATATATAACTGTATGGTTAAGCATATATAACTGTATGGTTAAGCATATATAACTGTATGGTTAAGCAGATAGAACTGTGTGGTTAAGCATATATAACTGTATGGTTAAGCATATATAACTGTATGGTTAAGCAGATAGAACTGTGTGGTTAAGCATATATAACTGTATGGTTAAGCATATATAACTGTATGGTTAAGCAGATAGAACTGTGTGGTTAAGCAGATATAACTGTGTGGTTAAGCAGATATAACTGTGTGGTTAATCAGATATAACTGTATGGTTAAGCATATATAACTGTATGGTTAAGCAGATAGAACTGTGTGGTTAAGCAGATAGAACTGTGTGGTTAAGCAGATAGAACTGTATGGTTAAGCATATATAACTGTATGGTTAAGCATATATAACTGTATGGTTAAGCAGATATAACTGTGTGGTTAAGCATATATAACTGTATGGTTAAGCATATATAACTGTGTGGTTAAGCAGATATAACTGTGTGGTTAAGCAGATATAACTGTATGGTTAAGCATATATAACTGTATGGTTAAGCAGATAGAACTGTGTGGTTAAGCAGATATAACTGTGTGGTTAAGCAGATAGAACTGTATGGTTAAGCAGATAGAACTGTGTGGTTAAGCAGATAGAACTGTATGGTTAAGCAGATAGAACTGTGTGGTTAAGCAGATAGAACTGTGTGGTTAAGCAGATAGAACTGTTTGGTTAAGCATATATAACTGTATGGTTAAGCATATATAACTGTATGGTTAAGCAGATAGAACTGTGTGGTTAAGCATATATAACTGTATGGTTAAGCATATATAACTGTATGGTTAAGCAGATAGAACTGTGTGGTTAAGCAGATATAACTGTGTGGTTAAGCAGATATAACTGTGTGGTTAAGCAGATATAACTGTGTGGTTAAGCATATATAACTGTATGGTTAAGCAGATAGAACTGTGTGGTTAAGCAGATAGAACTGTGTGGTTAAGCAGATAGAACTGTATGGTTAAGCATATATAACTGTATGGTTAAGCATATATAACTGTATGGTTAAGCAGATATAACTGTGTGGTTAAGCATATATAACTGTATGGTTAAGCATATATAACTGTGTGGTTAAGCAGATATAACTGTGTGGTTAAGCAGATATAACTGTATGGTTAAGCATATATAACTGTATGGTTAAGCAGATAGAACTGTGTGGTTAAGCAGATAGAACTGTGTGGTTAAGCAGATAGAACTGTATGGTTAAGCATATATAACTGTATGGTTAAGCATATATAACTGTATGGTTAAGCAGATATAACTGTGTGGTTAAGCATATATAACTGTATGGTTAAGCATATATAACTGTATGGTTAAGCATATATAACTGTATGGTTAAGCAGATAGAACTGTGTGGTTAAGCATATATAACTGTGTGGTTAAGCATATATAACTGTATGGTTAAGCAGATAGAACTGTGTGGTTAAGCATATATAACTGTATGGTTAAGCATATATAACTGTATGGTTAAGCAGATAGAACTATGTGGTTAAGCAGATATAACTGTGTGGTTAAGCAGATATAACTGTGTGGTTAAGCAGATATAACTGTATGGTTAAGCATATATAACTGTATGGTTAAGCAGATAGAACTGTGTGGTTAAGCAGATAGAACTGTGTGGTTAAGCAGATAGAACTGTATGGTTAAGCATATATAACTGTATGGTTAAGCATATATAACTGTATGGTTAAGCAGATATAACTGTGTGGTTAAGCATATATAACTGTATGGTTAAGCATATATAACTGTATGGTTAAGCATATATAACTGTATGGTTAAGCAGATAGAACTGTGTGGTTAAGCATATATAACTGTATGGTTAAGCATATATAACTGTATGGTTAAGCAGATAGAACTGTGTGGTAAAGCATATATAACTGTATGGTTAAGCATATATAACTGTATGGTTAAGCAGATAGAACTGTGTGGTTAAGCATATATAACTGTATGGTTAAGCATATATAACTGTATGGTTAAGCATATATAACTGTATGGTTAAGCATATATAACTGTATGGTTAAGCATATATAACTGTATGGTTAAGCATATATAACTGTATGGTTAAGCATATATAACTGTATGGTTAAGCAGATATAACTGTATGGTTAAGCAGATAGAACTGTGTGGTTAAGCAGATAGAACTGTATGGTTAAGCATATATAACTGTATGGTTAAGCAGATAGAACTGTATGGTTAAGCAGATAGAACTGTATGGTTAAGCATATATAACTGTATGGTTAAGCAGATAGAACTGTATGGTTAAGCATATATAACTGTATGGTTAAGCAGATAGAACTGTATGGTTAAGCAGATAGAACTGTATAGTTAAGCAGATAGAACTGTATGGTTAAGCAGATAGAACTGTATGGTTAAGCAGATAGAACTGTATGGTTAAGCAGATAGAACTGTGTGGTTAAGCAGATAGAACTGTATGGTTAAGCAGATAGAACTGTATGGTTAAGCAGATAGAACTGTATGGTTAAGCAGATAGAACTGTATGGTTAAGCAGATATAACTGTGTGGTTAAGCAGATAGAACTGTGTGGTAATACATTGCTTCTGTATCGGCCGTGTCCACTGCTTCCTGTTATATTATTAAATAGCAACACGTGCGAAGTTTTAAGGTTGAACACACACACTACACGCTTACTACACACACACACTACACGCATACTACACACACACTGCACACACACACTACACGCTTACTACACACACACTGCACACACACACTACACGCTTACTACACACACACTGCACACACACACTACACGCTTACTACACACACACTGCACACACACACTACACGCTTACTACACACACACTGCACACACACACTACACGCTTACTACACACACACTGCACACACACACTACACGCTTACTACACACACACACTGCACACACACTCACACTACACACACACTACACACACACACACTACACCCACACTACACACACACACTACACACACATGTTACAAACCGTGTGTGGGCTGCTCTTGAAATAGACAAACTAAAATTACTTTCAAAAACGAGTCAAGTGCCATCATTTTAAAATAGCTTCCTAAAAGGAAACAAAGAAACAAAATACATTGGACTCTTTGAGAAGGAAATGACACGTTTATGTAACAATAGCCATTCATAATGTGATCATGCTCTGTAATCATGCTCTGTAATCATGTTCTGTAATCATGTTCTGTAATCATGTTCTGTAATCGTGATAATTAATCATGCTCTGTGATCATGCTATGTAATCATGCTCTGTAATCATGTTCTGTAATCATGTTCTGTAATCATGTTCTGTAATCGTGATAATTAATCATGCTCTGTGATCATGCTCTGTAATCATGCTCTGTAATCATGCTCTGTAATCATTTCCTGTTCATGCTCTGTGATGATGCTCTGTAATCATGCTCTGTATTCATGTTCTGTAATCATGTTCTGTAATTATGTTCTGTAATCGTGATAATTAATCATGCTCTGTGATCATGCTCTGTAATCATGCTCTGTATTCATGTTCTGTAATCATTTCCTGTTCATCCTCTGTGATGATGCTCTGTAATCATGCTCTGTATTTATGTTCTGTTATCATGTTCTGTAATCATGTTCTGTAATCGTGATAATTAATCATGCTCTGTGATCATGCTCTGTAATCATGCTCTGTATTCATGTTCTGTAATCATTTCCTGTTCATGCTCTGTGATGATGCTCTGTAATCATGCTCTGTATTCATGTTCCGTAAATCATGTTCTGTAATCATGTTCTGTAATCGGGATAATTAATCATGCTCTGTGATCATGCTATGTAATCATGCTCTGTAATCATGTTCTGTAATCATGTTCTGTAATCATGTTCTGTAATCGTGATAATTAATCATGCTCTGTGATCATGCTCTGTAATCATGCTCTGTAATCATTTCCTGTTCATGCTCTGTGATGATGCTCTGTAATCATGCTCTGTATTCATGTTCTGTAATCATGTTCTGTAATCATGTTCTGTAATCGTGATAATTAATCATGCTCTGTGATCATGCTCTGTAATCATGCTCTGTAATCATGCTCTGTATTCATGTTCTGTAATCATTTCCTGTTCATCCTCTGTGATGATGCTCTGTAATCATGCTCTGTATTTATGTTCTGTAATCATGTTCTGTAATCATGTTCTGTAATCGTGATAATTAATCATGCTCTGTGATCATGCTCTGTAATCATGCTCTGTATTCATGTTCTGTAATCATTTCCTGTTCATGCTCTGTGATGATGCTCTGTAATCATGCTCTGTATTCATGTTCCGTAAATCATGTTCTGTAATCGTGATAATTAATCATGCTCTGTGATCATGCTCTGTAATCATGCTCTGTAATCATGCTCTGTATTCATGTTCTGTAATCATTTCCTGTTCATGCTCTGTGATGATGCTCTGTAATGATGCTCTGTAATGGTGATCTGTAATCATTTTCTGTAATCATGATCTGTAATCACGTTCTGTACTCAGGACCGTTACGGTAATCGAAACATGTAATCATGCTCAGTCTCAATTTTAACACAAACAAACAGTATCCACCACCCTCTCCCCCCCCCCAAGAGTGGTGAAGACAGGGTTATTGTCACCCTGGGCGCACCAAATTTATGCCGCCCCTTTCTACGAGAACCCCTTCCCCTCTGCAATTGGCAGAAAAATGTCGCCCCTTAAAATAACGAAAAAATAAATGAAACACCCCACAGCCCCATGCCTACGCCCCTGCACCCATAGCGGCCATGCACCCTGCCTACGCCACTGCACCCTGCGACGCCACTGCACCATGCCTACGTCCCTGCCTACACCCCTGAACCCTGCATACGCCCTTGCACCCTGCCTACACCACTGCACCCATAGCGGCCATGGGCTTGAGTCTGACTTGTGGACGTCATAGCCGCCAGATGAGCAGTTTCTCTTTCCTTGACTCAACCCACACTGTTCACCAGCTTTAGTTCAATGGCCAGGCCATCTTCACTCAACACACACTGTCCACCGGGCTTTAGTTCAATGGCCGGGCCATCTTCACTCAACCCACACTGTCCACCAGCTTTAGTTCAATGGCCGGGCCATCTTCACTCAACACACACTGTCCACCAGCTTTAGTTCAATGGCCGGGCCATCTTCACTCAACACACACTGTCCACCGGGCTTTAGTTCAATGGCCGGGCCATCTTCACTCAACTCTCAAGTGAGCCGAGTAGCCCAACAATCGTTCAAAGCTTGTTGTGAGTGAGTTATGTGGGGGTGAATAGACCGATGGTGTGGTGTATACACTCATTATGTTGAGGTGCATAGACTGATGATGTGGGTGTGCGTGTGCTTATACGCTGCTGGTGTGGGGTTGTATAGACTGATGGTATTTTGTGCGTAGACAGATTGTGTGGGCTGCATAGACTGAATATGTGCGGTCTACAGACTGTCTGAGCCTTTTAGGCCAGATGACTGATGGCTTGAGGTTGTATCCAGGCTATGATAGTTTGCTCAAACACATTGGCTCCCATTGAAGATCTCTTGTCTATTTATAAAAGTTTTATGATAAAATAAAAATAAGATAATAAACGTATTAAACATAAACACTCGTTTATTCAACTTACTCCAGCCCCGTTGAGATACGTGTTCTTTAAAACATCAGACAGCATAAATCAACACTGGTCAACATCAGTCAACTTGTGTCAACACCAGTCTACATAGTCTGCACTGGTCAACGTAAGTCTAAATTAGTCAAAACATGCTTATATTTTTCAACATCTTTCCACACCAGCCTCCATTACACAATATAAGACTACGTGTGACGTGTGTTGCTCCTCTATTAGTCAATACCAGACTACGTGTGTTGCTCCTCCATTTAGTCTAACAATCTTTAAAAAAAAAAATAATAATACTTTTTTTTTTCGCCATCCTCATTAATTCAATCTCCCTTAACTGCACCCAAGGTGACATCAATCATTCCACACTTCCACTCGTGACACCTTGCTGGTTAACGGCACAGCCGGATAAACAAGAACTAACCAGACAATAAACATGGTGACGGTGAACAATGGAGAATTTTTGTTTTAAAATTTATTTTTATACAAGTTAAGGCAAACTGTAATAAATAGGATCATTTAACACAGTGGTTCTCAACCTTCCTAATGCCGCGACACTTTCATACAGTTCCTCACGTCGTGGCGACCCCTAGCCACAAAAATTATGTTCTTTGCTACTTCATAACTGTAGAGCATATGTGTTTTCAAATGGTCCCAGGCGACCCCTTGGAAAGGGTCGTGCGATCCCCAAAGGGGTCGCGACCCACGGGTTGAGAACCGATGATTTAACAGGTCCCGTGTTTATAAATAGCTCAACAAAATTCCAACTCTTGTCTGCCTCAAACTGGAAATCCAAGTTTAAAAAAAAAAAGAAATTGCTTGTATAAGCCGAAACGTTAACGAAATAGTTTAGCGACTACATTGAATGGTGTGCTGACGAAGAAATCGATTAAAAGAAGAAAGAAAAAGAGGATTATGAATTATTATGAATTAAATTACTATCCTACACCCTCTAGCCAGAGAGAAACCTTCATCCCATACGGCGAGATATAAAATGTAGGTTTAACCTTTTGAACTTGCTACATTCCGTGGACGTGTGTTATTCGAGTCGTCTGTCCCAATTTTCAAGCGAAGAACGCAAACACGGTGTTTTGCTTACCACTTCTCTCCCCTTGCCCCCATTTCGCGACGTGCCAAGAAACGACGTCACGTGACGGCCTTCATTCATTCGGAAGGTGACCCCACCCCCCAATCTCAAAATTGTCCCCTTTGCCACTGACTCACCCCGATTCAGCCCCCCCCCCCCCCCTGGGCTCTTGTATCATAATTTTTAAATTAAGAGGTTTTGATCAGTTGAGACTATAGTATGAATTTATTGTATCATTTAAAAGCAGAAACGTTCAGACAACTGTGCAATGATTTTATGACAATTTCTCACATTCCAAGACACTCGTCTTAGGGGTCGTCCATTAATTACGTTAATAATTTTTGCACAATTTTTTACCTCCTTTCCCCCCTTTTCCTGTCCCTCCCACTTGTTGAAAACGGTCAACATTTCAATGACCCATCCCCCCTTTTTAAGTAAGTATGTCAACATTTTCACCCTCCCCCCCTAAATAAATTTATCAATGCATTTTACTTTGTGCTGATCTATTTTAATGACACAAAATTGTAGGAAAAACATTTTATTACATCTTTAGTCTTTACAAGTTTAAACGTTTTTTTCTTCTTTCACTTAATTCACTTAAATGTTATAATGCAGAATCAATTAAAAGGTTGTTAAAGACTAAATCTCATTGTTAGTGGAAGTATAAATAGGATTATTGTCTTGTATAGCTGACAATGATAGAATAGTTTCTAGCTGCTATCATCTTCCCATGGAATAGCCAGGTGTTGCTCTATCGTAACAATTGGCATCAGGGACATGATTTGGGTAATGCCGGGGCATTTGCCCCCCCCCCCCCCCTTCCTGAATTGGAAGGTTTTATTTCAATTGCTATATACTGTGGCGCTTCCAGTAATAAACAACTTAACAGGACGACCACGTTTTGACACACCCCCCCCCCCCCCCCCACACTTTTTTTTTTTTATTTAAAAAAACCCAAAAAAAACACACAAAAACACTAAAATTACGCCTCTGATGATACACCTAGTAAGTATAATAATTAGAACTAACTATTTATTGAAGCATCACTTTTGTGGGTGGGCCGATCAGATGGAAGTTAACCGTGGTTGGGGTACTACGCCATAACAAAATTCTTATAATAATAATAACATAAAGCTTTTATTTTCAACACGAGGAATAACCCACAAACAATGGCGGCGGCCGTGCGGGAACTTGCCATTAGAGATGAGACTCGAAACCCTTTTTCGGTTCGGTTCCAACTTAAGTTCGGGTTTGGTTGGGTAAACAACTAAAGCTGGGAGGGTCAGTACGGCAACCAGAGGCGTAGCTAGAGTGTTTGGCGCCCGGGGTCAGGATTCGCGCCCGGGGACAAGATTCGTTTTAAAGCGCCCTCTTTTCCTTTTTTCAACTCTCAAACCCATTATTTTCATTAATAAAGTAATACCAAAGCACATTTTGGCGCCCCTAACTAGCTGGCGCCCGGGTACATCCATACCCCCTGCCCCCCCCCACGCTACGCCTCTGACGGCAACCACTGACTTTTGTAGCATTTGGTAATTATAGCAATTTTAAATTATTTGGTTTTTAATTTCAATATATCGTTATAATAATTTTTTATTATAAAAAAATTGCGTTTAAAATAGAAATATAGAAGCGCACTTTAAATAGAGGAACAAACACCTCTTATTATCATCTCTTATAATATGACGCTTCTGCTATGACTCGTGGATGGCGTCCTAATTTACTGCTTCCATTTCCGGCTCAATAATGAGTTCAATAGTGCGCAAAATATAATTCCCGATAACTACGCTAAAACATATCTTATATATATATATATATATATATATAAAAATGAATGTATGTATGTATGTATGTTTGTCTCGTATGCGCTCCAACACCATTCATGCGATTGCAACAAAACTTTGGTGAGTTGTTGGCCACCTACCTGGGCATTTAACTGCGACATTAAAAAACTTTTCAATTATTTCGTTTTCGGCCGTTGGCCCTTCATTCGTTTTTTTTCTTATACGAGCTTTGTAAAACAATATTTCCGTCTGCGCTCCTACGCCATTCGTCTGAATGCGCTAAATCTTGGGTAAAATGTTACACGCACGCCCACAAAGGTTTGGAAATAATTATAAACGTTTTAAAATATTCCGTTTTGAGCCAGGGGCCCCGTGTTCGTTTTTTCTTATATGAGCTATATAAATATAGTTTCAAACCGTATGCGCTCCTACACCATTCATGCGATTGCAACAAAACATTAGAGAGTTGTATTCTACAAGCTCGCGCATTTTACTGGGTCATTATAACACTTTTAAAATATTTCGTTTTGGCCGTTGGCCCCAAAATCGTTTTTTTTTCTTATATGAGCTTTGTAAACAATAGATTTCGTCTGCGCTCCTACACCATTTATTTGAATACGCTAAAACTTTGACGAGATGTTGCGAGCATGCCCACAAAGGTTTCTAAATTATTACAACCGTTTTAAAATATTACGTTTTGAGCCAGGGGCCCCATGTTCGTTTTTTCTTATATGAGCTATATAAATATAGTTTCAAACCGAATGCGCTCCTACACCATTCATGCGATTGCGACAAAACATTGTAGAGTTGTATTCCATAAGCTCGCGCATTTTACTGAGTCATTATAACACTTTTAAAATATTTCGTTTTAGCCGTTGGCCCAAAAATCGTTTTTTTTTCTTATATGAGCTTTGTAAACAATAGATTTCGTCTGCGCTCCTACACCATTTATTCGAATACGCTAAAACTTTGACGAGATGTTGCGAGCATGCCCACAAAGGTTAATAAATGATTACAACCGTTTTAAAATATTACGTTTTGAGCCAGGGGCCCCATGTTCGTTTTTTCTTATATGAGCTATATAAATATAGTTTCAAACCGAATGCGCTCCTACACCATTCATGCGATTGCGACAAAACATTGGAGAGTTGTATTCCATAAGCTCGCGCATTTTACAGAGTCATTATAAAACTTTTAAAATATTTTGTTTTGGCCGTTGGCCCCAAAATCATTTTTTTTCTTATATGAGCTTTGTAAACTATAGGTTTCGTCTGCGCTCCTACACCATTTATTCGAATACGCTAAAACTTTGACGAGATGTTGCGATCATGCCCGCAAAGGTTTCTAAATTATTAGAACCATTTTATAATATTCCGTTTTGAGCCAGGGGCCCCATGTTCGTTTTTTCTTATAGGAGCTATATAAATATAATTTCAAACCGTATGCGCTCCTACACCATTCATGTGATTGCAACAAAACTTTTTTGAAAGGTTGTTCATAAAGTCGCGCATGTTAATGAGTAATTACAATACTTTTAAAATATTCCGTTTTCAGC
Source organism: Omphiscola glabra (assembly GCA_964017045.1). NCBI lineage: Eukaryota > Metazoa > Mollusca > Gastropoda > Lymnaeidae > Omphiscola > Omphiscola glabra. The sequence goes on along the minus strand of OZ024802.1, from coordinate 27,053,830 downwards.
TGTTGGCCCCAAATTCTTTTTTTTCTAATATGAGCTTTGTACAAAATAATTTCTGTATGCGCTCCTATACCATTCTTCTGAATGCGATAAAACTTTAGTTAGATGTTTTTCCCACGCCCGCAAAGCTTTTCCAATTATTACAACCGTTTAAAATATTCTGTTTTGAGCCAGGGGCCCCATGTTCTATTTTTCCAATATGAGCTATATAAATATAATTTCAAACCGTATGCGCTCCTACACCATTCATGCGATTGCAACAAAACTTTGTTGAAAGGTTGTCCATAAGGTCGCCCATGTTAATGAGTAATTACAATACTTTTAAAATATTCCGTTTTCAGCCGTTGTTCCCAAATTCTTTTTTTTTCTTATATGAGCTTTGTACAAAATAATTTCTGTATGCGCTCCTATATCATTTATCTGAATGCGATAAAACATTTTAGTAAAATGTTTTACCCAAGTCCGCAAAGCTTTTCAAATTATTACAACCGTTTAAAATATTCTTTTTTGAGCCAGGGGCCCTATGTTCTATTTTTCCTATATGAGCTATACAAATACAATTTCAAACAGATCTAATGTGTGGATGGATAGATTTTTAATAAAATACAAATAGCAACATAAAATTGTGTGTGTCACATAGTAATTAGGTTTCTGAAGTAGTTACAACACTTTTAAAATAATCCGTTTTTGGCCGTTGGCCCCAAAATCGTTATTTTTCTTATATGAGCTTTGTAAAAAATAATATCCGTATGCACTCCTATACCATTTATCTGAATGCGATACAACTTCAGTAATATGTTTCTCTTTTTTTAATTTTGTGATATAATAAGTAGGTTTCTGAAGTAATAAAACAATTCTACAATATTCCGTTTGTGGCCGGGGGCCTTAATTCGTTTTCCACCATTTATTATCTATATAATTATCGTATGCATTCCTATACCATTCATCCGATTGCGATAAAAACTTTGGTGAATTGATATGCGCGCTCCCGCAAATGTTTCTAAATTAGAACAACATTTTACAATATTTCGCATGGGCCGATGTCCTTAAATTCGTTTTTTTTTCTTTAACAAACTTTATCAAAATAATTTCAAACGGAGCTATCAACTCAACCGCCCTTGAACAAATGCCAACAGACATCAATTTGTAGCAAGAGCAGAGAAAACACGTTTTTGCATTTTTAGTGTAGAGAGTATTTTTGTTGTTTTTATTAATAAGCTTGAATTTTGTGACGTATTTTAGAATCGGATATAGCTTTGTAAATGTGTTGTGATTTTGAATAGCAATGATGTAGTAATACATCTATTGTATGAGAATGATCTATGCTGACCGTAACTCACAAAGAACCGATACGATTTAAATACGTTCCCATTTTTTAAAACAATCATAGTTTTCTTCTATTATTTTAAGGAACTCGAATCAATGGTAATGCGAAAAATATATTGTATATTCGCTTTAATGTTAATACAATTTTAAGTATTAATAATATTAATTACAAATAAATCTGGAGTAACAACTAAGGAACTATTTTAAACATTTTATATGTGGTTGAAAGTTATGAAAATTAATAAAACAAATTATAATCAAAGAATTACACTGTAATCACATTTATCGGGGAAACCAAAACATCTGTTGATTGTAGTGCATTTTTTAAGTACGTTCCAAATATTGCGTAATAAAAGTAAAATTAATTTGTTCTAAATAATAACGCAAATGACCTCAGAACTCAAATTGTCTATTTATTCAATGCAAAAATTTATCTGATTTAATAACCGCGCCTAATAAAATTGATAATGTATTTCCCCCTTCCTAAAAGTAAAATTAATAAATATAATAGATTGCTTTTTAAATTGCTACAATTTAAAAAATGAAATACAATTTTTGCTTTTTATTTTTAACGTTTAATAAATTTTTACTTTTATTCTTTCCAAAAATATACATTTATGAAATTTAAAAATTAGTAAAATAAATTAAAAAAAAAAAACCCTAACCTTTAAATATACTTTTAATAAGAAAATGCCGTTTAATGCAATCAGTGCAGCGAAACTACATATCCAAATAGCATCCACTAATGCACTTATCACTCATTTAAATAAGAACAAAGCATTTGAAATGCAAAAAAATTGTTTTTGCGTAAGTAAGTGGATTACAATCCCCTGGATGATTTTATTAATTTCTTTAAAACTCTGTTTGGGGGAGGGGAAAGTTGACAAAATGAATTTGACAAATAATTTGCCTTCTTAGGTACATATATATGGGGGTTAGGAAATAGAGTGTGTACAATTTTATATCTTTGAATCCAATGATATTACTGTTGTGAAAAATAGATGATATATTCTCATTTTACGAATTAAGAAAATAAATGACGTTAACACAACGTAAGTACATTTACAAAAGTATATCCATGAATATCAAAACCCATTCATTTTACAAAGAATTACCAGTTTTGGACCGGGGCCCTATAGTAGTTTTTCTTTCTAATATGAGCTATTTAAATATAATGTCCGTATGAGTTCCTATACTATTCATCTGAATGCGATAAACTTTCAGTGAGTTGTTGTGTGCAGGCCCGCATTAGGTTTCTAAAGAAGTGCAAATATTTTACAATATTCCGCTTTAGGCCGGGGGCCTTAAATTCTTTTTTTTTTCTTATATGAGCTATGTAAATATAACGTCAAGCAGAGCTATTGCATAAGTGGGTGGAATTACTGTGACATTTCATTTTGTATATGTGACTTAATAAATAGGTTTCTGATTTAGTACAAATATTTCACAATATTACTTTTGGGGCCGGGGGCCCTAAATTGGTTTATATGTAATAAATGAGCCATATAAATATAATTTCAAACATAGCTATTGCAGGGGGGGATCAATCGCTATATGTTTTGGGACTAAATTTGGAAAATCCATGCTTCCCACACGGACAGCTGCGTGTGGTCTGCTGACACTTCTTAAAACTTTCTATTTAATTCGAATACGCACCAGACGGTTAAAAAAAGGTGTTTATTAGAAGAACTTACAAAAAAATTATTAAAATACGGACACTTTATTTCGATGAGTGGCATTGCAAAGCATGCCGGGTACTCGCTAGTATATATATATTTACATAACGAAACTGCGTTTGGCGCGTAATATTTTCTTTTCGAAAATTGAAATCGTCTCAATTTAAGTATGGTATAAAAAAATATTCGTTTTAAAAGTGGTTGGGACATCAGAATATTTAAATAAAAAAGGTGCAGTGACATATGATGGGGGGGAAGGAATGTAGCAAAAATTGGGATTCTTGAATGTGCCTTACTTGAGTTCATGTTTTGTCAATCAACTTTAGTAAATTGGAAATTCACGCATTGTTGTCACCAATGTTGGGCGGGATATATCTAGTACAGCGGTTCTCAACCTGTGGGTCGCGACCCCTTTGGGGGGTCGAATGAACCTTTAACCGGGGGGTCGCCTAAGACCACCCGTAAACACATATACACCGCAGTTATGACGTATTAAACGAACAAAATTTTGTGGTTGGGGGTCGCCACAGCATGAGGAACTGTATTAAAGGGTCGCGGCATTAGGAAAGTTGAGAACCACTGATCTAGTAGATGTTTGGCGGGATATATCTAGTTTTCTATAGTTATCATAGTGCACCGGGATTTATCTAACTGTAAATGTTAATTTTCTTCCTGTGAATTTGTTTCCTGTTTAATTTTCTTCCTGTAACTTTTCTCTCTGTAACTTTTCTCTCTGTGAATTTTCTGAGGCTATAATTTTATTCTTAGTAACCATTAAAAAATGTTTCTCAAAAAATGTCTTTCTGTTGCAATCTTGGTCTCGAGTCGTTGGCTTGCTTCAGTAGTCGATGGCTTTTTAGAGTAGTCGGTGGCTTGTTTCAGTAGTCGGTGGCTTGTTTCAGTAGTCGGTGGCTTGTTTCAGTAGTCGGTGGCTTGTTTCAGTAGTCGGTGACTCGATTCAGTAGTCGATGGCTTGTTTTAGTAGTCGGTGGCTTGATTCAGTAGTCGGTGGACAATGCAACTTTGGACTATGATTGGACAATGCAAACCTTGACTATGATTGCACAATTCAACCCAGGACTATGATTGGACAATTCAACCATGCACTATGATTAAGCAACGCAACCCTGGACCATATGATTGAACAATTCAATCCTGCACTATGATTGCACAATTCAATCCTGGACTATGATTGCACAATTCAATCCTGGACTATGATTAGACAATACAACCCTGGAAGATGTCTGCACTTAATGTTCTTGTGCACTCTCCTGACATCGCAAACTTTTTTTGTGACCCAGCCAGACGCCATGATTAACCCAGCGGTCAGTCAATTACCCAGCTGACCTACAATTCAAAACCTCGCCGACCCGAGGTCGACCTGCAACAGACCCCGCAGGGGTGGGACTAACGTCACGTCCGCCAGAATCTCGCCCCGTGCGTTGGAAGTAATCCATCTTTTACACCAATCCAGCGATTCCCAACGTGTTCCCTGCTCCCCACCCATTCGAATCGCTAGACTAGTCTCGCACCACCTCTAAAAGTCAACAAATAATGCATTGTAAAATTTGAAGTAGTGGATTATTTAAATATTTTATTTAACGAAATTAACAAGTTATAACAATTTGAAAATAAGCTTGTGACAAATTATTACATTCATAAAAATGTGAATGAAGGAATGCTTTAGGGGGCCATCCATAAGTGACATCAAGCGGCTAGAGGTGGGGGATGAGGTCACATTTTTGTGAGATGTGTAACGGAAAAAAAATGGGGGGGGGGGGTCAAAGTAATGTGCCGTCACATTAAAAGCGTAACATTACAGTTAACATTTGCACTTCGGGACACTAAATTACAGACATTTGTAACATTATTTTTTTTTACAAAAATTATAATTAATTCATATTCAAATTCAAACCACGCTCCCTGTGAGAATCAGTACAGGTATGCAAGGTCCCAGAAATGGCATCTGATCCAGATGCAGGCCGCCTAGGATCAGGAGAATCGTGGTGTAGTGGCTTTGACAGTCGTGAGACTTTAAGTCGAAATGTGGAGACCAGGAACATAGAATCGGGGCTACTAAAGGAAGTGAGATGGAACGGAAAATGTTGGAATTTGGGGGGTAGGGGGTGATTTTAGTAAATTTTCTAGGCCAGCGATTCTTAATTTTTTCGCAATGCTGCATCCTCTCTCATCCCCTCTCATCTTCTAAACATTTCTCACAACCCTCACCCCCACCCCCCAAATAAAATAAATAGTAATAAAATTTTTAGATGAAAATAATTCAATAATTTATTTATTGTCGTTTTATTTGTTTATTTAAATTTCTAGATACACGAAGAATAATCTCGCTATGTGCCAACAAAATTCAACAGAAAAAAAAAAATTTACTGCTGAAATTGATTTTTTTGAGTCTTCCGCACTTTCACCCCTCTTTGAGAACCACTGTTTCTGACACAGGTGCCGAAATTCTATATCCATGGGAGGCTATTTTTGCAAGGGTTTGTAAAGGACAATAGTGGACAGAGGGATTTGTTTATGGGCTGGGGGCTGCAGAGTTTTATGATGTTATATTGGAGAAAGTTGGTGGGGGGGGGGGGTAACTTTTTGCGTGACATCATTTATGGATGGCCCCACTAAAATATATTTTTTAAAATGAATTCTATATCATAAATAAAAAAATCGGATGTTTCCTCTTTATCCTCGCATCCCCTGAAGCGCCCCCCTCCCTCGCGACTCCCCCCCCCTCGCGACTCCCCCCCTCGCGACTCCTAGGTGTCAGCACTCAACCCAAAGTTGGGAAACCCAGCCGTAATTCTACCAAAATACAGGCGAAACGCTTAAACACAAGTTAATATTACAAGAGGCAATGAAGTTCATTCAAAATTCAAATTTGAACTGACCATTACGTATTACAGAAGAAGAAAAAGAAAAAACGACCACTTGCAAGAGTTCTTCTAGCTAGGTAGAGGAGACACGCACGAAATAGCAACGCACTTACTCAATTTTTTTAAAATATATTTTTCGAAAAGTTGTGATTTGAACAACACGAAGAGAGCAAGCATTCTCTTCGAAATGCCAAGAAAGGAAGCGCAGGATCTTGGCGGTGGGATGAGGTGATGCGATAACCTATGTCTGCATCACTTCCAACCCATGTGAGGATGACGCGTTATGATAACGCATGTGACATGTCTGCTTAACTTCCAAACTATTGGGGGGGGGGGGTATGTGTGTGTGTGTGACATGTCCGTTGTATTCAGGGCCATTTACTCGGGATTAGCTTCCCTTGTGTGGGGGTGGAGGTGGGGGGAGGGTAAGCTTGCCTCGCTTACAGTGGGGATTGTGCTAGTCAATTCAAGACACATTCGCCTCTCTGTATTATCTTGGAGAGCTAGTTTAACATTTTTAGTGACTTCATTTTATCAAGAAAGGTAGCCATTATACCAAGAAAGGTAGCAATTATACCAAGAAAGGTAGCAATTATACAAAGAAAGGTAGCCATTATACCAAGAAAGGTAGCCATTATACCAAGAATTGTAGCCATTATTTTATACCAAGAAATCTAGCCATTATACCAAGAACTGTAGCCATTACACCAAAAAAATGCTACTTAAAAATGCAAATAAACCTGTCCTCTGTGTCTTCTTGCACCACCTGACACTGCCTCCCTGCACCGCTGGTTGAGAACCCCTGCATGATACTAAGCTCTGCGACCACGACACCGTACCAAGAACTGTATCCTTAATAACAAGACGCCGTGGTGGAGCAGCCTGAGAACCCTCCCGTAGGATGTGTCTTTATTTGGTGACCTAGTTGCCATGAACGTGGCGTCCCGTATCCTCCATCCTTGCCCTTGATACAGGACAGGTACAAGTAAACAGGCGTATGTGTGCTGCCCTGGATAGGTTCAACCAATATGGCGTGTCGTGACCGTTTGTTGATGGGAAAAATATGCCCATTGTAGTAAAGCAGTTTTTTTGTTGTCTGTTTTTTTTAAAGTGTTGAACGATTTATATGACAAAGTATAATTATTGAGTCCTTTGCAATACCTAAGTTAAGAGTGAGTTTGAACCTTTGGACGCATTTCTCCGTATTGCGAATAAAATTTACGTGATAATAAAGGGTGGGGTTACCAGACGTCCGTATTTAGTACAGACAGGTTGTAGTTTCGACCCCCTTCTCCGTACTAATATTTGCGGCCGCATATTCCTCTCGTCGTCCGGGTTGTCCGTACTTTTGTCAGCGACGACTTGCTTGCCTTATTTCCAATTTGTCTTATCCTATTTCCTACAGTTTCAGTGTTATCGTGCGGAACACTTCTGTGAGCATTGGTTTCGTGTTTGGCAACAAGCAAATCTTGTTAGCTTAGATGATACATCTTGATACCGATAGTTTGGTTGAAGTTTTCGCTTGACTCCGAGCCTAATCTAAAATAATGTTTTGAGGGTCATAGGATACATGCTACGTTTAGGCAGCCAGGGAGTGGAGCCAGATTTATAAATCTGTGGCGCGTGAACTTATGGAAATATTTTTGAAAATAGACACTTAATGGTTCTCATTCTAAAAATAGAGGAGAATTTTTTTAAACAATAAAATGGCACAAGATGGATCCGCCTTTGACCACTGGACCCCAACTGGATACACCATCGATAACAATAATTTGATCCCTTATTTACCTATAAATGAACCCGCATTTAAAGCACGCGCCTTGGTATAAACTAATATTGACCGTAGAACCAATGGACTTAAAAGGACATCAGCAGATTTTGTGGCGCATCCGGAAATATGCACGAAAGAAATTTCTAAGACGGAGATATATTGTATTAATTTTGTACGCATGTTTTTAAGCTAGGTGGCGCCCTAAGAAATGCGGTAAAAGTAAACCTTTGAATTATGATACCCATCAAACCGGTTTACCGAAAATTTTGATAGACCGGAAATTGGTTTGAACCAAGGTTTGTTCAAAATGGCGCATTTGAAAGAACTTTTTTTTTTAAAGCAATTTTTTTTTTTTTTAATTCCGATTTTTACATTTTGAACTGAACATTTTCAGTAACCAATTTTATGGGTGTCGTAATCCAAAGGTTCTCATCTTATGTTCCATGGGGGATTGGTCCGGAGGTGTAAATAATTCTAATATATGACCAGAGTCTGTTGAACTCCAATCGCATCATACGTCGCTGCCATTCATAAACAGCAAACACTGGCTTAGTAACTTCTGTTTAATTTTGTTTCTATTTTACCCCAACATGAAATGTAATAATTGACATACAAGGTGGTGCGTGAGGTTGTTCTCCAATCGTATCGGACTCACCCATCGGGGTGGGGGGGGGGTGGGGGTGACTTAACACGTCTACATTTAAAGGAATACAATTAACGCACATAATCTGGGATTAACCGAGATTAATAGAACATAAATATACAGTGTTCCTCAACCTTTTATTTGTTGGTCCCCCGCCCCAAAAGAGTGATTAAGAAGGTACTTTTGCCCCCATCCTCTTTTTTAGTGGAACACAATATTATCCATGCAAAGTGTAATGAAATTAGGACTGAGCCGGTACTGAGCCGGATACCCGGAGATTTTAATTATCAGCACACCCGGCAGATGCCCGGACCTGGCCAAAAACGGTACTTGGTCCCGGTGTTTAAAAAAGATGGATTGACCTCTCACTTTTGTATGTGTTCCATCTAATGGGGATAAATACAAAGTTAATGTATGTAATTTTTTTTACATAATCTTTTTGGACGTATCCGGAAATTTGTTTATTTTGTTTTACGATATAAAATAGTGCGTTCAAAAATACATTTGACGAAAAATGATCGTGTGAACTTAAAAAAAAATTCCGTTCTTTCAAACAAATTTCCGGTAACCATTTTTGGGGGTATATTTTACATCTAGTGCTCGACTTATGCAACTTGCGACCATTCAACTTTACGACCACAATCACCAGCCATACTGTCTTAGATTTCAGATTTATTTCTGCCTCAATCATCATTCGAACGGCGTTGTCAGCAATCATCGGCGGTGGTGAACATCGAAAATTATGATTTAAAACAATATAATAAGGCTACCAGAATTGGGAGGTTGGGATTAAAAAACGATTTAAAATATCTTCGTTGGGTTTGTAAGACAAAATTTTGTATCAAATGAAAGATAATTGAATGGACTATATGTTTGTAAAAATATACCCGGACACGCAGCGCCCCCTTTCGGACCCGGGACACATTAAACTCAATGCTATTCAGATGTCATTTGTGGTAGTTTATTTTAGTTAAAATGAAGAATTAAGATTTCAAACGTATAGTACATTCAATTATCTTTCATTTGATACCTCATTTGATCTCACAAACCCAACAAAAATATTTTAAATCGTTTTTTAATCCCAACCTCTCAATTCTGGTAGCCGTGTACCAATAGCCACTTCGATATAATAATACTTAACTATTTTTTATAACATCACTTCACATTACTGTGCGCATAGCGTACTCAACTTACGACAAAAATCGTGTTACGACCGGTCCGTCGGAACCGATCGTGGTCGTAAGGCGAGCACTAGCTGTAGTAGAAAACTGACTTAGCGATTTCTGCGAAACTAAATGTTATTGCAAAGTACTTTAGCAAAATGATGTACTTGTTGCGAATAATTTTGTATAATTGAAACTATTTGTATTAGCCAGATCGTAACTTCGGTTATGACCAGGTCACTTTCTATTTACAATTAATATTTCATTCAACGCTGATTGGCTGATGATACTGAGTGGCTAAAGTTGTGTGTGTGTGCGTGCGTGTGCGTGTGTGTTTGTTTGTTTGTGTGTTGATCATTTCTAAGATCTGTCATAGAATTCAATAGTAGTGCTGTAACATGACATTCATTTAGTAAGGGAAGTCATTGGTTTACTCTGGCTAGGATGGTATCGCCATGATGGTCATATAAATATTACAATAATGCCCGTACGTTGGTGTCAGAAAGATGAAAACTGCTGCCAACCAGCGACCAGAAAAACAACACAAAAACAACAACAACAACCCCACAAATGTAGCTAGGCTCCGCTCCACATTTTAAAGCCGTGATGTTAATGCAGGGGTCGGCAAAAGCCGTGATGTTAATGCAGGGGTCGCCGTGATGTTAATGCAGGGGTCAGCAAACTCACTGGTCAAAAGAACCAAAATGCAGCAGCAGGATGATTTAAAAAATTTTTTTTAGACCAAATTTCTTTTCAAGTAGCTGTCAAAAACCATGTTTATTCTGAGTCAAACCAGATATGTGGCCGACTGGCCGAGCCGCACGATTTGCCGACCACTGTGTTAATGGGTAAGACCATTAGCGCTGCATTATTAAGCTGTCGTAGTCTTGAAGCCCTCAATTCAGCTTGATGCCTTCGTGATCGCTGCTGGTTCTATACATGCACTTTTCCACATTTGTGAAACATATTAAAAAAGGAGAAGATAATGTTTTTTAACACCCGGACTCCGACCAGCCGGGTATTGTCTCAAAATATCCGGACCCGGACCGGGTGTAAAATACTTCAATCAACTCATCATAATTTTTTTTTAATTCATAGAACAAAGGACTTAATTATAGGACAAAAAACAAGGACAGGTAGGACATGAGCACCTGGAACAGGTTTAGCTTTCAATTAGACATGTTAATTACGTCAATTTCTATAGTATGCATATTATCACACTTGTGACCATTGGTCAAAATGACTCTAGCTACCATCATAAAAACTTATCACGTGTTCTAGTCTCCAAGGCGTGGCTCACACTGCACATAGACCACCCCCACCCAAGCTATTTCTAGTTCAATGTGACGTCAGTAGAGACCCAATCGTAGATGTTAACCCGCCCCCGCCCTCCGTCGAGTTCACGAGTTTCGCCGATGGCGGGGCGTGGGGGGTGGACGGGGGTCGCTTTCATTGGCGATCATACGTTATTGGCGAAGTAAAAGACGAATCCTTCGTAGGAACTAACAACTTCCGGGTCAGACATGTTGACCCCGGGGATTCTCCTCGTGGAGGCGGTGCCGAAAGGGTTAAGGATGTAGGAGCAGTTCTTGAACCACCAGCCCGCCCCGGCCAGGGCGCCGCAATTCTGAGAGAGCACGTTGTCCTGAGAAAGAGGGCAAACAATTAAAGTTAAAGAGAAAAGTCATTTTGGCCTCACTCATTGTTTGGCCTCACTCATTGTTTGGCCTCACTCATTGTTTGGCCTCACTCATTGTTTGGCCTCACTCATTGTTTGGCCTCACTCATTGTTTGGCCTCACTCATTGTTTGGCCTCACTCATTGTTTGGCCTCACTCATTGTTTGGCCTCACTCATTGTTTGGCCTCACTCATTGTTTGGCCTCACTCATTGTTTGGCCTCACTCATTGTTTGGCCTCACTCATTGTTTGGCCTCACTCATTGTTTGGCCTCACTCATTGTTTGGCCTCACTCATTGTTTGGCCTCACTCATTGTTTGGCCTCACTCATTGTTTGGCCTCACTCATTGTTTGGCCTCACTCATTGTTTGGCCTCATCCTGTATTTAAGTATGGGGATGTTTAATGTTTATTGAGTTTAGCTGTACACCACATCTGAAGTATAAATATTGCGGTCTAAGTCTAAGCTAAAATTTAACAATAACTTCAAATAAGAAAATATAAATGAGTTTTAAATATGGATTTTATGTTTGTTTTTCTGGTCGAAAGGGGCAGAAAAGAGGATCTTGTTCGAGTCAAACAAATAACAATCAATTTAACATGCAGCGATGGACTTCCACATCGACCCTCATTGCACATACACGTTTGTTGGCGACCCACAGTTGCTCTAACGATATCAGTCAATAGTGGATAGACACACATCTCTAACAATACCAAGGCATAGTGGATAGACACACATCTCTAACAATATCAGGGCATAGTGGATAGACACACATCTCTAACAATATCAGGGCATAGACAGAGCATCGGCACACAACTCTAACAATATCAGGGCATAGACAGAGCATCGGCACACAACTCTAACAATATCAGGGCATAGACAGAGCATCGGCACACAACTCTAACAATATCTGGGCATAGACAGAGCATCGACACACAACTCTAACAATATCTGGGCATAGACAGAGCATCGACACACAACTCTAACAATATCTGGGCATAGACAGGGCATCGACACACAACTATATCAATATCTGGGCATAGACAGAGCATCGACACACAACTCTAACAATATCTGGGCATAGACAGAGCATCGACACACAACTCTAACAATATCTGGGCATAGACAGAGCATCGACACACAACTCTAACAATATCTGGGCATAGACAGGGCATCGACACACAACTATATCAATATCTGGGCATAGACAGAGCATCGACACACAACTCTAACAATATCTGGGCATAGACAGAGCATCGACACACAACTCTAACAATATCAGGGCATAGACAGAGCATAGACACACAACTCTAACAATATCAGGGCATAGACAGAGCATCGACACACAACTCTAACAATATCTGGGCATAGACAGAGCATCGGCACACAACTCTAACAATATCTGGGCATAGACAGAGCATCGACACACAACTCTAACAATATCTGGGCATAGACAGAGCATCGACACACAACTCTAACAATATCTGGGCATAGACAGAGCATCGGCACACAACTCTAACAATATCTGGTCATAGACAGAGCATCGACACATAACTCTAACAATATCTGGGCATAGACAGAGCATCGACACACAAAAAAACAACAAAATCACACATCACAACTCTACCAAAAAAAAAAAAGGAATCAATAAAACAAAAAGATTTTTACCGTACATTGTCTCTGTCGAACGTGGAGAACGGAACCCCGCACTGAGACTGATGACGTCAGCAAGGACGTAGTTTTTCATGATGGTGTTCTTGACGTAGTCGGTGTAGTAGGTCGAAGATGTGTCGGCCGTGAAGGAGTATCTGTCAGGAGAAAAGAAGCCGCCACTGAGGATTGCAGACGCTTCTATCAGACAAGACATTAAAAATAGTACTTCCGGTGGAACGCCGCTAAAACGAACGCAATTATTGGGGATCATTGGGGATCATTAAATGGGATCGCGAAAAGTCGGGTTGCCGTTCAGGCGGGGGTTTTAGAATATTACGTGCCAACGACATAGGAAAATTTTTTTTTTCCAAAGTAGGGAAGTGGGTAATTCCGTTTCAATAGGTTTTGTCATTTCTAAGAGCGGAAAGCGTCACGTCGCATTACGTAATGTTACTATTTTTAGACAATGTTTTCGTAGAACATAACCTCATTCTAACAATATATTTCCGAATATATATAGTAGTAAATAATTTGTTAGTAAAATCTTTTAGTAAAATAAAGTTGTGATCACGTTTTCGTCAAAGTTAAGACCCGCCATGCTGGTTCGCATGAACGTAGAAGTGTTGCTGCTGTGAGAGTTTGGAGAAACGGAATGCCAGGATGTTTTATCAATATCTGAATGAGATTGGCCAGACTGAACGCCCGGATGTTCTATTAATAGAGCTCCGCCATTCACTGACAGACCCTATTGCAGAATTTGTTAATCTCGTGTGGTTATTAAGCTTCGTGGTGCTAAAGTTTGACTAGTTTGAAGGAATTTGGAATTATGTTTTTTGTTTTAAATATATTTTTTAAAGAATAATGTTTCAACTTATTGGGGGAAAAATTTCATGTGCGAATGTATATAAATATAATATATTTGAAGTTTTGGCAGGCCTGACCACGACCGCGTTATATCCTATGTTTGCATTATAGCGGGGCGCGTTGTATCTGGGTTCCACTGTACTTTGTTAGTACAGATGGTCATAACGCCACGTTATGTACAAACTTGTAGATGTCTACAAAGGGAAACGTTTCGGCAAATGCCTTCATCAGTACAAAAAAATGAAATATTTAAATAAGTGTAAATTAAGTGTACATAATATATTATATACATGTATCCTATCTAAAAAAATGAAAAGAATTGGAGTGGGCGCAAAACCCAGACAACAACAAAGTTAAGAGGAACGGAAAGGTATTGAGTGGAAGTAAAATGTAAAAACCGAACAGGAAAAATACATAGCAGCTACGTGTATGCGTACACAAGATGGATGATTTACCGTACAGTAACAACAACCAACAACACACATGTCTACACACATTTATACACATGTCTACACACATTTCTACACACATTTCTACAAACATGTCTACACACATGTCCACACACATGTCTACACACATGTCTACACATATTTCTACACATATTTCTACACACATGTCTACACACATTTCTACACACATGTCTAAACACATGTCTACACACATGTCCACACACATCACGCACCCGCTACTGGCGTTCCCCATACGGAAGTTGAAGTTCTCGTGAAACATGGTCCAGCTGACGTTCTTGACGGGGTGGACGTAGTCCACCTGTGCCCGGACGGTGGTCAGTCCCAGCTGGTTGAGTATCAAGATGTGCTTGAGGCCAACGAAGAAGTCTTTTTTGCTCAAGAAGTAGCCGTTCTCGTAGTCGCCCCACGTCCGGTTGTGCAGCGTGCTGTTGTTGACCCAGCCGAGGCCGGTGAAGATTAGTGTGCTGGACGCACGAGAGCACACCGTGGTGCCTTGTGCGCGAGCGTCTCCGTAGTGGTCAAGGACACACTTGAGGGATTTGAGAGGGTAATTATAAGTAGCCAATTCGGAGCAGTTCCTGGGGTAGCGCTCACAATAATAACCTGATGAAAATAACAACAGATGGCCCATTACATTTCTATTTCAGTTTGGGCCATAAAAATAATAAAAAAAAATATATATATATATATATAAATAAATATATATATATATATATATATTAATATGGGAGAGAAAAGTTTTCCGGAAAATATACGGACCAACAAAGGATGAATATTGATGTAGAATATAAACCAACCAGGAATTGTATAGCCTTTATCAGGATCACATATTAGTAGCAGAATTATTTTTTTAAAGGCAGGCTTCGCTGGGCGGGATACTTAGAATGATAGAGGGGTGAAGAGGGTGCACCACCCCGACAGAGGAGTGAAGAGGGTGCACCACCCCGACAGAGGAGTGAAGAGGGTGCACCACCCCGACAGAGGAGTGAAGAGGGTGCACCACCAAAGCCCCAAAAGAAAACGGATCGAAGGCTCAGTAAGGTCTGAGTGGAAGGATGTGGTGAGGCAGGCCAAAGCCCCACGTGGACTGCAGCGCCACAAGAATGGGTGAATATCCTATCTATTAAATAAGTGAACGGAAAGAAAGGATAAGGTTGTAGCAAGTTCTGAACAAAATGAAGAAATGAACGGAACAGAACGAAAATTGGGCTGAAGTAGAATTTAAAATGAAATCGGGGTCGGTATTGCAGTTGGTGTGTGCGATTGTGAATTGTGTTAATACCGCATGGGAAGTGAACTAGATTTACTTAAATCATATTGGGACATCAGAAACAGTGTTTTTTTTTGGTTACAACTTTAGGATCCAAAGTGAACTTTAATAGCATGGAGGTAGGTGGCTTGTAGCAAGCATGTCCCTTAAGAAACTTAAATAGTCACCGACCCTGTTATCAACTCACTGGAAGAAAAAAGAACGAAAAAAAAGTACTCACCAACCCAGCAATCGACACACTGACAACCCACGGACACGCCGACCCACGTGCTGTTGTTCTGACACCTGGTGAATGTCTTCTTGTACAGCGTGACGTTGACGGCCGTCGTGGCGACGCACGGTGCCGTGCTGCCGGTGAAGCAGTTGAGGTGGAGCTCCGCGCATTCTCTGCTCGCGTTCCACCGGACGCCGTAGCAGGTGGCGGACTGACCACATCCGGTCAGGCAAGACATGCGATTCTTGGCAAGGTACTGTCGGATCGTCGTGCACGTCGCGGTCAGGCACTGGACCTTCTTGAACGAACCAACCCGCGGTTGCTCGGCAACCGAGCCCAGCGTCGCTATGGTTACGGTTGCTATGAATACCACAATATGAAAAGAAACATGTCGGTTTTCCATCTCGTATCACGTGACAATTTATCCTAAAACATATTTCACGTAATATGATACAATAACCATGAAATGTTTGTTTTATAATCTTACATTAAATTCGAATTTTTACTTTCCTGGCCAACTGTTTTTAAATGTTTAATATTACAAAAAATTTTGTAAGAAAATAATCTCCTGCAGGAACAAAGTTGATGTTACAGAGAGAATTGAAGATAAACAATAACAAAACTCCACGACAGTTGAACTATGCGCTCCAAACTCTGGAGCTTCGCTTTTAAATGATCTTACTTTACGTGGATACCTTCTTGTAGTGCGGGCCGGTGGTTCCCAAGCGAAGATAAGGCCAACACGAAATTTAATTGTGCGCCCCGTTGTTGCTGGACAGGCAATCTATATTTTTAGTTTAAAAATATTTTTCTTTTAAACAATGACCACGATATCACATCATGGAACTCGCGGGTTTGATTCAAGCTCCCTACAACATGGAAAATGTTTTAATTTGATTCGTCCAATTAATTGCATCACCCGGGGTCACGCGGGGATTTCAAATAGCCAATCACTGGGCTGAATAGTCTGCTCTCGTGAGGTAAATATTGACAACGTGGTCAATAATCTTTCTGCGTCAATAATAATTTTCAATAAATGAATTGGCGTATGAGAACAGAAAAGGAGAAAGAAGAAAAAAAAAGCGGGCCAAGGGGTTGGGTCTTTTGAAAACTGATAAAAATGAAGTGTAACAGAGGCGCATCCGATGAATGGGATCAAACATCCCACACAAAATAAAACGCAAAAAACACATTGATGTCAAAATTTAATCATTGAATTTAAAATATAAAAATAAATAATAATAATAACGATATTTAATTATTTTGTTTAAAGTCTGCCAGCAGAATTTACGAAAGATCTAACCTACAAGCAGACATTACGAAAGATCTAACGTCATCGGGCATATTTATCAGTGTGCACCTTCCACGTCATCGGGCATATTTATCAGTGTGCACCTTCCACGTCATCGGGCATATTTATCAGTGTGCACCTTCCACGTCATCGGGCATATTTATCAGTGTGCACCTTCCACGTCATCGGGCATATTTATCAGTGTGCACCTTCCACGTCATCGGGCATATTTATCAGTGTGCACCTTCCACGTCATCGGGCATATTTATCAGTGTGCACCTTCCACGTCATCGTGCATATTTATCAGTGTGCACCTTCCACGTCATCGAGAATATTTTCAAGATCCGCCATATTTATTATGTGAACTTGTCCCCAGGAAGAAAAAACATCAAATCAAGTCCTACACTCTCTGATCCATTGTTAGCCAACACACATACGCAAATATTTTGTTTCATCTCGAACAAGATATCTTTTTTTTACAACAATCCTTTTTTGAATGATGAAAAGAAAAATATATCGGGCAAGAGTCCAATGAAAAGTTCCACAGTAAGAAAGAGTTATGCCCTGTGTGGTTCATCTTCAGAGAGAATAACATTAAAAACAAAAGTTCTAGTGTTTTTGGCGGATCGTTTACAAATCATTGGAAAAGTTTCACCCACTGACCCGTCGTGACGCAAAAAAAAAAAAGCACACACACACACACAAAAACTGGGCACTTGTGACAATAGACAGGGCCCGTCTCCCTGGTGCTTCGAGTGTCCTGTATTGATGTTGTAGCTCTTGTATACGCGAGGGGGAATGAGTGTGGGGTGGGGGGGGGGCTTTTCTCAACACCCGGGGTTTAAAAGGGATTCTTAACCAGTGGGTGCAGGAGGCATTGCCAGTGGGTGCAGGGGGTATTGCCAGGGGTGCAGGAGGCATTGCAAAGGGATGCAGGGGGCATTGCCAGGGGGTGCAGGAGACATTGCAGGGGGTGCAGGAGGCATTGCCAGGGGGTGCAGGGGGCATTGCCATGGGGTGCAGGAGGCATTGCCAGAGGGTCCAGGATGCATTGCCAGGGTGTGCAGGAGGCATTGCTAGGGGGTGCCGTTACCATTGCCAGGGGGTACAAGGGGCATTGCCAAGGGGTGCCGTTACCATTGCCAAGAGGTACAGGGGGAATTTGCCAGGGGGTGCAGGGGGCATTGCCAGGGAGTGCAGGGGGCATTGCTAGGGGGTGCCGTTACCATTGCCAAGAGGTACAGGGGGCATTGCCAGGAGGTGCAGGGGGCATTGCCAGGGAGTGCAGGGGGCATTGCTAGGGGGTGCCGTTACCATAGCCAGGGGGTACAGGGGGCATTGCCAAGGGGTGCCGTTACCATTGCCAAGAGGTACAGGGGGAATTTGCCAGGGGGTGCAGGGGGCATTGCCAGGGAGTGCAGGGGGCATTGCTAGGGGGTGCCGTTACCATAGCCAGGGGGTACAGGGGGCATTGCCAGGGGGTGCAGGCATTGCCCGGGGGTGCATGGGCCATTGCCAGGGGATGCAGGAGGCATTGCCAGGGGGTGCAGGGGGCATTGCCAGGGGATGCGGGAAGACCCAGAATATCACGGTTTTTTTTGTTGTTTTTTTATTGTCATTGCCAGCTACAGATGCTTTTGCGGTCGATTTTATCTGAGCATCAGTTGTGCTGGTGCATCATTTCACTTGTCTCTAGCAAGTCAATTAATAAACGCAACAGCTCAAATATTACAGTATTGAATTGTTTCGTAATTTAGTATTAACTGTAAGTTTTTCTATTGAAATGTCATGCGCAGACCAGGGAGAGGAAAAGAGTGATATGGTCAAGAAGGTTGCGAAAGGAATATTTTAATGGTCACATTGGATTCATGAATGGTGTTGCGCTGGCCATTATAAATCTCATACCATCCGATTAGACATCGTCCATCTTGAGTGTATTATGATGTCGGGAGACGTGGTGCGACGCGACAACAACGCGGGGGGGGGGGGGGGGGGGGAGTGGGAGAGGGGGGGAGTGGGAGAGGGGGGGGGTTGCTGGAGACGTGGTGAGACGCGGTTGGAGGATGAAAGCGTGTGTCAGGATTTTGCCACAAGATAGACAAACCATTCTTTAAAAAAAAAAAGGATATAAAAAATATGTTTTAGAATAAATCAGTGGTCTTTCAGGTTTTATTCAGTAGGGTAACAATAAATTGAATTTAGAGCATTATAATGTATCATTAGTTCTACCCAATGTCCAGCAACACATCACATGGGGGTCGGGAGTTGGGATTCCCGGGGGGGAGGGGGTGGCATTATGTGAGAACACGCTCGCATCTATTCAGTACTTCCTCAAACATTTTCAAAATATTTTGTTGAATAAATTTATTTATTTAAATTCTGTTCATGATGAAAATTCTCACCCCACACCATTTTTCCCCTACGGGTTTAGAACCGCTGACCATACAAAGCTTGGGCGGTTGTGAGGGTGAGAGACCACCAGCAATCAAGTGAAATCAATTACGTTTAATTCAGCGATTCTCAGTCTGTTTTCATCTTGAGCCGTGGTTCTCAGCCTTCCTTAGGCCGCGACCCTTTAATACAGTTCCTCATGTTGTGGCGACCCCCCCCCCCCCAAACCACCAAATTATTTTCGTTGCTACTTCATAACTCTACAGACTATATGCGTTTCCGAAGGTCTTAGGCGACCCCTGTGAAAGGGTCGTTCGACCCCAAAAGGGCTCGCGACCCACAGGTTGAGAACCGCTGAGAGACCTCAGGTCAAGATTAAGTATTTGTACGTGGGGGGTAAAAATTGATGTTTTAGCCCCCCCCCCCTTTTTCCTTTTTTGTGTGCTGCTGTTACATATGGAAAGACTACGGCCATTTGTGCGTAGAAAGCTAATACTAATTTCTATATCTATATATATCTATCTTTAGATATATATGTATATATATATATTTGCATGCATATATAAAAGATATAGTAATTTGTTTAAGCTAACCTCCGAAAACAAACATCTTTTTTTAAAAATATATATTTGTTAAAAACATTCTGTAATTTGAACTTGCACTCTTGCCACCTTCCCACCCCATCAACACGTGCCAATCATGCATCGTTCATGCCGAGGGACATACAACGACCTGACCCCCCCTCCCCTCCCCCCTCCCACCACCAGACACCTCACATGCTCTTGCACACCTCAGCCAAAATAAACGTATAGCAGGGGTTTACCAACGTGACGAAATAAAAAAATTTTAAGCGTTAAAACATGACTTGGTGGCACGTGACATAGGGAATCCCTTTGAACGTAAAAGAACTTAAAGTTTAAATATGCGGAAATTCCCATTAAAGAACGGCTTTGTTTTGAAGACGACACTAATCAAAATTGTGTTAGTCAGTGAATAATTCTTTACTAAATGTGTTTGTGTGCCGTCTGCTGTAAGCGTGAAGTAATGCGCAGTTTCCACTGGAAATAATAATAATATAATAATAATAAACAGTAAAGGGAAATACAGTAAATAGAATAATGAAACTAGAGCCACAGTGATTCAACTTCCTTGATGAACAAAGATGCTTTGATTCTCTTGAGCAATACGATATTTCCTATAAATGAAAAAGAAGAAGAAGAAAAAAAAAAGACCCCCCCCCCTCTGTAAGGTCAACGTCCTTGTTATGTTGTAGTAACAAACGAACACACACACACACAAACACACGCACGCAAGCACACATCATTACTGCATTTGTGTTGATTCGTAGCACCAGTTAAAAGTGCAATGGCTTCCACAGGTTGTATGTTGATGTTGATCATGAATGCACTGCACAGGTTTTAAAAATAACCCCAACGTCATGCATCGTTCCCTGGAGCAAATGTAAGGACCTTAATAGAGGCGAAATGTCCAGTTGGTCAGGGCTCCTCTAGAGAAGGCGACATCTCGTGTTTGGTTAGGAAATGTCCAGTTGGTGAGAGCACCTATGCGCGATATCGCATGCTCGTGTTTAAGAAATGTTCATTAAGTCACAGTATGGGATGAACTTTTCACCCCTGTTAACTAAAATATTTTTTTAACGAATTGATTATGTGAAGGGTGGGGAATGTAAGATATGTGGTTGGCTAATATGTCGATTTAATTTAACATACACACCACAATTATCCCTCATGACTTGACCTTAAAGATATCTGGTCTATTTGAAATACGTGGCTTAAAGTTTAGCATCAACTGAGGTCATGGGAGTTGATTTTTGATGTGACAGCTGTTATGGGAGTTGGGGATTGTGGGGGGGGGGGGGGGGGAGACCCATAAACCGCCAATATTTCGCGGACACCCCTTCACAGACAGAGAGGTCACTTAAAACCGGTGCGCCTCTGAGTCACCGGAGGTGCGAATAGTGTGATAAAGTCGTGATAGAATTTTCGTCAAATTTCTTTTTGAACGCACTATACTATATTGTACAACAAAATAACGCGTTCAAGAAGAAATTAGACGCAAAATTTTAAAGTGTAAACTTAAAAAAAGATTCGACCAAATTTCCGTTCGATCAAATTTCCGTCGATCAATTTTCGGTCGACGAAATTTCTTTCGATCAAATTTCAGGATACTACCAAACACACCAGGGCCCTAACACACATGATCCCATAACAACATGATCCCAACACATCATGCTCCTAACACACTATGATACCAACATACCATGATACCACTATATCAAGTAGGGGTTGGGGGGGGCTGCTGTTGGGTATTAAAGAATATTAATATAATAAATATAAAGAAGAAAGCGAAATATAAGATGCAGTAATTATTATGAGTCCACTTTTCGACTGTACAGTATCACAGGGTTGTTTCTGGCCTCCCCGCATTCCGCACATGCGTCATGCTATTGACAGTTGGGGACATGCCGCGACCACGAAGTCAGCACGCGAGGGCGGGGCCGCAGGAGCTGATTGCACAGTCCTTGAAAGCGGGTGACAAGATTTTACTGATGACATCATCTGGGAATCCCCTTTTTGTACGACACTAAGGAATATGACCTACCACTGGTTACAACGTGGCGATTAGAGTACTGGACAACACTCCCCCCTTAAAAGTGGAATTTGTGACGCCCGGTGCCATAATCTATTATGTAAATTTTCTTTTTATTTGACCATAATGATTCATGTTGTGCGGACCGACAACGTGGGACTCACGAAAAGGTGCCGGTCCATGGACCACCAATTGGGGAAGCTGACCTAGAGTACATGAATAAGCAGTGGGTAGACCAGGCCTCCCTCATCCACAAGGTCCCGCCTAAGGCGGTCGGACCTCCCCCGTTGTTCCCATGTTAATGCTACAACCTCAACAACACCAGACCCCTAATCAACAACACCAGCCATTTAATCAACAACACCAGACCCCTAATCAACAACACCAGCCATTTAATCAACAACACCAGCCATTTAATCAACAACACCAGGCATTTAATCAACAACACCAGGCATTTAATCAACAACACCAGGCATTTAATCAACAACACCAGGCATTTAATCAACAACACCAGGCATTTAATCAACAACACCATGCATTTAATCAACAACACCAGGCATTTAATCAACACCACCAGGCATTTAATCAACAACACCAGGCATTTAATCAACAACACCAGGCATTTAATCAACAACACCAGCCATTTAATCAACAACACCAGGCATTTAATCAACAACACCAGGCATTTAATCGACAACACCAGGCATTTAATCGACAACACCAGGCATTTAATCAACAACACCAGGCATTTAATCAACAACACCAGGCATTTAATCAACAACACCATGCATTTAATCAACAACACCAGGCATTTAATCAACAACACCATGCATTTAATCAACAACACCAGGCATTTAATCAACAACACCAGGCATTTAATCAACAACACCAGGCATTTAATCAACAACACCAGGCATTTAATCAACAACACCAGGCATTTAATCAACAACACCATGCATTTAATCGACAACACCAGGCATTTAATCAACAACACCAGGCATTTAATCAACAACACCAGGCATTTAATCAACAACACCAGGCATTTAATCAACAACACCAGGCATTTAATCAACAACACCATGCATTTAATCAACAACACCAGGCATTTAATCAACACCACCAGGCATTTAATCAACAACACCAGGCATTTAATCAACAACACCAGGCATTTAATCAACAACACCAGCCATTTAATCAACAACACCAGGCATTTAATCAACAACACCAGGCATTTAATCAACAACACCAGGCATTTAATCGACAACACCAGGCATTTAATCGACAACACAAGGCCCTATTAATCAACAACACCAGGCATTTAATCAAAAACACCAGTTCCACACCGAGCTAGCCACGAGCCACAACTGACCACTGCACCAACTGCTTACAACTGACCACTGTACCAACTGCTCACATTCACCGAAAGTTCACAGCGTATTAGTGGGATCTTTAAGGAGTTACTTTCCATTCCATTGGCATCGCTGACGTCATTTCCTGTGCTCAAAACTTGGTGTTTAGTTTCAACTATGTTTCCTGTCATTTAAAAAGGTGTCATTGTTAGAAATAACTTCTTAAAAAAGTGTGTGTGTGTGAGGGGGTGGGGGGTGATGGATTTATCGAAAAATATCCATAAGCAATAATGAAAGAACATTGTTATATAACACCGTGAAATTGTAGAGTATTTAACACAAATCAATTTTGTCAACTATAATTTGGAACCTGTTGGGGACCTGGAAATCTCTCGACCCATCTGCAAACTCCAGAACATCACATAAGGGGACAATTATTTTATTTTTTTCTTTCAAAATCAAAACCAGTAATTTTTTTTTTTTTTTTGTACCTTAACATTTCAAATTGTTTTGCGCCAAGGGTGTCCAAAAATAAACAATGATCTGTGCCAGGCGACGTTCCCTTTAAAAAGAAATTATCCTGCGAAATAAGGGGCCCCAAAATTGGGAGTAGTATATAAAAAATATATATTTTTGAATTAAAAAAACTTAGCAGTATTGTTTTATTTTTGAAAATGGGGCCTCAAAATTTTTTTTTTGCCTAGGGCCCCTAAAATTGTAAATCCGGCCCTGGCTGTGTCAGTTATTTACGACTGGGTTTTAAATGTGCTCGATCTTTTGATAAATTAAACAATTTTTTTATAATTTTAATTTATTCTTTGTTATTATTTTTCATTTTTTTTTTTTTTTAAATGGTATTCTTGCAGTTCATGTGCGTGCGTATATTATTACTGATCGAATTTCTTATTGTCGCATGTACACTTACATGTATTCTTCATTAAATTAAATCCGGGCAGTCATATTTAACTAATACTGAATTATAAAGCGCTTATTCTCTTTTTATTTTGTTTCTAAAGCGTCTTTGAACATCCCCCCAACCTTCCCTAGCTTTATTTGTTTTGTATTTTTTCACCCTTTGGCCAGATGTTTGATCACCTATCTGTTGGTATGCTAAACGAAATTTTCACACTGCAGGCATGTTCTCAAAAAAGAATGAAACATTGTGTGTGTGTGGGGGGGGGGGGGATTTAGGGGGGAATGTGGTTGAACTTAGATGTTCTGTTATTTTATAGGGGCCCAAAATTCTATTTGTTTTATGGGGTGTATAAATATAATTGCATTGCAATCTGGCATGTAAGTTGAATTTTAAAAAAAAACAAGAAAATGGAGAGATCGTTGACGCTACCGGCTATGTACCAATGTGGGCCGTAAAAATCAATAAAAAGCAAAGTTAGTGCTGTACGATTTAGTGTTAGTGTTAACTAATACTGTTTGGGCTTATTTTTATACAGAATACACTTAAGTTTACACGCGATAATATGAAAATAGATCAGAAATAATATACGCACCTGAACTGCAAGATTGCCAATATTATTTTATTATTTTTCATTTTAAAAAATATCCCCACCCCCTTTTTTTTTTTTTTACTCATATACCAGTGGTTTTCAACCTTCCTAATGCCGCGACCCTTTAATGCCGTTCCTCATGTTGTGGCGGCCCCCAACCATAAATTATTCGTTGCTACTTCATAAATATGTAATTTCCTATGCACGTAAGGGTTTTTCGACCCCCCCCCCCAAGGGGTCACGACCCATAGGTTGAGAACCGCTGTCTTAAACTGTACTGGCTTTAACTCAGGATAAAGGTAAAAAACAACAAAACAAAAAAAAACTAAAAAAACACCAACCCGGAAATGTCTTGGTAAAAACAGAACGAATGGTCATCTTTACCATCATCAGGTTTCTCGCGTTCGTTTGTGGGTCAGTCACGCCTGCCTACCCCCCCCCCCCCCCCCAAAAAAAAAAAAAAAAACCCAAAGGAGGCATACCAATAGTTCTAATTAGTTCCATAATAGATAACAGAGAGACAGATATAAATATATCTTAAAATATCACTTGGTTTTAATATGATACAAAATCCTCAAAACATAGAAAAGGCGTGACGTACATAAGCAGCTGTGACGTGCACACAAAACAGACGAATGAAAAACACAACAGTTGGGGGCTGACGGCAGTCAGTCATTAATCAGACTCCAAAATGTTGCTGCTGTGACGTCTGTATAACGGTGTGTGTGTGTGTGTGTGCGACCATGTATGCTTACGTTCATATAAATGTAACGGAATCCAAATGGCGCATAACTCTTTAAACGTCCCGGCTTCTAATTCTAAATAGAGTCTATGACGTCGCCGTTTCTGTTGACTTGGGAGACACCGGATGTACCCCGGGTTTAAGTTGAAACGAATAAATCGTCGCTAGTGTAAACACCAGCTGGCCATATAGTAAGCCTATATTTAGCTACTTTAACAAACAAACAAACCCAAAACGTATACATTTCATTCCCCACGTTTCACAGGCCTACGCATGTAATGGAGATAGGGCATAACACATCAATACATTATTTGTAGGAGCAGTGTCACTTTCTATCCTGTATAAAAAGCTTGGCCACTATCGTGGTATAATTTAAACTTTGTCCACTTTTTATAAACTTGTTGTGGTTTGGATATCACAAGTGGCGTGGGAAAAAGGGGGGGGGGGTAGGAAGGGGGGGTGATCCGCCCCTAGCGGCACTTTTTTCTGTATATTTAAGGGGCGGCATCTTAGGCCAAATGTAGAGATTTTTTTCGTGGGAAAATGGGGGGGGGGGTGTGGACAAAATATATTAGCTCCCCGGGCGGCACAAACCCTGTCTACGCCCCTGGGTGTCACATTCAACTGCTAAAATATCCTATTCGCTGGGTGCTACAGAGCTGAGATTTAAGTCGCAGTGGTGCGACTTGTCTTTGTTGGAGACGCAAAGTCACCAGTTCTGACATAATTTAACATTTTCTAATTGCAATGGCTGCATCGCAATCAAGCCGAGCGACCAGGTCTGTGCATCCTGGCAACGTTGCGACAAGGTCGGCTAGTTAGGTCTGTGCAACCTTGCAAGTGATGCGACAAGGTCGGCTAGTTAGGTCTGTGCAACCTTGCAACGTTGCTCTGCTGGCGACCATGGAAGGCAAACAACACTGACGTGAACTCATTTAAAAGTACATTTTGACAAGACCCGTCACGTGAGCATCGAGCGTGTCCAAAAAACAACCAGATCCTGGACGAGCCGGCTGTCTATGAAGACAAGAGTTGAGGAGGTGCGGGGAGAGGTAGGCGCGTGCGACATCGTGAGCACTTGTAGGTCATTGCGTGGCCTTCATTACAGTGCAAACTGGGGTTCACGAGAGGTCAGGAGTGGTGGCGTCGGGGAGAAGTTACGGGGTGCAGGTCTACAGAGTCCGGGGGTGCAGATGTCAGGTGTTGCCAAAGTAGGTGGGGGCGTCCAGCGAAAAAGTTTAAGGACGCCATGAGATGGCAGACGTGTAAATCAGTACACACAACAGATTCGGATTGTGAGAGAATAGCATACACATTGTGAGAATAGTGTGCATAGTGTGAGAATAGTGTAAATAGTGTGAGATTATGGCATTGTTAGTTGAATATAACGTAAATAGTGTGAGAATAGCGTACCTAGTGTGAGAGTAGCGTACATAGTGTGAGAATAGCGTACCTAGTGTGAGAATAGCGTAAATAGTGTGACAGTGCATGTGCTGACTGCAAGATGAAGAACTACACAAAATTAAGAATGCATAATTCTATGTGTACATCGCAATTAATATGGACATATTAAGAAAGGGTCACATATAATTAAATGCGAACATATAATAAATTATTAGGAAAAGTTCATTTTTCTTACAAATCAAATTCTGACGTGCTCTTATTTAGTGATTGGTTTGGGGGGGGGGGGTGTCAAGTCATTGAATTAAAATGTGGGGGAGCTCACCCAAGATCTCCAACCCCACCCCCTTTTTGATAGCAAAAAATACATAAAGAGCTTGACGTCATTCCCATGCGTTCCTGGAAGACTCCAGCTCTGTTTAGTAGTTAAAGGTAGGACTTACGCGGGTATTGACTCGGATACACGGACATGCCGAGTGTATCAGCACACCCGGCACACACCCGGACCCGGCAAAACATTTGAATTAGATCCAGGTGTTAAAAAAAGAGTTCTCTGTGTTACTAACGGCTAACTGCACAAGTCATTCAACAGACACCAAGATGAAATATTTCTTGTGGTTCTTTATTCAACCATAAAATCCACAGCGTGCCTTCGTAGCTTTCGACTATCTCTCTGCAACTCACCAAGTCATCAACTCACCAAGTCACCAACTCACCTAATCACCAAGTCACCAACTCACCAACTACCAAACCAAAACGTCGAACGACACCACCTCTCATACACACACACAAAAACGCCACATAAAAACAAATTAACCGCTACACAATTAATCCTCTCACCGACACACGCACTCAATCAACAAATCATGAATTATCTTCTCATTTTCTAAAACTTTTTTTTAAAAAACATAATTTGTTTTCGGTTACATTTTTACCTAAAATAAATAAATTGTAATTTAAAAAACAAAAACAAAACTGGCCAGCGATTGGTGCGAAACTAAATAAGTTCAATAAATGTGCATAGCTCTGACAATAATACTGGACTTGATGCGAACATTGTGACATTATTTTTCTTAACAAGATTCATATCTTTGGATATGACCGTGACGCATTCTATTTGCAGTTATTAACATTTCATGTCACATGCTGTCTGGCGGGTGACATTGGGCAGCCAGATTTTGCGTGTGTGTGTGTGTGAGTGTCCTTTCTATGTTCTGTCATAGAACTCAATAATAGTAACGAAGTAGCTATTGGTACCCGGGTACCAGAATTGAGAGGTTGGGATTAAAAAACGATTTAAAATATTTTTGTTGGGTTTGTAAGACCAAATGAGGTATCAAATGAAAGATAATTGAATGTACTATACGTATGTAAACTTAATTCTTCATTTTAACTAAAATAAACTAATACAAATGACATCCGAATAGCATTTAGTCTAATGTGTCCCGGGTCCGAAAGGGGGCGCTGCGTGTCGCGGCATTAGGAAAGTTAAAGAGCCACTGCTCTTGACCATGAGCATGAGATGAAGCCGCCGTATTTCTGTGACGTCACCAAGTTAGCCCAAGAACCGGTTTTTGTGGAGTGAGAGTGTGCGTGTCTCTGACGCCCGAACACCACGCAGCTACACAACGCGTCGATGGTGCTGTGTGGGAAATGATAGGGATATTTTGTTTTGTAAGGATTATTTTTTGTTTTGTAACGCATCGATTAATATCGATATCAATTAGAGATGATCGAACATGACGTGCGTGACCATGAATAAAAGCATGACACGAGTTAGAAACGAGGCTAGTTACGATGGGAAATGTTATGGGAAGTAGTTGGGGGGGGGGGGGGGGGAAATAGGAAAGTTAATTAGAAAAGTACTTCCTGAGTTCTAGGCCAAACAGGGCCTAGAATTGGGGGAAACTACAGTCTCAGGTAAAAGGTGTCAGATTCCCACCTCCCTCTGTCTCTCTCGCACTCTCTCCTCCAAAAGGCGTAGCCGGATTTCGGGCGTGAGCATCACGATCTTCCGGCACAAATGACGTCACAAAAGGGTTATTGGCATAATGAATATTGGGAGGGAGACAAGTGTGACACCACCCCACCCAAAAAAAAAAATAATTAAAATCCCCTCTTACTACAGGACTTCCAACGCTTGACCGTTAATCAATGTGATTATATCTGGCCATTGCATTACATACACCACATATACTTTTTATGAAATCCTTTATATTAACTTCACATTTGTTTGTGGCTGGGTGGCAAAATCAGACCCACTTCCCGACATGCAATCGAGCTAAAACTTGGCACAAAGACTCGTTGCCAATGACAACATATTCTATCAAATTTTCAGCCCCGCCTCCAACCACCGCCCCCACCCCCAAATTTAGTTTCCCTTTTTCTAAGGGAACAGGAAAAATCCCGATAGCTGCACTAAATGACATCGTTAAAAACATATCGCACGTGCGTTTGGTGCGTAATAATTTCTTTTCTTTTTCTAAGTTTGTTGGTGAAATAAATCTGCGGTGTGAAAGCAGGTGGCTCATTGGAATATTAATATAGTTTAGTGGCGTGAAAAGAAGTGTGCAGTCGCGAGCCAGGAGGCGGAGCGAGGAGCACTAATTGGGACTCTTATAAAGTGTGTTACTTACTACTTGTATGCATGTTTTGTCAAATTTTCAACCCCACCTCCCATTGCTGGATAGTACATTTTATACAGGCTCGTTTAATTTCACTTT
This sequence comes from Omphiscola glabra, assembly GCA_964017045.1. Taxonomy (NCBI): domain Eukaryota; kingdom Metazoa; phylum Mollusca; class Gastropoda; family Lymnaeidae; genus Omphiscola; species Omphiscola glabra. Next base: position 27,024,208 of record OZ024802.1, on the reverse strand, counting down.
TTTTGGGCCCTTGGTGCTGCCCACAAATGACGTCACGCATTATTATTAATTTTATTTTGTCATTAATTTGATTTTTATTTTTTGGGGGAAAAGAAAATGGGGGGGGGGGGATTTACATGAATTTAAGACGATACTTTACCAGGGTGTCTCAAACTTATGAGACAAATTTGTGACGATTTGGGTGTGTGTGTGTGGGGGGGGGGGGTTGGGGGGGCGAAAAATCGATCTGCCTTAAGACCGTGACGTCATTATCTGAAGGCTTTGTCATAGTGCTTAATTAAAGTGTGAATGACGTCATTTCCCGTAAACAAAATGAACTGAAGATATTTAAATCTAAAATGAACGTATACCTTCTAAATAATATACCTAATAGCTTGCTCTTATGTTCAATAAAAAATATTACATTGAAAGATGTCGACGCCCACGCCAGACATGGGACATCGCCTGACTGTTAGAGAGCGCCAATCCCAGCACGGCATGTCGCTGGCATTCGCAGCCCGCGTGTTCGAGGCGTGCGAGCTATGCAAAGGGAAATGGTGGAATCAATCCTCGCAATTTACCATCGTGTTGGCCACTGTCTTTTCGGCTTTAATTATAATTAAATATATCCGTCTTAACGTAGGGAAAAAAATGGGGGAAATCACCGCCAGCTTTATTGTGATGTACAACGAAGTTTTCATTCTTGGAACACACAGGGAGAACGTGCCACGGTCGTGGCGTGCTGCGTGCATCGGCCGGTGAGAAAAAACAAAATTGGTGGTACACCGGTTGGTTGTGTGTGATGTGCAGGAATTGGCTACGATTGAACGTTTACATTGATGAGTGCACGTCTGGGGTTGGTTGATTTTTTAGTGCGCCCAATGCGCATGCACTATGAAATTAAATGGTGTATAGTATAGAAAAGGTTTGGACGGTGGAACTATTATTATTCCGTTGGTGAAATTCGTTAACAAAATTCGACAGTTAATTAACCCCCCTCCCCCCAAGCATGAGTTAATTTACGTTCTACTAAAAAATTAAAGAAAACGTTCATTTTAGATTTATAAATGAATAGTGGCATACTGTAGAAACAGTTAAGCTTACCTTGGGTTAGTGCCACCCGAGGGATAGGCCAATAATTGTGCCCCCCTCCCCTCCCACGTAACACCTTTGCCTCCGACGACCATTTACAATGGCAATGAATATTTCTTTTCCTTGCTGTAGATACCTGGTAGCCAACGTTTCTTTTTGCCCATCATTTCTAAGTGCCGCCATATAACTTAATGATAGTAGATAGTAAATATAAATTAAAACTAATTTAATAACTGAAAACATTGGCTTTAATTTAACGAAGTCTGGGATGATATCGCCGTTATGGTGATATAAATATATATATTTTATAAAGAAAATACTTAACTTATGTTGGCAACAGAGAAAAATGAGAATGTTTAAAAAGTATATTACAAAAAAAAAAAAAAAAAACAACACCAGGCACACTAACCGTCTAACGCATAAAGGGAAGCTCCGATCCATGTTTGTTTTTTGTTTTTTTAAGTTTATGGTTTGTGCAGTGGTTCTCAAACTGTGGTTTTCGACGCCATTTGGGATCGCATGAAAAAAATGCGTGATTTTTTTAATATTTGAATTTTCACTTTAAAATTTAAATGTTATTTTCAGAGATCGGACTAATTTCTACAAGCTTCTTACTACACTCTGACTACACTCTCACTAACTACAGCCGCACAAATTAAAATAAAAACGGTTATGTTGATGTCGGCAGCTAATTTAATATCAATATTTTATCAGTTTTTTTTTCACATTTTTATTATTTTTTTAAAAAAAATATATTTACTTTTTTTTAAGCTGTTTTTTTTTTCATTGCTTTCACCCCCCCCCCCACACACTTTTTTTCCCCCACACACAAATTTTAAAACTTAAAAGTTGGCAGCTTCTACGTAAAGCTATGACCAGGTGTATGGATTTATAAAAAAATTTATGGGAATCTACTTACAGAAAACCCACCACAGAACTCTCCACACTTCTTGGCCTTTCTGCTTCCCTCCACCCCCACCTCTATCAAAATGACAGACACAGTTACAACAACGTTTTAGCCACACTAAAGCTCTGCATCCCCCACCCCCCAATACTCAACACCAGTTTCTCAATTTCAATGTATAATTATGTTTTGGGACGACGTCCCCCCCCCCCCAAACCACGTGATGTCTGACTTCATAATGGATGACCCCAAGATGTGAGAACCGTTACCTTTTTGTTTAAAAAAAAATAACTTGGTCATAGCGCGAAAAATATTTTGAAAATTTGGTTAGGATTATATTATTAAAATTAAGCTATTATTCTTTTGAATATTTCAACTTTGATGCCTTCATGACAGATAGTGGTTCTAAACATGCACTTATCACTTCTCCCCATTGAGGGTGATACAAATTATAGAAAATGAAAAGATAATTTTAAAAAAAAATAAAGTTTTAATACTCGGACCGACCGGGTGTAAATTGCACCCGGCTCTACACCCGGCCCTACACCCGGCTCAGCCCTACTTTATATCTAAAAAAGGTATCTTTAATTAAATATACTAACCAACACACCCCCTCCCACGGGACACACGCACTCCGAAAAGGGCTATTAATAGATACGCCGTTTCGGGAACTGGCAAACAAAGATCGATATAATTAGACTGGAAAATTTCCCTAAAAAGGCTTTTGAAGTTAAGGCGTAAAGCGCTATCCTTCGATAGCTTCAACGTCATAGGCTGTGGCCATGGGCGCGATCAAACAACCCGGCCCTCAATCCTACCCATGCCCGTACGTCGTGATCTGGGGGGGGGGGGGGGGGGGTGTGGTGGGCTGACGCAAGCACTCGGTAACCGGCCTCAGCTTATTTAACATTTAATGGCAACACTCATGTGATCTTAAACAGCTTTATGGTTTTCCACGTGTAAGACACGTGGGTGTTGTGTGTCAGGTGAGAGTATACCAGTGTCAGATGGGAGTATGACAATATCAGTTGGGCGTATGACAGTGTCAGGTGAGAGTATGGCAGTTTCAGGTGAGAGTATGACAGTGTCAGGTGAGAGTATGGTAGTTTCAGGTGAGAGTATGACAGTGTCAGGTGGGAGTATGACAGTGTCAGGTGGGAGTATGACAGTGTCAGGTGGGAGTATGACAGTGTCAGGAATTAGAATGACGACATTGCAAGCTGCAATTTTTGTAAAAAAAATATTTTTTTTAGATCTCTTCCCTCTAATGAAATCTTAGAGCCACCAGCCCACCACGCCCTGTTCTTGTGCTATACTCACAGGCCAGGGTGCATCAGTTAGTTGTATGTGCTTGGTGGCGTTAGTTGCTTGGGGGTGGTGGGTGCTGATGAATTTTGTGGGTGAGGCAGACTTGGCTGACTAATGATCAGGATCGTGTTACTAAAAATAGACACCGCCTTTGAACTTTGACACGCGTTAAAAAAAAAAAGCAAGGGGAGCGCACTCCATGACCTTTAAAAGGGTGACGCTCACGGGGCAGATCACTAGAATGACCTGCCCCTTGTCAGCTGTCGCTTCATTTTTAACTGGAGATGAGTGCAGAGCTAACTGTAAAGGGGGCTAAAGTCTAAAGTCTAAACCGGGTGTTTCCCCAACGTGGCGCCCACGGCCCACAGGGTGGGGGGCTCAATGTGATTGTTTAGGGAGGGGGGGGGCAATTCGAAAATGAGCCATCAAGCTGTTTTAAAGAACCAACCGTCTGCTATGATTTAAACTGTATTTTAAAGGGAGAATCGTTTAAGTCTCAAGTTTAAAATAAGTGCGCGTTAAAAGTGAATTTCAGTTCTCCATTAATTGAAAATTTGCTTAATATGTTTCCTCACCAATATCCTAGCCAGGGGCGTAACTGGGTTTTTGGCGCCCTTAGCTAATTTATTTTTTAAATAATATAAATTAATAAATTAGAGATTTAGCGGCGCCCTTTTGAACTGGCCCAGGCCGGCGCCCTTGGCAACTGCCCAATGCCAAGCCGTTGCTGCGCCACTGATCCTAGCTATTTCTTACTAAAACCTATCATTTAAGTTTCTTCAGTGAAAAGCCCTATTTTTTAATATTACGAATTATGTATAATGATACTGGGAAAAGGGGGGGGGGGAATAAGAATTTTAGAACGCCTTACCTGGGACATGGCAAAAAAAAAAAAAAGTTGGGTGATCCACTGGTCTAAACGCTATGTTCTGATTATGAGGTGTGAGAGTCGTCAGTCATAGAGTTTGATAAGGATAGAACTTAACGTGCAGATCAAACAATGAATTAAAATCATTAAAAAAATAATAATTCTGAAACCTTGTCTGAACTGTCCGAAACTATAAACGTAGCATATAGCCAGTGGCGTAGCTAGAGGTTGTGACGCCCGGGAGGTCCAATTTTTCATTTATTTATTTGCTGGCGCTAATTAACGAAAAGTGCACTGCATATTAGATCAACCCCGGCCTCACACACAACCCCGGCCACCCACACCACCCCGGCCTCACACACCACCCCGGCCACCCACACCACCCCGGCCACCCACACCACCCCGGCCACCCACACCACCCCGGCCACCCACACCACCCCGGCCACCCACAACACCCCGGCCACCCACACCACCCCGGCCTCACACACCACCCCGGCCTCACACACCACCCCGGCCTCCCACACAACCCCGGCCTCCCACATGTATGTCATGTCCCAACATTCCGTCCAGCATTTGAGTAATATCACACCTTAATGACATCACACCTTAATGACATCACACCTTAATGACATCACACCTTAATGACATCACACCTTAATGACATCACACCTTAATGACATCACACCTTAATGACATCACACCTTAATGACGTCGAATTGAACCAGAGATCGGATCATATACCTTTACACGTCATATGATGCTCATCCCCTAATTCCCACACCCAATGAGAATACCGATAGTATCTTTAGACCATGGGGGAACACCTGTGCATCTCGCGACATCTCGTGTCTCACTCACGTGAACGCGAGAGTCTTTCTCAACTCAACAATGTGTCACTGAACAATGTAAAATTGCTTGCAAGAGAAAAAAACAAAAAAACAAAAAAACCCCAATCCTTTCGATGATGAAAACTTATCCACTACTATCCACGAATCGAATGGATGTTTGTAAAACTATCAGTTGGTGAGTCACTGGCTTGGGGATACATGATTGGACACACAGGATGGGGACACACACAGGGTGGGATAGACAACAGCCCCCCAGTCAACCAAAGACCCCCTTGTCAACTAGTCAGTGTGTGTCGTCTTAAGGCTTAGGGGGCCTCACGCTTCTAAGGGGGACTCACCCTTCTAGGCGGACTCAACGCTTCTAAGGGGACTCACGCTTCTAAGGGGGACTCACCCTTCTAGGCGGACTCAACGCTTCTAAGGGGACTCACGCTTCTAAGGGGGACTCACCCTTCTAAGGGGGACTCACCCTTCTAGGCGGACTCAACGCTTCTAAGGGGACTCACGCTTCTAAGGGGGACTCGCCCTTCTAGGCGGACTCACGCTTCTAAGGGGGGCTCACGCTTCTAGGCGCACTCACGCTTCGAGGGGGACTCACGCTTCTAAGGGGGATTCACGCTTCTAAGGGGGATTCACGCTTCTAAGGGGGACTCACGCTTCTAGGCACATCAAGTTGCTCATATTTTTAATTTGCTATACAAGTACGAGTGTATGTTGAGCCGTGGCGACCAAGTCAGAGCTTGCCCTAGGCGAAACTATGTCTAATTTTGGCGTTGATAGATGCCATGCCACCCTCCTCGAACCCACTCCCCCATGAAATTGTCTCACCTTATACAGAAATACTGTTCACAATGGATGGTCAAACATGAAGCCTCTAGTAATTTTCCTAACATTACTTAATAATGGTTAGTGAGGAATATGGGGGGGGGGGCGGTCAGTACGTTACTTGACCCAGAGCCGCCGATACTGTAAAGACGGCCCTGCAACTTCTCCCGGAGCCCTCAGTCCACTAAGTAGACAACCAATGTCCCCCTCCCCCAAGAACCCCCCACCCCATAGTCCACTACTCACGCAAGCCACCTCCCAAGTCACCCCATGCCATATGCTCCCTTGTCAACCCATCCGCCAGCCACCCCCCCTCCCCCTCCACACAGCTAGAGTGTGCACTGTTACCCCATCATGCCCCCACACACGATCCGATCACGCCTCGCTCACGTTAGATCAATGGCGTAGGTTCGGAATGGGTTCGGCGGTTTGGCTACAGGAGGGGAATGGCTTATTGATTTTCTGGCCAGCTATGCGGAGCAGGAAGCAGGTTTGGCATCCAAATTGGGGGGGGGGGGGGGGGGGGGGAAATGGGTGATGAGTGGAGCGCGCTGACTTGGCGGTTTCCCCGAGTACAACAGGTTGAAAAAATAGATTTTTTCTTTGAGATTAGTGGTCAGCTGTAGCGCGTTGAACGCGTCTGTCATGTTTAACAGTACCATTAAATCATTGACGGTTTTTTTTTGGCTCAGACACACGCATATACACACAAACAGTCACACAGACACAAATACACACAAAAAAAAAATAATTAAATCAATAAAAGGGTAAATAATTTTATTGAAAAAAAAAATGGTGTAAAATATGAGTTCATGATTTGATCAAGATTTTTTTTTTGGAAGAGTATTTTTAGTAAGCATAATTATAATAAAACTTTTCTTCACTTTCGGTTTTTATCTTCTGCCGGGTCGGCCTCTACCGGTGAGCCACAGGTCGCAGCAGTTTCTTAGAGGTCAACAACACAACGCCACCCAGCAGACGGCAGCTGAATGTGATGTCATCATTTGCCAGGTTAGGGGTCGTTCGAGAATTACGCCACGATCAGGGAGGGTCGAGAAATTATTATCATTTGTTTGAATCTAAAATGTTCTAAATTTGAATTTTTGTTATTCAATTAATTAAAGAAAAAACAACATTAATTTGAGGCCGAAATGGCCTCAGCCATTATAGGTAACGTGAATCTGGATTTGATGTAATGGAAAGTGGACTGGATTTGATGTTATGTAATTGAAAGTGGACTGGATTTGATGTAATTGAAAGATTTTCTGTTGATTTCTGTTAAGGCATGAGTATGTATGTCCATAAAGTATGTAACGCTCGGGGGGGGGGGGTCTTAGAAAGGGTGATATTATGTGACAGGTGGGCGTGGCGAGGGGGGTATTAATCATTTGTGAGTGTCACGTCATACATGTTTTTTTTCTTATTATTTTTATACAAAAAATAAAAAATCCCAATTATGCTGTGATGTTTACATTTCTATATTTAGATTCCTGATATGATGTTTACATTTCTATGATATGTAGATTCCTGATATGATGTTTAGCTTTCTGTTGAGAAAATATTTCTTTAGTTATTTATTATTTTTTACATTGAAAATCGATGAACTCCCACTTGACTCAAACTTATTTTCAGTTAAAATTTTATGTTTGTTGTTTAATGAGATGATAATACTATTGAAAAAAAATTAAATTATTTTATCTAGCAATTTTAAACTTGTTCTAATTTCTTTACCCCACCCCCCCTACCCCGATACTGATAGGATAACAACTTCTCTCTCTCGCCCTCTCTCCACCGTGACTGCGTCACCGTCGCCCTCTCTCGTCACTAATACTACAGTACATCCTCCCCCCCCCTAGTCCCCTCTCTCCAGCACTACTACGGTACGTCCTCTTCACCCTCTCTCCACTAATATTACGGTACGCCACGCCCTCCTCCCTCTCTCCCCTTGTCCGCTATTGCTACGCCCGCCCTCCTCATCATCTCAGATACGGCCACGTCTTCCCCTCTACCTCTCCCCAACTACTACTACGACTACGAGGACGTTTTGTAGTGGGACGAATTGACGGTGCAGCCTTGGACCGGTTGCAACAGCTTCTGGAGGTCACGTCTGTCCAGATTTACTGGTGAGATTTGATCAAAACAGTAGAGCGATCAAATCCTTGCACGCCCTATAACACACCGACATCCAGCAGACGACAGCAGAACACAAATGATATCACCGTGTGACGCGCAATGTACTCTTAACGTCAGCTGTGGTGAGGTTCAAGCATGCCGCCTCACTCTGAGTGGACCGCGCGCTGAAAGCTGTAATAGACTATACTTTGGTTTCATATTTGAATAAGATTAAGAGGACTAGGGAAAGTTGGTCCTAGATGACTAGAAAATGCTGGTCCTAGATGACTAGGGAATGCTGGTCCTAGATGACTAGGGAATGCTGGTCCTAGATGACTAGGGAATGCTGGTCCTAGATAACTAGGGTACGTTGGTCCTAGATCACATGGGTATAATGATCCTGGGTGACTAGGGTTTGTGTTGGTCCTGAAGTTAGAGTAAGAGTCTAGAGTTACTCAACCCGCGAAGCTGGCCTCTGGGTAATCGTGGAAGGGTCCATGTTTTGTCATACAATATGGTGTAGACGTCACAATGTACACAACAGTTACCAGATTGCGAGCATACTCTCGGTCCTAACCGACATTCAAACGTTGATGACTGTCTCGGTCAAGGCCACGTCAGTAACGGTAATAGCTTTGTGATAACGGTTATCGTCTAATTCCCCCCCCCCCCCCCACGTTCCCCTTTGCTGTGCATGTAGTTGTCCTCGCTTCTCTTGACCTCATGGCGCATGAAGACAATGCGGACACACGTCTTACAGTAAAACACGATTTAAAACTACGTCACTGTGTAGTATGTGTGTTTGTTTCCTTGACGACGAGGCAATGCGTAATTTTGTTTATAGTTTACACGGGGCCCGCTTATCGGAGCACTTCTAAGCCGTAAAACTTCGCGTCTGGTTTTCAGGTTGACATTGGACAGTTGACCAGGTTGTCATTGGACAGATGACCAGGTTGTCATTGGACAGTTGACCAGGTTGCCATGGGACAGTTGGTCAGGTTGTCATTGGACAGTTGACCGGGTTGTCAATGGACAGTTGACCAGGTTGGCGGTCGTCTTCAATAACTGTCCAAAAACGTTTAATGCGTCCTGAGACTTTGGTTCAGATAGAAACAGCTTATCCCTGACAGACTCCCTTATCTTGCTTGGTACAAAATATATGACCTCATACAAATAATATTTGTATCATGTATTTGGTAAATTTATAACATTAATTTTAATATATATAAAACTAAGAAACATTAACACCACCATATAAATTTTTTTCTTCCTACGTAGGTTCAAAGGGGTCTTTTGAGTTGATTGGCAAGTAAAATTAAGGGGACCTAGACTTAACCCAGTTTATGGCACTACATCTACCGCCTATCCAATGTTCCAAAGTCCACTTATGACGCCTCCATTGCAGTGTGAAGGGAAACAACGTAACAAGCCAATAATGTACGACATAGTCATAGCTTCTAATTACACAGTCCTTCTAATCTTTTCCTGTCCCGAAAGTGCACAAGCAAGGCCAAGGCCATAACCTTTGAACTATCATGGATGACTTGGGGTCATGAACAGACTCTTCAAGTGTGACCAGTGGCCAGTACTTGGCATCTCTTTCTTCTTTTTTTAAATTTAGGGGACCTAACCCACTTTATGACGCATTACTCCTACCGCCTATCGAATGTTCCAAAGTCCACTTAATGACGCCCCCATTGCAGTGTGAAGGGAAGCAACTCTAAGCCAATAATGTACGTCATAGTTTCTAAATACAAACCCAGTCCTTATCTTTTTCTGTCCCGAAAGTGGTCAAGCAAGGCCATAACCTTTCATGTGTGACTTAAGGTCATGGGCAGACTCTTCAAGTGTGACCAGTGACCAATTCATGGCCTCTCCTTCCGTAAAGACGTGATAAATATCTTGTAATGACCCATATAATGTATTATAATTTATCTCTTGAAACAATGAAATCGAAATTTTAAAAAATAACCAAAAATAAAAAAAAAAAACTTTCAAAACAATTCTGGTTCCTTTACAATCCAGTGGATTGTTCACGTCAAATTGTGTAATTTTAATTCATGTGTGTAACATACGTATTGATTTACAATTGAACGTCCGTGTTCAACAATTCGTTCAATAGTGAACAAGTTCAAGGGTAGAACTGGACTTACTTTTAGTTCGCACCTGGTTTATGGACAGAGTTATCTGTCTTGATCTGACAAGTTTTGTGTTGTGTTTGAATGATCGCACATGATAATCTTATCTTTGTTGGCATGCCTCTTTGTTAACCAATACATTTAGAATTGTAAAGATGGCCACCAAGTTGTGGAATCTTTGTCACCTAGTTATAGGATAAGAATGACAATATACGAATTTAAATGAAACTAAAATAAAACGTTAATTAATTAATTAAATTTCTTTTTTATCTTCAAGCCGTAGTTGAACACATAATTTCTGTCATGTTAAATCGGTTCTACCACTATAAATTTTATACACTTTATTACTTTGTAGTATTATTTGTCGTAACTGGATTTCAGCAACGGCAACCACTAAAACTAAAACAACAAAACCGCCGTCACTGTTAAACAGCCATGAATCTTTTACCAGGTAGGTAAGTCGGTCGCATTGAGGTACGTCTTTATTACGTGCAAGGCAACATGGCGTTTACGAAGGGTGTCATTCTTATTTTTATGTAATACTACAGTTAACAACGCCGACAACGGTACTCTAGGGTTCACCTATTTTCGTAAGCTGTTTGTGTCACACAGTACATACATCAAGATTAAATTTAACTTATTTGCCTCGTTACGCGCCACTACCAAGGCGATCACTATCCGCGTGGAAATTATTTACCAGGTGGTGACAACTTCTATTCGGTTATTAAAATTCGGGGACACAAACAGTACTTCGTAATACAAAGGATATTTTCCCCGGGCTGAATCATGCTGGCATCGTAACCTTCAATCAGCTGTTCAGCGCATGGGCTGACCTCATTTCGCCTTACCTAAATGGATTATTAGGAATGTGGAAAATATTGTTTAAAAATAAAATATAAACATGTTTGTTAGATCTTAGTAAAAATGTATATATTTATATTATTTTTAAAATTATTTTTTTAATTGGGAACACTTTATTCAAAATGTTTAGTCAAATAAAATAAAATATATTGTTTTCTGCCACCCACATTAAGGAAATCTAAAAATCCCATCGAACCTCTCCAAGGCCCTTACACGATTTTGTTTTCGTCCTCCAGCTGGGTTAGCACGTGATCAGTGGGTGATTCCCGGGCCCCCATATAGGAGACCCCATAACCGAGTTAGTTTCAGAATCAAAGCTAAATTCGTGGAGTAAAGATCTTCGAGAGACATCGTTACAGCGAAAAAGTTATAAAGAGATTGTGCATTCGTATTTGGATTTACCTAACACATTCAGTAGTGGTGAGTACAGTTCACTTGTCTAAGAATTATTTTTTGGATTTTGTACTACTTTGAGACTCTAACTTAACTTTGACTAGATGATATATTTCGTTGCAATTAATTTGAATTTTAGGCCTTAAACACCGTATAAATTTTTTTTTATCTTAGGACGTAGAAATAGCGTTATTCTCTTGAATTATTTATGAAGTTTATCGTTGCTCTAACTTTCGAGGGAAATTTAAACATCTTGAAGCATCCCTGTATATCACGTATAGCCTAGACTGATTAGCCTGATTAGGGTATTGGGGGAACTGTCTGAAGGATAAAAAAAACAACCTCTGCAATGTAGGAAGTTAGTTATAACAATGTAAATTACATTGATAGGCCTTCAAATAGTTTATACTATAATGTTGGGCCTAAATTGCTAATTGATTGGCTAAAGTATTAAATTATTAAAATTAGGTTTGACTTAAGACCATACTGTCTTAAAACAACTACACTAATTGGTCACTTTAAAACAATTTGTGGTATTAGGTCACACCTAATTTCTGGGAGTTACCACATTAAGATCGTAATTAAGAAAGTGTAGCCGTTATTTTTTGAATGGTAAGTTTAGAATCGAAGAAACTTTAATCGGTCTTTCTGGCCTTGCCTATTTCTTTTGTCATATTCTTGTAGAAATTGATCTGCGTCTCTTATGTGGAATAGAATATTTTTAGTTAGTATAAAAATGTAAATTGGTTGCCGTTTAGGTTATTACAACTTTGGCTTTGATTTTAAAAAAAATAGGTTACCCCATGACCCAATTTTTTAGAGGTCACAAAAGCACGGTAGTGACACGCGCTGAACAGTCTCGAATTTGGTTGGTTCGTTTTCCCCTGACCTTGCGATTGCGTAGTTCACAAACTCCGCCCTTTTCTTTTTTTAGTAACGCCTAAGCTGGCCATTTTATTAATAAGACCTGCCTACCGGTAGTTTGGAAAGGGAATTCCACATACATAGATTACTTTACATATGTGAGTGAAGTGACTACTGGTTGTGACCGTTATCATACTTAATATTTTACACCTTACTAGGTTTATGGTTTTAAAAATTGAACGAGTGCCACTTACTTCGACTTAGGATTTAGTCACTTTAAATTGTAAATTGATTTATTCCATGTAGACGGAGTGAGATTGATTTCGTTGTGAATATTGTGATTGATTTCGCAGAGATGATAATAATTTGTCTTTAATTTCCTTAAATATTTTTGTTGCAAATGTTAATAATCTCTATTTTTTCCCTGTATAGAATCCCTGCATTTCACAATGACTAAAGCAGAACTTAACCAGAATGAGCTGAAAGCTCTGAGGAGATTGGCTGAGCCTATCATCCAGTCATCTGATTACCAACCTTCATCATCCCTTTTGTCTTCTTCCCACATTGGGGAGGCAGTGTCATCTATGCCAGTACCAGAAACACCAAATGCTGGAGTGCTTGTCAAAGTATGTATTTGACACTGTTTCACAGGCTTAAACAATTGTTTTAAATTGAATATACTAAAAGTTTTAAATTTTAAAAACGTATCTTGTATTTAGAAGTAGACGCTTTACAAATGTACTGTAATTAAACACATAGTTATGACAATGGCTAATGATTAATTTATATCTACAGATTGCATATGCTGGCTCATGCTACACTGAGGGGAAGTCCAGGAGCAGGCGCTTCACACCACAGTTCCCAGGGGATGAAGTTGCTGGTACAATCCATGATATTGGAAATGACCTGCCCAACTGCAACTACACAGTAGGCGACAAAGTGATCATTGTCCCTGAACCTGACAGTGTTGGAACTGGTTACGCTGAGTACATCCCAATTGAAGACACCACACGTGTCATTCAGATCCCCAACTCAGTTCCGCTTGAGGTGGCCGCCATGTTACCTGGTGGTGCACTTAAAGCATATGCAGCTGTCACCTGTGCCAGACCACATGTGGAAAAACTTCGCAAAGTAAAATGTAAGTTTGCAAGTAAATTAATTTTTTTTAAATGCAAGATAGTTTACTTATGTTTAGTAGGGGCATATTATGAATATTTGCATTTACGGAAATGAAATTTGGTATAATTCAGGGGTTATAATGGGCTCGTTCATATTTTTTTTTTTTACAGCTTGCGTTAATGTTCTTGTTGTTGGAGCTGGCGGCCTGGGGCTGTGGACCATTAAGTTGGCCAAATACTTGATGGGTCGTGACAACAGCAGTGTAAGGGTCTTTGTGGCTGATAACAGCATTGACAGACTTCTGACAGCCCAGGATCATGGCTGCTATGATATCATCCACTGGAATGAAGAGGATCATGAACAGTACATCATTGAGCGCACACTTGACTCCTGTCGTGGTGGAGTTGATGTCATCATTGACTTCATCGGCTCCAACAGATGCATGCAGAGGGCTCTTAAAGTTTTGAACAGAGTAAGTGTTTTAACCGTCACTTTTTAAACCAGTTGTTTTGTATTTATGTATTTTTTTTTTTTACAAAAACATTACTTAGCTCACTTTTAGAAATTAATAATTTGTGCTTAACATGGTCTTGCTCTTACTGCATTATAACAAAAGTAAAATATGTTCCAAGTAATCATATGTGACATACTATATTTTTATAACAATTTATAAACCTTAGGGCAAGTTGTTTATTGTCTTTCTTTTATCTCTTTTTGTGCCAGGAGGGCCTGATCTTAGTTGGCGGAAATTCTACATCTGAAACAAGCATTTCCCTGAACGCACTTGCTGCTAAACAGCAAAGCATTGTTGGTATCCCACAAGGCAACCTGAACCAGCTCATTGAACTTCTCAATGCTGTTGCAGCTAATGAGGTAATTATCTTTCAAACTTTTGGACTTTTTTGGCTACCACTTATTTAAAGAAAATTATTTTATTAAATATATCTTTTTAATGTTTAGAATCTCCAAATAAATTAAATTTGTTAGTTTAAAATCCTGTATATTTCTTCTTCATCATTGCTGTAGATTACTTATCTTGTTTTTTTTTCTCCTCCTTGTCTAGCTTGAAATCCCACAGTACAAAGTCTTCCCTGTAGAAGATGCTAATCAAGTATTTGAAGACCTCTGTGAAAATAGGTTAACTGGGAGAGCGATTTTTAAATTTGGATCACAATCCAGCACCCACGTAGTGGACAACCATTGAGCAGTGGCCGTCAACATCTTAATTCCTCATCAATAGACAATTCATCATCTAGTTAAAGGACCATCATGCTGATTATACTCATGTACCGAGAGCTATATCACACCCCTGCGCAGCCTGAACAAGGCACCATCATTCACTTAGCTATGATCCACATTGCATTTGTCTTGTCACAGGACATATTCCTTTAAACTGATCTGGGATGCTTGCCTCCCCCCCCGACCGATGATGGTGTGTGACTACTTCATCTCACGTTTTCCTTGCAGGCATTTCATGAGATAGATACTAGGTAATGGCCAATCCAAGAGAGCCGATCATGGTGCCCTAGAGTCTTGTTGTTTGATATAGCATTGTGTCATTTGAGTCCTTTAGAGTGGTATACATTGTTATGCATCACACGAAGACTGCATCAAATGGCGATTATATTAATTCACTTTTATATTGGATTCGGTTTTTTTTTTTTTGTGTTTTTTTTTTAAGCCATAGTTGTGTACAGATTTTTTAAAAAAAGTGAGATTGTGCCTATTGTGAATGGTTGATTATTGAACAAGGAGCTGTTATCAAAATACTCAGAACCATTTTTCAAGCAAGCAAGTAGAGAGAAAATTGTCATTTGGCACTTGCATTTTTCAATATTTTAAATATGCCAAAAAACATTTTAATTCATAGTAACTTGAATTTAAAATTTCCTTGTCCTAACAAGAAAAGAGAAAGTGTAAAGACACCATTTTTAAAAACTTTTCAATAAAAAATAAATTAAAAAAGACAGCTATTATGGACTAAATCCAGTTATTGCTATGTTGTATACTAACTCGGCTACAGAATATTATGATGGTCTCAAGTTGTCTAGTGGGACTTAGATCTGATGCCATCAAATGGTGTAAATGGCAAGAATGGATACTTCTATACATTTTTTTTTTCTGCATTGAATCTTCTTGAACAAATGTGTTCTTATGTTTAAAATGCTGTATAACAAAACTATGATCCTGGGTTTTGCTTGTAAATTGACTTGAAATTGTTAAGTACTTATGTAAGTGCGATGGGGTGAATGTTGAAATTGTTTAGTACTTGTAATGTAAGTGCCATGGGATGAATGAAACACTGATATTTCATACTTTTGTCATGGGCAATTTTGATACATCAAATATTTTGCATTGTAATGTTGGAGTTGAAAAACACTGATCAAAGTATATATAAAACTAAAAAAAAAAGAATACCATGTTGAATAAACATTATAAAAAATTAAATGAATTCTTTTTTTTTTTGTTTTTTTACATTTGTATGTGTGCAGTTTGTTGTCTGTGGATGTTAACTTTAAAACTTTCAAAGACAAATGTGGGAGATGTCTGTAGTAATAATTTCAAGAAAATAGAAATGCAGAAATAAAGCCTACAGCAGTAAAAATAAGACTTTTACTTTTAAAATGTAAATATCTGGTACAATTAAAATAAGTGTTTTGAAGTTACAAGTTACACTGTCTTTTAGTTTTGAAGTTACAAGTTACACTGTCTTTTAGTTTTGAAGTTACAAGTTACACTTTCTTTTAGTTTTAAAAGACTGAATAAGTGTTTTCTATTTGGTAATTAAGCTTATGATGTTGAGACAAATTGAAATGTAAAAATACTTGTAAACTAACTGTTGTATATTAATATTACTACTGTAGTCCAATTTGAAATGGTGCCTTGTGTTCAGTTAACTCCTAAAGGTAATGTAGTGTCTGATTAGTGGGAGAGCTAAAAGTCATGTGTGACAGTGATGCATTAAAGTTAACACAAATTATATGGAAGAAAACTTAAAATTTCTGTTGTGGATGTAAGATGTTGCTTTTAAACATTGAACAGTGTGTTTTAGATTCAATTTTAATTATTTTATGTGAGTGAATATTAGCTCGAAAGTGGTGTGAATGTGACGGTTTAAGTTAAATATTTTTTTTTTTTTTTTGGGGGGGGGGGGGGGGGGTAAAAAAATGTTAACTGTAACAAGTTGCTCAAAAGACAATCTGCTCAGTTGAATATACAAGTGCTAAAAGTCAGAAGACACAAGTAATGCAAGTATCAATGATCAATTGAAATTAACATGTTCTGACATTTCACTAATGATCCAGCAGCCGTCTGTGGCGTTGCATCGTGTGACGTCACATCGTCTTGCCACTGTTGCAATCTCAGGTAGTCGTGTGCATAGGAGCATGTTATTTCTGCCAACTGGCGGGTTTTAGTGCTGCCGGGACGTGACCTGACGTAGCTTGGCGACCTTGGAACCTTGGCTCCTCCTCAAAACTGAGAAAAATAAGCCTGCGTCATTAACTGTGACAGCTAAGATAAGGTAACCGAATTTAAATGGCGAATTTTTATTATTTTTGGGGGGGGGGGGAAGGTGGGTTGTGAAACCTAGTAAGGGGGCGGGGTGTTTTGGACAGAAGGCAGACGATAGGGATAACACATCTCATACGATAGGGATAACACATCTCTGGCTATATTTACTAAAGCTTTATAAATGTCACGCATTCCTAAACGCAGTCACTTAAGAATAACATGGGGGGGGGGGGGTTTGCTACGTTATCCAGCCAAATGCCCAACCCAACCACCAGTAATTTGGGGTTCCCATTTACTGTTTTAAAGCAGGCCTACACAACCAGCTGCCCGCATGCACAACCAGCGGCCCACCTAAACAACCAGCGGCCCGCCTGCACAACCAGCGGCCCGCATGCACAACCAGCTGCCCGCCTGCACAACCAGCTGCCGCCTGCACAACCAGCTGCCCGCATGCACAACCAGCGGCCCGCCTGCACAACCAGCTGCCCGCCTGCACATCCAGCTGCCCCCCTGCACATCCAGCTGCCCCCCTGCACAACCAGCGGCCCGCCTGCACAACCAGCGGCCCGCCATCACCCACTTTGCGGCCTACAAAGTATAGAAATATCCTTTACTATTTTCTTAATAGCTTTCTTACCTGTCCTATTATCTTTCGGCTCGCACAAGTTTGTCTTAAAATATTACGGCCCGCCTTACATTTTGAGCTGTGCAGGCCTGGTCTAAAGAATTGCTAGGGGTTAAACGCTAACCGGGTATTAGGTTGGCTATTAATGTGTACATAACACAGGACTAAAACAATATGACACACCAGTTGGGCTTTAGGCCTATGTAGAACGTCATCGATGTATTTTAATCATGCTATAGGTCAGCATTCAAGTTGCCCCGAATAATGAAAAAAGGAATGACGTAGGAATGATAGCCATCTGTTATATGATCTAGATATAAAATGTATGATATAAAATTAAAGCTTAATTGTATGCATGAATTGCTCATTCGATGGTCAGGAGACCTCTTAGTCTTAGTTAACAGCTTTTTGTCAACTAAATTTTTATTCTCGTTACATACAGGTGTGTTACTGGCGATTTTTTAATATGTATTTTTTGTTGTTGTGATGGGTGGTGGTAGGAGGAGGGTCAGCTAGCGTTGCACACGTATCCGGAAATTTGGTCGAAAGAAATTTGGTCGACGGAAAATTGATCGACGGAAATTTGATCGAACGGAAATTTGGTCGAATCGTTTTTTTAAATTTATACGTTAAAAGTTTGCGTCAAATTTCTTTTTGAAAGCACTATTTTGTTTTACTAAATAGTATAGTGCGTTCAAAAAGAAATTTGACGAAAATTTTAACGTCTGGACTGAAAAAAAGATTCGACCAAATTTACGTTCGATAAAATTACCGTCGATCAATTTTCCGTCGACGAAATTTCTTTCGATCAAATTTCCGGTAACCCGTTGCACAAAAGCGTTTTTGTTTCTCCACAACAAAACAGCCCCCCTTCCCCCCCCCCCCCCCAGCCACACTCCATCTCCCCATTTCTTTATCCCATAACCTCGACTTGTCGGGGCCCTGTTCATAATGAATATGTTAATTTTTTAATTGTATTCGTTTTGGTCCAGCCCAGGGTTACGACCAGAATCTTTACTGCGTTGCTTAAAAATTACATTGTAGTCTGACCCCTTGACCTTTGACCCGTTGCACACGTCTTTTAGCTAAACTGCAATGTTGTTACGGGCAACGCTGACAACACACAGGTCCTACTTTCTTATACAGTGGCGTCATTGTCATCAAGGATTTGGGGAAGGGGGGGAGGTGGCCCTACGATTGCTGGCGCCCCGGGAAAGCTTAACTTTGGCGCCCATTTTAAGTATAATAATTAAAAGATGTGCACGGAGAAAAAAAACTAGGGGTTTGGGTATAGAGAATTTATTACTTGGTTGTTATACAAACACTGAACAGTAATATAACTTGTACGTGGACAGTATGAACATTTAGTCTACCGTGGACAGTATGAAAATTTAGCCTACCGTGGACAGTATGAACATTTAGTCTACCGTGGACAGTATGAAAATTTAGCCTACCGTGGACAGTATGAACATTTAGCCTACCGTGGACGGTGAGCGGAAAAAAAGTCACAGGAAAAAAAGTCACGGAAAAAAAGTCACAGGAAAAACAGTCACAGGAAAAAAAGTCACAGGAAAAACAGTCACAGGAAATAAAGTCACAGGAAAAAAAGTCACAGGAAAAACAGTCACAGGAAATAAAGTCACAGGAAAAAAAGTCACAGGAAAAAAAGTCACAGAAGCATTCAGTCATCAGATATCGTAAATAAATTCTGAAAAGAGTGGTGGGATCCCGTTTCCTAATGGTATCCCATATCACATCGGGCTCCCCACCCCAAATGGTATCCCATATCCCATTGTAATCCCGACCCTAATCGGATCCCGACCCAATTGGGTTACAGATCCAGATTGACAACCCAATCGGGATCCCGTTTCCAAATCGGATCCCGACCCCATTGGAAATTGGGGTCCCATTTGGATCTCGATCCCATTGGAATTACAACAACATTGGGATACCGATCCCAATTGGTATCCCATTGGGATCCTGATCCAGATTGGTATCCCGTTTCCAAATGGGATCCAAATGGGGATTCTGACTCCATTGGAATCCCGACCACATTGGGATACCGATCCTGATTGAGATTTTGACGCCATTGGGATCACAACCCCAATTGGGTCCCATTCCCGATTGGTATCCCTTTCCAGAAAAGGATCTCATTGGTATCACAACCCCATTGGAATCTCGACGTCATTGGGATCCCGACCCCATTGGGATCCCGACCCCATTGGGATCCCGACCCCATGTAAAAGCCTTGGTGGAACAGAGCCACCCACAAATCCACAAACCCAAAAACATTCACTGTTATATATGATATATGATTTATATGGTAAACACTGAAAATTAGGAGTTTATATGATACATATTTTGTGACTTTTTTCTGTGACTTTTTTTCATGTGACTTTATTTCTGTGACTTTTTTTCCTGTGACTTTTTTCCTGTGACTTTTTTTTCATACTGGACAGTATGAACATTTAGTCTACTGTGGACAGTATGAACATTTAGTCTACCGTGGACAATATGAACAGTTATTCTACCGTGGACAGTATGAACATTTAGTCTACCGTGGACAGTATGAACATTTAGTCTACCGTGGACAGTATGAACAGTTAGTCTACCGTGGACAGTATGAACATTTAGTCTACCGTGGACAGTATGAACAATTAGTCTACCGTGGGCAGTATGAACAGTTAGTCTACTGTGGGCAGTATGAACATTTAGCCTACCGTGGACAGTATGAACAGTTAGTCTACCGTGGACAGTATGAACATTTAGTCTACCGTGGGCAGTATGAACAATTAGTCTACCGTGGACAGTATGAACATTTAGCCTACCTAAAACAGTATGAACATTTAGTCTACCGTGGACAGTATGAACATTTAGTCTACCGTGGACAGTATGAACATTTAGTCTACCGTGGACAGTATGAACATTTAGTCTACCGTGGACAGTATGAACATTTAGTCTACCGTGGGCAGTATGAACAGTTAGTCTACTGTGGACAGTATGAACAATTAGCCTACCGTGGGCATTATGAACAATTAGCCTACCGTGGACAGTATGAACAATTAGCCTACCGTGGACAGTATGAACAATTAGTCTACCGTGGACAGTATGAACAATTAGCCTACCGTGGGCATTATGAACAATTAGCCTACCGTGGACAGTATGAACAATTAGCCTACCGTGGGAAATATGAACAATCAGCCTACCGTGGACAGTATGAACAATTAGTCTACCGTGGACAGTATGAACAATTAGCCTACCGTGGGCAGTACGAACAATTAGCCTACCGTGGACAGTATGAACAATTAGCCTACCGTGGACAGTATGAACAATTAGCCTACCGTGGACAGTATGAACAATTAGCCTACCGTGGACAGTATGAACAATTAGCCTACCGTGGACAGTATGAACAATTAGCCTACCGTGGACAGTATGAACAATTAATCTACCGTGGACAGTATGAACAATTAGCCTACCGTGGGCATTATGAACAATTAGCCTACCGTGGGAAATATGAACAATCAGCCTACCGTGGACAGTATGAACAATTAGTCTACCGTGGACAGTATGAACAATTAGCCTACCGTGGACAGTATGAACAATTAATCTACCGTGGACAGTATGAACAATTAGCCTGCCGTGGTCAGTATGAAACATTAGCCTACCATGGTCAGTATGAACAATTAACCTACCGTGGGAAATATGAACAATTAGCCTACCGTGGACAGTATGAACATTTAGCCTACCGCGGGCAGTCTGAACAATTAATCTACCGTGGACAGTATGAACAATTAGCCTACCGTGGACAGTATGAACAATTAGCCTACCGTGGACAGTATGAACAATTAATCTACCGTGGACAGTATGAACAATTAGCCTACCGTGGACAGTATGAACAATTAGCCTACCGTGGACAGTATGAACAATTAATCTACCGTGGACAGTATGAACAATTAGCCTGCCGTGGTCAGTATGAACAATTAGCCTACCGTGGTCAGTATGAACAATTAGCCTGCCGTGGTCAGTATGAACAATTAGCCTGCCGTGGTCAGTATGAACAATTAGCCTGCCGTGGTCAGTATGAACAATTAGCCTGCCGTGGGAAATATGAACAATTAGCCTGCCGTGGTCAGTATGAACAATTAGCCTACCGTGGACAGTATGAACATTTAGCCTACCGCGGGCAGTCTGAACAATTAGCCTACTGATGACATTTTGTTTCCTAGCCTTTAGATCAGCAAATCTTTTTATTGCACTTTCTTTTTTCTTCCATGGCGCCCACACGCAATGATTATTCCTATGTTGGAAGATCGTTGATGGCGCCCTATGCACACGGCGCCCCGGAAACTGCCCGAGTTGCCGGTACCTTGAGCCGGCACTGCGGGGGGGGGGGGGTGTCTACTATCAGGAGGGCCACGTGAAAATTGAGTACTATTTTACTGAGCAGCGTAACTATCATTCTTGGGGAGGTTTGGTGTATTTTCCCGGATTGTCCCCGTCAATATATATTTAGATCATTTACTTGTGCACGGGGTGGGCGTGGGGGGAGAGCAACTGCTCACCCCCAGCAGTTTCAACACTGTGCGGTTAAAAATCGGTTTTTACCACATCTATAAATAGCCTGTCCGCGCAGTCAACGCACGTGATCTGTCTTTATGGTACGACCAGGCAGGTAGGCAGACGATTTATTTGAAGTCGAATTCACTCATATTCTGTCCTACTTTAGGAAGAGGTGCGCAAAGGGGTGGGGGCCGGGCGGGCAAGGGGCGCCGTCGGAGTATAGTTGGCAGATCCACCAAGTTAATCTATACTCGGAAATTCAAGGAGGACATGTTTGATGCCACCCCCTCGCCACTACCCCCCCCCCCCCCGCCGGAAACCAACAAACCACATGACACAGAATAGATTGCAATTATCGACTGCAACCCTGGGCTGTGTCAGCTGTACAATAAATGTTTGTTTTTTAAAATGTATAACACCAGCACCACTTGTTACATTTTAATGGCTATGGGCAAAGCCTATTTTCGGCATGACTGATAACACTGTCTTATTTGGTTTAGGATTATTTCACAACACCACATAGTATTAGTGTGTGTGCGGCGCGGACAGGGGCGGAACCCGGGTTTAAAAAATGAGAGGAGCACGGCGAAGCTACCGGAGGTTAGAGCAGGCGAACCGCGGCCCATCACAAGACATTGTTGCCGTAATTTTCACCGTTATTAAACAGTTGCACTTATTCTCACACTCATTAAAAAAAAAATAGAGGTTAGTCCCACTTGGTGCCCCCACTTGGAACCGCCACTGAATGTTGCCGCTTTACCAAAAACAACCGAGTTGAAGTGGGCAGCCTGAGCGGGGAGATTTACGATATCTGCTGGTTTTGCGACCTTGCACGGCTGACCGAGTTGCTAGACACTCCTGGCGG
This sequence comes from Omphiscola glabra, assembly GCA_964017045.1. Taxonomy (NCBI): domain Eukaryota; kingdom Metazoa; phylum Mollusca; class Gastropoda; family Lymnaeidae; genus Omphiscola; species Omphiscola glabra. The sequence goes on along the minus strand of OZ024802.1, from coordinate 27,001,334 downwards.
CATGTCGTGACAGTGACAGCTGTAGGCCGGAGCGCAGGACTTGCGCTGTTCGCAACCACAGAAAACAACTGTTACTGGAGTAAAAGAAACAGTTACTACAAGAAACATCTACCACAGTTTGTGTTAGAAACATTTGCAGTACGTGAAAATGCTTGAGTACATACACACACACATCTGCAATATGCGAAAATGTTTGGGTAGCACACAAACGCACGCATCTGCAATATACGAAAATGTTTGGGTAACACGCACACACACATATGCAATATACGAAAATGTTTGGGTAACACACACAGGTGCAAATAGCGAAAATGTTTGGGTAATACCCACACATCTGCAATAAGCGAAAATGATTGGGTAACACACACACACATCTGAAATGAGTGAAATTTGTTGGATAACACACACACACATCTGAAATGAGTGAAATTTGTTGGATAACACACACACACATCTGAAATGAGTGAATTTTTTTGGATAACACACACACACATCTGAAATGAGTGAAATTTGTTGGATAACACACACACACATCTGAAATGAGTGAAATTTGTTGGATAACACGCACACATCTGAAATGAGTGAAATTTGTTGGATAACACACACACACATCTGAAATGAGTGAAATTTGTTGGGTAACACACACACACATCTGAAATGAGTGAAATTTGTTGGGTAACACACACACACACCTGAAATGAGTGAAATTGTTGGATAGCACACACACACACATCTGAAATGAGTGAAATTTTTTGGGTAAGACAACCAATAAACAAAACTTTCTAGGAAACGTTCGGTGAAAGATTTCAAATACGTGTTAAGCCTGTAAATATTTCGTCTGCGGCTATTCGGACCCGGTATCAGAAGTTAGAGGTTGGGTTAATTAAAAAAAATATTTTAAATATTATTGTTGGGTTTGTAAGACAAAATTTGGTATCAAATGAAAGATGATTAAATGGACTATACGTTTGTAAACTTACTTCTTCAGTTTAACTAAAATAGATTACCACAAATGACATCGGAATAGCATTTAGTCTCAAGTGACCCGGGTCCAAATAGCGGCCATGCGTTCGAGCTTTTGAGTAGCTTTTTTCCAAACGAGATAAGGGCAATGCGAACAGTTGCATAATTTTTTGTGTTTATTTGGTGTGTTTATTTGGTGTGTTTATTTGGTGTGTTAATTGGTGTCTTTATTCGGTGTGTTTATTTGGTGTGTTTATGTGGTGTGTTTATTTGGTGTGATTATTTGGTGTGTTTATTTGGTGCGTTTATTTTATGTGTTTATTTGGTGTGTTTAATTGTTGTGTTTATTTGATGTGTTTATTTGGTATGTTATTTGGTGCGTTTATTTTATGTGTTTATTTGGTGTGTTTAATTGTTGTGTTTATTTGATGCGTTTATTTGGTGTGTTTTTTGGTGTTGTTGTATTGATAGCGGGGAAGGATTTTCCAAGTAACTTTTAACAATGTTACGTTTGGTGCACACGCACTTGAATCGCCCTGTCCAGCGTGGAAGGGCGCGGGGGGGGGGGGGGTCTTAACATGCGAATGTGGAATGCTTCGTAGAAAAAGGTGGGGGTGTGGGCAAAAAATGTAGAAGACATTCATAAATGACATAACGCTATTTTGGTCGATTTGTGATACACTCTCCCCAAAACGTCACAAAATTTTTCACATAATTTAGACACCCTCACAGTTAAGTAGGGTGGGGTGTGGAGGGAGCTGTCCAACCCAGGGTGGCGCTCTTTCTCTTTCTATGGACAGGGGTGGGGGCTTTTAGGCCAACAGCGGTTTTTTTTTCGTGGAAAGGGGCGTCAAATATCATGACCCGACCCGGGCAGCACTATACCTAGCTACGCTATTGCACCCTCATAGTAGTTCATCATAATATCGTGACCCCCCCACACACACTTTTTTCCCCCTTGCGTGACGTCATTATGGATGACCCTTCTTTAGACATAACTATTATCCTGCAGTCTTTCTTTGCCTAAGCCCTAATGCAGTGCTTCTCAACCTTCCTAATGCCGCGACCCTTTAATAAAATGTTTTGGCGACCCCCAGCCACAAAGTTGCTTTCGTTGCTACTTCATCACTGTAGGTTATCTGTGTTTTCAGAAGGTCTTAGGCGATCCCTGGGAAAGGGTTGTGCGACCCACAAGGGGGTCGCGACCCGCAGGTTAAGAACCGCTGCTATAATGCATTGTAAATTAGTTTCTACTTTTTTCGTATATGTAAAAGTAAAAGAAAATATTTTTTCAAAATTTATTTTTTCAAATTTTTTTAAAAAATAAAACAAAAAACTCTATAGTTCGCGCTAAGGATAAGTGTCTAAGTTGAGTTGTTTGTATCCTTGTATCCAGGGGAAGGCAGCGAAACACGTCATGCATTCAAGGTCTGCCGTCACACGACACTGACAAGTTAGGATTGCTTTGTTGCAACAACACGGCGGCTGTGTTGGTTAAGGACAGTGGCGTAGCTACGGTAAGTGCCGCCCGGATTTGTGGGGTGGAGCCCACGATTTTTGTAACCCCCCCTTTCCTTTCCACTTTAAAAAAAAAGCTATGAAGTTGGCCTAAAATGCCGCCCTTCTCAAAATAAGGAAAAAAAAGTGCCGACTTGGGTGGGCCACCCCTTCCGCCCCCCCTCTGCCTACGCCACAATGACAATAGCGATATACCATGAGCATATACCCACATTTCCGTGGTATTTTATCAACAAGACAATGACTTGGACCTAAAGTTTATTACATGACGTCAGGTTTTCTTGCCCCTGAAATTCTGCTGTGACGTCATGTCGTTACACGTGACATTAATCAGCCAATAATCACAGCGCTGGATGTTATGTTCATACCTTTTTTCTTTCTGCTGCAAACCGGTTACCGGTTTTAGAAATTCGGTTTTAATCCGGTTTTCGCACGCCCCTGTACTTCTTTTAAATTTGTTTTGTTTTTTTTTGGTTGTTGCTAAGAAATGAATACACATTTATTTGGGGGAGGGGTGACCCTTGACGTGACAACCTTCTCCAATCTTACTAACCCACTTTTATCCATCCCACTATTGCAACCCGCCTGTGTCAATATCATAGTGACAGCCCTCTCTCGCCAACCCCCCCCCCCCCTCCCCACCCTTTATAAACCCAAGCCAAAATCGGCAACGAGAAGAACAGCGACCAGTACAAATCTGTTATAACTCGTATGCACGTGTAGTCGGTGATTGTGGACCGCATGACAGTTTCCTCTACACACCCATTACAGATACGCCGCTGACCGATGCACACACCACATGCAGACGCCCCCCATGGCCAAATTTTAACAACATGAACAGCTCTGTGGTATGTCCCAAGGCTCAAAATTAGACCATAGTAGATACAGCCATTAACCAACTTTAGTTGTAAATAAGCGTTTGACCAACTTTAACACGACTAGAGGCCCGGATATTCTATAATACTTGCAGCTACAAGTGTATTCTCTGCTCGGGCTAGAGGCCCGGATATTCTGTAATACTTGCAGCTACAAGTGTATTTTCTGCTCGGGCTAGAGGCCCGGATAATCTATAATACTTGCAGCTACAAGTGTATTTTCTGCTCGGGCTAGAGGCCCGGATATTCTGTAATACTTGCAGCTACAAGTGTATTTTCTGCTCGGGCTAGAGGCCCGGATAATCTATAATACTTGTAGCTACAAGTGTATTTTCTGCTCGGGCTAGAGGCCCGGATATTCTATAATACTTGCAGCTACAAGTGTATTCTCTGCTCGGGCTAGAGGCCCGGATAATCTATAATACTTGTAGCTACAAGTGTATTTTCTGCTCGGGCTAGAGGACCGGATATTCTATAATACTTGCAGCTACAAGTGTATTTTCTGCTCGGGCTAGAGGCCCGGCTGTTCGCCAATTAAAAAGTAGATAGTATCACTACATATGCTTTGACCATTCATGTTGAATGTCACTTTGGTATTGGCTGTCACATTTATGTTGTCTGTCACTCTGGTATCGGCTGTCACATTCATGTTGACTGACACTTTGGCATTTGCCTGTCAGTTTGATGTTGACTGCCACATTTAAGTTGGCTGCCACGTTTGTATGGATTGTCACCGTCATATTTGCTGTCACAGACATGTTGGCTGTCAACTGCACGTTGGCTCTCCCCGTCATGTTGACTGTCAAACCATCTGTGCATGACAGCAACTCACCGAGCTGAGATCAAACATGAGCTTGAGAACGTGACAGCAATTAAATTTGTCCCGTCATCGGTCCGTTTTTTTATTGACTAAAACGAAATAACATTGCCACATACTTGACACAACGTTGACACATACATTGACACAACATTGACACAAACATTGACACAATATTGACACAAACATTGACACAACATTGACACAAACATTGTCACAAACACTGACACAAATATTGACACAGCATTGACACATACATTTACACATCATTGACACAAACATTGTCACAACATTGACACAAACAACGACACAACATTGACACATACACTTACACAACATTGACACAACATTGACACAAACATCGACACAACATTTACATATACATTGACACATACATTGACGCATACATTGACACATACATTGACGCATACATTGACACATACATTGACGCATACATTGACACATACATTGACACATACATTGACACATACATTGTACATGTAATTGATTAAAAACAATTCTGAGTCACATAAGGAAATTTGAATACATTGAAAGATAATGATTGGTAGAGAAAATGAGAGTGGAAGAAAGAGAGAACGAGAAGTCTGAGAAGAAAATATAGAGAAAGAGAGGGAAAAGGAAAAGAGAAAGAGAAAGAAAAGAAAATAGAAATAGAGAAAAGAAAAATAGAGAAAGAGAGACGACGAGAGAGAGAGAAACAGAAATCCCGGAATGTGGAAAAAGTGTGCCCACCCCTCTACCCCACACACATATAGATCTGCAGCCCCCCATTATTCGCTCTACCTAGATACGCCATGGGTGAAACATTCCATGTATAGGTCCCGGTTGGTGTCAAGCCTTCAAATGCGGTTAAGCCTAGCTACTACAGCACTAAAGTGCATCCACTGACAGCCGCGTTGCAATTATAGTACAGTCCAGGGGTCAAGGGTTAAACCATACTAGAGGACAATCGAAGCTAGTTTAACGCTGTTTTATATATGACCTCGCGAATACAAATGGTGGTTGTCGCCGGCAGTGTTTCTTTCAGAAATTTTCCCCCGAGGGGGCACTTTTGACGTTCGGGGGGGGGGGGGGCAGTGCCAGTTTTTCAGTGGCCAGAGGCGTAGCTAAGGGGTGGCAGATGGGACATATGTCCCCTGGCGCCAGAATAGCGGGGGCATCTAATGGGCTATAGTGTTAATGGATGAAAATAATAGGTTTCAGAGTTTAGCGGGGGGGGGGGGGTGTAAAGATGAATCTTGTCCCCTGTCATCAAAGTGTATATATTAGCACCAAATTTGGCTGTCATGGCAAGTAATTTTTATCGGTAAGTAGGGCAGCAGAAAATGTGTGATTGTTTAACAATCAAAAGGTGCATTTTGGAGTATACATGATTCGAATGTTTTGATAAGACTTTCATTTGATCGGGGGAAATAATTTTTCAAGCGTCGGGGGAGGCATTATGACGACCAGTGCCAGACACAAACAAAATTCATTCTGGTTGTGGTGTCCGAAGAAAATCATTTGACACAAGATTAGATTCAACCCGGTAGTCACATTGATCGACGACAAGGAAAAAAAAAAAGGGGGGGGGGGGGGTAGCAGAAATTGAGGAATCCGAAGAGTTTGAGCAAAAGTGAGGGCAGGGGTCACCTTAATTTAAAAATAATAAATTCAAAAAGCAGTGATACATTGTGGTGCAAATTTTTCTTCTTCTTTTTCTGTCTATTAAGGGCCCACGATCAATTTATTGATCATTATGGCTCCTATGAATGTAGATGGGATTTGCAATGTTTCTGTTCCTGGTGTTGATGCGGATATTTCACTGGTAACAAGAGTTACATAGTGAGGGTATCATGCACTGTATTCAATCTATCTTTAAGACAATGTGTGAAGGGGCATTTCAAACGTTCATATATTTACTGTTAGATGTCTCGTAGAAAAATGCTAAGAATACATCAACATACACCAACTATATGTGGACTACAAATCAGGTTATGATAGCATAAACGGGAAATACATGAACGATGCTGTGCTGGAACTTGGAGTCCTTAACAAACTTACCTGACTCATACATATGACGACGGATAACTACAAAAGTAGAATCAAAGTACAGAGGGAGTACTTGAGGGAGTTCCCAATCAATCTGGGCCTCAGACAAGGAAATCCGTGTATCCTTTTCAACATCACTTTAGAAAAAAGCATTAGAAACATACGTGTGAGCACCTGAGAGGTGTTACAGAACAACCATGAGGAACTTTATAAAGCCAGCCACTGCATTACCTGGACTATACAGACGATGTAGCGCTACTTGGTAGAAACAGCATTGATGATATAATTAAAACTTTCAGGGAACTGGAAGATGTGACGGTCAAAGCGGGTCTTGATGTAAATAAAGCGAAGGCAATATTTATGATAATGTCAGGAAATACCCACTGATGACTTCATCAATATGAACATCTACGCCTTTGAGAGGGTAGCTACTTTCAAATATCTAGGTGTGACTATAAATAAGCAAGAGGAAATACAATCGGAGGTGCAAGAAAGAATAACAGCATGCAACCGTTCTTATTCCAATTTACAAAAGCTACTCCAAAGCAAAAATCTCGCTAAGGGAACAAAGAAGGCAGTATACACCACTATCACAAGACCGGTAGTGAGACTTGGTTCCTACCAGAAAAGCAGAGAACCTGCTAAATATATGACCCGATGATAGACAATTTTCTTTTTGGGAATCCGTACAAACCAAGAGCTATATCAATTGTACAAATACCCATCCATAGTCACAACAATATAAGAAAAGGCAGACTGCCCTGGGCAGGACACATTGAAAGTATGCCGGATTCCGGAGCAACAAAAACGATCTACATGCAGAAACCTAGGGGCAGACGGCTCACCGGTCGACCAAGACTGAGATGGATTGACGATGTAGAGAAGGGCTTACAAAGGTTGGGGTTCGCACATGGAGGTGTAAAGCGATGGATCGATCCCAATGGAAGAATGGAGTGGAGCAGACCACTGATGTAAACATTTCAGACATTTGGGTGGTAGGCGCTAGAAATAACGATAATAACAGGACATCACTAACTCTTCCACCAGCACAATATTAAATAAATTTAGTCCAGTTGGGAGCCCTTATGGTATGTTTTTTATCGAGAGATACTCCTTAGCTTAGACTCGCCCCTTAAAATTGTATAGGCCCCGGAAATTTTTTGATAAATTCAAAATGCAAGAATGCATTTTTTTTTTTACATACCATAGTTAAATTTAGTTTCGCATCATTAAACACTTAACTGTAGAGCAACGGGAGAGATGCTAGTTAAGATTTTATGTGTCATTTGACCTAAGAGCCATCGTGTGAGGTCTGCAACCCACATAGCTGCATGGGGCCTCGTATATTTTAGGAGCTTAAAGTTGGGCTGTAATTACATTATATTATCAACTTTTACTGCTAGGTAGGGAAGGAAAGAAACGAAAAGTAGCACGGGTGCCATAAAAAGTCAAGCGACGTCTCTACTTGACTAAGTGTGGTATGCAAACATTTTTTTTTAAAATTGAAAAGTAATGTATTTTTAAAGTTACTATTTTAAAATATTTGTGGGATCAACTACATAAAAAATAATGAATTTACTACAAAATATTTTTAAAATTAAGAAAAAAGAATTCCTTCCAAAAAAAGGTATCCATCCTAAAAGAGAAATGCTAAAATAGTTTTACATTTTGAACCAAAAAGAAAATCCAAAAACATACGTTTATTTCAAAATATTTCCAAGTTTCACCAAAGTCTAAAAGAAAAAAAGCTTTTCTGTACAAAAGGCTAAAGACTATATCTTTATGGGTTTTCAAAATTGGTATTTATTTATAAATCATATGTAACCGACATAATTGTTCAGAGGTCAAGAACTGTTTACAAAAGACTCATATATTTATTAATGTGTGATTTTTTTTCGTATAAAATTAAAGTTTCAATTCTCAATATTCAGTTGATTGAAATGTTAATTAAGATTTTTAGATTACTATAATTTGCTTCAGATCATTACAACTTGCCTCTTCGATATTATACTTGAAAACAATTTTTTTACCAATTCCATATAATTTTTTTTAAACTACATGTACTACCAAAAATGACATTTACAAAATAATTGAAATACTCGATTTTTTTTCTATTCGTTGTTATATATTATATTCTTTCTATATATATTATATTCTTTCTATATATATTATATTCTTTCTATATATATTATATTCTTTCTATATATATTATATTCTTTCTACTGGATTATCATCTTAAAATAATTTTTTTTAAATAGTTCAAACAGCTGGGGAAGATTGTTTATTATTATTATATTAACAGAGAAAAGTCATAGGGATTTAATAAATAAAGAATATTTAAAAAAAAAAATCATTTTACTCTGTTCCCGAAACTGTGTTAAAAGATTAGAAACACTCGATTTAATAATTGTGATGAAATGTCCACTATTTGTATGTAACCGCTAAATTCCTAATTTTTTGTTTTAAAATTATTATTATTATTATTTTTAAATTTTCATTTTATCTATGTCAGCATACATCTATGGAATCTACTACATTAAAATGTTTGCTAAAAATGATTTTTTAAAGCATGATGCTATTATACAGTATAATTTGAAAACAGATTGACTGAGATTGCACATGTTTATTTCTTAGCAAGAACTATATTTAATTTACAGACATTTATATCGATGAAAAGGTAGTTTAATACATGGTTATTAAAAAGTCTTTCAACTTTTGCAGCTGCAAAATATAATTAAATAAAAGATACTGATATCTGCGAATCAGAAAAAGTAAGCTTTTAGCTTATGATCAGGAGCGGCCAATTTTCAAAACAATACCATATTTATAATCGATTTCTGCGAGCCTGTAACAAGATTAACCTGAACGCTATGGATCATCAATATATATCGAACAAAGCGATATTTTATTTTTTCCAATAATTGTAATCGATTAAAGGCACACATTTCAATAACTTAAATTTTTTTTTTTTTTTACACATTTTCCCCCGGGGGGGGGGGCACTTCACTTGCTCCGGGGGGGCTCTGCCCCCCCCCCCGGAAGTATGCCTGAAAGAAACACTGGTCGCCGGGACGGTAACTCTTGATTCGAACACAAACACCACTGCTTACTTCTCTTCAGCGAGACTCAATAGTATATTCATTTTCCATTGTGCCGTAAGTCAGCCTTAATTTAGTATTTTATGGCCATATAAAGACAGTTAACCAAGGGCGTCATTTGGGGAGGGCAAGGTGGCATTCCCCCCATGACTTTGTAGGAAAAAGAAAAAAATTGGTATCAGTATCTAGGACAGCATAAAATTAAATGTAGCAAAAAATAAATAAGAAAAAGAAAAAAAACGGTTCGATCATTTCAAATTAACAATAGCAAAGATAAATCATAGTCTGGCCCTTCTTATTTAAGTGTTATATGCTGTGAATTCTCCGGCAATGGACAACCCAACAAGCCGGATAAGTTTTGGTCTCCCCCTCCCCCCCCCCCCACACACACACTCCTTTAAAAAAAATAATCTGAAATGACGCCCCTGCAAATATAAGGGTCTATCAAGGTATTTTAAAAGACAACCTTTAATTTTCATCTAATATGCGCCCCCGGAATATTTTGTTTTTGCTCATACAACGTCTTGAACAAATAAAATATATGGTGTAAGCAGTGTTGTAAGCCTACGCCTGTAGCCAGGTTGTGAAATACGACCCATCAGAATAATATGGAGGATAAAAAAAATGAGTTCGCCTTGTAAAAGTTCATATCTTAACCACCCATCCCTTTTTTTTCCACCACCCCCAGTTAAGTATGAAAGGGTCACACCGTTTTGTCAGCTAATACTGACTCCAGTTGGCCTTCATTGACATTTAAAAAAAAAAAGCCGTCGTCAGCAACTGCAAAGGAAACTAGGTTGACAAATGAAACACAGACCCAAGATGGTGGCATTCATTTACCTCAGGGCAGCGGCACATGTTTAATTGGTTTCTTTGCAAGAAATGCAACCCCCCCAAAAAACCAAAAAAAAACAAAAAAACAAACAAACAACCAACTTAACAAACAAACAAACTCTCCCACCCTCCCTAACAGCCCCATCTTAAATCGCCCCCCCCACCTCTGAAGCAAGGGTCTTTAGAGCGAGGCAAATATGTCATCACAAACGATTTCTGCGCCCTAGCAATCTACTCGCCATTTTTATGACATTCACCCACGAGCCCCCCCCCCCCCCCCCTTTTTTTCGGTCTTCTTCATTCTTGAAGATAAATCACGGTAATATATTTTACCAACATTGTATTAAAAGATTTTTAGATTTCATATTAAATTATGGTTACCGGAAATTTGTTTAAAAGAAATTTCGTCGACGGAAAATTTATCGACGGAAATTTGATCGAACGGACATTTCGTCGAATCTTTTTCTCAGTTCACACGTTAAAATTTACGTCAAATTTCTTTTTAAACGCACTATATACTACATAGTAAAACAAAATAATGCCTTCAAACAAAAATTTGACGAACATTTTAACGAGCCACCAGATTAGGGTTACACGAGAACAGGGTGCCACCAGAGCAGGGTGCCACCAGAAAGGGTGACACATGAGCAGGGTGCCACACGAACACGGTGCCACTAGAATAGGGAGACACAAGAACAGGTATAGTCAGGAGGTCTGGAGGGGAATGACACCACGCGTTAAGTGCCACACGGGGGGGGGGGCAATATTTTTTGTCCCGGCCCCCCTCCCTTCCCTTTCCACGAAATTACTCTGCAGTTGGCTGACAATTCCACTTCTCCATGTCAAGAATAATATGTGTAACCTGGGGTGGATCACCACCTCCACATCCCCTTCTAAGCCAATGCGTGTATGTGTTGGTGTGTCAGAATCATACCTGGCAGACGCCAAGGACATTCCAATGGCAAAATTATGTTAGCTGCAGGATCTCCATGTATTGCATTGTAGGAGACTAAATTGCTCCACCCCCACCCCCCCCACCCCCGATTGAGGCCAAACTTGTCTACCCCACCCGCTAAAAAATACTTATTAAAAAAATATATATCTATATAAATAATAAATCACCTATTAAGACATTGGAAGTAAAAAAAAAAGGGGGGGGGGTTGTCCTAAGTACTCGTGTGGATATATTTACATTTTTGGATACAAGAGCACGTTTGAATATTTGTACGTCTGCGGATATTTGTAAACGCTTCGATATGTTTTCATGATTGGATATGTGTACGTCTGCGTACAACTGGATGATGATGCGTACTATCACACACACGCAGACTTTAGTATCATGGATACATCCTCTTATCTTTACTTATCTTTACCGCTACCACCACCCCCACCCCACCCCGGTATGCTAACGAGGCCACTCTCTCCCCCCCACTCCTTAAAAATCTGTCTTACATGACCTTAGACAACAGTTGGGTCACAAGTGGCCCCTGGCAAACGTTATCACACCGAAACGGTTCTTAAGCTAGCCCTGGCCCTGGCAATCGTTATCACACCGAAACGGTTCTCAAAGAGCTCGGACATCGGTTGCGTATTAATAAAATAATTTTTAAACCTTAGTTTTGAGTGTTTGACCTCATTAGCAGGATTAGCCGGTTGATTTATATGAATAGCCTTGACCCCCAGCAGTGCAACTAAAACGTCGGCAGTCGGCAGGTTACAGTGACTTGTTATTTTTTTTAATTTATTAAAGTTGGGGGGCAGTGGCGTAGCGAGGGGGTGCAAGGGGGGCATCATGCCCCGGGCGCTACTCACAAAGGGGCGCCAAATGGTATATTTTACATATAATATTGTATGGTTTTCGAATGGGGGGGGTGCTAAAAAGGTATTGTGCCCCGGGCGCGAGTTAAGCTCGCTACGCCACTGGGGTCATGGTGTCTGGGATAAGATAAATGTGGCTATCAGTTGGGTCATGGTGTCTGGGATAATATAAATGTGGCTATCAGTTGAGTCATAGTGTCTGGGATAAGATAAAATGTGGCTATCAGTTGGGTCATGGTGTCTGGGATAATATAATTTTGGCTATCAGTTGAGTCATAGTGTCTGGGATAAGATAAAATGTGGCTATCAGTTTGGTCATGCAGTGGCATAGCGAGGGGGGCAAGGGGGGGGGGGTATCATGCCCCGGGCGCTACTCACAAAGTGGCGCCAAATGGTATATTTTACATATAATATTGTATGGTTTTCGAATAGGGGAGGCGCTAAAAAAGGTATTGTGCCCCGGGCGCGAGTTAAGCTCGCTACGCCACTGGTTGGGGGGGGGGGAGCCCACATTGCTCAAGTCGCACGGTATTCAGTGCAGCAGTTGTTTTTAATATGGTAGAGAAGCGTTTGCTCCTCAAAGTTAATATTTGGTTTTATGGGTAAAACACATTTCTTTAAATTTAAAGGCAAACAAAAAAAAAAAATGTCGACAAACAAAAATATTTAATGAGCAGTAATTACATTTGAATTGAACATTTAATAACAACAATAGGGTGCTATAAATAAAGCGTGCACTGATTTAAGCGGGGGGGGGGGGGGGACGTAAAAAACTTATCTTGTCCTCCCGTGTCAAACACTCTAGCTAGGTCTCTGACTGGGGAGGGTGGGGTATCACGTTTACTTTGTATAAAGGGGCGGGTTTTGAACAACTGAGGAGTTTGATTCGTGAAAGGGAGGTCGGTACAAATCTTGGTCCGCTCAGGGCGGCACTAACACTAGCTACGCCACTAGGCAGTGTATCTATCGGCACCAACATTAGCAACTATCATTTTTATCGGGAAGTAGGGCAGAAATCGAGGCCGCCGATGGCTCTTGGGTGGAATGGAGGGTCGGGAAGCCCTTCCCACAAAATGATTGATTATTTCAAAAGCAAGAGATGTATTTTGGAGTATACCTCAAGTTATTGTTTCCGAGGGAGGCATTAAGGCACTCAGTGCTATACATACACTGAATCCCCCCTCCCCCCGGTTGTGGCCCGCCACCGGGTAATCATTTGGCACAAACTTAGATTAGAAAGTGGGGGGGGGGGTGATTTATAAATTAAAAATGCAAGAATGCATACCCTAATTAAGTTATGGAACATTCTACACTTAATCGGTGAGCAACGGGAGAGATGCTAATTAAAAAAGTAGGTGTCACTTGACCTCAGAGCCATCGGGTGGGGCTGCAAAACCTACGGCCGCTAAGGGCCTCAGATATATTAGGGTCTTAAATTTGTGATGTGTACACTTTTTAAATTTTCGACTATGGGGGAATACCACTAGAGCTAATTAATAAATGGATTTAAAAAAAATAAATATTTCTTCCAAAAACGATTTCCATTGCAATAGTGCACTGCTAACAGCATTTTACAGGCTGAACGCAAATGAAAAAAGAAAACAACAACAACAACAACTCAGAATCATCTATCAGAATCTAGCTCATCATTCAAGGATCCCAATGAGATCCTTATTATGGAAAGGGATACCAATCGGGATTGGGACCCAATTGGGATTGAGATCCCAAAATAGGGTCAAAATCTCCATGGGTTCAGGATCCTAATGGGATACTTTTAAGGAAAGGGATCCCAATCAGGATCGGTATCCCAATCAGGATCGGTATCCCAATGTGGTCGGGATTCCAATGGGATCAGGATCCCAATGGGGTCAAGGTCCCAATGGGGTCGGAATCCCCGTTTGAAAACGGGATCCCAATCGGGATAAGGATCCCAAAGTGGTTGGGATTCCAATGGGATCCCAAAACCCAATGGGGTCGGAATCCGATTTGCAAACGGGATCCCGATTGGGTTCTCAATCGGGATCTGTAACCCAATGGGGTCGGGTTCCCGATTGGATATGGGATCCCATTAGGAAACGGGATCCAACCACTCTTTTCAGAATTTATTTATGATATCTGATGGCTGAATGCTTCTGTGACTTTTTTTCCTGTGACTTTTTTTCCTCTGACTTTTTTTCCTGTGACTGTTTTTCCTAGCAAAATGTGTGACTTTTTTCCGTGATTTTTTTTCCTGTGACTTTTTTTCCTAGCAAAATTTGTGACTTTTTTCCGTGACTTTTTTTCTTGTGACTTTTTTCCTGTGACTTTACTTCCTGTGACTTTTTTTCATGTGACTTTTTTCCTAGCAAAATTTGTGACTTTTTTCCGTGACTTTTTTCCTGTGACTTTTTTTACTAGCAAAATTTGTGACTTTTTTCCTGTGACTTTTTTTCCTAGCAAAATTTGTGACTTTTTTTCCGTGACTTTTTTTCCTGTGACTTTTTTCCGCTCACCTAAAAATTATGCCAATGACTATATTTTGTAAAGCATAATGGCATCATACAATTTAGAATTTAAAAATAATTTATTAAAAATACCGATAAATGCGAACAAAGGGAAGTAAGACATAAACAGAAGTGGCCGAGTTTCAAAACAGTACGATATTTATAATCCAATAAAAACTATAAAACGCTGAGATGTATTTCAGTTAATGGCAAATATTACTCATTCTTTTTTCAAGAATGTTATAAAAGTGACAATTTAGTCGTTTTTTTACATAATATTTTCGTTTTTACTGTTGTACACATTTTTGCTCCAGGGGAGGCAGGTGACTTACTTCCGGGGGGGGGGGGGGCACTGCACTACCTCCCCCTTAACCCCCCCCCCCCCCCCCGAGAGACAGAAATGCCCGAAAAAAACACTATTCCCCGCCACTTGTTGGCACGTTAACAAAGATGTTGACCTGCTGACACATTTAAACCGTGCTCCAGCATCCATTACCAGCCGAAAACGCTCAGCTAGTCATTATAGCCCGCCCTGTGATACGGAGATCTGGGTTCGAGGTTAAATACCACAGTCACAAACCAGTTATTGTTTATGTTATCTAATGTGGTACTGGGACGTAGCAGATTAAAGCTTTGTTTATGGTTGGTCTGAGAGGAGTCGTAACACTGAGACGGAGTCTGGGAAATCTTTAAGGATTTCTGTTTTTTAATGTTATTATATATATATGTGTGTATGTGTAAGTATGAAATATAAACGACAGAAAATGAATATTTACAAAGCTATACGCCAAGATTTGGCGTTTAAAAAAAAATAACATCAGAAAAAATACGATTGTACATATGTGGAATCATTTTAGAGGCGTAGTTAAGGGGGGGGGGGCAGAGTGAGGTAGATGTCCCCGGGCGCCATATCAGTTGGGGCAAAAAATGGGCTTATATGGTATTTTATTTATAAAAATAATGGGTTTCAGAGTTGAAGGGAGCCAAAAAATGAATCTTATCCCCCGAGCGCCACGCACCCTAGCACTAGCTACGCCTAACAATCGGTGGGTTAAGATCAGTTTTTGTCCGGGGTAAGCACTTACGCGTACCGGATCTGGTACAGACGGCTGGCTTTGTAAGTCCAAGTGGCGGTCATATCATCCACATGACCTTTATTAGAGATAAAATAATTTTTAAAGCTTACTAGCTGGTGTACCCGGCAGTGCACGGGTCTTTAGTTAGAAGCGATTTGATGCCATCCAGCGGTGCAGGATATATTTTTTAAATTTAAAAAAGTGACCTTTTGGGACCTCTCAAATATTCGATCACTGTGCAAATGCTCACGTGACATGCTACGCACCCCTAATACAACGCTGCCCGGGGCTGTCTTTCAGTTCGAGCACCGCACAAACGATACACAGTGCACATCCAAACTATACACAATGCACATCCAAACTATGCGCAATGTACATCCAAACTATATGCAATGCACATCCAAACTATGCGCAATGCACATCCAAACTATGCATAATGCACATCCAAACTTTGCGCAATGCACACCCAAACTATTCACAATGCACATCCAAACTATGCACAATGCACATCCAAACTATACACAATGCACATCCAAACTATGCATTATGCACATCCAAACTTTGCGCAATGCACACCCAAACTATACACAATGCACATCCAAACTACTTAAAACCGATGGAGATAACTGGAAAAAATCAAGCGGGGCGTGACGTGGGGGGGGGGGGGGGTAGTTATTTGCCATTTTGTTAAAAAATGGGAGGTTTATGAATTGAAGTTGGCACACGTGAGAATGTTTCTGAGTGGGGTAGTTCAATGAAATGGACGCGCCCCTAGCTGCGGGTGTGCAATGAAGGAGGGCAAGCCTATATCTGGGGAGTGCAATGAAGGAGGGCAAGCCTATATCTGGGGAGTGCAATGAAGGAGGGCAAACCTATATCTGGGGAGGGCAATGAAGGAGGGCAAGCCTATATCTGGGGAGTGCAATGAAGGAGGGCAAGCCTATATCTGGGGAGTGCAATGAAGGAGGGCAAGCCTATATCTGGGGAGTGCAATGAAGGAGGGCAAGCCTATATCTGGGGAGTGCAATGAAGGAGGGCAAGCCTATATCTGGGGAGTGCAATGAAGGAGGGCAAGCCCATATCTGGGGAGTGCAATGAAGGAGGGCAAGCCTATATCTGGGGAGTGCAATGAAGGAGGGCAAGCCTATATCTGGGGAGTGCAATGAAGGAGGGCAAGCCTATATTTGGGGAGTGCAATGAAGGAGGGCAAGCCTATATCTGGGGAGTGCAATGAAGGAGGGCAAGCCTATATCTGGGGAGTGCAATGAAGAGGTCACGCCTATATTTGGGTATGGCAATTAAGTGAACACGCCACTAGCTGACCAATGGTAAAAAGCAAATTGACCCAACAGTGGCATACTCATAATTTGTTAAACATCCATTCATACAGTCAAGAGAGGTACGGGGCGCCTCCAGCGAAGAGAGGCCCTGGGGGCCCACACTCAGAATAGTGTTAAAAACAAAAATCTTTGTTAAAAATATATTTTAATTAGGGCTGCGATTAATCGTAACATTTTTAATAGATTACATTTTCTTTAATCGGTAATTTTTCGGTTAATTTTATAGGATTTTGGACCAACATTTTGGCTTACTTATTCTCTTGAATACTATTTAGCTTAGCAATATTTTTGATGGATTTCTATTTCCGTTTAGACAGTAAACAACAATGGCGAATGATCAAAGCAATGTTGTAGTTGAGCATTTAATAAGCAGTTTGCTTTCCGTGGGGTAAATACATCGCTGACGTACCGCCTACAGTACATGGCGATGATTGCACAATACAAGCAAACGCTCAAGAAGTATCAACACGATGTGGACAGTGACCGGCAGATGAGTTTCTCAGGTAAAATCAATAACTACCCTACTTTCTTGTCATGTCAGTCAAGCGAAATGTAAATTAAATCTTGGATAATTGCAATAAACTGGTGTTGGGTGATTGTGTAGTGTTTGTTTTCAACTGACTTATATTGTTTGTAACTTATAATACATTTACTGAATTTTTTTTGGAGCCAGAGGAACGTTTAAGCGAAAGCAACCTATTTGTCATTTTTCATTTTAATGTTGGCCTATGTTAGTCCAGCTGTCACATTAATGTTGGCCTATGTTAGTCCAGCTGTCACATTAAGCATGTTATTTCATATCATCCTGCGTCATCAAAGGAAATATCTATCAACATCCACCTTTTGATCACTGTTGCTATAGCAAATGTTTTTTTTTCTACTTCACTCCTTTTGTTCCACCCAACATTTCTATTTAACTGGGTCAGAGTAAAACACTTGACCTAAATACACTGAATTTATTGTTCAACTATCTCATAATAATCACCAGTAATTGATGGTCAAATAAAAGTATGCCTTCCACCTTTTAATCCCTAAAATCCCTTTATTTTTGTTGCACTTGGCTGAAAATGCAGTCTACTCTTACATATAGACAAAAAAAAAGTGCTGCAAGGGACCATAACTGAGAAATCAAATAAAAAAATATTGAGGCACATTTGATATGGCATTCTGGGATAGATTGGCTTAGCAAGCTAGAAATGTTTATTAAAAAAATATTTATCAATAATTTTTGTTAACTTTTCCAAAAACTAAAAATTTCCAATCATGCCTGAAATCACATAAAACCTTCACATTACATGTACTGCATTTTAATTGGATATCGTTTAAATAATTTATGTCATTATATATAATACATCATCATGATTATCATCAGTGGAGCTACAGCCGATGTAGGACCCTGGACCACATCCTTCCATGAGGAATGATCCATGGCTTTCCACCTCCATGCGCGAACCCCCAACTGGTGTAAATCCTTCTCAACATCGTCGATCCATCTCAGCCTTGGGCGATCCGGTGAGACGTCTGCCCCTAGGTTTCTATTATGTATGAAACACAATAAGTAAAATATTGTTCAAGAAATATTTTCATAAAATATTTTGTTATTTACCTTCAATAAAAACAACATATTTACACAAATCTCTAGAGCCCATCATCAGCATAGATGTTTAAACTAGCCAGTTTTATTACAACAAATTTGTTGTGTCTCAGACTGTTGACATCTCTCACAAAAAACTGTCTATGACTTAATCACTAAATATTCAATGATGCCAGTCTACAGCCCTCATCATCGTGCGAGTCCAAGACAAGACTAAACTTTTATTGCAGAGATTAAAAGATGGTGGAGGCAGAGAGCAGCTCCCTCATGTTGGAGAATGAACAGCAACGACAGCGGTATGAGAAATGTCTTGATGAGAGGGCCAACCATGTTGCCCTCACAAGGCAGCTATCTTAAAAATGGTTGTTTCTTTACCTCAGACGTAGCCCTACTTGATATTTATTGCTTGTACTATCAACCAATTATCATTCAATTTTAATTTCAACTTTTCGTTTAACAAATATAACACTTAATAAATACCACCAAACTTTTTCTATTTGAGGTATTATTGACATTTCATGACCACAGATCAAAGGAAATTGAATTAACGCATTCTTGCCTAATTTTCCCCTCCTGCTTAAGCAAAGGCACATAACTGAATTTTAAAATGTAAAATTGTTACTGAAATTAAAAATGAATGAATTGTAATAATAACTATAAAAAATAAGGTAATTAAGAGAATAAACTTTTAATTATAATATCTGGTGCACTTTTGGGGAATTTTATTTTTCAAGCTAGTGAATGAGCATTACACATCTACCTTGGCTCCTTCTTTACACATCTACCTTGGCTCCTTCTTTACACATCTACCTTGGCTCCTTCTTTACACATCTACCTTGGCTCCTTCTTTACACATCTACCTTGGCTCCTTCTTTACACATCTACCTTGGCTCCTTCTTTACACATCTATCTTGGCCCCTTCTTTACACATCTACCTTGGCCCCTTCTTTACACATCTACATTGGCCCCTTCTTTACACATCTACCTTGGCTCCTTCTTTACACATCTACCTTGGCTCCTTCTTTACACATCTACCTTGGCCCCTTCTTTACACATCTACATTGGCCCCTTCTTTACACATCTACCTTGGCTCCTTCTTTACACATCTACCTTGGCTCCTTCTTTACACATCTACCTTGGCTCCTTCTTTACACATCTACCTTGGCTCCTTCTTTACACATCTACCTTGGCTCCTTCTTTACACATCTACCATGGCTCCTTCTTTACACATCTACCTTGGCTCCTTCTTTACACATCTACCTTGGCTCCTTCTTTACACATCTACCTTGGCTCCTTCTTTACACATCTACCTTGGCTCCTTCTTTACACATCTACATTGGCTCCTTCTTTACACATCTACCTTGGCTCCTTCTTTACACATCTACCTTGGCTCCTTCTTTACACATCTACCTTGGCTCCTTCTTTACACATCTACTTTGGCTCCTTCATTACACATCTACTGTGGCTCATTTAATTTGTCACATTTAAAAAGTTTGGGAAAATTAATTGTTACATTTTTTTATCATTTAAAACTTATTTAAAGGAATTATTTTTGGTTATGTAAGAAGATTTTGTTCATTGGACATTTAAAATTTCTGATCATTTGATTTGAGAGGTAAAAAAATACCTCAACTTTGTGGGGAAACTCATATATATATTAGGCCAAATCATTAAATTTTGGGCACACTCCCATCTGTTTGGCTAAGCTCCCATCAGTTTGGCTAAACTCCCACCTGTTTGGCTAAACTCCCACCTGATTGGCTAAACTCCCACCTGTTTGGCTAAACTCCCACCTGTTTGGCTAAACTCCCATCTGTTTGGCTAAACTCCCATCTGTTTGGCTAAACTCCCATCTGTTTGGCTAAACTCCCATCTGTTTTGCTAAACTCCCATCTGTTTGGCTAAACTCCCACCTTTTTGGCTAAACTCCCACCTGTTTGGCTAAACTCCCATCTGTTTGGCTAAACTCCCATCTGTTTGGCTAAACTCCCATCTGTTTGGCTAAATCCCATCTGTTTGACTAAATTCAAATTTGTGGAAAAAGCCTTGCATTTCATTGCACAACTTATTTGGAAAAAAAAAAAGAAAGAATGTTTTTTAAAAACTTATTTTGGAGGAAGCGCACCGCACTAACTGCCTATGAGCACCATCTCATATTTGAACAGTTTTTCAAAAATATATTTTTTAAGTATAATCTTTTTTTTTATCTTCTAATACGCTGTAGATTGCTTACAAGTGGACCTTGATTGAAGTGGAATCTTGTCTGAAATTGACTTGATCTTGATCATGGGCAAGAATGTACCATGTTAGTTCATCTTCGATTTTTAATGTATTTAAACAGAAAATGTTATATATATTTTATGCTGTTTTTAAAATATTTATTGACGTCTTGAAATTTTAAATTCTTTTATTTAAATTGTTTTATAGATTCAGCTATAGAATAAACTCAGAGTTAGAGCTACCCAAATGGATGACCCAGCACCAGCCACTGTCAGATTCAGGAATTGATCAACCAGCACCAACCATTGTTAGCTACAACAACAGATCAAACTGCACCAACCATTGTTAGCTAGAGATCAAACAATTCACCAGCTGTGGTTAGCTACAATTTTTTTTATTTTGAATAACTTTCAGGATTTAAAGAAAATATTAAATCTGTACCTAAAATAAATTATTGACGCTTAAAAAAAACAAATTTCAAGTCTGAAAATAAATTATGAAAAGTTAAACATTAATGTTCAATCCACAATTTTGTTATGTAGGCTTCAATCTAAAATTGTTGACCTTATAACTTTTGCTGTACTGCCTATAGAATTCCATTAAAGTAAAATAAACAATCAAAAGTAAGTTATAAAACAGGCTAAACACGTGTTACTGTAATTGACAGGCTAAACACGTGTTACTGTAATTGACAGGCTAAACACGTGTTACTGTAATTGACAGGCTAAACACGTGTTACTGTAATTGACAGGCTAAACACATGTTACTGTAATTTACAGGCTAAACACGTGTTACTGTAATTGACAGGCTAAACACGTGTTACTGTAATTGTGTACTCTGATCTAAAATGTAATTATTTTTGTTTAAACCGCCAGATTGTCTAAATCAGAAAGACCAAGTACATGATCTTAGGAGGGACTTGTTGGAGTCTGAGGGACTAAGTACATGATCATTGGCTGGACTTGTTGGAGTCTGAGGGACTAAGTACATGATCATTGGCTGGACTTGTTGGAGTCTGAGGGACTAAGTACATGTACATTGAAGGGACTTGTGGGAGTCTGACTAAGTACATCTTGGAGTCAAGATTAGGAGCTCAATGAAAACTAATAATTACATTCATTACATTTGACATTGATATATATATATATTTATGTATGATTATTACACTAGTTCAGTGGTTCTTAACATGTGGGTCGGGACAACCCAGGGGGTCATGTAACAAAAGACCAGGTGTTTGAGTGGTTTTTACAAAATGTAATCTTTATCTTATATGTAACACCTTTCATTTTAAATTAGAGCATAGAATATAATCAAGACATTGTCACTGTCACAACTGTCACATCCTGTGACCTCACTTCCTCGGCACTTATACTATGTTCTCCACTTGTGTTTTTTTTCCCTCTTGACCTGTTGTTTTGTCTTAGACGCTGTATCATACATGCATGGTCATAAAAAACTGCAACCTACAATTATATGCTTTAAAAAATAATTAAATAAAATTAAAGCATACGAAACAAACTTTCCAAAAGTCAGATTTAAAATAAATTAAACTTTTCATGAATTGCCAACAGCGGATTAGGGATGTGGGTGGACACTTGCATTGCGCTGTTCACTTGTATTGCGTTGTTCACTTGTATTGTGTTGTCTACTACAAAGCTGTTGTTGACCTTTTTATTCCTATCTGTTCACATTCGTTGCATCCTGTTAACACACCTGGTTGTGAATTTAACTTAACACTCGTTTGGTTTACATGAGAAAAAAAAGGGTTGTATGTTTTTATTCATACAAATACTATTGAAATGACAATTATTTTCTATTGTTTTTTCTAAATTGTTATATGATGTTATGTGTTTATATGGCATTGTGTAGAAAAACAACAACATTATTTATGATGTCATATGATATGTGTAGTAAAAATATTTATTTACAATTGTTAAGGTGCAGAAAGAATGAATACAATGAAACACGCTTCTTTTATCTTGAATGCTTTCTATTCAATACATTATTATGTATGGTCACATTTCTAACCCATTATTATGTATGGTCACATTTCTAACCCATTATTATGTATGGTCACATTTCTAACCCATTATTATGTATGGTCACATTTCTAACCCATTATTATGTATGGTCGCATTTCTAACCCATTATTATGTATGGTCACATTTCTAACCCATTATTATGTATGGTCGCATTTCTAACCCATTATTATGTATGGTCACATTTCTAACCCATTATTATGTATGGTCACATTTCTAACCCATTATTATGTATGGTCACATTTCTAACCCATTATTATGTATGGTCGCATTTCTAACCCATTATTATGTATGGTCACATTTCTAACCCATTATTATGTATGGTCACATTTCTAACCCATTATTATGTATGGTCACATTTCTAACCCATTATTATGTATGGTCGCATTTCTAACCCATTATTATGCATGGTCACATTTCTAACCCATTATTATGTATGGTCGCATTTCTAACCCATTATTATGTATGGTCACATTTCTAACCCATTATTATGTATGGTCACATTTCTAACCCATTATTATGTATGGTCACATTTCTAACCCATTATTATGTATGGTCGCATTTCTAACCCATTATTATGTATGGTCACATTTCTAACCCATTATTATGTATGGTCACATTTCTAACCCATTATTATGTATGGTCACATTTCTAACCCATTATTATGTATGGTCGCATTTCTAACCCATTATTATGTATGGTCACATTTCTAACCCATTATTATGTATGGTCGCATTTCTAACCCATTATTATGTATGGTCACATTTCTAACCCATTATTATGTATGGTCACATTTCTAACCCATTATTATGTATGGTCACATTTCTAACCCATTATTATGTATGGTCACATTTCTAACCCATTATTATGTATGGTCACATTTCTAACCCATTATTATGTATGGTCACATTTCTAACCCATTATTATGTATGGTCACATTTCTAATAACGTACCGATAGAAAGAAATTTCTTCTAATTATACATATTTTGAATTTAAAAAGACTAACAGAACTTTTCATAAAATAAATTGTTATCTCAGATACATTTGGCAATTAAAATTGCATGTGAATTTTCCAAGTTACTATGTTTGATTACATGTGGTTTATTCCATTTAACATGTTATATGATTTATTCCATTTAACGTGTCATGTGATTTATTCCATTTAACATGTTATATTATATATGATTTATTCCATTTAACACGTCATGTGATTTATTACATTTAACATGTCATGTTATATTTTCCACTTGTGGGTGTATAACTGAGTGAAGTGTAACTGTACACATATTTTGTGTTTCTTTGGATTGATTGTGTCCACCATCAATGCACCACAAGTGCATGCTCACTCTGACTTGCATGTATTCTGTATTCATTACCTGCTTGGTCACACTCCATTTTCTTTTGTTGTGTTCAGTTTCTCATCTCATCTAGGCTTATTTATTTGATATATTTGGATTGTTCCTTACTTTGGTATTTAGTAGGGTTGAATGTGTTTGAACTATTTTGACAGCCTCTTTCTTCAGGCAGCCATTGACTGGGACAGCCATTGTTTTCCAGCGGGCACTGCTATGGACTTGTGGGTTTGTGTTCATTAATGATTCATTTGAGTTTGGGGCCGATGTGGGGTGGGCTGCTATGGGCACTGCTATGGGCTTGTGGGTTTGTGTTCATTAATGATTCATTTGAGTTTGGGGCTGATGTGGGGTGGGCTGGTCTCGTTGCTGTTTGGGGGGGGGGTGTATGGGGTTGTTGTTTTGTGCCATTTAATGCATTGCATTTTGGATTGTAAAATGGAAAATAAATTTTATTTGAGAAAATGAGGATTGGCTTTGTTGATAGGGTGTATGTGGGTTTTTTTTTTTTTGGGGGGGGGGGGGGGGTTGCCTCCCTTTGTTTGGGTTGGGGTTGTCTCCCCTTTTATGGACCATTTGTTTGCTTTCTCTGTTCTTTTGGTTTGTTCTGTTGTCTTGCTAGGGGGGGGGGGGGGGGTTCTTCTTTCCCCCCATGTCGCAGTTGTGAATTTTTTTTTTTGGGTGTGATGATGATCAGGCCAGGCTTTTTTTTAATTTTTTTTTTTTTTTTTTTGCATTTAAATTTAACGTTTTAATTAATTTTTTTTGTCAATTTCCACAAATTTCCACACATTTCCACATATTTCCACAAATTTCCACATATTTCCACAAATTTCCATACATTTCCACAAATGTCCACAAATTTAAGATTTTTTGTTAAACATTCTGGCAGATCCTCTTCTGATTAAATTAAACTTAAACGTTTTAATTAATTATTTTTTTCAATTTCCACAAATTTCCACAAATGTCCACATATTTCCACAAATGTCCACACATTTCCACAAATTTCCACAGATTTCTTCAAATTTAAGATTGTTTGTTAACACATTCTGGCAGATGCTCTTCTGCTTAAATTAAACTCTGTTCCGACGAGTCATCTCTGTACTCATACCTTGATATGGAGTCTGCACTAGACGTTACTATTTATATCTTATTTCATTGATCAATTAGTTGCGACATAGAAATATTAAAGAAAAATAAATCAAACAAAGAAAGCGAACAAACAAAATATTAATCAGAAATTTATTTGACAAATCTGAAATTTTTGTTTCACTTTTTTTCCCCAAACGCTAACATTGCAACATTTAAAAATAAATATTAGATCATGTGTTTTAAGGATACAATTTGAAAACAACAAGAAATAGAGAGTAGCTCAAAGGCTTTGATGGCGAACACTCAAGTTTTTTAACTACTTTCTATTTTTTAAAGATCTTTATGTAAAATCTTTTTTCCCCCCTCCTGTCTGCGGAGGGGGGCTCTTAGCCGAAGCGTTCTTCTTTTATAGTCCAGTCTTTCTTGTTCAAGTTTCCACATACCTTGCTCTTCTCTTTCCTTCACACAGCTTGAGCTCGGTCCTTCAATTTTTGGGATCCTCCCCAGGCATTCCAGCTTATCAAATCAGCAAGGATTTTCCTGTTGTGTTGTATTCATGGGGCCAGCGAGAATGGGTCTTGTATTGCGCAATTTGGGCGGGTCTTGTATTGGGCATTGTGGGGGGGGGGGGGTCTTGTGCCATACAGGTTGAATGGGTCTTGTCTTACACAGTGTGGATGGGTATTGTGTTGCGCAGGGTGAGTGGGTCTTGTAATGCGCAATGTTGATGTGCCTTGTGTTGCACAATGTGAATTGATTTTGTGTTGCACGATGTTGGTGTATGTTGGCCGCCTGCCGTCGATGGGTTCGTTTATTATTTTTTTTTGGGGGGGGGGGTGTCTCCGCTGGCCGTGCGCTGGTCGGCGCGGCTTTGTTTTCCCGGGCTGCTGATTGGGCGCAATTGGCACCTGATTGATCGCAATGGACTCACCTCCCCGACCTACCAACCCCCAGATTCATTGAAGTTATGTTTTAAGATAGACAATTTGGATAGGTGTATGTAAATTTACAACATACCAACTTGAATTGCTAAAATAAAATATCCAAAAGCAAATTTATGTAATATTATATATATTTGTCATTTTAAACATGTATGTTGTTGTAATATAAACATAATATCTTAATTGTCTAAGTATCTCTAATATATATATGCATACTGTATGGCATCCTTCCGTCTTCACGAGACGATGGAGTAGCTATATTGTAGTCCTACACTTCGACGAGTGGCTCACTAGGCCAATCCTGGAGTGACAATCTCGACTGCATTTCACGCAGGAGAATGATGATTCCTGGTTACTTTTGGCCTTCCCTTGCGTTGTCAACCTCTTGAATGTCGGTTTGAAAGCCAGGACACATCGTCCTAGTATTCCATGTTGCAAATCGAAGTGGTTGAGTCTTCTTTCTATTTACTTTCTTTGCCTTATAAAAAAACTCTGCTCCTCGTGAAGTGGCGTCACCAGTACAGCCACTTGGCCTGGGCGGTGATTTATGGAGACCAGCTGTTGCCCAATGCAGCAGATCCCCACCCTCCACGCAACCAGTGGATCCAAGGGAATGACAATTGTCAATACAGCTTGGCACTGACTGCGTCGCAGGAGTTGACGAAATGACATTGTTATCGGCGTCAGATCGACTTCGGGACTCCATCTCCGGGTTTTACAGTTTGGGTTTACTCCCGTATGCATACAAAGTTAATTAAATATATGGTTGTGTTATCCTTCTTTCTATAGTGCTTTTTTATTCCCCCTGATTTTTATCATTACAAAGTTTCAAAACTATGATATAATATAAAGTAATTTAATTATAAGGAAAACGCTTTAGAAAACAAGAACATAGTCTCATTCACAATAATGATTTAAAGCAATAATAGGTTACAATGAACATACCGAGACAGTAAATTTCGCATATAAGTAAATTAAGTGGTCAGAAAGATTAATCATTTCATTAAAAAATTTACGAAAATGACACTAGATCACCTTTTTCAATTCTTACAGTAAAATGGAGGCTGTAGTATAATTTTTTTTTTTAAAATCTTCAGATGGCATGCTTACAGTCTAAGGGAGGCTATCGGGTAATTTTTTTTAAAATCTTAAGACTGGAGCAGTTATTCCCCATTTAATTTGTGTCATTTTTTTAAAAAGGTTAAATTTTTCTGTACTAAGTTATTTCCCTTAGACCGTTAAATAATTTACTAAAAAAAATTCTTTTTCTCGGTTATCTCTCTTTGATCATATTTTTTGAAAAAATAAACTCAAAATATGTATTTTAGATTTTAAATGAACGTCAATTTAAATCAATGTTAAAGAACAATTATGTACAAGATTTATTAAAACTTTAAGGCCATTCATCAAAGCACTTTTACAGAAAGTAGTGTGATATTTTCTCAATGATAGCTAATATTAGTTGCTCTACTGTAATTATTAGTAATTTTCCAAAAATAAACAGTGAGTTTATGTTGCTTGTCTAGGTTTATCTCCTTATCTCTGATCTCAAACAAGACTTGGTACCAGGAATCAGATTCAAACACTCCTTTCTGCATTAGGAAACTTTACAGATATGCAAATAATGCATGGATCAAGATCAACAAAAACAGATTGCCATCAAGTGAATTGTCTTACAATAAAAATGTATTATCACTGACTTTTAACGTTTATAAGATATTGGTAGAGAACCACTGCTCAGTAGTTATTTTCCAGGGTTGAGGTGAAAAGGATCTTATTATGTACCTAAACATATATATAAAAGTAGCTTAGAAGCTTGTGAAACATCCAAATGTTCCTTTTTCTTCTTTTTTTTTCTTCATTTAATTTATTCTTAAACACACAACTTTGATTGATTAATAAATGCAGAGTTAAAAGTTATTGAATGCACACAATCCCAATAAAAATAAATTTTAAAAATGTATTAATCAAATAAAAAAAAATATCCAAGTCTTATTTTCCCATAAGACCAACAACAAGTTTTGATAGTTAAAACATCCAACATACCACAACTATTGAGAACAAAGTAAATAAAAACAACCAAAAGAAATTGATTAGTAATCTAATTATTTTATTATAACATTTATGTCAATCATTCAAGAGAAACATTTGAAAACTCTTTCATTTGTGGATGGCAAATATTCTACCTCCAATTACAACTGATAAAATAAAATTAAAACCTCTCCTACATCTATAAATCAAAACCAGCATTGGCTACCTATTTATATTTTTTTAAATTGAGGTAAATTATAAATAAATGTTTAATGTTTTAAAATGTTAACTGAGAATTCGTTTCAACTATCCCAGTGGTCGCCAAACTCATTCGTCAAAAGAGCCAAAAATCAGCAGCAGTATGATAAAAAAAATTTTGAGAGCCACATTTCTTTTCAAGAACCATTTATTCCGTAGTCAAAATCAATTTGTGGCAGACTGGCTGAGCCGCACACAGGTTGCTAAAGAGTCGCATGCGGCTCACAAGCTGCGGTTTGCAGACTACTAAACTATCCTAACTACCCTATTTTTTTATCAAAATCACTCATGTTGAAATTCAGAAATTTCATGAAAATATGGCATGGTAAAAATTGAATGTGTAAGTATATTTACACCATAAACAATGTATATAAACTATACTATTTTGTAACTCTTTATGTATTAAAATTAACTGCAACAATATCTTGCATTTTATTTGCAGACATTCATTATAAAAAATATATTTGATTTTTCCCAAATGCTTTTACTGATAAAATAGGAGTTACTGAACCAGTTAAGTAAAATAAGAAATTTGGGTTATTGAATAAACTGTAAATATATTATCAGGCTGTTTACTTGAGATTTGTGCTCATAAAATAACATCATGACATCATGTTGGTGTTTTTTCAGATGTTCTCAAACCTAGAAGAATAGGGATAAAGCCAGACATTAAGATACAGCCATGACATAGGTTATAATAAATATATATTAAAATATTTACGTTTTTATCATGAAGGAATCAATGTTTAGATTTTCATAACATTTTTTTCAAAATTAAAATTTACATATTTCTTAAAAACTTTATAGACTAAGAATTAAAAATTGAAGCTAACATCAGATGGTGAGGAGTTAGTTATCCATTGGCTATTGATGGGTCATCCACAGGATCTAGCGGTGGTTATTGATGGTCATCCATTGTTGTAGCTGACCGTGGTTGCTAATCATGTCATCTATAGTTGAGGCTAGAAATAGAAAACAATTTTTTAAAAATTACATTGAAGATATAAATAAAAGTTTATAAACACAGAAAAAATATATATCTATTGATTCTATTTGAATATATTGTTTAAATTAAAATCAAAGCATGTTTTTAAAAATTCAGTAAAATCAAAACTGACCTAACATTACCCATTCTTTTCCTTTACCATGTCAAGAACCCATTACAGATATAGATATCTGTTGACCAAGCCAAGAGCTCACTTCAGACCCAGATATCTGCTAACATGTTGCATTCCATTTCCTTCTACAAAGAGCAGTCGGATGAAAATTATTTTTTTTTTTTAAAATGTGTTTATAGAAAATAATTTCTATACTTGAAAAGTTCTGATCCCATAATGTTGAGTTAATGATTTGGCCAAATAGATACCCTAATGAATAATAATTTAATGCATTGTTTTATATAATTTTGTTTGTTTAATTAATGAAAATAAATCATTAACAAATAATTTTAAAATACCAAGAGTCATACAGATAATTTTCTGAAACATTTTAACTGTAGCATTGAAATATCATTTAACAACCCCTAAAAACTTATTTAAAAAAAAATTAGTTTCAAATAAAACAGTTGATAAAATAAATGAAAAAAAAAGGCCAAGACTTATTTCTCCATAAGACCAACAAAGTTTTGATTGTTACAACAAATTTTTTTATACAATGAAATATCGAGAAATGGGGGTTGACAATATGACAAAACATGCATACAAATAACTCCCCTTTTAAGAATCCCAATTAGTGGTCCCTCCTCAAGGCTTGCACCCGCACATTTTTTTCCCGCCACAGTACTATATTAATATTCTAATGGAAAACCCCCCCCCCCCCCCCCAACTGGAGATTTACACCTATACCTCGCTATACGGCTGCTCTTTATACGCATTTCGCTATTACGGCCTTTTTAAATTATGGCACTTTTTCGGTTTACGGCCCACGATGTTTCATTATACAGCCAACAGCTAACTGCAAAGAACCTATCAAATGCACTTTCATATTTTTAGCAGGGAATGAACATCCTTCCTCAGAATGATCCTGACAAAGAACGCAGCGCTAAAGTGTCTAGAGGAGTAAATTCAGCAATTGCCTGTTACAAAACTCTTTTAAAAGAAACAGAAAGCAAGGCCAAGCAGACAACTTTGCACCAATATTTTCAACTGGGTCAATACACAACAGCGGAAAGTGAGGATGGCAGATGATTTTTCGTGTTAATGTTCATCAGATTATAAAGTTTCTAAACATTTTATTTTATGTATAAATATGTGCATATGATTTCTTTTGTTTTTTAATTTATATGTTTATTTTTTAAATTTCTGTTTACTATTACAATGTTTTGTACTTTTATTTTTATAGGAAATGAAAAGAATAAAATGATTTATGAACCAACGACTATAATTATTTTATACAAAAATTTGAACAGATCCAATTAAATTTGTATGGGTTTATATCAAAATTATTGATTCATTATACGGCTTTTCGCTTTATGGCCAACTTTTCCGGAACGTATCTAGGCCGTAAAGCGAGGTATGGGTGTATTTACTTGCAAATTAAAACAAAAAGAATCTTATTGAGCGCAGTTATCTGGACTTTTATTTTCCCCTTGAAAAAAATGATTTTTTGGGGTTGAGGTTGGGGCTGAAATTTGAAAGAATGTGTTGTCATCGGCAACGAGTCTATACGACAAGTTTCAGCTCGATGTCCTGATGGGAAGTGGGCCAATTAGCTGTCCAAAGATTGTTGCCGCCAAGCCGGTCACAAACAAAAGCGGAGGTAATGTGAAGGATTTAAAAAGTTGATAACCCTTATATTGGATAAATGTAAGCACCCCACAATGTCATTAATTTATGGCACACTCAACCAATCAAAACCTGGTATGGTTCAAAAAAGAAAAAAAAAATCCGCACCACTTACCATGATGGTTAACTTGACATGAAGGATGACTTGACACATTTAGGCAAGACCCTACTTCAAGACTCATGTTCTGTGTTCACATTGTAACATCAGTTTCAACTGCCTTCTGGAAGAAACTGTATTCAGGTAGAGACCATACAAAAATAATACATTTATTTACAAAAATTAAGTTGAAAGAAGATAAAGACTTTTACACTGCACAGTGTCTTGGCATCAATCTTTATTATTTTTAAAAACCATGTAAGTTTCTAAATTGCTTTTATTGTGCTACAATAAGTTTTGCAGTTGAATAAAGAAAGAAGAACCAAATATTGAGTTCAATTTTATGGTCATATTTTCCAGGGGCGAAACTAAGCTGGGGCCAAAAGAAGACCCCATAGGCTCAAAATGGAAATGAATTCAGTGTATGAAGTTGGGGGGACATGGAGTAGAAAAAGTCATTATGGCTAATTAGGGGCTGATACCATCAGTGACACTAGGCACTTTGATGAAAAATATAAAAATACTACAGTTGCATAGAGTCTAGAGCAGCGGTTCTCAACCTGTGGGTCGTGACCCCTTTGGGGGTCGCACGACCCTTTCCTAGGGGTCGCCTAAGACCACCTGAAAACACATATGCTCTATAATAAGTATAATAGTAAAATAATTCTGTGGTTGGGGGTCGCCACAACACGATGACTTGTATTAAAGGGTCGCGGCCATTGGAAGGTTGAGAACAACTGGTCTAGAGAATAGTTTAGAAAAAACACCAAAATCAACTTTCTACCTCCAGTGGTTCACAAGTTGTACATTTTTTTTAGTAATGTAAGGACCTCAAAACCACTTTTTTTACTATAGAGTATTCCTCCACATTTCGTAATCTGTAAATTGGATTTTTTTTTTCAAGGCCTATAACTTTAGTATAAAATAAGATAAAAATGTAATATTTACAAGGAAATACGAGTTCTACTAAATAAGTCTCCAAAATATAAGTCTAGTTATTGTTAATATGCGATAAATAAAATTAATTTTTGTATAATTCTCCTTACAAAAAAAAAAAGAATTAAAAAATGTATAAAATATTCTGACTCATCACTTATTTGTATTCAATAAATTAATTTTGTTTCAATACATATCTTAAATACATATTTTTAAAATTTCCTATAAGTAATAATAAAATAATATTCTTTAGATATTATTTTCAAATTTTCTGTGCAACTGTTTGACATGTATAAGTATAAAAAATATAGAGAATCATAATATTCATTAAAATATGATTACTTAGCTGAAAATATAATTTATAATGATAGGTCCTACAAATAATAAGTTGGATTGGGGATAGGCCTATACTATAAACTTCATATCTATCACACACTGCATCGTCCATATTGAAATATCGTACATATCTATCACACCCTGCATCGTCCATATTGAAATATCGTACATATCTATCACACCCTGCATCGTCCATATTGAAATATCGATGGATTAAAAAGTATAGCATCCAGTCCATTCAGGGCTGGTCTTGAAATTTCCAGAAAGTTCGATTATTTAAAAAAGGCATTTTTGATGACATTTTCAAAGCGATTTTAATGAGACAAATTTTAAAATGTATCTTTATTATTTTTATAGGGCCCCCTATCTCAAACACAACTGTAAGGGTACTTTATGGAATGGGCCCCTCTTTTAACTTAAATGATAATTTACATTAGTTATCAACTAACAGTGTTTACTTATAAAATTATAAGTACAAGTATAATAAAAAAGTACAAGTTATAAACCTTCATAAAATCATGGTATAAGTATAGTGAGTATAGGGTTAGCCTTAGGAATAATGGACACCCTGCATTAAATTTGAATCTAAGTGACAAATAGATTTGATCTTTAACAACTTACCATAATTATTGGCATGGTATTTTTTCTACTTTCTTCCTTCTAATGAAGAAGCGTAGCTGTGGTTGGAGTGATTTTAGTTTTAGTGTACTCATTAGTACTTTAGTTTTAGTGTACTCATTTGTACTTTAGTTTTAGTGTCTTAGTTTTCTCCGATAAAGGAGAAGTAGAATTACCTTGTACTAATTTCCCTCCACTGTAGCACTCTAAGTAGTTTCCCTCCATTGTAAAACTCATAGTAGTCTCCCTACACATTAGTACTCTACGTAGTTTCCCTCCACTGTAGCACTCTTTTAGTAATTTAAGCAATATAAGTAATTTCCTTCCACTGTATCACTCTAAGTAATTTCCTTCCACTGTAGCACTGCCCGTAGTTTCCCCTCCACTTAGCACTCTGATGACTTTTCAATAGGTCGCACCTACATTTTTCAGCAGCTATTTTCAAGGAGAAAGCAATCGAAGAACGGAGGTAAAACCAAAATTTCTGGCGAGCGCCTTCAGAAATCGCTGAGAATTGCAACTACTTTCATCGTACTAAATATCGAAGCACTAGTGTCTCAAAAAACAAGAGTGATTAGTGTCTTGTATGAGTGGTCCAGAATATTCCGTCTTCTTCCAGTGTGATGCAGGGAAGCTTAAAGGTTGGTCACCCCGCGTTCTTCTTCCAGTGTGATGCAGGGAAGCTTAAAGGTTGGACACCCCGCGTTTTAAAACATTTGACTGAAAAAATACTTCAATAAGCGGACAATAACAAGGAAATACATGCAGAACAAAAAAAAGGAATATATGAATTATTAATGGTAGGTGGTCAATTGTATGATAACATGAACTGTTAGGTGGTCAATTGTAGACATGAAAGGTTTACAAACACTGGGATAGACATGGTCAGTGGTGGCAACGGGTTTGAAAGTTCTGGCTTGAGATGCCACATATTGTAATTGTATAACAGACCTTACAAATGGACAGACTGTTAAGTAGGCTGAATATATATTTATATAAATATAATAAAACATTTTTTTTTTTTAATTCATGGTTTTATTGACATGAAACAACTTGAGAAATAATGTTCTTTTCCAGCAATCACAACATTTTTTTTGGTCCTCTGCGACCAGAACTAATGGCAAGTTGGGGTTCAAGGGGTGGTGTTGAATAGTTGTAGAAATGATATGGTCAGGTTATTAATGGAGATGAAAGCTAAGTCTGGACACAACTAACTGTTGAAGTACAATTCCAATATTTTTTTTTTAATAATAAAAACAAAAAGCCATAAATTTTTGATACCTAAACCAAATTCAAATATGAGTGCATGGTGAAACAAGAGAAGGCAGACGAGTGCATGGTGAAACAAGAGAAGGCAGACGAGTGCATGGTGAAACAAGAGAAGGCAGACGAGTGCATGGTGAAACAAGAGAAGGCAGATGGTGAAACAAGAGAAGGCAGACGAGTGCATGGTGAAACAAGAGAAGGCAGACGAGTGCATGGTGAAACAAGAGAAGGCAGACGAGTGCATGGTGAAACAAGAGAAGGCAGATGGTGAAACAAGAGAAGGCAGACGAGTGCATGGTGAAACAAGAGAAGGCAGACGAGTGCATGGTGAAACAAGAGAAGGCAGACGAGTGCATGGTGAAACAAGAGAAGGCAGACGAGTGCATGGTGAAACAAGAGAAGGCAGACGAGTGCATGGTGAAACAAGAGAAGGCAGACGAGTGCATGGTGAAACAAGAGAAGGCAGACGAGTGCATGGTGAAACAAGAGAAGGCAGACGAGTGCATGGTGAAACAAGAGAAGGCAGACGAGTGCATGGTGAAACAAGAGAAGGCAGACGAGTGCATGGTGAAACAAGAGAAGGCAGACGAGTGCATGGTGAAACAAGAGAAGGCAGACGAGTGCATGGTGAAACAAGAGAAGGCAGACGAGTGCATGGTGAAACAAGAGAAGGCAGACGAGTGCATGGTGAAACAAGAGAAGGCATTGAAACAGCGAGATAATGTAGGCTGATATTTCTAAACAGGTATAATTGTTCAGCAGTGGAAAAATCACTCACCGGTATTCTAACTAACACAAAATGTATTTTTGTACATATCTAACACAAAATGTAATGTGTACATAATTAGTCTAATGAAAAAGCCCACTGTTTCCATGCCTGACTGAAATAATGTGATAGCTGTTCAGACCAATCAAAGCTTTACAAGTAAGAATCACAGCCAGGGCTCGCTGCCTGCAGGAATACACAGGAACAGTGGCGTTCATGTGCTTTTTATTTTTTTCTATGAAATAAATACATATGTATTTCGGGGAAAATAAAAGTGGAGGGTAGATCTTGGGCCAATGCCCACACTTTTCCCCCAGCAGGATCACAGCCATGCTCTTGATGAGTTTAGACCAGAAGGGGGTTGGAGGGGGGGGGGTCAAAGATCAGAATCCAGCAATTCATCCAGGTCATCATCAAACAAAGACACCTGTGATGAAAGCCTGGGATCTGTGGCGGGTAAGAATGGAAGCTTGCTGTCCTTTAACCTGGACAGCCAGGAGGGAGCGGGGGGTCTTCCCCGTGATGCGTTACATGGATCTCTTAATGCCTGCTGAGGTGAGTTCTCTGAACGGGACGCTTGCCGGGGAAAGCTAAACCCTTTAGCATGGTTGAGGAGGGGAGATAATTGAGATGCAGCGATTCTTTGAGTGCACATCCTGCCATTGGATGAGACGAAGTCTGTAGGACTCGATCCTATGACCATGTAAGGGACAGAACTGGGGAAATGTTGAGAGTTATCCCCATGGCTGCTCTGACTCTGCAACAACTTTTCCGTGGGTTCTCCAGCATTGATTTTGGCCCTCTCTCTGCCAGCTTTCAGTCTGGTGAATGTGAATTTCTTCCCACCGAGTTTGTTGCTCTGGCTGGAGCCTGTCTCCATCATGGGGCTGGGCTGAGATAAGGCTCCCGAGGTCTGCACACTGATCACGTCTCCGTCTCTTGCAGGATTCACAGATGCAGTACTAACTTCAGAGTTTGGAGATGTCGGAGATTTGAGGTTGTGCCCTACTGACTTTTGATGTAGGGTCAAGGTCCCTGTCGTCATAGATGGCAGCGTCACAGTTTTATGGGATGTAATTGAAGGAGTTCCTCTCAGAGATTTCCCTTCAAGAATCTCTTGACCACACGCCTTTAATGGTGCAGTCAAAAATGGTGACTCTTGCTGACCCAGGTTGTCCGCAATGTCCAGGCTATCAAGATCATCATCAAAAGTACTGGACATTTCAAAAATGTTGTTGGCTTTCCTAAGTTGGCAATGGTTGATGATAGATGTCCACTCTGGTGGGACAGTAGATGTCCACACTGGTGGGACAGTTATATTTGGATTGTGGATATTATCCGAAAGATTCTGCTGAGCATCTTTATCAGAGGCAATGTGAAGAGATGGAACCATACTAGCTTGACCAGTAATGGAGGATTGACCAACCATGGAAGACTGACCAGCAATGGAAGACTGACCAGCTGTGGAAGACTGACCAGCAATGTAAGACAGACCAGCCGTGGAAGACTGACCACCCATGGTTCCAGACTGACCAGCAATGGAAGACTTACCAGCAGTGGAAGACTGACCAGCCGTGGAAGACTGACCAGCAATGGAAGATGTGGTTCTCCTTTGATACTTGAATTTTGAGAAAAATTCTGTTGGGACTTTAACTTCCTTTCCCTCTCCAGCAGTGGTGCCAGGGTGCCCTACAGAGTCTAACATTTCTTCACCTTTGGTGCCGGCTGTCAGTCCACTCAGGTCCCTGCTGGCCTGCTGGTGACCCCTTTCCTTCTCATCTTTGTCATCAGCTGGACAAGACCTTTGCTGGATGCTGGCTCTACCATCACTTAACTCAGACTGGCAGCTGCTGTCATTAAGTTTTGTCGAACTATCCCCGTCGGTTTCAGTTTCAGAACTAGTGAAAGAAAATTGTCTAAGTTTGTTGAGAGTTGATGAGGAAATTGTCTTAGCTGAATGTGATATGGTGTGATGTGAAACATCTGAGACGTGATGTGAGACATCTGAGATGTGATGTGAGACATCTGAGACGTGATGGGAGACATCTGAGACATGATGTGAGACATCTGAGACATGATGTGAGACATCTGAGACGTGATGTGAGACATCTGAGACGTGATGTGAGACATCTGAGACTTGATGTGAGGCATTATTGATATTGATATTTGAGTTTGACAAACGGTGATTGGTCTCCTCATCTGTCGCAGACATGTTCAAGACTGAGGTCATCTTTGGCAGTACTTTAACATTTTCAGGCTGCCGGCTTTTCAGTTTCCGTTTCTTTTTAAAGCCGTCATGAGAAATCGTCCTTTCCTGACAGGCTGTGCTACCCATTTTCTTAAAGTCATCGTCCTCTTCACCAACAGGGGAAATCCCTTTCCTCTTCTTGGAAGTATTTCTAAATTTTGTTTCTTGGAATACCTTGCATGTTTTACTGGAATGACCAACAGTCTTTTTACCATTTGGCATAGTGTCTTTTTTAAACTGGTTTATCACATTTCCACCCGAGTTACTGCTCCTGTTGTCCTCGGGACTAGATGAGGACAGCTCAAATAAATCAATGGCAGAAAAATCGCAATCTCCTGTACTGACATGTTTCTCTGGTCCAGTTGTACTCCCAGTCATCTCGGCATAACGACTCTTGTTGCTAACAGCTTTCTTACCAGATTTCCTGGCGGCGGGTCTTCTGTGCTCGGGCTTCTTGGCTTTCTTGCCACCTTTCTTTGTGTAACCGAGTTTACCGGCTCTCTTTGAGCTAGCTTCTGTCAACTGATTTACCTCCACTTGATCGTGTCTCAGTTTTTCCCTGACCTCCATCATCTGAATTCTTTGTTTAATCAAAGCGCTGATTGAATTCTTGTCTGTTGCAGGATATGTCTGACCCTCTTTATGCACAGCATCTGCCTCTAGAGCATCTGTCTCTGCGGTGTCCCTGTCAATGTTTTTCTCGGGTTGACTCCCTTGTCCACACTCTAGAATACACGTAAAAGCAGATTTTTCCAGACTTTCCTCCAGTGCACCCGTCTCATCTTCTCCGAATTCCCCAACACCTACATCGTCGAGTTTGTTGACAAATAGTTTACTACAACCGTTTTTGTTGTTGATTTGAAAGACCTGATGTGCTCCCATTCTTTGACGTGATGAATTTCTCCCAGAAGAGCTAATCTGTGTGTCTTTAGGTCTCTTTCTTGGGCTGTTAAAAGTATGGTCTTGGCTAGTTGACGCAATACAGGAAACATCAGGATCCGACCGGGACAACGGTTGAGATAAATTGGACTTTAGTGGAGTGCTCTGTTGGGCAGTCTCTGAGCTGGACTGGGAGTCGGTGAGATCGGACACTTCCACTTTGTCATGTGATGAATGAACTTGATCTTCACTGGCTTTGGGGAACTTTGAAAGATGTGTAGCAGGTGAGGAAACAAGATTATTTTCAGAATCGTGCTTGGCAGGGTTCAATCTACTGTCAGCACTGTGCTTGGCAGGGTTCAATCTACTGTCAGCACTGTGCTTGCCAGGGTTCAATCTACTGTCAGCACTGTGCTTGCCAGGGTTCAATCTACTGTCAGCACTGTGCTTGCCAGGGTTCAATCTACTGTCAGCACTGTGCTTGCCAGGGTTCAATCTGCTGTCAGCATTGTGCTTGCCAGGGTTCAATCTGCTGTCAGTATTGTGATTGACATTGTTCGTGTTTGGCGGCTCAGGGCTAACTTGAGAGGCAGGGGCACCGTGAGACTGTGCAGGTGGCCTTCTCTCTGGCCTTCTCTGTGCCTGTTGTTCAATTGCTGCCCTGAGCTCTTGTACTTGCCTCTGATGCTCCATCTCCTGCTCAAGAATGTCCACCAGGCCAAGTCTTGTTAAAATCAACTGAGCTGGGAAGTCCAGAAATATCAGTTAATATCAATTCAGCAGGGAGGTCAAGAAATATCAGTTAAAATCAATTCAGCTGGGAGGTCAAGAAATATCAGTTAAAGTCAACTCAGAAGGGAAGTCAAGAAATAGAAATTAGAGCAAAGTCAACGGAGAAGAGAAGAAATATGAGAATCAACTCAGCCGGGGGTGGGGGCGCGTGTTGGTGTAGCATACAATGGATTATACTCAGATTAAAAGAAAACCTGACAAGAGTTCAAAGACATAAAGAGTTCAAAGACATAAAGAGTTCAAAGACATAAAGAGTTCAAAGACATAAAGAGTCCAAAGACATAAAGTTTTCAAAGACATAAAGAGTTCAAAGACATAAAGAGTCCAAAGACATAAAGAGTCCAAAGACATAAAGAGTCCAAAGACATAGAGTTCAAAGACATAAAGAGTTCAAAGAGATGAAGTGTCAAATAATTGTGTTATGAACAGACTGACCTTGATGTCTGTATTCACTGTCAGCATTCTCAGGGAAGGCTGTGTGCAGCGTGTTCACACCTCCCAGCAAGGCAGCACCCTGAGTGGAGTAGGAAATTCAACTTGAAAATGAAATATGGTGTAATGTTTAGTTAAGTGAAACTGGAAGTAAACATATCATGCACTGTGTAGTTCACCGACATCGCCTGTTAAGTTCACAGACATCACCTGTTTAGTTCACCGAAATCACCTGTTTAGTTCACCAACATCACCTGTTCAGTTCACCAACATCACCTGTTCAGTTTACCAACATCACCTGTTTAGTTCACCGACATCACCTGTCCAGCTTGAACCAATGACTTATTACATAACACAAAGCCATCAGGACAGACCAAGACATTTTGTCTTTACTGAAAAGATGCCATCTGATCTAAACAAGTGGTTTTCCCCCTCAGCACAAGTAAAACCTGAAAGTACCCTCATCAAAGCAAAGTCTAGACATTTAGTTAAATCGCCGGCCCCGTGGCACAGCATCAGACGTGTCTGCCTCTCAACCGCTCGGGTCGGGTACCCCAAGTGGGTGCTGGATAAGAATGATGAGGCCTCTTGACAAGGAAGGTTGCAAGACTTGGGGGGAGGGGGGGGGAAGAGGGGGGTGGTTGTGTCATTCCAAGCTATGGGTAAATAGCAGTGTGGAACAGATTTGTTCATCGTAGCCAATTCAGGCAGCATTTCTTTTGGAAAAAGGTGAGCTTTGAGTAAAAAAATCTTAGCCTCGAAATTCAGAAAACAGCAGCCAACATTGGTCTAGTCGCAAATCTGCAAAAACAAATCTAGTAGTTGCCAGAACGAATCTAGTAGTTGCCAGAACGAATCTAGTAGTTGCCAGAACGAATCTAGTAGTTGCCAGAACGAATCTAGTAGTTGCCAGAACGAATCTAGTAGTTGCCAGAACGAATCTAGTAGTTGCCAGAACAAATCTAGTAGTTGCCAGAACGAATCTAGTAGTTGCCAGAACGAATCTAGTAGTTGCCAGAACGAATCTAGTAGTTGCCAGAACGAATCTAGTAGTTGCCAGAACGAATCTAGTAGTTGCCAGAACGAATCTAGTAGTTGCCAGAACGAATCTAGTAGTTGCCAGAACGAATCTAGTAGTTGCCAGAACGAATCTAGTAGTTGCCAGAACAAATCTAGTAGTTGCCAGAACGAATCTAGTAGTTGCCGGAACGAATCTAGTAGTTGCCGGAACGAATCTAGTAGTTGCCGGAACAAATCTAGTAGTTGCCGGAACGAATCTAGTAGTTGCCAGAACAAATCTAGTAGTTGCCAGAACAAATCTAGTAGTTGCCAGAACGAATCTAGTAGTTGCCGAAACGAATCTAGTAGTTGCCAGAACGAATCTAGTAGTTGCCAGAACGAATCTAGTAGTTGCCAGAACAAATCTAGTAGTTGCCAGAACGAATCTAGTAGTTGCCGGAACAAATCTAGTAGTTGCCAGAACGAATCTAGTAGTTGCCAGAACGAATCTAGTAGTTGCCAGAACGAATCTAGTAGTTGCCAGAACGAATCTAGTAGTTGCCGGAACAAATCTAGTAGTTGCCAGAACGAATCTAGTAGTTGCCAGAACGAATCTAGTAGTTGCCAGAACAAATCTAGTAGTTGCCGGAACAAATCTAGTAGTTGCCGGAACGAATCTAGTAGTTGCCAAAACGAATCTAGTAGTTGCCGGGAAACAAATCTAGTAGTTGCCAGAACGAATCTAGTAGTTGCCGGAACAAATCTAGTAGTTGCCAGAACGAATCTAGTAGTTGCCGGAACGAATCTAGTAGTTGCCAGAACGAATCTAGTAGTTGCCAGAACAAATCTCGTAGTTGCCAGAACAAATCTAGTAGTTGCCAGAACGAATCTAGTAGTTGCCAGAACGAATCTAGTAGTTGCCAGAACGAATCTAGTAGTTGCCAGAACGAATCTAGTAGTTGCCAGAACGAATCTAGTAGTTGCCAGAACGAATCTAGTAGTTGCCAGAACGAATCTAGTAGTTGCCAGAACGAATCTAGTAGTTGCCAGAACGAATCTAGTAGTTGCCGGAACAAATCTAGTAGTTGCCGGAACGAATCTAGTAGTTGCCGGAACGAATCTAGTAGTTGCCGGAACGAATCTAGTAGTTGCCGGAACGAATCTAGTAGTTGCCGGAACGAATCTAGTAGTTGCCGGAACGAATCTAGTAGTTGCCGGAACGAATCTAGTAGTTGCCAGAACGAATCTAGTAGTTGCCAGAACGAATCTAGTAGTTGCCAGAACGAATCTAGTAGTTGCCAGAACGAATCTAGTAGTTGCCAGAACAAATCTAGTAGTTGCCAGAACGAATCTAGTAGTTGCCAGAACGAATCTAGTAGTTGCCAGAACAAATCTAGTAGTTGCCGGAACAAATCTAGTAGTTGCCAGAACGAATCTAGTAGTTGCCAGAACAAATCTAGTAGTTGCCGGAACAAATCTAGTAGTTGCCAGAACGAATCTAGTAGTTGCCAGAACGAATCTAGTAGTTGCCAGAACGAATCTAGTAGTTGCCAGAACGAATCTAGTAGTTGCCAGAACGAATCTAGTAGTTCCCAGAACGAATCTAGTAGTTGCCGAAACGAATCTAGTAGTTGCCAGAACGAATCTAGTAGTTGCCAGAACGAATCTAGTAGTTGCCAGAACGAATCTAGTAGTTGCCAGAACAAATCTAGTAGTTGCCAGAACGAATCTAGTAGTTGCCGGAACGAATCTAGTAGTTGCCGGAACAAATCTAGTAGTTGCCAGAACGAATCTAGTAGTTGCCAGAACGAATCTAGTAGTTGCCGGAACGAATCTAGTAGTTGCCAGAACGAATCTAGTAGTTGCCAGAACGAATCTAGTAGTTGCCGGAACAAATCTAGTAGTTGCCAGAACGAATCTAGTAGTTGCCAGAACGAATCTAGTAGTTGCCGGAACAAATCTAGTAGTTGCCAGAACGAATCTAGTAGTTGCCGGAACAAATCTAGTAGTTGCCAGAACGAATCTAGTAGTTGCCAGAACGAATCTAGTAGTTGCCAGAACGAATCTAGTAGTTGCCGGAACAAATCTAGTAGTTGCCCGAACGAATCTAGTAGTTGCCAGAACGAATCTAGTAGTTGCCAGAACGAATCTAGTAGTTGCCAGAACGAATCTAGTAGTTGCCAGAACGAATCTAGTAGTTGCCGGAACAAATCTAGTAGTTGCCAGAACGAATCTAGTAGTTGCCAGAACGAATCTAGTAGTTGCCGGAACAAATCTAGTAGTTGCCAGAACGAATCTAGTAGTTGCCAGAACGAATCTAGTAGTTGCCAGAACGAATCTAGTAGTTGCCAGAACGAATCTAGTAGTTGCCAAAACGAATCTAGTAGTTGCCGGAACAAATCTAGTAGTTGCCAGAACGAATCTAGTAGTTGCCGGAACAAATCTAGTAGTTGCCAGAACAAATCTAGTAGTTGCCAGAACGAATCTAGTAGTTGCCAGAACGAATCTAGTAGTTGCCAGAACGAATCTAGTAGTTGCCAGAACGAATCTAGTAGTTGCCGGAACAAATCTAGTAGTCACCGGAACAAATTTAGTAGTTGCCAGAACGAATCTAGTAGTTGCCGGAACAAATTTAGTAGTTGCCAGAACGAATCTAGAACATCCAACAAACCAAATAAATGGATAACCCCTTCACAGGATTAGAAATAAAATCATTCATCATGATTACCTGCATGCTGGATTCCATCAAAGTCACGGCCACCACAGCATCTTGAACAGTCACTGACTCCCTGAACAAAAGTCGAGCGTGACCTTTTGAAAAGGAAATTTATTTTTAACAAAAAAAAAAACAACAACAACAAAATAAACAAATTAACTTTAAGATAATCCTCTGTTTTCAACTTTAAGATAATCCTCTGTTTTCAACTTTAAGATAATCCTGTTTTCAACTTTAAGATAATCCTCTGTTTTCAACTTTAAGAAAATCCTGTTTTCAACTTTAAGATAATCCTGTTTTCAACTTTAAGATAATCCTCTGTTTTCAACTTTAAGATAATCCTGTTTTCAACTTTAAGATAATCCTCTGTATTCAACTTTAAGATAATCCTCTGTTTTCAACTTTAAGATAATCCTGTTTTTGGGTCTGAATTTCTCCATCAAATTGACGCCCACTGATTCAGTCCAAGGCAATTTCACAATGACTGACATAAGAATAGGTGAAAACATACAGCTGTCAGTGCCATGTGTACAGCTGTCAGTGCCCTGTGTACAGCTGTCAGTGCCTTGTGCACAGCTGTCCATGCCATGTGGCAGCATTGCAGTGGGGAATCAAGTGTTTTTGGATGCATGTATTGAAAGGCATTCCAGCATTCCTGCTGTGTCAGTGTTGTTAGATGTCAGTGTTGTTAAATGTCAGTGTTGTTAGATGTCAGTGTTGTTAGATGTCAGTGTTGTTAGATGTCAGTGTTGTTAGATGTCAGTGTTGTTAGATGTCACTGTTGTCAGATGTCAGTGTTCTTATGTCAGATGTCACTGTTATGTCACTGTTTTCAGATATCAGTGTTGTTAGATGTCAGTGTTGTCAGATGTCACCGTTGTCAGATGTCAGTGTTGTTAGATGTCGATGTTTTAGATGTCAATGTTGTTAGACATCAGTGTTGTTCGATGTCAGTGTTGTTGTTAGATGTCAGTGTTGATAGACGTCAG
Organism: Omphiscola glabra; assembly: GCA_964017045.1. Lineage (NCBI taxonomy): Eukaryota > Metazoa > Mollusca > Gastropoda > Lymnaeidae > Omphiscola > Omphiscola glabra. The sequence continues at coordinate 26,957,075 of OZ024802.1, read as the reverse complement.
GGATGTGTTGGTTCAACAGACTATAAGGTTACACAGACTGTACAACAATGTGGCACTGAGAATAGCGCATTGTTTCAATGTGAAATCTTTTCATGAACCAATCCAGGCAATAATGTAGTACCTTGAGCCAGGCGGATCATACTCTGTAACAGTCTCATCGTTGTCCGGGCTGCGTTGCGGTCGTCTGCTCCCCTCTGGGCTCTGTAGTAAGCCTGTAGCACCCTGCGGAGGTTTAAACAAAATAATTAATTAATTATGACAAAATCTACTGAAAATTATATATATGATATATGTAGAAAAGGAAATGTAAAACAAAAAGACAGACAACATTACTTGCTCTACATATATAGTCTGTGTTCTGCTCAGACAACATTACTTGCTCTACATATATAGTCTTTGTGTTCTGCTCATACTGTTTACCCTATGACCAAATAGAACCACATTTAGGCACAAGACCGTAAATTATAAATAAATAAAATACCCATCAATTAATTATTCAACAACATTGATCCACACCGAGGCTAAATGAATCCATCAACGAAAGGCAAACATTAAAAAAAGGGAAAGAACTATACTGCATGTTTTTTTATCAATGTTCCGCAAACAATTCTTGGTTTTTGTAAATTAATTAAGTTCTCCTTATACTTTCTCTTAGAGCCAAAAATCCTAACTCTTTATATCTTCATGTAATGAATTCCTTTTATATGGAAAGCATTCAAATTATATATATATATATATATATATATATATATATTTTACATTTCTTGGCCATGAAAGGGCAAACACATCAAAGATAAACCCGATATCTGACAGTGTTAACCTGCTTGGTTGTGATTGTGTTGACCTACTTTGTGTTGACCTGCTTGATTGTGATGACCTACTGTGTTAATGTTGACCTGCTTGATTGTGATTCTTTTGACCTACTTTATGTTGACCTGCTTGATTGTGGTGACCTACTTTGTGATTGCCTGCTTGATTTGTGTTTACCTGCTTGATTGTGGAGTGAGTTTTGGATTCAAGGATTTGACAAGAGTTAGGTAGGCCTGCATCTTGTCCATAGACCACACACTGCTGTCCCCACCTGACTCTGGACATAAGGATGACACATTCACAAAGGTTAGTCAAAAGTTCTTGAAATTATGTTAAAGAGTTGCAGATAGGGAATGTCCACTTTTGCTTGGTTTTCAGTGGTAGAGTGGGGAGGCAGACCTGTTTACCCTCAAACTCTTAAAAATCGTACAATATCATTACAAAATCATTCAATACATTATCTTAATGGTAAAAAATAAACATACAGTATATATAATGTATACACCTCAAAATCGTACATTACATGCCAAAATCGTCAGAGTAAACAGGTCTGGGGAGGGGACGGGAGCAAGGTCTTTGAGTCAATTCTAAATAATTTTTTTAAAAATTGATATTATTTAAAAAACTTTTCAACATTCTTTTATAATTCTCCAACCAGTATAAAAAACTATTTTGCTAAAATCTTTTATCACTGAAGATGTTAAATAAAGTTTAACTTTTAAAAAGAGAGACCAATTTTTTTCAATGTCACCACTTTAAGTGCGGGGGTGAGGTGGGGTTAGGGGTTGGAGAAAAGCTAAGTTGAAGCCTTTCGAAAGTTTAAGGTAAAAATCATAGCTAACCACCAGGGTCTTTGCCTTCCAGAATAAAAGATGATACAATTCTATCCCACTGGTCATTTTGTGTGTCCAGCAAGACAAGGACTAGGTCAAATCTTGATAGGAGAGGACTGGCCAAAGCTATATTGACGCACAGCGACTGGGGGTGAACAAAAAAAACAACAAGAAGACATTTGGTAAGCATTATTTGTTTGTAACAAATATGACATACTTTTTAGATTCATCTGTTTTTGAAAAATATGACATACTTTTTAGATTCATCTGTTTGTGAAAAATATGACATACTTTTCACATCCATCTGTTTGTAAAAAATATGACATACTTTTTGGATTCAACTGTTTATGAAAAATATGACATACTTTTTAGATTCATCTGTTTGTGAAAAATTGCTGCTCATGAAAAAATGAACAGCTCAAATTAAGAGCTGCACTGTTACCACCAACAAGACCGTGCGTTAAAAAAATAAATTGTTTGGAATATTTATAAAGCCATCAAGGTGTCTGTTGCTTGCGAAGAGAAACTAAATCTACCTATTTCTCTCATAAATGGTAAACGGCGCCAATTGTTCAAGTCATATCTACATTACATGGAACAATTGTTCAAGTCATATTTACATTACATGGAACAATTGTTCAAGTCATATCTACATTACATGGAACAATTGTTCAAGTCATATCTACATTACATGGAACAATTGTTCAAGTCACAGCTACATTACATGGAACAATAGACAACAGCTGATCCCCTGAGAAATGGTTTGATAATCTGTAAAGGGAAATAAACAAGTTTTATTGGAGCTTCGAAAATTGTCTTAGTTTAAGGGGCAACTGCTTCTATTCTTAAGGAAATACATTTGAAGCATGTGAAGCCATCTGAAGCATGTGAAGCCCTCTGAAGCATGTGAAGCCATCTGAAGCATGTGAAGCCCTCTGAAGCATGTGAAGCCATCTGAAGCATGTGAAGCCCTCTGAAGCACGTGAAGCCCTCTGAAGCATATGAAGCCATCTGAAGCATGTGAAGCCATCTGAAGCATGTGAAGCCATCTGAAGCATGTAAAGCCATCTGAAGCATGTGAAGCCATCTGAAGCATGTGAAGCCCTCTGAAGCATGTGAAGCCATCTGAAGCATGTGAAGCCATCTGAAGCATTTGAAGCCATTTGAAGCATGTGAAGCCATCTGAAGCATGTGAAGCAGTGTGCACCAGTGGGTGATTGGTTTGTGATGTGACAGTTTTAAATTTAGGTCACAAATCCAAGGTCAAGGTGAATGAGGTCTTGAGAACAATAGTCTTTTTTGAAATTGATAATAAAGTTTGAAAATTCTTCATGAAAGTATTAAAATGCCAACATGTCTAAATATTTATTAATTGACTACGCTGCTATTGCAGTTGGGCCTATGTGCCATTTTATTCTATTAAATGGAATATAGCCAAATGTACACATTTTGGAAAAAAAAAACGACATCACTGGTTTTTCCCTTGAACCTTTCATATGTAAAAGTCACATACCTCGTTGGGATCATAATGTCCCTTAGGGTTTGTAGCTGCCAAAATGGTGGTTCTAGTGTTGAGCTTGCAAACCAGACCAGCCTGGGATTGGAGCAATAAAATTTAATTTTAAAAAAAAAAAAATCCTATTGGCATAAATCAAAAAGTGATTTGCTGCAGTTCAAACATCAAACAATTTGATTTACAGTTCATAGGTAGATTAATTTTTCACTTAGTTTTAAAGTGATGAGCAAAAAGTAAGAAAACAATCTAACCCAGTGGTGGGCAAACTACGGCCTGCGAGCCGCATGCGGCCCAGCAACTGATATTATGCGGCCCTCGAAGGCATTTGGAAAAATAAAAAAATTACTTTGTTTTCCAGTTATTGTGTTGAATTTTACAGAATTTCATATACCTTTATGATTGTTTTAACATTTTTGATCAAATTTGTTTCAAATTTTTTTTTTTTAAATAAGTCCTTGACTTTTGTCATGTAATGCTAAAATGCAAATTTACTGATTTTAACATAGAGAAATGTTTATCGAAATGTAAAAATTAGACATAATATACATGCGGCCCCCCAATAGCTTTACATTTGTCAATGTGGCCCTCTGCACAAAAAGGTTTGCCCACCCCTGATCTAGCCTTATTTACATTCACTGTACCAGTGCTCAGCATTTAGCTAACTAATATGAAAGAGCTTGCATTTGTATTATCATCAGTCGTTAAATCTGAGACTCGAGCGTATCGGTTGTTACAACTACTTTAGCAATGAGTTAATGTCATCAAAAGCAACCGCCACTCATAATTTCAATTTACAAACAAAATCATGAAATTGTCCGGCTGAACAAACTCCTGACCTTTGCCACACTGATAGTCTGCTGTTCCATGGCTTCATGGATGCTGGCCTTGTCATGCTCTTTGATGGAGTTGAACTCATCGATACAGCACAGGCCTCCGTCTGCCAACACAAGTGCTCCGGCTTCCAGCTGCCATTCCCCTCCGTCCTATAAGAAGATGATTAAAAATAAGTTAGTGCTAGTGATGAAGAAGGTATTGGTGCTTTGGATAATTTATTACACACACATGTAAATTTGAGTTGAAATAAAGTTGCTTGCAATAAATCTATTATCTAAATTAATAAAAGTATTTTTTTTTGGCACATAGGTAAATACATAAATTAATGATACTTTACAAAATATATATGTATATTTTTTAATCGACAGAGCAAGGATATAATGAATGATCTTTGAACTACCTTCACAGCTGTTACTGTCAGGCCAGCACTAGTGCTACCGATGCCTGTAGTTAGGACAGATCTTGGTGTTATCTTGGCGGCGTACTTGAGAAACTGGGACTTGCCTGTTCCTGTTTGTGAGAACCACTCTGAAGTTAGCTTTTTACAAAGATTTCTAATGTTACATCTTGGGTTATGGCTAAAATTAAAATTTGCCTAATGCAGGCCATGTAACATGACAGCATCCTCTCATAAATTAGATTCAGTAGCATCAGAAGTGCACTCTCTATACATAGTTTAGTGTCTAAATGTATCACCCAGTTCATAACTTACGTATAAAAGAAATAACTCAGAGAAGTATTTCCCCACCTCTCCTATATTCAGCACCCCCTACGAATTATTTGACCAGTCTGGCCCCCCCCCCCCCCTTACAAAAGTAACGGTACATTTTGAAATAATGGGCTTCAAATTGATCTATTGAATTGTTAAGAGATCCGTAGAACTTGGAAAATACACTTGTGACTTTCATACAGCGAAATGTTCATGAAGAAAATTCTTTGAAATATAAACATTTATAGGATGACTTTAAAGCTGATGTCTCATCTGTTCTTTTCAACACACCCTCTGAAATGCCACCTTGCCGCACCCCCCATTTGGAAACTCTAGTCTAGTGTCTCTAATCAATAGTTAAAAACATCAAATACCTGGATCTCCTACCAGCAACAGATGGATTTCTCCCCTTACTCTTGAACCACTTTCATCGATTCTCTGTGGACAAATACACAAGAATAGTTAAAAATATAAAACTGAAGAAGAAAAAAACCACGAAACAAATCCCAACATGTTAGCATGTGGTGAAATTATAATAAAACATGTTTTGAATTTATTCGTCTGAAATAATCCACATTGCTTGTCAATGCTGTGATTCTTTTTGGGTGCAGTGACTTTTTAAAGCCTTCTCACTGAACAAAATGTATAGTTGTTTTCCTGACCTTTGCCAGGAAATATTCTCATATTTTTTTTGCCGGTCACTTCCATTTTCTAAAGAATAGAGCAGGGCTCAGTGTGTTAGTGAAATATTTGAGACTTCATCATTTGGCTCCAATCATGGTGCTCCAAACTGACCTGTACTCCACCAGCCAAAACTACAGCCACTGCCAGTTTGACCACATACAGTCCGTACACCTGAGGACAGAGGCTGGCCAGGATAACGTTTCTGCCAGTGAGAGGCTTGTACTTGTGCTCATCCCAAAACTCAGCCACTTCATCTTTCTGGGGGGTAACAAAATGTAAAGCATGCTTATAAGAAAATGTAAAGCATGCTTATAAGAAAATGTAATAACAGTTTTAAAAAAACAACTCTTGGGTCTTTATTGCTTGTCCTTGTATAGAGTACATAAGTCTAGATGGATACATAATGATACTGAGATGGAGGAATATACAACCGATAGATTGATCTACTCATTAATATCATGAACATGAACTATGGAGACAGTGCTGATAGGTCAAGGCATCTATGGAGACAGTGCTGATAGGTCAAGGCAACTATGGAGACAGTGCTTATAGGTCAAGGCAACTATGGAGACAGTGCTGATAGGTCAAGGCAACTATGGAGACAGTGCTGATAGGTCAAGGCAACTATGGAGACAGTGCTGATAGGTCAAGGCATCTATGGAGACAGTGCTGATAGGTCAAGGCAACTATGGAGACAGTGCTTATAGGTCAAGGCAACTATGGAGACAGTGCTGATAGGTCAAGGCAACTATGGAGACAGTGCTGATAGGTCAAGGCAACTATGGAGACAGTGCTGATAGGTCAAGGCAACTATGGATACAGTGCTGATAGGTAAAGGCAACTAAAGAGACAGTGCTGACAGGTCAAGGCTTACCAACTCCTGTGTGATCATAACATGACTCCTCTGCTCATTGGTGACCAGGATGTGATTGGCCTGCAGGACAATCTCCAGGTCACATTTGGCATCCAGCACAGCCGGCCTCCATCTCTGTCTGACTGTGCCACTGAAGTAAAACATTGTAACATTTCATAGCGAGACAAGTGGGATGAGCTGGAAAGAAAAGCTCAGAACAGAGATAAATTGAAAGAGTTCGAGAACTGCCCGTGCCTAGAGAGGGTCCATGACATGGAGTCTAAGAGCCATGGATCTGCCTTCTGTGGAAGGATGTGGTGAAGCAGACCAGAGCCCTCCTTGGGCAGCAGTGTCATTGATGATGATGACTATGCACCACTATGAGCGAATAAGGCAAAGAGAGAGAGATAATATATAAAATAACATCTCGCAATCCTCTGTAGACAAAATTGCTTGCACTTCTCCAATATTTTCTGTTAAATATAATCTTTCCCATCTTGCATACACATAAAATAGTACGTTGAGAAAAAAAATCAAAACTGAAAGCTGTTAATAAAAACAAATACAGTAGAAATAATGTACAATTCATTAATTAAAGGGAAAAAAAAATATGGATTTATTTGATTTAAATAGGATTTATAAAATTTTCATTGATTATTCACTTCTTTTTTAAAAAGATTTCTTGAGATCTTGAAATATTTAAAGATCAAACACAACATAGTATTTAAATCATGTTTTTAAATTTAATTTGGATTTTTAAAATTTAATCCATTAAAATTGAAATGGATTTTTAAAATTGAAATGGATTTTTAAAATTGAAATGAATTTTTAAAATTGAAATGGATTTTTAAAATTGAAATGGATTTTTAAAATTGAAATGGATTTTTAAAATTGAAATGGATTTTTAAAATTGAAATGGATTTTTAAAATTGAAATGGATTTTTAAAATTGAAATGGATTTTTAAAATTGAAATGGATTTTTAAAATTGAAATTGATTTTTAAAATTGAAATGGATTTTTAAAATTGAAATGGATTTTTAAAATTGAAATGGATTTTTAAAATTTAAATGAATTTTAAAAATTTAAATGAATTTTAAAAATTGAAATGGATTTAAAAAATTGAAATGAGATGTTTTAAAATTTTGATATTTTCTTTTTTTTTTTTTTTTTTAACAAATAATTTCTTTAGATTTTGAAGTATTTTAATTTTTTGTTAGGATTAATCATAATGTAGTCATTATTATTTAAATCAATTTCACACTGTTTAAAATAAAATACAAGTATTTTTTTTTTAAATGTCAACGGGTCAATGACAAGCATTCATTAGATTTTAGTTCTAGTGGAAGTAACACTAATATCATTTTCAATTAAAAACAATTTTTTTTTGGATTATTTCTACAGTGGACACGAGTAAGACTACTAAGTAATCACTTACCATATAGTCACATCATCACCAGCTTTGCAACTGTCGACTAGGTCGTCTTCCAGGACAACCCACATGGACCGAGGGATGGTCCCCATGGACAGTCTCTGGACCTGCTCTTGGATTTTTATCTCCTGATAATTTCTGCAGTTGTTTGGGCCAGCTCCTGAATGGATAGGAAAAAAAGATCTGATGATATACACAATGAATCTTCAACCCCAAACATCAGTTAGTTTAAATATCATTTTTTGGGATGGCAGGCACATGCCTCAATGGTCACTGGCTCCGGCTGATGATATACACAATCATATTACATTATAAAAAACTATGTTCTGCAACAGCTACTAAGAAACTGTTACAGAGCATTCAGGGAGGATTGTTCCCTATGAGTGATGGGCTTTAGAAAGTGAATAGCCAATGAGTATTGAAATCTTCAAAAATAAAAAATTGGTAAATGTGAAGAGATATCGTTGCGTGCCGCCATCTTCGTTGCTGCGACCCTCGAACTTATGTCCTAAATTTGTCCCTAAACCTAACCTGAACCCTAAAATTATCCTTAATCTGGGTTTTGACCCTATCGGAACCAGGGTTTTGACCCAATCGGAACCAGGGTTTTGACCCTATAGGAACCAGGGACAAACACGCAAATGACGTCATGGCGATATCTCTTCGCAATAGCCAAAAAATTTAACAAAAGTCAGCTGACTTTCTCCAGATAAAAACCAATTATCTTTTTTTTTTTATATTCCACACCATAACTACTGATTAACAGTTGAATTTTTTTTTACCTCTCATAACAGAATCCAGTGACTTTGAAAACTTTGGAATAGCTGTGAAGAGACCTCACTTTAACACTCACCATTTTCTGCAAGCAGTACCAAGTTGTTCCCCTTACATGCATCATTTGGGCAAACTGTTGGCTTTTTCAGACTGTAGAACTGCTCAAAATCTGCCTGAACAAAGAGACATTTTTTCTTTCTTTACCATGGCAATAAAAAAACAAACAAAAAAAAAGAACTAAAATATGTAATCTTCAAAACTACTCTCTACTTATAAGTATAAGTTCATTGCAAGGGTACTTCAAAACATCCAAATAAACATGATTATGAATGTTTTAATAAATGATGTGATGAAATTTTTATATTAAATTTGACAAAAAGAACATCAATTTTGAGATGACATAAAAAAAGGTGAAAAAATTGAATAAAAATATGAAAACAATTTTTTATTTAAAGAGTCTCAAATTGTTAAAAAAAAAAAAAAAAAGAAAAGGAAACAATTTTGAAATAACGGGGAATAAAAGGAAGAAAAAATAAACATTCATTGTTACCTTAGCTGTCAAGACCGTTCTACATTTGGAGCAGATGTACTCATGTTCATGCTCTAGCACACGAATCAAAGTGGTTCTAATTACTGTCCCTGGGGATACATAAAAAATATCAACAGTAGTCCTGGGGATAGATAAAAAAGTTACCTGATTTTAAGAGCAATAGGTTCTATATCATGGGAACAGCCAAATTCTTTGATATAACTTAGAGCATGGTATACAGCATGTGACTATACGAAATTTTTGAGGAGCTCAACTGTAAAAAAAAAATCTTAGTCCTCAAACATTAAGAGTTTACCTTTGTGCTTTTGTAACAACGGAGAAACTTAATTTACCTGAGATTGAAAAGAAACACATTGTCCTTTTGTGTCAACGGAGCAACTTAATTTACCTGAGATTGAAAAAAAACACATTGTCCTTTTGTGTCAACGGAGCCACTTCAGTTACCTGAGATTGAAAAGAAACACATTGTCCTTTTGTGTCAACGGAGCCACTTAATTTACCTGAGATTGAAAAAAAACACATTGTCCTTTTGTGTCAACGGAGCCACTTCAGTTACCTGAGATTGAAAAGAAACACTTTGTCCTTTTGTGACAACGGAGGCACTTCAGTTACCTGTGATTGAAAGGAAGCATCTCATATCAGCTGCTTTTGGCAAGGTGGTTCGGCTCAGTTCTGGACATACAGGCAACGCCATTACTCGAACATGAACTTTTGATTTAATCGTCTACAAATTTAAAAAAATAAAGGGTAATGAGTGTGCAACAGGCAATAAGAAGCTGAAATGAATAGGCCTTATATTAATTATAGTAAAATATCCATTATTCTGTTAGTTGATTGTAACCAAGTCAATGGCTACCATGTGTTGTGCACGGGGTGCCGTTAGATGTTGTAACCAAGTACACCTATACATCGCTAAACGGCCGCTCTTTATACGGCTTTTCGCTTTTACGGCCTTTTTAAATTATGGCACTTTTTCGGTTTACGGCCCACGATGTTTCATTATACAGCCAACAGCTAACTGCAAAGAACCTATCAAATGCACTTTCATATTTTTAGCAGGGAATGAACATCCTTCTTCAGAATGATCCTGACGAAGAACGCAGCGCTAAAGTGTCTAGAGGAGTAAATTCAGCAATTGCCTGTTACAAAACTCTTTTAACAGAAACAGAAAGCAAGGCCAAGCAGACAACTTTGCACCAATATTTTCAACTGGGTCAATACACAACAGCGGAAAGTGAGGATGGCAGATGATTTTTAGTGTTAATGTTCATCAGATTATAAAGTTTCTAAACAATTTATTTTATGTATAAATATGTGCATATGATTTCTTTTGTTTTTTAATTTATATGTTTATTTTTTTAATTTCTGTTTACTATTACAATGTTTTGTACTTTTATTTTTATAGGAAATGAAAAGAATAAAATAATTTATGAACTAACGACTATAATTATTTTATACAAAAATTTGAACAGATCCAACTAAATTTGTATGGGTTTATATAAAAATTATTGATTCATTATACGGCTTTTCGCTTTAAGGCCAACTTTTCTGGAACGTATCTAGGCCGTAAAGCAAGGTATGGGTGTATATGGCCACCATGTGTGCTTGGTAGCTGTTACATGATTTATCAACCAAGTGATAGTGCTACCATGTGTGCTTGGGTGCCTCCCCTGTCCAGATCTTTTTTCAGGTCATTCTCAGCCTCCAGCAGTGCACTGTCAAACATCTCCAACAATGCGAGGGGTGACGTTAACAGCAAGTCACAAAACTCCATGTTCATTTCAAACAACGAGAGGGCACTGAAAATGAGTAAATGTATTTATCAATCAATATTATTTTCTGAGTATGAAAGAAAGCATGGAGTTAAATGGTGAGTTCAATAGTGTGCAAAATAAAATTCCAGATAACTGATTCTTAAAACACATCAAGTGTGTATTATTTTCCTTCCCTTTATAGAAATAGTCTCAATTTAATTATAATGTAAAAATTCTGCTTTGTAAGAGGTTATGGGACATTAGACTTTAATATAGTTCAGTGGTGTGAAAAAGGTGTGCAGTGGCATACGGGGGAGGGGGTTATAAAGTGCATTATTTCAATGCATGTTTTGTCAAATAATTTTAGAAGATCGGAAGTTCATGCATTGCCTCCAACATTGTTTGACAGGCTATAACTAGTAATAGTAATAAAGATATTAATGGATCACAATAATTAAGTCTCAATTCCTTGCAAGCAAATCAATCAATGACTTGAGATGAAAAATGAATTTATAGTATACTGTGATTTAATTCATTGGTCAAGAGAGCCAACTACAGATTATGATATATAATGATATATGGCCCCTGAAAATGGTTTAGGATCTAAGTGTTAATGAGACAAAAATAATGCAAATGATAAGGGCACATAATGTAAGAAAAAATAAAAGCAGCTGATTTTAACAATTAAAATTTGTAATGTTCAACTCTTAAAGCTCACAGCCATGGCAAGCTCTTTCATCAACCTATACACTTTATCCTTATTGTTAATGTTCAATCCCCGCCTTCTTATCCCGGCCAGCTGTCAATGTCATTATCTTTGATAGCTTCCACCAGAAGCCTTCTTAAAATCTGATTCAGTGCGACTGCAACATCTAAAATGTCACTGTAATCTTTTTCAGAAAAGTATCTAATATAATTCCAGGAAGAGTAGACTTACTTGACGGTAACTGAGTGATAGTCATCTTCATCTTCTTCTTCCAAAATGTCCAGCAAATCTTGTTTGTGATGGGTAAGTAGGTAGCCTTTTAAGCCTTCTGTTTAATTATAACGTACATTTTTGAGTATTAGACCTACATCTGCCTCATTTTCAATATATTCATAGCTTAGTTTGGTACAGTTTAGTAAATAAAATTTATGAGCCTATGAAAATAGAATTTAAACTTGTCTTTCGTGTGTATCCAGTTTATTTTCAATTAATAGACATTAATTAGTGATTGACCCTATGCCTATGAGACTATTACCTAACATCATTGGCATGAGGGCAGTGAAAAGTGTTTTCTATTATATTTATTTGAAAGGCTAGATGTGCTACGCTCAGATTCTTAAAAAAATTATAGTGATTTTTATAATAATTTTACGGAATTTGAATCAATTATAATATACGCTTTTATCCAAGTATAAGTAATGTTTAATATATGTAAGTATAATTAATAAAATTATTTTAAATGAATTTAATATAATTATTTTCTTTGTAGTTCGGGGTGTGAAAAATTTTCATAAATATTTTTAAAGCATACAAAATCTCAAAACCTGATACTGATACAATAACAATTTTGGTCAAGAGCTTCGTGCTCAGTACCGCTTCTGTTTGTCAGATACAATAAACACAAATATAACAATATTTTTAAGGAGCTAAGCAGGCTATATGGAAGATGACATGTGGTACCTCCATAATGATAACCTGTATACCAGCCTTATCGCTAACCCAGAAAATTGAAATATAAACGTGTGACATCACATATTAACTAACTACCCCCGCCCCCTTTTCCATGTCACTAACAAAATTACTCTACTAACAAACTGCCACATTTTCTTAGACAGAGACCCCACCCTGATTAAGCTGTACTGCAGTCTTTTTCTTATTGTAGTCAAGTTTTTGGTGGTTTTTTTTAGAAATTGAAAACACATCTTTTAAAATTAATAATATAAATTAATATAATTAATAATATTAACTTATATTTGAAGCTCTGATAAGTTAATTTTCCCATAGCTTTAAATTAAATATTATAATTATAATAACAGTAAAATACCTTTATATCTCACGCTTGAGATATTATCAACATTGGTTTCCATTGTTACATAGGCCTAAGTTAAGTAACAGTTCATCTGAACATGTTTATCGTCCGTATTATTATATACACCCGCCATTTCAAAGCGGAAGCTTTAAAGGGCACCCACTCTTAGCAACCTGGTCTGTTAATTGTAACATAAAAATATAGTCCAATAACAATGTATTCATAATCTTGTTTTCTTAGGTTATGCCGGGGGGGGGGGGGGGGGGGGAATTGGAAAATGAGCTGTCTAGAAGTTCAAAACAAACCATCTACTATGTTTTAACTTGTATTTTAAAAGAAGAATCGTTCAAGTCTCAAGTTAAAATAACTAAATAAATAAGTGCTTATTAAAAGTGAATTTCAGTTCTCCATTAACTTTAAATGTTTTGAAAATGTTCTTACTACGTTTCCTCACCAATTTCCTAGTGGTTTCTTCCTAAAACCCATCACTTAAGTTTCTTCAGTGAGCAACCCTATTTTTTAATATTAAAAATTATGCATGTAATACATGGGGGCGTACGAATTTTAGGAAGGCTTAGGTGGGGCATGACACAAAAAAGGTTGGGAAACACTGGTATAAACCAAGTAATTAGCCAGGGGACAATCCATAATGACTTCAAATATTATGTCATATTTTTTTATCCACCCCCCCCCCCCCTTCTCCAAATCGTTTCACCAGAGCAGGGTAACGGAGAAAGTCCTTGGGGAATCCTGGAGGGGGTGATACTTTCTAACCTTCGCTCATACTATAGATAGCGGTGATGTCATGCACATAGTATTAAGTCTTCTTTTGCTGAGGTAGCTGCGTTGAAGCAGTGTGAAGTAAATAAATAGTGAAACAAGTTATGTGTAGGCTTTAAAAATTTTTTTTATTGTTTTATTTGTGTTTGTCACCTCCATTCGTTCTACTATTTATTTATAATTCCTTACACTTGACTTATAAGACAATCTTTCAAATGCAGAACACAGTGCTCAGTCTTGCCCTCAACTACTGGGTGAGAAGATGGACGCACAGTCCCTAAAAGAATTATGCAGCTATACCTTTGTCTGAGAAACTAAGTAACTTGACTATAAAGAAAACGAAGGGTCTAATATAATAAATCTCACTTATTATCTTTCAATTAATATCTTTATTAGAGCATGGTCATGTTTTTTAAAATTTAATTTGATCCATTACTGTCATAAAATTTTAAATTAGTGTCATGGTGTAGTCCAATGGTAGGAAAAATCGTAGCATGTGGCTCTTTACCAACCTGAGTGCAGCTCGGCGACAAATCGGTTTTGAATCCGAAAAACAGGGTTGACAGCTTTTTGAAAAGAAATGTGGCTCTCAAATTTTTTTTTTATAGTCCTGCTGCTGATGTTTGGCTCTTTTGACCAATGAGTTTGCTGACCACTGGTGTAGTCAACATTGTGAGTTAAATTGATCTTATCTGTTGCATTTTCAAGTCAAATTATTTCAAAAACTTTTTTGTTATACACTTCGACCCCTGTTTCTATTACACCTGTTGTCAACATAATAACAATTCCCCCTCATTAAAAACAAACAAAATAACCCCTTGGCCACACAAAAGAAACAAACAAACATGGCTAATAAATATTTTAATTTATGAACAAACAAAGTAAAAGTTACTTTTCAAAAGTGACCAAAACTTAGTGTTTAAAATACCATAAACTAATACAAGAGGATAGAGCCTGGTTATTGTAAAGTTATTTTTAAAAAAATAAAAAAATTCAGACTTTTGTTACTTAGAGAACTCTCATAACTTCACTACCGTCACAGTAGACCTTCAATATTAAAACCATCAACTCTACCAGAAAACAATATTTCCCAACCTGTTTAATGGGGGCAAAAGGAGAGGTGTTGCTAACTACCCTCACCCCCTCATACAAATAGACCCGTGGTAGCTACCATGAATACATTTTAAAACAATCTTTAAGTGTTTTAGAGCAAAAGTATCTAAAACAATGCACAGGGCTCAAGTCTTTTAAATAGGTTGGGAACCACTGTCAATACATGTTATAATAACACTAACAATACAGATAGCTTCTAATGTAACATATGTACAGCTAAACATGTACATTTGGAAAAAAAACAACAACATGCATTGAACAATGTCATTGTCATTCGTTAAGTAAGCACCACAATCGTTTTGATTTTTGTTGACATAAGGATATAATACTAGGCTGGTCAAAGGGGGCAGCATTCACAATTTCTTCGAATGGTAACAAAGCAAAATCTACAGCAGGGAAGACATAGGATATCAATAAAGTTTGATTGTACTTGAATGAAGAAAATAAAATAAAGAGCTTTGGTAATTTAGCTCTGGGAATACTGAAGGGGTTTTCAGCCCACAGTTTGGGAGCCTGCTGCTTCAAACAGGTCCAGGCTGTTCTGGCACAACACTAAGCAGGGAGAATGACAAAATCTAAAATCACTTGTCAACGACAAAATATTCATACTTTAAATGTATGGCATGACATTAATAAAAAACATGTAATAAAAAAATATATGAAAATAGGTGTCTGCTGAAAAAACAACTGGGCCTTGCTTATGGTTTTGCAATGACAAAATTTACTGGGAAAAAAAACAAAAAAACTGTTCAATACCAAATGCCTTGTTCTTAAAAGTAACTGACCTTATGATGACGGCATAGACAAATATTTTTATATTTCCATTCATTGTAAACATACTGGCACCAGCTATTTCAAGGATTTATATTTAAGGTCTTCTATCACATCAAACCTGAAGCACTCTGATTAAAATATTTTATAAATACCTGCCCTCTAGTTTAGTTTAATGTTATCATAGAAAATGGATGCATCTTGGTAACACAAAAGATTAAAAAGAATAATAATAATTTTAAAAAAAAAGGAAAAGAAAACATTTAATGCTCAAAATGAGTTGGAAGTTAGGTTCACATTAGAAAAACACACTTGTTTTCACTTAGTGTTTTAACATAGAAATAAGGTATTTATATTTTGGATATGTCCAGTGGAAATTTAACAGAAGCACCAATGGAAAAAATCAGAAGAGTCTTAACTTTCCTTAAATTTGTTTACATCTTGTAAGTAGTTTAACTTGATCTTTTATTAGAAATGTTTATTACTTTTACCAGGTAACAATCAAACGCAGAGAGCATTGGAAGAATTCATGATTTGGTAGAAGTGGTGACTTTTTTTACAGTAAACAATGAGTGATGCCACAACAGGACTCAAATACATGCTGTTGTAACTCAAATGAATGATGTAGAATAAAAGTTGTATATCATCAGGGTATGTATTTACAAGCAATCAGGAATAAATAAATATTGGATGAATTTTGTGTGCCTAAATCTATGTGCCTTACCTTGTGTTCTTAAAAAGCATCTTTATTCATGCTATAATTAATTCAGGTTTATACAACAGAAAACTTCAAAACCTTACCAGGGCAATTACAATCGGATAAGCTGTTAAGTGACCCCAAATATCCAGAAGCACTAATTGTTGTAATGGTCAGTTTTGTTGGCTAGCATTCAGAAACCTCATGTCGACTAATGGTCCTGTCCTATATTTTTAGATCTTTTTTAAAATTCACAGCAAAATTTCATCTAAGTTATCATTTATAAAGGAGACAGCTGGAAATAACCAGAAATTGGAAGCATGAGTAACATAAATTGCTTTAAATTTAAGTGTATGTCAGCAAGTCAAAAAATATATCGAAAATGTTTAAAAAAACCTTTTAACATATATAATTTAATTCATTTCAATGGAAGACACTCAGCTGTTTCTGAACTACCAGTATTAAAAAAATCTCAAAACCGAAACATATGCACTCATTTTGAAAGAAAATAAATATGTAAATTTACACAGCAATACTTATTTACATATTTGTTCAGATATCTACAGAATGAATTATTGTTCTTAAACTGTTCATAAACATCACAACAATGTTATATCTACTATCAGAAAAGTTGGTAATCAAAAGTACAAACCTCCAAACGATATCCAATGTCACTGTTGCTTTCTTTAAACCATGAAATTCATATATTAAAATGAGGCAAGAAATAAAATGGAGAGTTGTTTCTCTGCAAAGGAGACTGTAACAAAATTAAAATACCGTAATGCAATAACAATTTTTAAATCTTGAAATCATTTAAAAGCACTAGCTAGGATTCAGGAAAGGTATGGTTATTTTTTTTGTTTTTCTTTCTATTAGCTTCCAGATAATTTTAGTTTTCTAATTTTTTTTTCATAGCAAATGGTGTTACCATTAAAAAATTCAGATCCTTAAATACAACAATCGGCTGAGGGCAAACAAAAGTCATGTTAAAAAAAACACATGGAGCTTAAATTATTATTAAAGCAATGGTATAAAAGCAAATTTGTAAAAAACCACTAAATGATCGCAACAAATGCATGTAAGTAGTAAGAATATAACTATTCCATGGGAGTATAGCTGTAACTGTAACATAAACATATTGTACCATCATAAAAATGTATTTTTGAGAAAAATTAAAAGAAAAAACAACCCTTGTACATCGCCATGAATTACAACTAGTTCCCACATGTTTATATATTTACACACAACAATCTGCTTAAAACAAGAACAGGTTGGAAGGACACAGAACTGTCACAAATTTAAAAAAATGTGTATCAAATGCTTAATTAATGCCTGCTGTTGAATCAAACATTAATTTAAGACTAGATAGGGAGAAATCATGAATGAAATGCAGTTTTGGATGAGAATAATTTAAATTAATAAATATATCTATTAAAAAAAAATAAGATGACTGTGATATATAAGAGATGACTGCTGTGTATGACTTTTGATGTACATGAGATGACTGTTTGAGTTTGATGGAGCTTATCCCTGTAAAATATTTCATGGAACAATTTTAATACCGCCAGAGAACCAGGCTCTGGGATCAAGAACAAATATGTGTACCGAGTTATTTACTTTAAATTGCACTTTCAGTTAGTTTTTGTTCACAAAATATATTTCCTTATCAGTTACTGTAGTAAAGCTAAAAGCATTTCTTTGACAGGTTCTTATGAGGAACCGGCAAATAAGTTTGAATCGTTATGAATTTTATTACCAATAGCTATTAATATTTGTGTATCCTGCTATTTCGCTTTATTTGTCCTAAACAAAAGCACTCTACAATGTTATCTTTGTTTTCAGATGGTATGCACTTAGTGTGCAATATATAAACCTGTTAAATCTTACCATCAGCCCAAACAATTTAAATACGGTACATCTATAACAATAAACCAGTTACATTGTATAATTCAAATGAGAGTCTTGATACTGAGCTCCCTTTTTTCCAGTCAAGCTTTATACATTCTGATCACTCATATCTTTGCTCATCATGGTACTTGCTTTCGGACTGAATGATATGGAACTCTCAGCAATGGTATGGAGCTTTGTTTTGACAGGAGCCACATACGAGCCGCCGCTATCCTCAGACTCAAACACATCATCTGTATCATAGGTCAGCAGGCGCCTCTGGGGCTTGTACACTTTTGGAAGAAAGCACAACCTGCCTGGTATAGAATGTAGGTGAGCAGAAGGGTCGAATGCCGACTCTAGATCGTTGTAGGATGGCGAAAGCAATGGTGGGTGGGCATCATAATCTTCCCGGGAGTAAACATTGTATTCTGCATTCACGGGTCTGGGATCAGTAATATTCCTGATTGCTCGAATGACAACGTAACCAGAATCTGCATCTTCTAAGAAAAAAAAATAAAAGCCAAATGAAATATGGTCTTTTGCTTGCAATATTACAATGAAAATATCTAATAGTGTATATCAATTTTACCCATATGCTTATGAAAAATACTTGAAATAACATATAGATTTGTTTATTAGATTTAAAACAGTTAATTTATATGAAAGAAATCAACAACAAAAGGCATGTTTATTCTAACATCTACTGCACACACAAAATAAATGTACATTCAATCTTACAAATTGTGAATTTAACAGAGTATAAAATCATTTAAAATCTGCAGATTGAACTCTAAGCAAATGTTAAATAGGATCCTTTTCAAAAGACAAAACTGTACCAAAATATATATTACATACCCATGTCACCTTCGTCTGGCTGCTTTATCACTGTTGCCTTCTGTAATCTGCGACAGGCTACCAAAACTACAACGGTAGCCACAACAATGAGAACACTTAGCAGTCCAATCAGCGCAAACGCCAGTGTTTTCCAGTACTCCCTGTCTTCTTTCTCTACAGTGGTCGGACCGTGGTCATCTGCTACTTTACTGTGAGACCTTTTCGACTTTATATTATCCTCCTCGTCGACTCCAGGGTTGATGTGCTCAGTGGGGTATGCTCTCAAAACACTGGTATCGAATTCAGAGAATTCATCAAAGCTGAAAGGACTACATTCTTGATCTTCAAAGGTAGAGCATGGGGTCTTAATGATGTGATTGATTGGACACACTGAACATTTCTTACACTCGTTCTTTCTGCTATCGTAATAGTTTCCTTGCCCGCAGGACGTTGATTTGGAGCTGATGCACACATTTATTTGGGACACTATGGTGCCAGCAAATATGAATAGTGATGGCCAAGATAACATGGCTGGTAAGCTGGCAAAGACTTCCTTACATTTAACTCCTTAATGACTGTAAATGAAAAGATATTTATCCAAAGATTAATAACTTGGTTACTTTGACAATATTAAAAAATGGCACAAATACAAAGTAAAGGTGACAGAACTTTTTTCTTAAAAATACCATTTCCTAAAGTATACTTTGTTTTGTAAAATAAATATATTTTAAAAACGTATATTGGCTAATTTTGAAAGATGGGGCCATGATATCATTTGCGTTTTTTGTTATGTTGCTGATGACTTTAGGTTTTAGGGTTCAGATTAGGTTTAGGGATAGATTTAGGGTTCAGGTTAGGCTTAGGGATAGATTTAGGGATACATTTAGGAAATCTTTTCATTATTTTTAAACCTTTTATTCTTAATTTTACGGGTCGTGTCAACCAAGATGGCGGCCATGGTAAAAAAAACGCAAAAAATTTACACTTATATTAAATGCCAACTGATTCAGGAAAGTCACAGCTGTATAGTATAGTTTATACATTTTTTTTTATTGTTCACTTCGCTGTCATGAGTAATAGGATCATTTTCAAAAGGTTTCTTATTTCTATTCCCAATGCCCAGTGTTTGCAACTAATTTTCATGTCCTTATTATGCATATTTTATTTCTTTGTTCACATTTCATTCATAAAAGTGATTTTTAAATATATTTCACCAAATTTTTTAATTTAGCAGACTGGTACTGGTACATAATAAGCCTTAACTACACGCTGTAGCATGCTTGGGCTTAATTATGCTTTCCAGTTCCAACATATTATTGCTAAGTTAACCGATTAGTGTTTTAAAACCCTGAGCCTTGATCCAATAAACAATTTAGTGAACGGTCAAGAATTTATAAATAACTATTAATAAACTGGAATTAACTGAGCATGAGTGGACTTGAGTTTGAGTAGAGAGTAAAACTAAAAAAGGCCTATTCACCGGATAGTATTCACATTTAGAAGATAATGAACATAACTTAAGACAAAATGAACTAAAACAATAATTACTTACACATTAAATAATTGGGAAAAGTATCTATCTCAGCTAAAATCAGCCATCAACAGCTTTGTTGTTAAATGTAAATGAGGTCTTTCCTCATTTCTTTGTGTAGCAAGCTAAACAACCATTTTTTTTTTGAGTTAAGGTTCTGCCAATTGCCGAAAAGCATAAAACCAACTAAGATAGCTTTGAGATGGAAGGGAGTGGGTAGGAAGGTTTGAGAGAAGCACAGAGCTATTCATTTAAAAAAAACAGATTAAATAAAGCAGTTTATTATTATGGAATTTCTCAGCCCATTTGAATGTTTAAGTTTATTTTTATTTAGTTTAGGTTTTCACATATCACTCACTTTCATTTTTGCACAAATGTATATGTTCCCGCTATTCACCTTCGTGTCCCTTCTCCCGAGCCTTTTGGAAAAACCAACAACAGGACAACATATTTATTTAAAAAAAAAACAAAACTAACCTTCCAGCCCCAAAAGAGTTAATATTTATTTGAACTTTTAAAATGCATAACCCCCACTACATCTTTGTTATTGACATCTGAATAAAGTGGTAAGATTCAAATAATTGAGCAACCACAACAAGAGGAAAAGTACTGCGCAAAATTATATTTTGTTATTAGAAAGAGATTAAATATATTTACAGTGGCAGGAAAGGGACAGGGCTGGATATATTTTACGTCCCTGATCCCCTTTCCCACCCCGGGGGATGCGTAGGTGTTTCACAGACGCCCTCTAATAGAGGTTACGTGGTTTTCTGCGATGTGACTAATTCAAACCGCAGCTGGGAAACGAAAAAAGAGGTTGCCTAGGAGCAGTACCCTCAATGATTGCATACTGTGTTCTGACGTTTCGGCTATCATACTGTGTTCTGACGTTCCTGGCTATCATACTGTGTTCTGACGCTCCTGACTATGATACTGTGTTCTGATGTTCCTGGCTATCATAATGTGTTCTGACGTTCCTGGCTATCATACTGTGTTCTGACGTTCCTGGCTATCATACTGTGTTTTGACGTTCCTAGTGGCATTTTTTTCCCTTTTGTTAGTTTTCTGTTCAATGTAATGATCTATCATTTTTTAATGTATAGGCTTACAGTAAATAACTTACATAGGGCCCTGAGAAGAAGGGAAAAGGGTGCACCCATCCAAAGCCAACAAAAGGGGGTGCCGAGGTCAACTTTAGATATTAACTTGATAGAAAATTAAACGATAAATTCCAATTATTGACAAAGACAAGATGCGCAAAATTCGTCTTTTTTTCTAATTTTCCGCCCCTGCGGGACCTTTTCTATATTTTGAGGGGCTGCATTTTCGGAATCGCCCCGGGCGCCGCTTTTTTTTGGCAGGGCCCTGGGGTTACATACTATGTAGTACAGTAACGGCAAAAGTATACACACACTTTGTTTATTAAGACAACACTGGGATCGATTTCACAAAATGTATTATTGATACATTGGAATGAAAATAACAAGTAATAATGGGATTATTACAGGATTGAACTGTTTCCCTGCATTCGTATAAAAAAATGCAAACTAATTACATATCCCAAGACATGCATTTCATATTCTCCAAAAAGGCCACATATTTCATGCATTTCACATACTCGAAACAGCTTGCACACTTCAAACAGCATATAACATATACATATGCTTCAAACTGTCAACTAATTTTTAACAGCTCCCATGCTCCGAATTTCTTACAAACCCCAAAAAACATCAAATGCCCCCACCCCTCCCCACAAACCACAAACGTTTTCTTGGTTTTCTTCTTGCACTCAAAATGACTATAGCAAGAGTAGGTCGTTATCAATGGGTTAAAGTCATGTATTAATTATTAACGGCATTTGACATCCCATTTGAATATATTACTCAGTCTCCCTTTCCGCATCCAAAACATATTTCTAGTTTTGAAAATCACATCAAACTTTTGTAAAACATAATAACTTGCACTTCGACAACGCCCACTTTTTCCCCTTCCGGGAGTTCCTAATACCTATTTGACTTTTCTAAACTTATTTCAATCAAGCCGAGTACGACTATATAAATAGCATGCTTTCAATCTTAATAATTCTTTCCCCTTTAATTCAAGATATCATCATCTTATCCATGTTTGCTTATTAGACAATCCATGAAAACGACCAATGATATGAACGGTTTTTTTTCTCCCCAAGTGGTCGCACCCCATACCTAATCACACGAATTCGCTGATGCCCAAATATTGCAAGCTCTTTATAATGTCAAGAATCTTGTGCTGCAACCACCAGAACTGGGATTCTTTGCTATTTTTGCTGTATGGACCAATTAGCAAGTCAAAATGAAAGGCACCGATCCTTTCTTAAATGAAGTTTTTAAAAATATTGAAATGTATAAAATGAAATTACAAATGAAACAGCATATCACTGACCGCTGAAACAACTTTACACACACAATTGGTGTAGCTTTCTCTTCAACATAAGGCTACTGGGTAAGTCTTATTTCTTTTAAAAAAAAGGAAAAAAAAGTTCTTTTATTTAAAGAACGTATATTGTGTACATTAATGCTTGTAGGCAACGGGAAAGCATGGCACATGGATATTGTGCCAAATGCAAACGTAAACAGCGCGTCTCAGAAAATTATTATTGACCACTGAAATATATTGTTTGAACAATAACATTTATAATTTAATAAAAATCATTACGAGAAAATTTACTGGCTACACATTGGAAAACCCTGGGCTACTGCCCCGACTGCCCCACCCTACGTAGGCCAGTAACCCACATTCAGCGTACACAAATATGTCACGCATATGCTTAGTTTAAAATATCCTATAAATCAAGTCAAAAGTCAGTAATGACATAATTAAAGCATTCAGGGAACTTGAAAAGGCCTCAGTCAAGGCTGGTCTTGATGTAAATCAACCAAGGACAAAATATATGATATTGTCACGAAACTCCTACGCTGATGACGACATTAATATAAACAGCCAAACATTTGAGAGAGTGTCTACATTCAGATATCTGGGGGCAACTATGCAAAGCGCAATGAAATAATGTCGGAGGTGAAAGGATAACAGCAGGCAACCGTTCCCATTTCAGCATACAAAAGCTAATGGGAAGCAAAAACCTCTCAAGGGGAACAAAGAAGACAATATACACCACTAACATAAGACCGGTAGTAACTTACGCTAGTGAGACTTGGACCTTACCAGAAAAGCAGAGAACCTTCTCAATACACGGGAGAGGAAAATCCTCAGAAAATTATGGAAAATGATGTCTGGAGAATCCGTAAAAACCAAGAGCTGAACCAATTGTACAAAGACCCACCCATAGTCGAAACATTAAAAAAACAAAACGTCAGACTGCGCCGAGCAGGAAATATTGAAAGGATGCTGGAATGTAGAGCAGCAAAAGTGATATGCAGGCAGAAACCTACGGGCAGACGACTCACCGGGCGCTCAAGGCTGAGATGGATCGACGATATAGAGAAGGATTTACACCAGTTGGGGGTTCATGCATGGAAGCGGAGAGCCGTGGATCGTTCCGAATGGAAGGATTTGGGGGAGCAGGCCATGGCCCTAGTCGGGCTTTAGCGCCATTGATGATGATATGAAATCAAGTCAAAGCTCTCTTTTGGGTTGTGGTATAAATACGCCAAGGACATGCTCAATGGAGAACAGCCATGTTGAATTTAATATCACGAATTCAGTATCAGATTCCCTTTAAATAATATATTCTATTTTCCGTACATGAATTTTATATACATTATGCACTTTTAATACTTTGTTAAAGCATAGTCATAAAAAAAATAATTCTCTCTGCGACAGTTTCGACATGCCATTTAAGTCCTAATAAATACTGATACTGTCGTCCTGTGCCGTGGCCTGACCCCTTGGTGCCCTAACGTTTAGTGCATATTCGGGAAAAGAATTTTGACCCTCGAAATCGTCATCCGGGAAAAAGCCTTCACTGTCTTGCCTGGACAAGCCGACGCTCCTTCTGGTCCTTTCATCATTCGCGCTGACCTTTCTCATCTTTTTCGACCGCCGGAAACTGTTACGAGAAATAAAACTGAGCGTCTTCTTCATCTTGACAGAGGCAGATCTCGAGGCAGCAGACGAGCTGCGAGGCGTGACGTCATCGCAGTGCTCAGAAACTTGGGTGCTGAGTCGACCAGCGGCATCCTGCTCCTTGTCCTCGCTCATGTACCCCTGATCTAAACTTAACGGCTGCTTAGGTTGTAAGGATCTTGGCCTGTTTCTGGACGACCTGTCACCGCCCTGCTGCTGTGGCGTACTTTCGGGATCATCTTGACTGTTGTACTTGTCATCGTGTTCCTTGTCATTGTCATCGGGTTCCCTGTCACCGTTCGCCGAATCTAACTCCGCGGAACGAATGGGCGAAAGGACGGTGTATTCGAAATCCGTCAGAGTCGGCTCCCCGTTATCGACGTTCAGTTTTTGGAACGATTCACTCAAGAGTTTGATGAAACTTTTTTTCATTTCCCTAGGCATCGCGTCCAAGTGGTCATTAGAGCTTTGTTTGACGGCACACTGACCAGCGACGATGCCTTTGTGAAACAATTCATCGTCATCGGAAGTGCTAAGGAAATTATTTCGCATTACAGCGCTCTTCTTTTCAGAAGG
This sequence comes from Omphiscola glabra, assembly GCA_964017045.1. Lineage (NCBI taxonomy): Eukaryota > Metazoa > Mollusca > Gastropoda > Lymnaeidae > Omphiscola > Omphiscola glabra. Next base: position 26,932,063 of record OZ024802.1, on the reverse strand, counting down.
GTCGTTTTCCGGTAGCTCCTTGTAGTTGTACTCTGTCGTTGAGGATGGTTCAACAACCAGAAGCGTCCCGGGGCCATCACTGAGGGTCTTTAGGTGGCCTTCGGACAACGATCTGATCATGGCCGCATTGGCGCCATTGGACCGGAACAGGCTCGTGATATCCACGGCGTTCGGGCCTCTAGAGGTCCTCGCGCTTAGCCTGCTGATGTCCAGGGTGAAGCCGGCCCTACTGTTTCTCCGCCACCCGGTCTGTGCCTCCCTAATGACGTCATAGAGTTCCCTACGGTGGAAAACAGTCTGTCCCTGTGAGAAAAAAGATTCATCAAGTTGGTAGTGGATAAATAACAAAGAGGTATTGTAATTAGTTATTTTGTATTCGCTATTACTTTAGTAGTGTAGCTATACTTAATATTACTATAGTTACTGACAATACAGGTCCAACAACAAAAAAATAAGGGTTAGATAATAAGTTTATTACCTAGGTTGTCTATTTAGCAAACAATGAACACTAATATTGTTTTTGTTAACTTGCATTCGGAGAGTAGAATCATTTAACCTACCGATGCCATTTTCCCCCTAGCCTTTAGATCAGCAGATCTTTTTATCGCACTTCCTATTTTTCTTCCATGGCGTCCACATGAAATACTTTTTCCTATTTCGGAAGATCGTTTGCGGCGACCTAAGATATTGGCGCCCCGGCAACTGCCCGAGTTGCCGGTACCTTGAGCCGACCTTGTGCCAGACCAAAACTTTTAATGCCAAGTTGAAGACATTTGGCTGGGCTCGTGAACTACTAATATCAGGATTGATTCCTTGAATGACCTGTCTGGCAAATCCACTGTAATAGAATCAATGTACTATTTCAGTGGTTCTCAAGCTTCCTAATGCCGCGAACATTTAATACAGTTCCTCATGTCGTGGCGACCCCCAACCACACAATTATTTTCATAGCTACTTCATAACTGTAAAGTATATGTGTTTTCAGATGGTCTTAGGCGAACCCTGGGAAAGGGTCGTTCGACCTCAAAGGGGTTGCGTCCCACAGGTTGAGAACCGCTGTACTATTTGATCCCAAAGGGCCTTTGAACTCCGTCCAAGAGACAGCACGGGAGCACACACATCAAAGCTTGGGGGAAGGGGTGGTAGTGGGGGGACCACCTTCACGCAAGATCCTTAAGGAACCCCCCAACCCTGCTGTAAACTTACTGCGGGGGTCATAAGAGGCGATGTGACGTTCGATCTCTCAGAGGATGTTCTGCTTACATCGTCTGCTCTGATGCTGCCGCGAGGTGAGATCGAGGCTATTGAGTCGTGCTTCTCAAACACTGTCCTCTCTCGGAACTGTGGCCAAGGGGGTGGGAGACGAGGGGGTGGGAAGAAAAAAAAAGATACCAATATATCATCATTATGTTTTTTAATACACATTTATTTAGGGAAACCATAAACCTAAAACCATAGGAGAAACTCTTGGCACAACAAGCTGATCTTAGTGGTCGTGAACACGAAAGTCATATTAGGGTCAATACTGTTTGCCATAACGTCACGCTCTGGTCTCTGGAGGGGTTCGGGGTGTGTGTGGGAGGGGGTCTAAATTTGTGACACGGGCCAGGGAGGGGGTAGGGTAGGAGGGGGGTCTAAGAAAGTGTGACTTTTAATATATATATATTTTTTTGGATAAAAAACAACACCTTAACATACAGTGAAGTTAACATTTGTGTTTCGATGGATGTATTCTGACTGAGGATTTCACTTTTATACATTTAACAGCTTAATAGTGAAGTGTTCACATGTTTTTGATTTTTAAATCACATCCATTTTTGCTTCTGATACTAGTTTTAGAAAAAAAATGCTCCAATTCAAGAGAACATTTTTGACGGGATATCTTACCAGAGTTCAGAAATACAAAATGAAAGCTCGATGCTACAGGCCAGCACCTTACCAGAGTTCATGGTTAAAAATGGAAGTTCAAGGCCACGTACCCTGAACACTGTATACCATAATTTCAAGGTTGCAAATGGAAGGTCAAGGTTAATCAACCCCTTACCTGTGTCCGGAATTCCACAACGACGTAGAGCACCAGTCCCAGGGCGGCACACGTCAAACAAAGGATGAGCTTTATGGACACGCACAGGTAGGTCAAGTTCAGGAAGGTCACGAAGTAGCCCAGACTTCTCCAGGCCTGGTAGTTGGCGAACGCGGGCTCTTTCTGGGACACGTTCAGGGCGAAGATTAGAGCTGCAGACGATTCGAGATTGAACGTTGACAAATCAATGACCAACCAAGCAGCTTCCCATCTAACAGCCCCTAACATACAAAGTCACATAGTTATACCTCAGGGCGACCCTGACCTTCGATAATTAGCAAAAGTAGCGTTTCTTCTGTAACCACAGAGGGAAAATCGTATATTTCGTTTCACAGATTTCAACTGTTTTTTTTTTTTGGGGGGGGGGGGGGGGTGTGAGGGGGGGGGGCTGAATAAAGATCATCGGTATACTATTATATTATTTTATATACCCTGACCAATGGTAATTTTATAAAGTTTTCTACCACGCCCAGGAACAGGCCCTAAACAATATGGCTATGGGTATCTAGAATTAATAGTTTTATTATTGTATGCGTTTTGCTTTGTTGAAAATTTCCGTTCTTTTCAACGATGTAGTGAATGTAAACCGATTCGTCCCTTTCTCTACATCTGAATGATTGGTACCTTTCTCTACATCTGAATGATTGGTACCTTTCTCTACATCTGAATGATTGGTACCTTTCTCTACATCTGAATGATAGGTACCTTTCTCTACATCTTACTGATTGGTACCTTTCTCTAAATCTTACTAGCACCTTACTGATTGGTACCTTTCTCTACATCTTACTGACTGCGGTACCTTTCTCTACATCTTACTGACTGGTACCTTTCTCTACATCCTACTAGTACCTTACTGATTGGTACCTTCCTTTACATCTTATTAGCACCTTAATGTTAGTACATTTCCCTTACGGTTACCAGAAATAATTTCGAAAGAAAATTGTTAGACAGGAAGTTGTTCAAACGGAAAGTTCTTCGAGCGGAAGTTTGATCAAAATGAAATAATTTAATGAGAAAAAAAAAATACCAAGGGGTCTTTCGCAAATTACGTCGCGCAAAAAAATGACATTTTCAGAGCCCCACCCCCTGTCAAAAAGTGTCACAAATTCTTTACCACCCTCCCACTTAGTGTCACGTCATATTTAAAAAAAATCAAAACATACATTTTCATAACTAAACTAAGATTTTATTTTATTCTTCAATTAACATATTCGCATAATGGATTAAGATATTGTATTATTAGAAAACTGTGACGTAAAACGCATAAAAACGAAGTCCTCCCCGAGCCGAATGTAAAAGGGGCACAACAGTTTTTGTGTAATTTTTCAATATGCGCAGAAGGTGTGCGCGACCGAGTTTCACGGTACCCATAATACCTGAGGCAATGTCAACCTCAAATTAATGTTTTTAAAATTAATCGATTAAAGATTTTTCAAAATTTGAAAATTTTATAATTAATTATTTTGGTGACTTCACAAATTTTGGGACCCTCCTGTCAAAAAGTGTCACAAATTCTCGATCCCTTCCCCACTGAGCGTGACGTAATTTGCGAACGACTCTCCAAATATATTTTTTTTATTAAAAAGTTTAAATTTTCCTAATTTTTCACACGCACTTTCCCTTAAAAAAAACCAATTAAGTAATAAAATAAATTTTGAGTTTAGAAATCCCATTTCGAACACTCTTCTGTCCGAGCTACTTTCCGTTGAACTCATTTCTTTCTGATCGAATTTCCGGACACGCCTGCTTACAGTTAGCCTGTGCCAGGAGGACGCTCTCCGCCACGCCCCAAACGGCAGGTACAATAAAGAGCGTGACGACGTCCCCCTCATCCGGTGACCAGTGGAGAAGGATCGCCAGCAAGATGATGTGCACGCCCATGGACACGGTGACGAGCAGGAAGCGGCCAGTGAACCTGGAGAGACGGGCGATGATGAAGGCAAACACTGGAGTGGTCGCACCGTAGGCCGCCATGGCGTAGCCGACCATGTGGATGCCCAGGGCGCACGCTATGTAGGACTGGAATAGAGAGATCAAGAAAATCCATAACAATCATTCCCGAGTGGATCTTGTCCGCGGCATGGGAGTTAAGGGGTAAAATATTTGTAGTACTGGTTGAATCATATTAAATCCCATGAAATTTGGCAACATTATGAAATAAAAAAACTTTAAAAGTTAAAACAGTCCCTTCCTTAATGAGATAAATTTTAAAGGGGTTGAATTTGAATATTCTAGCGTTAGTTCCAGAAAGACAGAAAAACTGGATTATATTATTTGAGTCTTGCATCTGGACTGAAAAGGGGGCACGATATTTCTTAAAAACTACAATTTTTACGTACTGACTTATTATTTTTCGCCGTTTTCACCATATTTGTATTCTTCCAAAGACATCCCTTTTCGGGCATTCCCCATGTCTTCAGATTAAAGTGGATGTCAAAGAGACGAGAATTTAAACAAAATTAAAATAGCATTCTACGCCCCCCCCCCCCCCACTACCGAAACAACCCCAATACCAAATGGAAGCAATGAAACTGTCAATGGTATCTGATTTTGCGGAAAAGACTTCCTTTGTCTGTTACCTTGGTGTAAATAACTTTACATCCTAATTAACGCACATATTCTGGCGAGGGTCTGATATTACTCTCTTACGACCCCAGCTAGTACATTGGCCATCAACTTCTTCTGCCTAGTTGTGCCATGTAACGTTTTCCCTAACACAGGGCCTGACCGCCGCCCTGGATTCACCCGAAACATCTAGTAAATCGCACTGGTCAACAGATGCGCTAGAGTTTCTGGGACCAGGTTGCAATGCCGACAGGTAGGGTCCCTGTTATTGTCTAGCCCAGCGGTTCTCAGCCTGTGGGTTGCAACTCCCTTACACAGGGGTCGCCTAAGACCATCGGAAAACACATATTTATGAAGTAGCAACGAAGAAAATGTTATGGTAGGGGATCACCAAAACATGAGGTACTGCTTTTTACCAATTGTTTTTAAATGTATAATGTTATGTGAAGCGCAGTGAGCCTAGCCCTAGGCTGGGGTACTGTGCTATATAAATCCATCTTAATAATAATAATGTTAAAGGGTCGCGGCATTAGGAAAGTTGAGAACCACTGGTTTAGCCTGTTAAAATACGTGCCGACCAGACAGTGCTCGGTACGCATCTGTGTCACTAGACTCTGTTGCCTGCGACCTGACCCCCACCACGGATCTTGTCTGCTAGGAGACGGCATGTCTGCAAGCGCTTAGCCTCTACGTGGTGCAGCAGACTAGTACGGCTGACTCGACCGCCGGTAGATAAAAAAACCCACAAAAATTTATGTCTCCTAATGAGAAGGAGAGAGTTTGTATTATAGCCAAAATTCAGTACATGGCTAGTACAGCTTTCCCTCCTACATATATCGATCGTGAATCTACTCTCGTGTGGCTCCTCCCAGCTGTATATCTATATACCTTGGTGTATTACTTCTGTACACCCCCCTCCCCCCGCCAGCTTACCTCAGTATAGGTTCCCACTAGAAAGGCCTGCTGTATGGAGGTGAAGAGTATCAGCGGCACCAGCAGGAGCATGTCACTCGTGACGAGAACACTAAAGCAGGAAGTGATGTTACTGCGCACGCTCACTGACTTCTTCAGCCAATCACTCCTCGGCAATGGCGGCAACAAGGCAAGCACGAGCAGCAGGCCGCCGACAGTGCATCCCAGGAACACTCCGCGCAATGTGTAAATGGCCCATTTTTCAGGATCCTGCATCTGAAATATGACATCATCATATTTCAGCTTAAGGAATGTATAATATAATCACTTATTGTTAGAGTAAGGTACAAAGCCTATTGAAAGTGTTTTTTCAAAGAGCACAGTATATAAGTAAAGACTTTTATTTTTTGTTAAAAAGCATGCCAAATTTTTGGGTCCCTCGTCGCCTTTCAATTGTTTGTGAAATTTAATTTAATTTATTTTTCACGAACATTTTTGCTCACTGATAGTGTTTGTCCAACGAAAGGTGTGTATCAGGTCATGCGCTGTTGTTGTGAAGGAACTTGTCAATATGCCCCCCACCCCACCTTATTTTTGTTTTTGTTGACATGTTAACGCTGTTATTATTTGCATAGTTAATTTTTGTTTGTTTGGTCCTTAAATTCAATTACTCTTCCTCTGCAAACTGGGGGTGTCAATTTAGCTTGTTCAGATTTGAAATCTCCTGTTAAAACACCACTAACTAACTACCACACATATTCTGTCGAGAGTTTGAGATTATTCTCTTACAACCCCGTTTAGTACATTGGCAAGCACCACCGTTTAACATTTCCCGTTGCCCTGCCACCTAAAACATAAAAAATTTGAATTGAAGCTATTATCATGAAATTATTTTACACTCTCTTAAAATAGATACAATTCCTGAAAAAAATAGTATCTACTGAAGAAACTAATTTAGATTTTTAATAGTTGTAAATGTTAAAAGTACCCGGGGTCTCCCGAACAGCGTAAGTCAATGAAAAATAAATTATGTCTATGGCCTAAAATTTCCATACCCGGACAGTTATGTCTATGCCCCAACCGATATGTCAATTGATTTGGGCAACTATGCATGATTATCGGACAGTTCGTATGTGACCGGACTTTTATGCAAAGCCTCACACAAGCCGGTCCTCACCTCGGTTGTATTGGTCAGATGTGGACAGTCGTTGATGCCGCAGTGCTGGAACGCCGCCTCTGAGTCGCTCGAGTTGCCAGGACTGCCAGGACTGCTGCCCAGGATCGCGCTGGCCACCAGGTTACCGCCGATTTGAGTGGTCGCAAACGTGGCGAAGAAGAACAGATTGAACCTCGTGAGGACGTCGTAAGGGCTCTCAACATGGGGTCGCTTGGAGTACGAGTAAGCATTGGCCGAGACGTACAGGGCCTGTAGATTTTAAAAATATTTAAAACATTTATTGGCTACGTAATATTTTTAAACCGAATTTCTGACGATGCCGAAGTATAAACTTATCCTGTTTAATTAGATTTTCATTATTTTGAGTGTTTTTCTTTCTTCCACCAAAGAAGGCTTTTAGCCGACACGTTGATGTCATGTTTTGAATTTATTTCATTTGTTTCTATCGTGCATTGTGAGTTTTTTCCTTAAAATACGTTTACAAAGGATAAAATCATATCGATAAACCGATTTTTCTACCGTGCATAAGTGAATTTTGTTTCCTAAAAAAAAACATTTGTAAAGGATTAAATCATACTGATAAACCGATTTGAGAAAAATCCGGGGGGGGGGGGGGGGGGGAATTCGGAAATTTTTTCTTTGGTTCTCTGGTCAACTGTTAGTGAACATTATATTTGAAGAGATTTTCGTTACATAATTTGTATTTGTGGATTCCCTTGTAGTGTTTTAAAATTTGTATATTTTATTATCTAAACAGTTGAAATTTAGCTTTTAATGGAAAGAAAAAAAAGAATAAAATTTGCGTTGAAAGGTGATTAAATAGAACTTAAGCCAAGCGTTCAGCTTGTTGTGTAAGTATATTCAGCACGCACGCACACATATTATTTATATAAACGCATACACACAAAAAACAACCAACAAACGTACAAAAAAGTTTAATTAGTATAACCCAAAAAATTTTATGTTAGGACAGAATTAACAACCAGTTTAAGAAAAGGTAAAAAAAACTTCCAGTCCCTTGTAAATTTACTAGTACAAGCAAAAGCTGAATTACTCAAATGTAAGTATTTTCTTTTCCTATAAATTTACAATCTATACTTTACCCAAATATACCAAACCTAATTTACCAAAATAAACCAACCAAATATACCAAACCTAATTTACCAAAATAAACCAACCAAATATACCAAACCTAATTTACCAAAATAAACCAAATACATATACCAAACCTAATTTACCAAAATAAACCAACCACATATACCAAACCTAATTTACCAAAATAGACCAACCAAATATACCAAACCTAATTTACCAAAACAAACCAACCAAATATACCAAACCTTATTTATCAAAATAAACCAACCAAATATACCAACCCCAACTTACACTAATAAACCAACCATAATTTACCAAAATATTCCAACCCAGATATACAAACCCTCATTTACACAAATGTACCAGGCCCCTAATTTACGCCAATATCGAAAACCCGATTCACACAAGCCCTTATTTACCAAAATATACCAACCCTAATATAGAACCCTTTCATTTCCTTAAACACACCAACATCGAATGTCCCATTTACACCAAACCCACCTGACTGCTCCAAGCAGACCCATGGAACGCCCCTACACAGACAGCGGCGGGCACCATGGTGGCGAAGGACGGGTAAAAACTGACCGTCACGTACACGCAGTGGGCCAAGAAATAGACCACCAAGACATTCTTGGCACCCATCAGGCCGATGATGGTGGGCGAGAAGATGCTGGACACGATGGCCGTGAAGTAGATGGTGGACAGACATATGAGTCCAAGACTGTGTTCATCGTGGAGTGAGCTGTGCAGGTTCTGGGAATTTGGTAAAAACAATAAAAAATAACGTTTTCTGTATAATATCGAGCAAATGGGGGTGGGGCTGAAAATTTTACAACATATCGATACCAGTAACGCACTTAATAAGAATCCCAATTAGTGCTCTCCCCAAGGCTCGCAACCAGGGCCATCTTAACAACATAGGAGGCCCTGGGCAAGCAGTACACTGGGGCCCCCTAGCAACACAACACACCTGGGCCGTGAGAAGGGGGGGCTCAAACAGTGGTGGGGGGCAAACAGTTCCTGCTCCCCACTAACTCACCAAGATGAATAAAAATGTAAAATAAAAACAAACATTCGATTAAGCTAAATTTCGTTAAATTCAAAAACGTGTTGACTAGGGTTATTCCCCTTTAAAGGTTTTAAAATTGTCCAACATTGATTCGCATTCATATAATTAATTTTTGAATGTGCTCACATATATCGTGGATTAAAATTGGTAATTTTAAATCCAATTAGATTGTCAAAATCTTTCAATATTCATAAAAAATATATGTAAAGCATGATGACTCTATAAGACTGAGTCTCCTAGAAACGTGGGGCCCTCTACAAGCGCGGGGCCCTGGGCCAGTGCCCACTGGGCCCATGCATTAAGACGGCACTCCTCGCAACCGCACATTTTATTCACGCCCCTGAACTATATTAATATCCTAATGCCCCACCCACTTTTACATCGGAGATTTATTTCACCAACTATTTCACCAACTATTTCACCAACTATTTCACCAACTATTTCACCAACTATTTCACCAACTATTTCACCAACTATTTCACCAACTATTTCACCACCTATTTCACCAACTATTTCACCAACTATTTCATCAACTATGTCAGAAAAGCAAAATAAAATATTACGCACCAAACGCACTTGAGATATTTTTGTTTTAAGAATCTCATTTAGCGCAGTTATCGGGAATTCCTTTAAAAAATTTGTCGAAAAGGGTAAACCAAACCTTTGAGATTTGCGAAAGAAGAAGATGACCCAAATACTACTTTTGAGAATTCTTTTCTTTTATCAAATAATTAATTCAGCTTTCTGCAATCCTTTCCAAAGCAACCCATTTAAAAAAAAAGAAATTAAAAAAATATAAGTCTTAGTAGCTTATGGGAATATTTTAACCCAGACCAATTTGGCATTGCAGCTGCTCTTGACAAATCTGTTAGCAACGGTGCTGGAGATGTTGACATAGACAGGTTGATTAACGGTGCTGGAGACGTTGACATAGACAGGTTGATTAACGGTGCTGAAGACGTTTGCATAGACAAGTTGATCAACGGTATTGGAGACGTTTGCATAGACCAGTTGATCAACGGCGCTGGAGATGTTGACATAAACAGGTTGATTAACGGTGCTGGAGATGTTGACATAAACAGGTTGATTAACGGTGCTGGAGACGTTGACATTTACAGGTTGATTAACGGTGCTGGAGACGTTGACATAGGTTGATTAACGGTGCTGAAGACGTTTGCATAGACAAGTTGATCAACGGTTCTGGAGACGTTTGCATAGACAGGTTGAACAACGGTGCTTGAGACGTTGACATACACATGTTGATGATCGGTGCTGAAGACGTTGGCATACACAGGTTGAACAACGGTGCTGAAGACGTTTGCATAGACAAGTTGATCAACGGTGCTGGAGACGTTTGCATAGACAAGGCGATCAACGGTGCTGGAGACGTTTGCATAGACAAGTTGATCAACGGTGCTGGAGATGTTTGCATAGACAGGTTGATCAACGGCGCCGGAGACGTTTGCATAGACAAGTTGATCAACGATGCTGGAGACGTTTGCATAGACAAGTTGATCAACGATGCTGGAGACGTTTGCATAGACCAGTTGATCAACGGTGCTGGAGACGTTTGCATAGACCAGTTGATCAACGGTGCTGGAGATGTTTGCATGGACAAAGGTGATCATAGAAAGGAATATTACAATTAATAAATATCAATCAGGCCACATTCTGCCCAGAAACTAAATCGCCACACGGTCTTGTAAAAAATAAATTTATGAAATTAATCTCCATGAAGTGTTTTGGCGCTGTTCTATGAATTTTCTAAATAATTCTTACTATAATAAGATAATTCATGGGACATTAATATTCAAAATAACAATCACCAAAACATTGATGAAATGTTGGTCTATAGAACAAGACGCAAAATTACCGTCAGAAAAAATGTAAGCACTCAATAAATAAATAAATAAATCAATCACTGACTAATTATTTCATGGCCGGCGATATTGATTGCAAATAAAAATCAGATAGGGACACCTGGCAATGGATAATAGCTCTGCTTTGAGACACATGGAGACTGGAGAAGGAAAAAGTGGCTACTCGGCCACCCAGGCCTGGCTCAGTACGTCTGCTCTTGAAGACTTGAGTCGAAATTTTCGTCGTTTCGTTGTTTCGTTGTTTTTTGTGTGTGATCTTATGGGATTTTCACGTAACTCTGTATGTTATCAGGCTAAGGGAGACAAGCCTCTGATTAATTAAGACCAAGCCTCTGATCAATTAAGACCAAGCCTCTGATCAATTAAGACCAAGCCTATGATTAATTAAGACCAAACCTCTGATCAATTAAGACCAAGCCTCTGATCAATTAAAACCAAGACTCTGATCAATTAAGACCAAGCCTTTGATCAATTAAGACCAAGCCTCTGATCAATTAAGACCAAGCCTCTGATCAATTAAGACCAAGACTCTGATTAAGTAAGACCAAGCGTCTGACCTATTGCGACCAAGCCTCTGATTAATTAAGACCAAGATTCAGACTAATTGTGAGCAAGCCTCTGAATAATTACGACCAAGCCTCTGATTAATTAAGATCAATACTCTGATGACACATTAAGACAAAGACTCTGACCACTTAAGATTAAGACCAAGCCTCTGACCAATTGCGACCAAGCCTCTGATTAATTAAGACCAAGAAGCAGACTTACCTGCATGGCATTGAAGGCGGTGAAGACAAATTGGAAAGCAAGCGAGATAACCAGCGTGCTCTTGATTTCCTTTCCTTCGAGAATCATCTCATCCTCAATTTTGGAGGTCACTGGAGTCTTGCAGCACAACATGGTGGAACAAATTCGCTGCCCGAGGGGATAACCGAAGGCTGACCGCTGCGTTTTCACATCCAAAACAACAACAACAACAACAATGTTGACCGCTCGGCTTCGAAAGAGTCGTTGCTATGGTTATCTTGGCGTCAACGCGTCTTACGGACGCATGCTAGTTCAAGCAGGTGTTGAATCTTCATCTGACATGTCGTTAAGGTGTACTGTAAAAATGACGTCATTATGACCGTGTACAAAAAAAAAACACTACCATTCACTGAGACGAGGGACGTACGGCGTAAGCTGCTAGAAATAGACACTAAAAGATGCTGCGCTGTCCCTTTTTTTTTCAACGAAATTCCCATCACACTTCCGTAATCCAAGAAAAGAGACTCCAATTACAACATAATCCAGACAATCCACTTTTATCATTTCGTAAATACAAAAAAACTGAGATCAACACTTCTGACAAAAATCATTCGGAATAAAAAATATTTGGAAGGTATACCCCGATGACGTCAGTATCAGGCTGTTAATGTCGACCTATCGTTTGTCACATTGCGTTAAGATTATAGGCCCCAGAAAAAAATGTCCGCACCATCTCTTTAATCTTCTCCGAATCCGTTTTTACTGCACTTCCGACATAGGATTCCGTTGTATCAGCCATTAAGCAGCCAGCAAAAGGGGGTTGAGGAGACACGACACGAGATACGCCACTTCTGCATGAGTGCTGGCACGCGGGACGTGACGTCAGAACCGACGACAGCCTGCCAGCGCCCGTCGCCGTCTCAAACACGTCGGGCAACCAGTCACCCGGATCAGCCGTCACGGCTGTGTACATACGGGGGGACAGCTTCTGTTGGTTATGCGCAGAGGCGGAATCAGGGGCCGGGTGCATGGTGACATTAAAATTATGTAATGGATAATGCCATTATTCCTACAAGTTTTCGCCCCCCCCCCAAATTCCACACCCTAAACCCCTGCTTTTTGAGATTTTAGATATATTTGAGGAATTTGGTCTATTTTGTGGAAACGAATGAATTAGGCTGAATGTCCACTTCGGGAGACGTTAGCACAAACAAGTTGATCGTAGAATGCTGGAGAAGAATTTGGCATACACAATTTGATCATAGAATGTTGGGGACATTTGCATAGACCAGTTGATAATAGAATGCTGGAGACGTCAGCACAAACAAGTTGATCGTAGAATGCTTGAGAAGAATTTGGCATACACAATTTGATCATAGAATGTTGGGGACATTTGCATAGACCAGTTGATAATAGAATGCTGGAGACGTCAGCACAAACAAGTTGATCATAGAATGCTGGAGAAGATTTTGGCATAGACATGAACTTTTATTTTTGAGGCTAACATAATACAAAATGTATGCCGTGGTCTCGCTCGCTCGGTACTCTCAAGGGTTGTTTTTCTATAGGACACCTCCATTTATAGTGTGTGGAGTAAACTCCTGATAGTGTGAGAACCCATCCCGTCATAATATTAGTTCTTGGATACCTTGATTTATATCGGAATTCAGCACCATAAAAGTGGTGCTAATTATTAGCAAAGTATTGTTTGAAGCTTGCGTTGACTTATTAAATCGCAACCAGTGCCGTACTAAAGAAGGGGGCGTAAGGATACCCGACCCCCCGAGTGCCATCTTCAGAGGCCAAATATCGTCATTTTCCTGCAAAATATGCCTAATAAGAAGACAAACAAATTTGGGGGGAGCGGGTGGAAGAGGGTGTCTCTTATTATGACTTACCATAAGGGCAGCCTTTGCCAGCTGCGGCCCCGATAGCAGTCACAAATATAGTTGAAACTCGGCTATTTTGGTGGGATGACCTATTACCATTGCCAGCCCGTTGTCTCATACCCACCCTTTTTTTCCCCTCGATGTCTAGTGTGTTCTGATGCTACCCGATATCGAACAACGTGGATTTGACGAAAGCTTCGCTTCATTTTTCTAAAAACAAAACAATAATATAAAAAAAAAAATTAGAATCATGGATATAAAAATTGACTTGCACCGGACATTCGCCAGCGGGGTTTCTATAGAACAATGGTCGGTAAACTCATTAGGCAAAATAGCCAAAAAAAATCAGCAGCAGGACGATTTAAAACATTTTTGAGAGCCACGTTTCTTTTCAAGAACCTGTCAAGAAACATTTTTTGGAGTCAAAGCAGATTTGTGCCCGAATAGCCGAGCCGCACTCGGGTCGCTAAAGAGCCGCGATTCGCCGACCACTGCTATAGGGCAATCGATGGCATTAGTTTTTTAATTGATAACCTCAAGCCTAAACAAACGTCTCCGGAAAGTGGGGTCAGGGTGTGGGGGTGTGTTCGGGTAATTCTCTGTTTTTAAAAAAAATAAAATTGGGGGTTGGCAAAATCCGTATCAGAAAAAAAAAATCACGATAATAACTAATATCGACTTATAAAGCTTATGGCTTAAAAATAGAGCTACTATATCGCCACTGAGACTCCTGATCCCCCACTCTCTCCCTGAAATCGCCGCCTTTGTATAATCTCTTCCCTTAAGGTTTGAGACAAAAAATCACACCCACGTTTATAAACTTAACACAGTTTTCGCGGTCCGAGGAACTGTTGTCTTTCTTGGAGTTCCTCTTGGCTGACATATGCGACAAATGTTCCACTCTTTGAGCAATACGCGACCTAGTTATATTCTGCATTAGATCACAAAAGTGACTTTACACCGGTAGTTCAACCACCCTGTCAACATAGGACATCCTTGACTGCCTGCCCCTCACTTACGTCAACAGAAAGCACTTTTTACATTTTCAAAAAGGGAAAATTATTCGCATGGGTTACCAAAGCGTCACATCCGGTACTTAGAGACTCTGGGTGATTTTTTTAAAAAAAGTGGTGAAGTGGCGAGTTAACTTAGGTAAGAGGCTAGGGGAACCCATGTGATGACACCAACAGAAGCTCAAATAAGTAGATAGCCCTTCAGTGGCATAACTCAGACAAAATGGCGCACGGGGGCGAACTCTCCAAAGTATGTCCGCTTTGCATACACACTGCATTATTATAATGCTTTTAAAAACCTCCGAAGTGTACTCCATTTTCAACCCGCACCCTTAGGTACGCCACTGTATCTTTTCTAATCTTAGAAAACTCTTGCACTACTAATAAGACAGCTTTAAAATAACAGAATCAAGCAGGTCTCTGGCTACACTAACTATAGCTGCGGCCACTACGCAACGCACACCTAGTCCTTCTAGACTCTCTGGTCTCTCTAAACTCTCTAATATCTCTAAACTCTCTAGTCTCTCTAGTCTATCTAGTCTCTCTAGACTCCCTAGACTCTCTAGTCCATCCAGACTCTCTAGTCTAGACTCTCTAATCTCTCTAAACTCTCTAGACTCCCTAGACTCTCTAGTCCCTCCAGACTCTCTAATCTCTCTAGACTCTCTAGTCCCTCTACACTGTCTCGGATCTCTACTCTAAACTCTAGCCTTTAATCCAACACAGGTCTAGACTACTTGTCTAAGGCTAAAAGGCTACCTGTATCCAAAGCTAAAACAGAAGAAAGCATCTCTGAATTAAAACTAACAGAAAAAAAAACCAACATTTTTTTTTACTCCGCCATATGACTGACTTCACCTGGGACACATCATTTTCGAGTTTCATTTATTCTTTATTATTACTATTATTATTATAAGAAGTTTTTTTTATAGCGTAGTACCCAAACCTAGGACTGGGCTCACCACGCTGTACATACAATTAAACAACCATAAGCTTGAACTTAAAAATTCTTCAACATAAAAACCTTAGCGTTACAAAAAAGTCTATCTCTTAACTAAAACTTGATCTTTTTGTTAAGCCTAGCCCCAACCCCCCAAAAATATTTTAAAAATAAAGGAATGAAGGATGAAGATAACAACCCCCCCCCCCCCCCCCATTTGCCTGCTCCCGTCCCACTCTTAATCCAAAATTATTTTTAAAAAAATATAATTAGTAGACACATTGAGCCACATATCACTGATATAGTACGTGCGCTGTTCGAACGACTTAGGAGTCGCTCGCAAAGTATGTCACGCTAAAGATGCGTAATCTCCTATAGCAGGGATTCTCAAAGTTTTATAAAGCGCCGCAAAACTTTATCGATTTCAATACATTTCCAAACTCCCCTTTCACGCTCCCCCCACGATAAAAGTATTAAAATAAAACAAATTCAGAGGAAAATAATCAATCAAAAAAATAAAAAATAATAAAATTCACCAGTACCAAAAGAAGCGAAACAAAATTTACCACGAAAACATTTTTTTGTTGTTGAATTTTCGCTTCTTCAGAATTTCTTGGTCTTCCATGGTACTTCCTTTAAGCAGCGCAAAAAAAAAAGTGTGGGTGGTGGTGGGGGGTGGGTGGGGGTGGGGAGTCGGGAAACCCTGGTTAATAACCCACGCCCTATCATGTCCTGGCAGGAGGTGGGGGGCATTTATCCCACGCGTTTTCACGTTAATTTACTTCACTCATGAAGCCAGCCTTGCGCCCCCCTCCTTTACGTCGCCTTTATGTCACTAATGCACTCACTGACAAACGAATGCCTGCATGAATGTTAGTAGTAGGAATTAGCGAAGGAAACGCTCCAAAATTGATGTAGCAGAAACAGTCGAATGAATCGCCTTAACACTGTGTGTACCAATAACCAGGACCGATCTCGAATAGATTAAAAAAATACAACACAACAACTTTGTTTACAACAAAAGGGCGTAACTACAGCCTCGTCGGACCAAAAGGCCCCCAGTGGTTCTAAATGCTCTTTGTCTTACTGTCGGTAGTTATTGGACAAGAAATTTCAACAATTACAAAAATTTCACGCTTTTGATGTGCCACGTAACAATCCACTACTGTAACATAGACGAGGAGTGGGCAAACTACGGCTCACGAGCAATTTCTGGCTCGCGCTCCTATTAAAAGAAAAACAATTATTTAAAATATTTTTTAAAAAAATGAATAAGAAAAAAAAATATGTAGTTTAAATCTTGCATTGCATATGTCACTGCCATATGGGGTTGTGTCACTGCCATATGGGGTTGTGTCACTGCCATATGGGGTTGTGTCACTGCCATATGGGGTTGTGTCACTGCCATATGGGGTTGTGTCACTGCCATGTGAGTTGTGTCACTGCAATATGGGGTTGTGTCACTGTCATATGGGGTTGTGTCACTGACATATGGGGTTGTGTCACTACCATATGTGATTGTATCATTACTATATGGGGTTATTTCACTACCTTATGGGGCTGTTTCACTGGTATATGTGGTTGTGTCACTACCACATGGTTTTTTTTTCATTTTTCTGGTGAAAAGATAAATTCCCTCTGCTTCGGTGACATAGACGAACATTTATTGCAACGACGACTTACCAAAGTACCAGATCAACTGTGAAAATGCTGCATGTAGTAGTGATGGACGAAGGCATCAAGAAGGCTAGAAGACCAACCACGAAACCCCCTTGAAGTCGAACGATGGTGTGGTCATCCCAATTTAGACGGAGCAGCTGCAGACCTGGGTCAAGGATTATAGTGAGCTTTACAACAGCACAAAAAAAAAACAAAAAAAACAAAACAAAATATTAAAAAATCACAGTAGTTATTTTTAGAAAAGCGCCCCCCGCCCCCCTCTCACCGCCCCCGATATCAAATAGGAAAAGATAAATCCTTTATTTTTTGTTACTCTTTCTCACTAGAATTTATTTGTGATTATGTCCCTTGTAACACAGACCTTACTGCATTTATGTCAACCTTTGGACCCTATGGTGACACGTTGATTTCTTAAACACACCACATGATTAGACTACCCTTGACTGGACAAAAGGCTGACCATCTGACTGGACACAAGGATGACCCTATGACTGGACACTGGGATGACCCTGACTGGACACTAGGATATCCTGTGACTGGACACTAGGATGTCCTGTGACTGGACACTAGGATAACCAAACTAAATATGGCGGCCTCATGAGATCATGTGTGGATCTAACTTAAACAGAAGTTTAATATTGTATATACAATTAAACAAAAAATTCTACGATTATTATACAGTTAAAACAGTTGTGTAGAAATACACCGTCATAACCACACGTTCATTACCCTTTAAAAAATACACATTTTATTATTGAAGGTGAGAGGATAGAAAGAAGAAAAAAAAAAAGAACTAGGGACATCATCGGGTCAAGGCCAGACACGTAGGAGGATCGACGTAGCTAACTAGCATCGTTGTCATGTTGAGCTCTCGGATGGCCCCACACTACCCTCAGCAGACTGAATGTAGAATAATATGTGACCAATTTTCTCCTTTGAGATTCACATTTTATGATGAGATAAGATCCTTTTGTTGATCCAAATAAATGGAAATTTCTTTTTTTTATTACAATTGGCTTATTCAATTTTAAACACATAGATATATACTTATTTTTAATCAAGACAGCCTTTTAAAATTATAACTATTGAATGAAACACAAGACATCCGAAGTATTTCTCAAGCGTAGTAATCAAGAATCAGTGACAGGGGCCGGAAGTCTGCAGTTTTGCAGTTTGTTTATTTATCCTTGTTAAGTCCCCGTCACGAGTTCGTGGCATCTAAATCAAGTGGTGAAATGATTGTCTTTTTTTTTTAAATTCAAAAAGTCTACCATGCATTGGAATGAGCTACGGTCAAGTACAATTCCTGAACGAAGTGGCTATTGGTACACGGGTACCAGAATTGAGAGGTTGGGATTAAAAATCGATTTAAAATATTATTGTTTGGTTTGTGAGACCAAATGAGGTATCAGATGAAAGATAATTGAAGGTACTATACGTTTGTAAACTTAATTCTTCATTTTAACTAAAATAAACTACTACAAATGACATCCGCACAGCATTATTCAAAATGGACCTAGACACGCAGCGCCGCCATTCGCACCCGGGTACCATTAGACTCAATGCTATTCGGATGTCATTTGTGGTAGTTTATTTTTGTAATTCTTGTACCTGGGTACCAATAGGTGCAGCCATTCCTGAACGCGCCTGGGTCTTCTTTTACAGCTTCTCATGACTTCAACGTGCTAGTAACAAGATACAGATGGGACGATCGGTCTTCGTGGAGTGGAAGCGAGAGTGGGAGGCGGGTGTACAGGGCATCAGCAAACCATGGCCTAAGAAACACAATACCCATTTATATTATAACATACAAATTATATACTAGAATATATAACCCGATGTTACCGGAATAATAATAATGATAGACATTTTTGCGATACTTTCTATGTGCCATTGCGAAAACTAATCAGAATTCATTGTTTTACCCCAAAAAAAATTCTTTGTAACATCATTTAGTTTTGAGAAATATTTATATGCACTCTAACATAGGTCTACAATATCTATTTTCGCGCCCCTGAACTACTATTGTATAAAAGTTCTTTTTTTTTTTTTTTTTTTTAATGAAAAAATAATTAAAACTGTTTAAATCTTAAGAATACAAAAAAAAAAAAAAAAGCATGATCTCAAATATACACCTAAAAAAAATATATATTTCATTTTAGATATGTTTTAAATTAAAGCAATTTGATATATTGGTATCATCATTAAATATTTAACCGAATTGTTGACCTTTACGCCACTATATTATCAATAAATCATGAAACAAAGAATCTCTTAACCCATTTTTCACGTCTATAACAGCTTTGAGTGTTTTTTTTAAAGAATATTGATTAATCTCGTACATATTATGCTCATCAACTTTCTCATGAACTTTACTGTTCGCTAAGTGAAAAAAAAGGATGTTTTTTCATATTTTGACAGAAAAATCTAAACCCATCTTTGTGTACCCATTGTTTTACATTTTCTAAAAAAAAAATTATACTAGTTTGACGTATATCTCTGTTCATTGAAAGATTACGGTTATTTATTTTAACATTAAAATCTACACAAAAGTTCAAATCTGAAGCGAAATTGGGGTTTTGAGATATTGATATCAAAATGAACCAAGTGCTACTCCATATGGTTTATTCTCATTGGAGAAATTTTAACGTGTGAACTGAACAAATCAAAGATTTGACCCAATTTCCGTTCGATCGAATTTCCGTCGATCAATTTTTCGTCGACGAAATTTCTTTCAAACAAATTTCCAGTAACCGTATTTATGCTATGAAATTTCGCTGCACTTAATGTCTTGAACGACATTTTCTATTTAAATATATTTTTTAACGTTAAATTTTTATTATTTTATAAATTTGATCACAGTACATTTTTGGAATGGAAAAAAATAAAAAAAGGATTAAATGTTAAAAATACAACACTAAAGTTTGGTTAATGTGTGCATTAAATGTGCAGTTGTATGTGCAGAAAAATGTGCAGTTATGTGTGCATTAAATGTGCAGTTATATGTGCATTAAATGTGCAGTTATGTGTGCATTGGTGTGCAGCTGTGTGTGCAGTTATGTGTGCATTACATGTGCTGTTATGTGCAGTAAATGTGCAGTTATATGTGCATTACATGTGCAGTTATGTGCACTAAAATATACAAGTACATATGCACTAAACGTGCAGTTATCTGTGCAGTTAAATATACCATTATATGCGCAGTAAATATGCAGTTATATATGCATTAAATGTGCATTTGTATATGCAGTATTATGTGCAGTAATATGTCCATGATTTCAGCAGGAAGATCTGCCGTTAGGAATGTAATAACATTAATTTGAAAAACCCAGAAACGGCTGCGAGTTAGCATAGTGAAAGACTCCCTAAACACACAAAGGATTCCCCTTTTTCACTAAGCTTAGGCAACTTGGATGAAAGTTCCGCCCCTGGTACAGGTCTACTATTTGCACTGTCAAAACAGAAAAACTAAATGTAGGTCAGAGTTCAGAAAGTTCTTCTTGTGATGTTTTTATTCCTCTGTCAGATCGCGTAATAATTTGAAGTCACGCTCCGCTGAACTCATCACAGTGGGAAATCTGGTTACCCGTTTCACCAATGCTGGGATATGGGTCACTTCTGCAGAGAAGGGCCGTATGAAATGTGCCGTCGTCTCCCTGGATGCGTGTTTTGAAAGGTGTCACTGACGAGCTGGATTGGAGATTCCTGATTCTCGTCACGGAAATAACTCACGAGAGTCTACGCCAGGGGATTTTTCATGCTTGGATAACGGGGTCTGCGTAATGCTGTGACGTCACCCGAGTTGTGGATTGCGGCCCAGAAAACCCAAAGTCCGTGCATGTGTGGAGGTAACTTGTCATTTAGCTTTGTTTCGAGACTTCGGTAAAAAAAAATATTTATATATTTTCAAAGTAGTGTAATACCAGTTACCCCAGTATTGTATTACGATGCTGGTGGCTGCCGCCTATGGCTTGACAAGTAAAAGTTCTGAAGTGGGTGGGGTGAATATGACTTTGTTTTTGTTTTGTTGTTATACAGATGTTCTTTATTGCATAAATGTATTTTATTTTATTGTCACGATTATGTCTCTTTTGCTAATATTTTTATGTACAGCGCGGTGAGCCCAACCGTAGGCTGGGATACCGCGCTATATAAGACAACTAATAATAATAATTCAACTCATCAACTTGATCGCTTTATTTAAAAAAAACGGATCCGGAAGTCCGCATTGAGTGCGCCAATTAATAGAAAGACTGCGAATAAATAAGTAAGTCAGTGTTTCCCATGACTAAAATGGCGCCAAGGTTAAAGTTCAAACAACGCCTAGGTTAAAGTTCAAACTACGCTTAGGTTAAAGTTCAAACGGTGCCGTGAGAGATATAAATAATTGAATTGTCTATGATAATAACAACCAAAAAGCGTCGCGGGCAAAATATGCCCTTTCGTGCTGCATAATAAGCCCTTGCGAGCCGCGCAATATGCCCTTTCGGGCCACACGCCCTTGTGGTCTGTCCGCGAGCGCGTGTTTGTGACCCCGCTCAATACGGGATCAAGCACTGTAATTTTTTTTTTTTTGGTCTGACTCTTAGACGAGTCTGACGTTTCCTCATCTCCTCTTCTGCTTGTCTGTTTTCTGTACGTCAATAGTTGCGTTCTCGGTTGAACTCTTTAAGTCGGGGTTGAATTTTTTTTTTTTAGCAAACCGCAACGGGAGCGGGGTGGGGGGGACGTGGGGTGGGGGAGAGCGTTTTTTTCGATCGCTCTTTACAACTTTTTGTAAGGGTTGATGATAAGCTCCGCTATGGTAGGAATTGACGTTTCTGGATCAGTGAATCTTGGCTGTTACAGCCATCAAGGACTCTGATATTCAACCTTTATGACTGCCCCCCATCCCATGGGTGTTTAATGTGATCACCAAAAAGCCAATGCAATTTAACCGTTCTAATCAGGCAAAATTGAAAATTAACTTTTTTATAAAAGCTGGGTCACTCAAGTTTAACTCTTATAACGAGGCTAATTGAATTTAACCGTGATGACAACTAAGCCGATGAAATTTAATCACTAAGCCAGTTGTCGTCAAACTCATTAATCAAAAGAGCCGAAAATCAGCAGCTGGATGATTAAAATTCTTTAGTCAGTCAAAGTTCTTTTCAAGAACATGTCCATAATCACGTCCACAATCATGTCCATAATCATGTTTTTCGGAGTCGAGTCCGATTTGTGACCGACCGGCCGAGCCGCACCAAGGGCGCTAAAGAGCCGCATGCGGCTCGCGAGCTGTGATTCGCCGACCCCTTAACTAAGCCAATGAAATTTAACCACGATAACAGCTAAGCCAATGAAATTTAACCACGATAACAGCTAAGCCAATGAAATTTAACCACGATAACAGCTAAGCCAATGAAATTTAACCCCGATAACAGCTAAGCCAATGAAATTTAACCACGATAACAGCGAAGCCAATGAAATTTAACCACGATAACAGCTAAGCCAATGAAATTTCAACTGGATAACAAATAAGCCAATGAAATTTAACCCCGATAACAGCTAAGCCAATGAAATTTAACCACGATAACAGCTAAGCCAATGAAATTTAACCACGATAACAGCTAAGCCAATGAAATTTCAACTGGATAACAAATAAGCCAATGAAATTTAACCAGGATAACAGCTAAGCCAATGAAATTTAACCACAATAACAGCTAAGCCAATGAAATTTCAGCTGGATAACAGCTAAGCCAATGAAATATATTAAACCGTGACTGCGTGTGACCAATGAGATTTAAGGCTTATAGTTTGAACAATGATACTTATTTAATACAACTTGACCAATGGGTCGACTTGGTTCTAATGCCAAATACTGACTTTCTTTCGTCTTCATTGAAGATGGTGTCATGTCTGCTTATCTGAATCAACCTATTCGATCAATTTTTCACCGCACCAATTACAGTTTTTAAGCATCTTTGATATTTAAGGCGACCTTGACCAAGGTGAAGTTCCGTATTATAGGCCAGTGTCTCCAAAATTTTGCATTTCTTGGACCGTCGGACAAGTTCCCTATTACACTAGATACATATAATATACTAGATACAGCCCGCCAAACAGTGGCGGCAGCAATGCGTGAACTTTCCATCTACTAAATTTGCTTGACAAAACATGAACTCAAGCTACACCCCCCCCCCCCCCCCATGATACGCCACTGCACACTTTTTATTTCACGCCCATGAATTATATTAAATATTCTGATGTTACAACCACTTTTAAACTGAATATTTTTTACACCATACTTACACTGAGACGTTTTCGTTTTCCGAAAAGAACATATTACGCGCCAAACGCAGTTGCGTTATATAAAAAAATATATCTTTTAACGTAGTTATCGGGAATTATATTTTGCGCGCTATTGAACTCATTATTGAACCACTCTTTCTTTCAAACATAAAGAATTATTTATAGTGTACTCTCAATCCCAAATTCGCTGAATAGAAAGGAACCGGAAATGGAAGCAGTAAATTAGGAAGCAGCCCACGAGTCATACCAGAAGCGTAATGTATATAAGAGATATAAGTTAGGACTTAATGGGGATAATATTAAAAGAAATAAATAATTAGACTTGAAAGTATGTGTGTATGTGTGTTTTTCCACACTAAGCGATCTCTTTTTTAAAGGTGACTTTGAAACGAGATTCAAACGTGGAGAAGTTACTTTGGGAACCACTGTTTTTTGCTTTTTTTTATGAATGCACTTATGGATCTGGGTTCACATTGGATCTAACTGTCGAGACACTACTGCTTCACACCTGAGAAAGAAGACAATTTTTTTAGTCGGCGGCCGCCAACGTCGGAAAAACAAGGGCACACATGTACCGAACAAAGGTCAAGGTCCTTTCCGAAAGTAAAACATCTTGTTGGTGATATTTCTAGAGTTTATTTTGTTTAAACTTTTCCATTGATGTTCTGAGGTCGAGATGGATCCAAAATAATTTGGCAAAAATTCGAGCAATGACCTTCAGGGAAGAGACGCGACTAGAATAAATCCTGCACTCCAAATTTTTTGTGTGGGGAAACAGCTTCCGGTCTGGTTCTCAAAAAGTAACTTGAGATGTGGGAACCCTCCTCCCCCCTCCCTAGACTTTCAGGGGAATACAGAAGAATTTTTAAGGAGGGAGGGGGGGTGGGGTTTTGAATGGTGATTAACAGCACATGTTTCGTTTTGGCACTAAAGAAACTCATAGAGTGATCCAAATGGTTCAAGTCCTATAACCCAATAATTCTTTATGTTCCTCTTATGTAATGCTTCAGTATCTGCCCTTGGATCAGTCTGCCCAAAAAATAATAAAAAAAATAAATAAAACTCTAAATCTTTTGCTCCAGTTTCTTAACTGATCATTTATAAATTAATCACCTGTCACCAACTAGATTATTTTAGCAGCGTGCATTTCATCTTGTAGGCGAGATGAGATTTTCTCGGATAAGAGTTATGACATCTTCACAAATTTTCGAGAAGAAAGTTCTACTTGCTGGAGCCCCTTCTCACTTGGTTAAATTCAGCGATTCTGGTCAAATTTTCAGAACATAACACATTGTTATGAAATTGTATGGCCTCGGCCTCAGACATCTTCCCCTGGCAATACTAAGCACCGGCTGTTGGTGTTTCATTACGGTAATAAAAAATGTGCTAATAAAGTTTCAGAAAAAAAATTTGTAATAATTACAACAACAAATTTTTAAAAATAAAATAAAAACGATCCTTTTTGCCTTGATCTTATTTTCCCACCTTTCATTACGACAGTGCCTATTACTGTGATGTTTTCTTAAGGAGCAGACAACCATGACTTTTTTTAATAAGACACCCGTGGGCGCCTTGTTGACATCAACAGTGTGACGACATTAACCCCCTCCCACCACCTCCCATCTGTGGCGTAAGCACGCATGGGCAAGCGTTCGAGTTTCAATGGACCAGTGCGTACACGGAGGTGAGGCGGGAGTGGGACGACCGGCTACCCAGATATCTTTGAAGGATCTTTCGGAATTTCTTTTCACATAATTTATAATATCTTAACTATTGAAGGAGGGCTGACAGTTTGAAAGGTTTAGACAAACAACAACAGAAAAGCTTGTTGGTTTATATCCCAGTTTCTTCTCTCATGAAAAAAATGACATCTCATTTGAAAAACAACAACAACAAAAAAAACAAACAAACAAAAAAAAACCACAACAAACAAACCAAAAAAAAAACCCGATATAAAAACGAAATAAACACAATAAAAATGACTTTATAATTTTGTTGATAGTATTATTTTAATTAAACTATTTAAACAAAAATATTTTTTGGAATAGTGTGTGGGTGTCGGGGGGGGGAGGGTGTTTGGGGAAGGTTGGGTTTAGTCATTGTCGAAGTTACAACACTGCAGACAGTAAGCGCCCTTTTCCCCCTCACAGCAGACCCAGGCCCTTGCCAGATTTCCGCTGCAAACCTACATTAAAACAGGAAATAAAAATGTGGTTCTTAAATTTATTATTTATTATTATTATATTTTTTTTAAAACAAGTAATGTTACAATTCTTTTGCTGTCCTCTCGGACACTACTTCTCAGCTAAGTTCTATATTATATATATATTTTTTTAATTTAAAAAAATGTGTTTTGTCTGTTGCTTGTTCGCTGGCGAAGGCTTCCTGCCGACACGTTCGTTGTTTTGTTGCGTTCCTTTTTTTTCAGGTTTAACCTTACTTTGTTTCACTCATTTCCTATTTTGCTAACCTGACTGCAGCCTCTCTCCCTTATTATCCTGATGTTACAAAAATAGTACTCAATCTATTCAAGTGCGAATATCAATAGAAAATAGACTCGAAATTTAAAGAAACTATTTAAAAACAATAGACAACAAAATAAAACACTAAAAAAACTTGCCTTTTTTTCAATATCTTTGTTTTTATTTCATTTTTAAAAATTTGAACACAGTTTTAAGTGGTCATTTCATAATTTATGCCAGAGCCTCTGTATGGATACTGAATTAAAACAAAGAAACGCATACGTCAAATAAACTTCTCATACACATAAAACCAGCACGAATCATCAAGCTACTAACGCCCTTCATGTTTTAAAGTTACAATATTTATTTCAATCCTGAAAACGAATCCTGCCAGTATTATCTATATATATATATAAAAATGAATGTATGTATGTATGTATGTTTGTCTCGTATGCGCTCCAACACCATTCATGCGATTGCAACAAAACTTTGGTGAGTTGTTGGCCACCAACCTGGGCATTTAACTGCGACATTAAAAAACTTTTCAATTATTTCGTTTTCGGCCGTTGGCCCTTCATTCGTTTTTTTTCTTATACGAGCTTTGTAAAACAATATTTCCGTCTGCGCTCCTACGCCATTCGTCTGAATGCGCTAAATCTTGGGTAAAATGTTACACGCACGCCCACAAAGGTTTGGAAATAATTATAAACGTTTTAAAATATTCCGTTTTGAGCCAGGGGCCCCGTGTTCGTTTTTTCTTATATGAGCTATATAAATATAGTTTCAAACCGTATGCGCTCCTACACCATTCATGCGATTGCAACAAAACATTAGAGAGTTGTATTCTACAAGCTCGCGCATTTTACTGGGTCATTATAACACTTTTAAAATATTTCGTTTTGGCCGTTGGCCCCAAAATCGTTTGTTTTTCTAATATGAGCTTTGTAAACAATAGATTTCGTCTGCGCACCTACACCATTTATTTGAATACGCTAAAACTTTGACGAGATGTTGCGAGCATGCCCACAAAGGTTTCTAAATTATTACAACCGTTTTAAAATATTACGTTTTGAGCCAGGGGCCCCATGTTCGTTTTTTCTTATATGCGCTATATAAATATAGTTTCAAACCGAATGCGCTCCTACACCATTCATGCGATTGCGACAAAACATTGGAGAGTTGTATTCCATAAGCTCGCGCATTTTACTGAGTCATTATAACACTTTTAAAATATTTCGTTTTGGCCGTTGGCCCAAAAATCGTTTGTTTTTCTAATATGAGCTTTGTAAACAATAGATTTCGTCTGCGCTCCTACACCATTTATTCGAATACGCTAAAACTTTGACGAGATGTTGCGAGCATGCCCACAAAGGTTAATAAATGATTACAACCGTTTTAAAATATTACGTTTTGAGCCAGGTGCCCCATGTTCGTTTTTTCTTATATGAGCTATATAAATATAGTTTCAAACCGAATGCGCTCCTACACCATTCATGCGATTGCGACAAAACATTGGAGAGTTGTATTCCATAAGCTTGCGCATTTTACAGAGTCATTATAAACTTTTAAAATATTTTGTTTTGGCCGTTGGCCCCAAAATCATTTTTTTTCTTATATGAGCTTTGTAAACTATAGGTTTCGTCTGCGCTCCTACACCATTTATTCGAATACGCTAAAACTTTGACGAGATGTTGCGATCATGCCCGCAAAGGTTTCTAAATTATTAGAACCATTTTATAATATTCCGTTTTGAGCCAGGGGCCCCATGTTCGTTTTTTCTTATAGGAGCTATATAAATATAATTTCAAACCGTATGCGCTCCTACACCATTCATGTGATTGCAACAAAACTTTTTTGAAAGGTTGTTCATAAAGTCGCGCATGTTAATGAGTAATTACAATACTTTTAAAATATTCCGTTTTCAGCTGTTGGCCCCAAATTCTTTTTTTTCTAATATGAGCTTTGTACAACATAATTTCGGTATGCGCTCCTATACCATTCTTCTGAATGCGATAAAACTTTAGTTAGATGTTTTTCCCACGCCCGAAAAGCTTTTCCAATTATTACAACCGTTTAAAATATTCTGTTTTGAGCCAGGGGCCCCATGTTCTATTTTTCCAATATGAGCTATATAAATATAATTTCAAACCGTATGCGCTCCTACACCATTCATGCGATTGCAACAAAACTTTGTTGAAAGGTTGTCCATAAGGTCGCCCATGTTAATGAGTAATTACAATACTTTTAAAATATTCCGTTTTCAGCCGTTGTTCCCAAATTCTTTTTTTTTCTTATATGAGCTTTGTACAAAATAATTTCTGTATGCGCTCCTATATCATTTATCTGAATGCGATAAAACATTTTAGTAAAATGTTTTACCCAAGTCCGCAAAGCTTTTCAAATTATTACAACCGTTTAAAATATTCTTTTTTGAGCCAGGGGCCCTATGTTCTATTTTTCCTATATGAGCTATACAAATACAATTTCAAACAGATCTAATGTGTGGATGGATAGATTTTTAATAAAATACAAATAATAGCAACATAAAATTGTGTGTGTCACATAGTAATTAGGTTTCTGAAGTAGTTACAACACTTTTAAAATAATCCGTTTTTGGCCGTTGGCCCCAAAATCGTTATTTTTCTTATATGAGCTTTGTAAAAAATAATATCCGTATGCACTCCTATACCATTTATCTGAATGCGATACAACTTCAGTAATATGTTTCTCTTTTTTTAATTTTGTGATATAATAAGTAGGTTTCTGAAGTAATAAAACAATTCTACAATATTCCGTTTGTGGCCGGGGGCCTTAATTCGTTTTCCACCATTTATTATCTATATAATTATCGTATGCATTCCTATACCATTCATCCGATTGCGATAAAAACTTTGGTGAATTGATATGCGCGCTCCCGCAAATGTTTCTAAATTAGAACAACATTTTACAATATTTCGCATGGGCCGATGTCCTTAAATTCGTTTTTTTTTCTTTAACAAACTTTATCAAAATAATTTCAAACGGAGCTATCAACTCAACCGCCCTTGAACAAATGCCAACAGACATCAATTTGTAGCAAGAGCAGAGAAAACACGTTTTTGCATGTTTAGTGTAGAGAGTATTTTTGTTGTTTTTATTAATAAGCTTGAATTTTGTGACGTATTTTAGAATCGGATATAGCTTTGTAAATGTGTTGTGATTTTGAATAGCAATGATGTAGTAATACATCTATTGTATAAGAATGATCTATGCTGACCGTAACTCACAAAGAACCGATACGATTTAAATACGTTCCCATTTTTTAAAACAATCATAGTTTTCTTCTATTATTTTAAGGAACTCGAATCAATGGTAATGCGAAAAATATATTGTATATTCGCTTTAATGTTAATACAATTTTAAGTATTAATAATATTAATTACAAATAAATCTGGAGTAACAACTAAGGAACTATTTTAAACATTTTATATGTGGTTGAAAGTTATGAAAATTAATAAAACAAATTATAATCAAAGAATTACACTGTAATCACATTTATCGGGGAAACCAAAACATCTGTTGATTGTAGTGCATTTTTTAAGTACGTTCCAAATATTGCGTAATAAAAGTAAAATTAATTTGTTCTAAATAATAACGCAAATGACCTCAGAACTCAAATTGTCTATTTATTCAATGCAAAAATTTATCTGATTTAATAACCGCGCCTAATAAAATTGATAATGTATTTCCCCCTTCCTAAAAGTAAAATTAATAAATATAATAGATTGCTTTTTAAATTGCTACAATTTAAAAAATGAAATACAATTTTTGCTTTTTATTTTTAACGTTTAATAAATTTTTACTTTTATTCTTTCCAAAAATATACATTTATGAAATTTAAAAATTAGTAAAATAAATTAAAAAAAAACCCTAACCTTTAAATATACGTTTAATACGAAAATGCCGTTTAATGCAATCAGTGCAGCGAAACTACATATCCAAATAGCATCCACTAATGCACTTATCACTCATTTAAATAAGAACAAAGCATTTGAAATGCAAAAAAATTGTTTTTGCGTAAGTAAGTGGATTACAATCCCCTGGATGATTTTATTAATTTCTTTAAAACTCTGTTTGGGGGAGGGGAAAGTTGACAAAATGAATTTGACAAATAATTTGCCTTCTTAGGTACATATATATGGGGGTTAGGAAATAGAGTGTGTACAATTTTATATCTTTGAATCCAATGATATTACTGTTGTGAAAAATAGATGATATATTCTCATTTTACGAATTAAGAAAATAAATGACGTTAACACAACGTAAGTACATTTACAAAAGTATATCCATGAATATCAAAACCCATTCATTTTACAAAGAATTACCAGTTTTGGACCGGGGCCCTATAGTAGTTTTTCTTTCTAATATGAGCTATTTAAATATAATGTCCGTATGAGTTCCTATACTATTCATCTGAATGCGATAAACTTTCAGTGAGTTGTTGTGTGCAGGCCCGCATTACGTTTCTAAAGAAGTGCAAATATTTTACAATATTCCGCTTTGGGCCGGGGGCCTTAAATTCTTTTTTTTTTCTTATATGAGCTATGTAAATATAACGTCAAGCAGAGCTATTGCATAAGTGGGTGGAATTACTGTGACATTTCATTTTGTATATGTGACTTAATAAATAGGTTTCTGATTTAGTACAAATATTTCACAATATTACTTTTGGGGCCGGGGGCCCTAAATTGGTTTATATGTAATAAATGAGCCATATAAATATAATTTCAAACATAGCTATTGCAGGGGGGGATCAATCGCTATATGTTTTGGGACTAAATTTGGAAAATCCATGCTTCCCACACGGACAGCTGCGTGTGGTCTGCTGACACTTCTTAAAACCTTCTATTTAATTCGAATACGCACCAGACGGTTAAAAAAGGTGTTTATTAGAAGAACTTACAAAAAAATTATTAAAACACAGACACTTTATTTCGATGAGTGGCATTGCAACGCATGCCGGGTACTCGCTAGTATATATATATATATATCAATCAAACAATAGGAATATAAAACAAAAATATGACGCATGACCAACACGGGCTAAGATCGTGTCAAACAAATCAGATTTTAAGATCTTTAATAACGTCAGTCTGACTTGCGGTTGGGTTTGTTTTCATTGGTCGGCGACGAAATGTTATTTAAACCCAAAATACGTCACAAATATAAAGCACGTAGCGACAGCTGCACAATTAATCTCCAAATCAAAACACGCACACGTTTACAAAATCGTGAACACGCCGCCCCTTCTTTTTCCACCTTGAAAAACAAGAAAAAGCAGATTTTTTGGCGCGTTGGCCTGAAAATTGGACAGAATGTGTTGTCATCGGCAACGAATCAAAGTGCCAAGCTCCAGCTCTTTAGGATGACGGCAAGTGGGCCAATTAGCCTTCCAAAGATTTAGCCACACAGACACACACGGACAAAAGTGAAGTTAATACGAAAGGACTCAATAAAAATAGTGCTCACCAGATAAGACTGCTCTGTGGTATATGTTTAACCAGACAAGACTGCTCTGTGGATATATTTCACCAGACAAGACTGCTTTGTGGCTATATTTCACCAGACAAGAGTGCTCTGTGGCTACATTTCACCAGACAAGACTGCTCTGTGGCTACATTTCACCAGACAAGACTGCTCTGTGGCTACATTTCACCAGACAAGACTGCTCTGTGGCTATATTTCACGAATTTAATTTTTATCCCAACAAGTAGGCAGTGCCCCCCCCCCCCCCCCCCCCCCCGTTAATGCATTAACGAGACAAAACCTTTGAGCTTGGCATCTGTATCAACTAGGATCTCACTTTAAAAAAAAAAAAGTCTCCCGTGTTTGTATCTGAAGATCAAGAAATCTCGCCTACAAGATCAAGAAATCACTGATTTGCCTATCGCTCGCTTCCACTTGAAGTTCAGCAGGCAGCTTATCAACGAAACAAACCGAAAGGGCTTTGTAAAGCATCTCATCTTTGCTGGGCTGACAGTGATGTCGTGAAACAGGACTGTACAGTCCACCCAAGTCTTAAAGAAGTCGGTTGGACAAACTCGCGTGGGATTTGGCCTGTTTATTAGTATTTTTTTTAAAAACGGAATGATAAACTGAGTGAAGGAAGTGAGGTTTTTGTTTTACCTCTGGAAATGGCTTCACTTTAGTGTGCATGTCGAGGACAACCTTAGTTTCGCTTTTGGGATCTGACATTCATTTCCTGTAAGTGTTGGGTTCAAATGTGCAGTTAAGTTTTTTTAGCATGGAAAAAAAATTGAAGGCGGTTTTCGTCATTTTTTCACTTCTTAGTTGAACAAATTTTGCAACTAAAGCTTCGCACAACTGAGCGCCCCCACTCCCCCCCCCCCCCCCCCCAGACAGACATGTGGGAATATAAGTCGGGATGTATTAAGCTTTTATTATTTTGTAGTAGAAATCCCGTAAGTGACGGCGGATGACGTCAATGGAGCAATGTTCACCGTTGAGACCACCGTGACACAGGATATGTCCAGTTAATTTCCCCCAAAATGCATGTTGATGCATAATGCAATGGAACAAAAAAACTTGCAAGAGCCAACCCTTTAAACAGCCTTGTGAATTTAAACAACTTAATCTTTTCCCCCTTTTACCGCACATGGTTCTACAACCCCCTTGTTATGACCTACTTCGAGGCTTGTCCCATCTCAATTTTGTACCGAGTAGTTGATCCATCAACCTCATCGGAAATGGTATACCCTGTGGGTTGCAAGCAGGCTTCATGCCAAGACGCTAAAACCTTCGGGGACTTCTAAAACACTATTCACTATCCGCGGGCCGGATAAAATGACATAGCGAGCCGTACTTGGCCAGCTCCTCGTCAGTTCAAAGCTTGCGTCGAGCACTCGTTTTTTAAAAAAATCACCAACAAGTCAATTAGCACTCGTGGCAACTCTTTAAAAAAAAAATACAAGTTACGCCCGCCTAAGTTCTTGTTGCCACACAGGCTGAGAATCCCTTAAGTCATTGCACCCGTTTCATCGACAATAATGCGTTCCCTAACGTTTTTATCGTCAATAATACATCCCCTTATCTTTGTTATCAGCCTTCATCCTTTTCACAAATCTTACGAACAAATACATCATCCGTAGTGACACACGAGGTCTGTATTTCAAATGTGAAGAATTAAAAAATAAAGTAAATATAGATTGACGCCCCCCCCCCCCCGTCCCGAGTTCAAAAACACCAATTTGTACTTTAATCATGTTTGCTTTCACTGGATTCGATGGTTTGCAACGACTTGAACCCGTGACCCCCAAGCCAATAACAATGCGTATTACAAAACCATGTTGTTTTTGTTTGTTGGTTAAATGAACCAGTGTGGGTTTTTTCTTGTACGCACGTATTTGTTTGTCTAGCGCCCTATAAGTAAGGACCCTTCCACCTCAACGCTCATACCTTAGTCGCGGTGCTGCCCCCCCCGGGGTGCGATTTCTTTTATTTCACGTTCACGTTATCACAGGTAGGAAACAGCTGTAGATTTAGTACGTTTTTTAAATTACTATTTATTTTGGGACTTGGCTTTAACGAATTATTTGAGACCCAATAAATACTCATGTCTTCAATTTTCTTACACTGCTTGGACACGGGATGACTTTCTTCTCCTTCATTCATGCAACGCCTCTACGACTGTCTTTCTTTCTATTTAATTACCGTAAGTGTCTGTTTTTTTTTAAAGTTCGCGTTTCTCTTACCTGTTTAAGAATCATCAACAGAAAAATGAAATGCTACCGTAAGAAGAAAAAAGACGTTCCATTCGATTATAAATAATAAATAAAAATAAATAAAAGGGTATCGCTTCCGAGGAACTGTTAAATACTGTATGGTTTGCTGCGCATTTCTGAATGGTTATCTCCCAGCACGCAACCGTACAAGACGTCCCAGCGTGCAACTATCCAAGAGGTGTTTCGCACTTCCGTATCACGTTTCAACAACATTATTTAATTTGTATACATAAACGCGGCAGAATGGTCTGTAATTGAAGACCCCAGTGCAGTGGCGTAGAAAGGGCGGATCGGGGGGGGGAGGGGGGAGGGGAGGGAGGTGGCTCGCCCCTGGCGGCAAATTTAAAATTTAAAAAGGGTTGGGGCAGCATTTTTCGGTGCAAAAGACGCAAAGGATAACTTAACTCTACAATCAATTACTACTCATCGTTATGAGATATTGGAAGAATGGAGAAGTTTAAACAAATTAATTAGTGTAATAGTTTTATAGTGGTTGAAATAAATATAGTTAAACATTACTATTTCCTAACAATTTAAACAAAATTCTTAGAATTGCTCTGTGTGGATTAGCGCAATTCTAAATTCAGGGATGGCCAAAAATGAATTCTCAATGAAAAGGGGTTAGGGCAGTGGTTCTCAACCTTCCTATGGCCGCGACCCTTCATCGTGTTGTGGCGACCCCCGGCCACAAAATTATTTTCGGTTATACTTCATAACTATAGAGCATATGTGTTTTCAGGTGGTCTTAGGCGACCCCTGGGAAAGGGTCGCGACCCACAGGTTGAGAACCGACGGGTTAGGGTAAGACTACCTTACACCGTGACTTGCTAGCTTATCATTGGGAGGAAACATTGAGATCCTCTTGTGAGATTAAGATCATGTTGTGAGATTAAGATCATGTTGTGAGATTAAGATCATGTTGTGAGATTAAGATCATGTTGTGAGATCAAGATCGTATGGTGAGATTAAGATCATGTTGTGAGATTAAAATCATATTGTGAGATTAAGATCATGTTGTGAGATTAAGATCGTAGGTTGAGATCTAAATATTAGATCCCTGTCCACCACGAGGTCCTTACCATGACACCGGGTCACAGTGACCAAGCAACGAACTCATTAACATGAACAAAAAAAATCACGTGATCACTAAACGTTTCTTGTCGCCCGCGGACATGCGCATTAACCCCAAATCTCATCACCTATCATTCAGACGACCGGTTGTGGTAGTGACTCAGAGTGTCTCAATAACATCAACAACAAGACAACATCAACAACAAGACAACACGACAACAACAACTTGTCTATCAAACACTAACGGAAATGTGTCTGACTGTGAGGTTTAACTAACCAGATCAACTTCATCCGATTGTGATCTTTTCATTATGTGCAACTTTCAAACTTGTAGGTGTCTTGACCGATTTAAAAAAAAAATTAAAAAAAAAATATAAAAAAAAATTAAAAAAATTACGATTTCAAATTAGCCCAATATGATGGAAATGTGTTTAGCTAAAATTTGGAGTTGTCATTGTTAATAGAACCGAGTAGGATTCTGTTGTCTTTTACCCCCCCCCCTGATATTAGCTATAATATATTTAGAGGAGATCTGTACAACATATGGCCCACGGGCCACATGTGTCCCGCTAGTACCCACTTTGCGGCACGCGAAGTAACAAAATATTCTTTATTCTTCATATTTTCTTAGTAGCTTTCCCCCAGTCCTGTTTTCTTTTGGCCTGCACAAGTCCAGTCCTATTTTTTTTTGGACCGCACACGTTTTTCATTAAGTATTACGGCCCGCCTTACATTTTGAGTTGTGCAGGCCTGATTTAGACAAACATCACTAGCAACATAATACGACAAGGGCTGATACTGTGTTTATGTGTCCAGGACTTGGGCAGGAGTGGAGAGTAGCGTTTTTTTTGGCCTGGATTGTTTGCATCTTACATGATCTGAAGGAGTCGGAAGAAAGTGCCGGGCTCGTACAAGAGTCTAACATTTTTTCCCCCATGTTGTCAGTGCCATCTCGATGGGCGATCAAGACAGCTGGACGCCATCATCGGCATTCCCATGATCATACTCCTCATCCCAATCAAGCAGCCGACTGGGCGTGTGCCCTTCGACCCGAAGTCGTGGAGAGAAAAATGGATGGCTCTCTACGACATCGTTGTGCATTAAGCACGTACAATGATATTAGGATTTAGCCCTTACTTATTTTGTTTTACTATATAGTATATGGCAGTGAAGTGTAGACCACATACTCCAGTCATTAGCGGAAACTCAACAGCTTCCATCAAAGATGTCTGCGTCGCATTTTACGCATCCGATGGCAGGACAAGGTGCCTTACACAGAGGTCTTTGAACGTGCCAAAGTTTGTAGCATATTCTCCGCTCTTAGCAAGAGGCGCCTTCGATGGTTAGGCCATGTAAGGAGAATGGAGGAAGGCCGTATTCCAAAGATGCTTCTGTATGGAGAGTTGGCAGAAGGGACAAGACTTATCGGACGGCCACGCCTGAGATTTATGGACGTTTGCAAAAGGGAGCATGTGGGAAGCCAACATTGAAGTCAACAAATGGGAGATCATTGCCGAACAACGTTCCAGCTGGCGATCAGCAGTGTACGAAGGAGTGAAAAAGGCAGAAGATGTGCGAAACGAAGCCCTTGCAACAAAAAGAACAGCACGGAAGGCCAAAATTAACCAGGAATCAGTATTCTCCTGCGAGAAATGAAGTCAAGATTGTCACCCCAGGATTGGCCTAGTGAGCCACTCGTCGAAGTGTAATACTACATAGCTACTCCATCGTCTCGCGAAGACGGAAGGATGCCATATATAGTATAGTGCGTTCAAAAAGAATTTTGACGAAAATTTGATCGTGTGAACTGAAAATAAAATTTGATCAAATTTCTGTTCGACCAAACTTCCGGCGATCAATTTTTGTCGGCGAAATTTCTTTCAAACTTTATTCACTACATATCAAGTTAAGGCGTTTATTGATTGAGGCGCAACATTCTGACCTTAAATATTAGAATCTTTTTTTTTCTATTTCAATAAACAAACAGCGATATCCAGACTAGAAGGCCACTAGTCGTCCTTGAAAGCGAATACGAACAAATATTTAATGGTGTTTTGTGACCAATCTAGGGGTGTAGCTGTAATACTGAAATGTGAACTTGTTAGCGTGCGAGACCGTGACACCGAAGTGTGATCAGTCTAGTGCTATAACTGTAAAAATGAAATGAGAAGATATTGGTGCCGAGACTGTAGCAAAAAATGTCACCATATTTGCGCAGACACTGTAATGCCAAAATGTGACCATATTAGCACCGACACTGTAATGCCAAAATGTGAGAATATTAGTGCCGACACTGCAATGCCAAAATGTGACCATTTTAGCGCCGCCACTGTCGTTCCAAAATGTGTCCATATTAACGCCGGCACTATAATGCTAAAATGTGAACATATTAGCGCCGGCACTTCATGATAAAATCTGACCAAATTAGCGCCGACACTGTAATGCCAAAATGTGACCATATAAGCGCCGACACTGTAATGTGAACATTCTAGTGAGGTAATGAAGGTTGTACCTGTTGATACCTATTGTAGTTTAATTGTTCTGAAGACAGTACACTAGATCTACGGAATGAAGATGATGATTTTTTTAATTTACGACTTTCACTAAGACTCTGGGGTGGGTACAAACTGTGACGACAACTGTTTGTGGTACAATGTGTGACCCACTGATAAGATTGTCAGTGCAAGGCCACGGCGACTACCCAGTCAGCAACTGATAGTGTACATACAGAAAGACAGTTGAATTGAAATGTCAACTGAATAAGTTCTTTGTTCAAATACGAGAAATCTGAAGCCAGGACAGCTGCACTCTCTGAGGTCGAGTACACGGTGAGGTAAGATTGCGCTTAAAATGGATGTGCAGGGGAAATCTTTCGCTGTGACGTTTGGTTTCACTTAGCAATATGGGTTTAGTGACTATTTTTCGTCAAGAATTTTATAACGACCATTAGGGCCCCCTATTGCTAATACTACATAATGGTGTACGACAGACTTATGAGGGGGTCACTAGTGCTGATACGAGATGATGGTGTAGGGCCCCTCTTTCTGTTACGACAGGATGGTGAGGGCCCCCCTATGGCTGATTCGAGATGATGGTGTGGGCACCTGGTGTAAATAAGACGTGTTGGTGGTGTGGGGCCCCTGGTGTAGATACGAGAGGATGGTGTGGGGCCCCTCTTGCTGATATGACAGGATGGTGTGGGGGCCCTCCTTGCTGATATGACAGGATGGTGTGGGGCCCTGGGTGCTAATACTAAAGGTTGGTGTAAGGCTTTTGTGTAAAATAAAAATAATCAGGAGTGCATGGACGTGCTTAGTAGCAGTGGAGGGTCCAAGAGGGCGTCATCTCCGAGGGCTAAATATAGGGGGGTGCGCAAAAAATTAATCCGGTGTTCGTTTCAGAGGTAATCTATACGGTCCTTTTGGCTCAAAGTAGTTCAAAAACCCCAATGTTATTGCGAGCATTGACGTGTTTGAAATGTTTTCTATTATTTGTTGTGTCTTCATTTATTCTGTCTGCCGATGAAAGGCTCTTAGCCGAAACGTTTTTCGCCATTTCAACCCCCCCCCTACCCCTCATCTTTGACAGCATGTCACACACATCTGTCATGATTCGTTTCATTTTGTAAATCTCAAATGGAACCCATGGTACAGTTGAAACGGGTGGTCAGAAATATGCAAACCAAATTATATTCAGTAAATTTACACGGCCTGTTGATTCCATCAACTACGTCTAATAATGAATTTGATTATTTAAAAAAAAAAATCTGGCCAAGTTTGCCAAGCTTCAATACAATTGCCACGTTGTATCGTCACGTACACTTAACTTTAGTCCTGTTAATATGAGTTTTTTTTTTTGGACTGCCTTCTACTTAGCTTGCCAGGTAAGAACTGAAGATTTGCATAACGTGTCTTGCAAATTTTGCGTGAGTGGTATCCCCTTTTCAGTAGCACATTCGGTGTCTGATATCCATCGCCTGTCTGAAATCCCTCGTCTTTGATATAGTCCTTGCATGTGTGCTATCCCTTGCCTGTGTGATATCCCTTGCCTGTGTGATATCCCTTGTCTGTGTGATATTCATTGTATGTGTGATATCTCTTGCTTGTGCCATATCACTTGCTTGTGTCATATCCCTTGTCTGTGTGATATCCTTTGTATTTGTGATATCCCTTGTCTGTTTGATATCCCTTGCCTGTGTGATGTCCCTTGTATGTGTTATATCCCTTGTATGTGTAATATCCCTTGCCTGTGTGATGTCCCTTGCCTGTGTGATATCCCGTGTATTTGTGATATCCCTTGTCTGGTTGATATCCCTTGCCTGTGTGATGTCCCTTGCCTGTGTTATATCCCTTGTCTGTGTGATATCCCGTGTATTTGTGATATCCCTTGTCTGTTTTATATCACTTGACTGTGTTATATCCCTTGTATGTGTAATATCCCTTGCCTGTGTGATGTCCCTTGCCTGTGTTATATCCCTTGTATGTGTAATATCCCTTGCCTGTGTGATATCCCTTTTGACCCCGGGTTGTTGGGTCGGGGGAAATAATAAGCACGATATTTCATTTTAGATTTCTGTTCAATTTTCATCCATTTCAGATTTATTTTTATATAAGGGGAAAAAAAAAGAAAAAAAGGTTAGAAAAAAAGAACGATTATCAAGATGACCTTGCAGGGACTTAGCGAGGGGGGTGAAGTGGGCAACCAGCCCTTGTCAACATTTTTTATCTCCATTATTTGGTGGGGCGGCATTTTCAGCCAACTTGCAAAGTATTTTTCTTGGAAGGGAAGCGACAAAAATGTTGGCCACATCTACGCCACTGTTGCCTTGTTACGTAAGAAACCTATACCATCAAATGAAGTTATCTTGTGGCAATACTTGCAGTGACGGTTTGCATGAAACCTATACCATCAAATGAAGTTATCTTGTTGCAATACTTGCAGTGACGGTTTGCATGAAGGAAGAGCAAAGTTATCATTACCGTGATGACATTGACCTGGCGAACGCGTCACTCAAGTCCATAGAGTACTCTCGAGAAAAACATGATATTAAAAGTACAAAATATGGTAGGGTATTTACTGTACACAGATAAACCAACGCAAAATATGCGCAGGCATTTTACAGACAAATAGGCATTATATACACACTGAGGCATTTTATACAAAGAAGCATTTATACAGACAATGAGGAATTTTATACAGACAATGAGGCATTTATACAGACAAAGAGCCATTTTTATACAAAGAGGCATTTTATACAAAGATGCATTTTATTCAAAGAGCCATTTAATACAGACAAAAAGGCGAACAAAAAAAGGGAGGCGTTTATTCCTTTTTTAACATACAACTTTAAAAAAGGAAGACTCAAGTACAAGCATTAATTAAACATAAAATTGTTCCTTTTAAGTTATTTTTCATCCATCCATCGCTGTGGCACTACAGCCCATGTAGGGCTTTGGCCTGCCTCACTACTTCCTTCCACTCAGACCTAACTGATGCTTTTCTCTTCCGTGCTTGGATTCCCAGTTGTAGATATTTTTTCCACATCATCCATCCATCTAAGCCTAGGTCTGCCTTTGAGGCGTTTTCCTCTGGGGTTTTGGTAGTGTACACTATTCACTCCTCTGTCATTTGGCATTCTCTCCAAGTGTCCTGCCCAGCGTAGCCTGCCTTTAAACGTTTTTTTGTTACTACGGTGTGATCCGTTATTGTCCATCCATATTCATCCTCTGTTGTTCAATATATTTTTTCAGGATAACTTTACTCCCCCATGTGTTTAATAGGTTTTCAGACGTTTATACTATGGTCCAAGGTTCACTTGCATATGTTACAAATGTAATGATTATAGTTTTATAAATGGTTTCTTTGTTTTTCTTTGTTTTTCTTTTGCCCTGTTTCGGACTGATATTCTTTCTTTTATTTCTGTTAATATTTCATTTCCTTCATTTAATAAAGATCCTAGGTATTTGAATCGATTTACTTTTTCAAAAGTCTGGTTTCTCATAGTTTATTGGTTTAATCTGTCTGTTCTTCTCCTAACATAGTGATATATGTATATATATACATTGTTGTTGTTAATTTCCTGCCGTGCTTATAGAGAGATATGCGTCTTCTAATTCAATAAAGGCTTTCGATGTGTCTTTACTACATCCATAAATTGTTGATATTTATTAAAATATTTTATACTAGCCGATATACCCGGCGTGGCCCGGGATTGCACTAGAACCCCGATCCCGGTGACCCACAGATCCCGTTAGTATATGGTTCTCTATGGGATCCCGTTTCATCTTGACCTATATCGATCTATTCACATATAAACTGTAGTGTTGTCTAAGCATATTGATATTAATATAGCTCATATAAGGAAAAATGAAACGGGGCCCCCGGCCCCAGAGGAATGGATATTATGACTTCAGTACCCTTTTGTATTTGAATATGGATAATCAAGTGTATGTGTACTAAGTTTGGTCAAGATCCATCCATTCATATAGGAGTATTAAGCTTATCGCTATTTATATAGCTCATATAAGGAAAAACGAAATGGGGCCCCCGGCCCCAGGAGAATGGATATTATGAGTTCAGTACCCTTCGGTATTTGAATATGGATAATCAAGTGTACGTGTACTAAGTTTTATCGATATCCATCCATTCACGTAGGAGTATTTGTTTGAACATTTTTTATATAGCTCATATAAGGAAAAAACGAATTCGGGGCCCCCGGCCCCACACGAAATGTTATTAAAAGTTCTCAACCCCTTAAGAGTTCCTTCTGGATAATGAAGCCTTTGTGGAACAGACAAACCCACAAATTTTCACTTTTATATATATATATCATTAACTCCGCTTTTGTTCATGGGTTGTTGGGTGGCTGGCTGACTGTCTGTTGTTCATGGGTTGTTGGGTGGCTGGCTGACTGTCTGTTGTTCATGGGTTGTTGGGTGGCTGGCTGACTGTCTGTTGTTCATGGGTTGTTGGGTGGCTGGCTGACTGTCTGTTGTTCATGGGTTGTTGGGTGGCTGGCTGACTGTCTGACTAACTGGGTGGCAAAATATTCGAACGGCTAATTCCCGTTATCCTATCGAGCTGAAACTTGGGACATAGACTCGTTGCCGATGACAACACATTCTTTAAATTTTCAGCCCCATTCCCAGCTCCAACCCCCCAAGATCCCCTTTTCCCGTTTTTTCAAGGGGAACATAAAGGAAAATTCCCGATGGCTGCGCTAAATTAGGTTATTGAAAAAAAATTTCGCATGTGCGTTTGATGCGCAATATTTTATTTTGTTTTACTGCAAGAGTTGGTAAAATAAATCTGCCATGTGAAAGCGGGTGGGATATTAGAATATTAAAAATAAAATGTAAAAAAATGCATATAATATATTTTTTACAAGTATCTTCAAATATTGACAACACTCTAAATCTTCCATTATACCACGTATGAAAGATAGACCGCCATAATAAGCATATTATGTTGTAGTGCAACTTATGTATGGTGGTATG
The DNA here is from genome assembly GCA_964017045.1 of Omphiscola glabra. Taxonomy (NCBI): domain Eukaryota; kingdom Metazoa; phylum Mollusca; class Gastropoda; family Lymnaeidae; genus Omphiscola; species Omphiscola glabra. Next base: position 26,889,912 of record OZ024802.1, on the reverse strand, counting down.
CCGCTATAGAGAAGTTTACTAGGAGCTATATCTTTCGACAGCAAAAGAAAAGGGTAAAAAAAGTACGCATCAAATTTCAGATGTATTTTTAGCAACTCCCGCTGTACACCTGAAATACTTGACCGCATAGCCCGCGCTATCTCGGAGCACATCACCCGACTTTATTTTGACAATGAACGTTATCTGGCAACTTGAGATTAGTGTCTTTGTCCAATCAGGGACCTGGACTTCCCTCGGGGTATTTGGCGGGATGGGTATTCCTACCCCCTGTGTGTGTCTACACCCCCTCCACCCACTACATGCACACTATGGGGAGTATTTTTAATGAGCATCCTTTAAAAAATAATCTTGTCCTCTAAGAATTTAATTGTGACATCATCAACCCCTGCCCTGGCGGATCCCTCACGATCCCTCAACCCCACTCGGCTCTGTATAGAATCAACGGAACTTCGCTTCTCGAGAAACTAAACTTATTGAACTGTACAAGAAAAAAAAGATTAAATCCGTGCATTGACACTTAAAATGGAGACTAGACATCATTGCCTTAGACTTAGAACTGAAGAGATGACCTCATTGCCTTACGACTTAGAACTGAAGAGATGACATCATTGCCTTACGACTTAGAACTGAAAAGATTCGATGCTTGCCTTACGACTTAGAACTGGAAAGATTCCATCCTTTCCTTACGACTTAGAACTGGAGAGATGCCACCCTTGCCTTACGACTTAGAACTGGAGAAATCTAAATTTCTCTTTCTTCTTTTAAGGACGTTAAAAGCGGTTGGAGCTTTCCAGGGAGTTAATCTTCAACGACAGGGCTTGCGATTAGCGCGAGTTTTATAGAAGTGCAGCGGGTATTCGTTGCTCAGATAAATCATGCAGACTCATATCTGCCTCACAGATATCCAAAATGTGGGAAAAACCTTAGTGTCCATATGCTGGGTCTTATGTCACAGCATGGTTCTTTTTTTTGTACACGCGTGCTACATATTGGTCCGCTATCTGTCAGTCTCTTCAACTTTATCTACAGTACATAAAACGTTCATAAAGAAATGCTCGTTATGTATAGAACTATGACACTATGAACCGCTGTGATGCGACTTGTCTCGAACTTACTGCGAGGAGATAAAGAGAGAAAGAGAGAGGGAGAGAGAGAGAGAGAGAGATAGAGAAGGAGAGAGAGAGATAAAGAGAGGGAGAGAGAGAGAGAGAGAACGAGAGATCAAACATCACCGAATCCACCAGGTGCTCAAATGTTACTTCCTGCTCAGGATGTTGCCAAAATGAGAGCTGGTTTGAGAACCACTGTAACTCACAACCCGTCACCTGCTTTACCCTGCGCAGCTTAGTTTTTTTAATAAGACGATGACTTATCTATCGAATCGTGACACTTACTTGACCGACTCCGTTTCAGGTAATCAAACAATCGATATTCCCCTCCCCCCCAAAGGTAAAGAGACATATATAAGAATGAGTTACATTGTAATTTTTTGTTCGGAAAAAATGTATGAAATAATCACACAAGATACACGTTCGAAACACTGATTCGGGTTTTACCTTGCCCGATGTCACCTCAAACTCATCATTCAAACTCCACAATCGCTTCACCACGTTTCTATGCTCACAATTTCATGGGTAGCCGTGTGCCGAGAGTATGATTGGTACAATTTCATGTGTACCCGTGTGCCCAGAGGTTTGATTGGTTGGGAGACTGACATTTTCAAATTCAGTTGACAAATCCGAGGATTTCGGGTTTTGAGAACGATTGCTTTGTTTTGTTTTATTTAATTAATGTATGTTAATTTTTAAGTTCAGGATTATGTTTGTTAAATTGTATGTACGCCGTGGTGAGCCCAGCCTTAGGTTGTAATACTACGGTATAAAACCTTCTTATAATAATAATAATAATAATTTGTTCTGAGAGTATGGTAAAAGCAGAAATAGAACACGACAGAAAATCAGGAAGAAGAAGGACAATATCTGAACCTATACACAAATAGTAAAATTCAGTTACAGTGACAGAAATTTAAGTATACATAACTAGCAATAAACACTTTTGATAATTCTGGATAATAAATATATTTTTGTTACATGTTATCCAATGTATGACAATCCTCCAATAAATCTAGGGGTTACCTCTGGATTAAACAGATGTTCCAGAGCATGAGAAACATAAATAACTAAAAATAAACACATTTGTTATAACGAGCAATAATGATGTTGAATAATTAAGTTAAATAACAGTGATGATTAATTGTAATAGTAAACCCCAACATGATTGTCCTAAGACCCAACATAATTATCCCAAAAAGCAACATGATTATTTTAAGACACAACATGATTGTCCTAAGACCCAACATAATTATCCTAAGACACAACATGATTATTATAAGACACAACATAATTTTCTTAAGACCCAACATAATTATCCTAAGACAAAACATGATTATTATAAGACCCAACATGATTATCATAAGACCCAAAATGATTATCCTAAGACCCAACACGATAGTCCCAAGACCCAACATGATTATCCAAAGGGGGCAAAGAAAATAGTCCGTTAAATGATACTTAATGCTTACAGAAGTCATGTTTCAGAGTTTAGCTTACATGATAGGTGCAGAGTTTCGCGCCCCGAATCTATGTGAGTTGGGTAGTGCGTCCGGGACAATCTCAATACATTTTAAATTTGACCGCAAATATCCCGTAACTACTTTGAGCGCGAAGACTCCGAGGTTCTCGATGACTGAGTTAACATTGCAATTCTAGATACTTGGCTACATCAGTGATACGGTCGCACACGTGGGTCTATGTAAGACTTAACCACCCGGCTTTATATTTACTATAATGATATTGCTGTTAGAATTATACAAGTGCAAGCCTCTGGTCTATGTAGGACTCTCCGCATGACAGTATGTCCTACTCGAGCACTAGAAATTATAGTCACTCATTAAATGCTTGTATGTTATTTTAGACTAATAGTGCATTTAATCTGTGTAACGCCAGCTAATAAATCATAGTTGTTAGTTGTAAACGCACGCACACGTAGGTCTATAAAAGACATAGCATTTGGCCGTATCTTTTGCTATGACGATACCATTTTGTGGGTCACATTAAATGAGCTCGACAAGTAATTTATTAAGAACACTACTCTAATGAACAAAAAGGGTCCATCAGAACCACCAAATAAAATGTACTCTACAAATACACTAGTATATAAGATGCGTTTTACTTACGAAGTGGTCAGATGTGACCAGTGAAATAAATTAAGACTATTTACTTTGCTTTATACACGTCGTCTCAATTCAAAATCGAGCTGCAGACTATGCACTCCCCCCCCCCCCCCCCGTTTAGATTGGACCCACGTGGACATATCGGAGGGATACTACGTCAACATCTGAACCAAGAGGGTGGCGCACGTTATCTGCTGGGCAACCTCTGTTATACAACTTGGTCGTTTTTGTCTTGACATCCTCTATTATACAACTTGGCCATATTTGTCTTGACATCCTCTGTTATATAACTTGGACATATTTGTCTTGACATCCTCTGTTATACAACTTGGCCATATTTGTATTGACATCCTCTATTATATAACGGGCAGTTTTCTGTCTAGACATCCTGTAGCTTACAATACGTATATACTGTACTGCGCCACCAAATTACCCCCAACATTAGATCTTGAGAACCATTGCTCTGCTTGTCTAACTGTTTTGGACCACAAAAACTCACAGTAAGCTGTCGTCGTTCCAAGGGACACGTTAGATAACTCCTGAAACCAGAGATAAACGTAATGTGTAGGTCATTGGATAGTTTGGCTTACTCGGCGTCTTCCTCGCAAGGTCCCCGGCCGCCTTGGCGTCCATTCCCATTGGAGTTTCACATACGGTGAGAAACACACGGTTCGGTATTTTCAATCAACCACGAAGCAGGATAGCAGTCTCGTTTAGTTTGACGACCGTTCTTACCTGCAGTGTTGACCGAGTTTTCTAATTTTTTTTTTATAGTTCAATAGCACTTTATAGGTTAGCTAATCTATTAGCCTATTAGATACTTAATCACTTTCTTAACGATAAAACTGTTGTTTATATTAAAAATTCAAGTAAACACGTATTCGAAGACTCCAAAAAAAAAAAAAAAAGGTACATGAATAAACGTAAATCGTGGATATTTTACTAATGGTCGACATTATGATGGATGCATTGATGGATATAGGGATAGAAACATGAATGTACACAGACATAGAATTCATTCATGGAGCTTAGAGTGGATTTACTGCAGCTATTGGCAATTCAATAAATTTTATTTGGCCGAACCGTAACTCATTCAAATTTTGTAAATATTTGACATCATGTGCAATTGAGCCTTTTGAAAGATAAAAACGTTATATACATTTTTTCTTGCGTACCAAAGCTAAGGCAAGTTTTGCAACGTGCTCGACACAGTTCGTTTCTATTCATTTTAAGTTAATTTTATTTTAAAGCAATTAACGAGAATTACCTTACTGGGCCTGAACCAAAGTATAGATAACCCCCCCCCCCCCCAAAGGGCCCCCCCCCCCACTCCCATGAACAAGAACCGACACGACGTGATCACCGATTCACCAGTGACCTGTCAATTCGCGACATCTTCAGACCAATCCCCAATAATTGCAGTCATTAAGGATATATTTCAGTATTTGTTAAAAAAAGAAATCTTTCTTGCGCTATGCAGTGGTTGTGAATTCTCGTGCTGGTTTTCATTGGACGATGGATTTTTCTCATTTTTCAACTTTCTTAGTTCTGAGGTGAGTTTGGATTGTGCCCATACACATTATGTTATTTATCAATTACAGGCAAACCTTGTAACCGGTGTAAAAAATTTAGCCCTCATGATATCCCCCCCCCACAGAAACACAGACACGGTGTAAGTAAATGCTGTCTAGGATATGGGTAAAGTAAATGCTGTCTAGGATATGGGTATATGCTGTCTAGGATATGAGTATATGCTGTCTAGGATATGAGTATATGCTGTCTAGGATATGAGTATATGCTGTCTAGAATATGACTATATGCTGTCTAGGATATGAGTATATGCTGTCTAGAATATGAGTATATGCTGTCTAGGATATGAGTATATGCTGTCTAGGATATGAGTATATGCTGTCTAGGATATGATTATATGCTTCTAGGATATGAGTATATGCTGTCTAGGATATGAGTATATGGGCATACGGCAACAAAGTACCATTTAACAGCTTTTGAAAATAAAACGCTGAGGCTCCCCCCCTCACATCACTTACTCCAATCCTCAGTCTCCCACACAAATACTCCACCCCACCTTCTCCCATTCACCCCCCCCCTTTTTTTCTCACCTACACCCGGCCTAAGACCCGTTCTTTCTCAATACTCCTACCCCATTCATTTTTAATTTTTTTTCTTAAATCCCTTACCACCATAGTCCTAAACTAAACTTCCCCAATCAATTTTAACTCGCCCCCCCTCACCGACCTCCGCCCCCCCACACACACATACTCTACACGGTGTAAAATAATTTTACTATCTACCAATGGCGCATGGAAATTCGTGTTAATTCATCTCTGTTTTAAATTTTCAATATGTGTCCTAGTTTGTGTCCCAGTTTGTGTTCTTGTTTGTGTCATGGTTTGATTTGTGTCATAGTGTGTCATACTTTGTGTCATATAGTTTGTGTCATAGTTTGATTTGTGTCAAAGTTTGTGTCATAGTTCAATTGGGTCATAGTTTGTGTGGACAGTTTGTGTCCTAGGCTGTGTCATAGCTTGTGTCATGGTATTGGCATAGGTTGTATAATAGTTTGATATGTGTCATACTTTGATATGTGTCAGATTGTATTTCATAGTTTGATTTGTGTAACAGTTTACACCAAAGTGTGTGTCATAGTTTATTATTGTTTGTGTCATGGCCTTTAAAAAAAATTTCTGCTATCTCTATTGTAGAATCCTATTCTCGATCATACTGGTTGTGGTTGGCTCGTCATAAGGATCCTAGACTCAATCATACTGGTTCTGGTTGGCTCGTCATAAGAATCCTAGACTCAATCATACTGGTTCTGGTTGGATCGTCATAAGAATCCTAGACTCAATCATACTGATTCTGCTTGGCTCGTCATAAGAATACAAGCATCTATCATGCTGATTCTGGTTGGCTCGTCATAAGAATCCTAGTCTCAATCATACTGGGTCTGGTTGGCTCGTCATAAGAATCCTAATCTCAATCATACTGATTCTGGTTGGCTCGTCATAAGAATCCTAGTCTCAATCATACTGGTTCTGCTTGGCTCGTCGTAAGAATCCTAGTCTCAATCATACTGGTTCTGGTTGGCTCGTCATAAGAATCCTAGTCTCAATCATACTGGTTCTGCTTGGCTCGTCGTAAGAATCCTAGTCTCAATCATACTGGGTCTGGTTGGCTCGTCATAAGAATCCTAGTCTCAATCATACTGGTTCTGGTTGTGTATTTTTTCCTTCCAAATTCAATAAATTCCAAAGATCATTATCTCGGGATGTAAACAGCAGTTCGACCCTGTGATTTATATATTGGACAAGTCCATAGAAAAGCAAAGATAGTAAATTCCTTTCAAGATGTTTTCCTTGTTTACGACATGGTTTAGGTCATTACCGTTATAGAAATAAAAAAAAAAAATAATTCAAAAGTATTTTTTTTTTCGAAGCACGATCTTCAACTAAAATCTACTTAATACAGAAAGTAAAATGGTCTAAGTAAGTGGCGTAGGAAGGGTGGGGCTTAAAGGGCGATTTGCCCCGGGTGGCAATTTTGTTTTATTTTTATGGAGGGGTGGTATTTCGGCCACTTCCTGATTTTTTGGTGGAAAAAAAGGGGGGGGGGGGCTTTACGTTTCTTGGCCCGCCCCGGTTGGCATTAGCCATAGCTGCGCCTCTGGTCCAAGTTTGTCAAATTAAAAAAAAATATGGATGTTGTAAACCAAAGATAACTTGTGTAAAAAAAAATGCCAAATTGAAAAGCTAATTTAATTGGAGATTAGCATCTACCATTTACGGTTGGCACATGGACTCCAGCGTGGAGATATAAAAGCCATCATAGATTGTACTTTACATTTAAGGTTCCCTAGTCGTTTTTTTTCTTCCTAGAGTCAAGACAACCGAATCCCAGACTGTGACGTGTCGGTGGCTCATTATATTTTGAACTTATTTTAGGCTTGAGGGTATATCAAAAAGTCTCACAAATCTCTCGACCACAATAACAAAAGGAAAGGCTACTCTTGTGAACGCTCTATAAACAGCAACGCTGTAGTAACGCATGCGTCGCTGGTCCTGGTTCCGTTGATGAATGTTTCTTATTATCGATCACGTGATCGTCGTAGGTTATAGATTTCATTTTATGGTCCAGGCCGGCATGAACCAAGGATAATTAGTAACGTCTTTGGTCTCAATATTTGACACGGTTCCTTATTCAACAAGAAACCCCACTGTGTGCCTTCTTCCTTTTCTCTCTCTCTCTCTCTCTCTGCTACTCACCAACTAACAAAACCATAGCAACGAACAACGTCATCCCTCATGCCCCCCAAACAACGTCACCAATACAAAACCACATAGCAACAGCTTCCCAAATAACATTCTCACAACAGCTTCACAATTAATCTTCATGCCAATTATTACGCTCACAACAAAAGAGGTATATAAAACCAGAGATTAAGCTTAGTGGGGCAGAGGAGACAGATGTCCCTGGGTGCCAGACTATAGTTAGGGGCGCCAAAATTTGCTTTGATATAATTTTATTGATGAAAATAATGGGTCTGAGAGTCGAAAAAAAAAGGAAGAAGGCTCTTTAAAATGACTCTTGTCCCCGGGCGCCAAAAACTCTAGCTACGCCTCTGTATAAAACACAAACCGAACACACACACTCATCGAACAAATCATGAACACACCAACGGAATGGCGTTCAAGGAATTTAAGATTTTGAAGGAAAAACCTACACATCTAGGTGAGAAATTAAAAGTTTTTTTGGCTGATTACTTTGCTATAAAACAATACATTTGGCTGTTTTAGGGTTTTCCCTTAAGATCTTTTTCCTCGTATCGCTGACAGCGAAATTTCTCTACATACACCATTTAATTTTGCTGTTAGCAGTTTAACAGAGAATCTAATTTAAAAAAAAAAAATACTTTTTTTTCTCTTATAATTATACTTATATTATGCAGGCTTAAATATATTAAATTTTTTAACAGCACAACTGTATATTGTATTCCCCAGAGTGCAGTTGTCCATACCACACGTGGAGTGATACTACCCTCCACTACCCACACTGCAGCCGCACGCCTGTCGCCCAAGTGCGGGTCCGAATTAGTTATCTCGCTGTCGGAACGTATCAGGAAAACTGCATGTTTGTTATGCCACCGGGGTCTGGGGCATTCGGATAAGTCTATTATTGATGTTACCTGTTGGGATACATTTTTACCTGGAACAGGCAGGTGAGTTTTGTCCCCGACATGCTGGACCTTTATTTTGTCTTAGGTCGTGTTCTAATTTTGTTTTCTTTCTTTCTCTTAGCTCTGTACAGCTCAAGTAAAGGGTTCAAATCTGTTGTGTACAACCGACATGCTGGGCCTTTATTTTGTCTTAGGTCATGTTGTAATTGGTTTCTTTCTTCCTTTCTTTCTTTCTTTCTTTCTTGTTTTCTGTCTTTGTTTGTTTGTTTCTTCTTTCTTTCTCTTAGCTCTATTCAAACCATCATGCTGGGCCTTTATTTTGTCTTAGGTCGTACTTTAATTGGTATCTTTCTTCTTTCTTCTTGCTTTCATGCATTCTTTCATTCTATCTTTCTTCTTTCTTCTTGCTTTCATGCATTCTTTCTTTCTTCTTTCTTCTTGCTTTCATGCATTCTTTCATTATATCTTTCTTCTTTCTTCTTGCTTTCATGCATTCTTTCATTCTTTCTTTCTTCTTTCTTCTTGCTTTCATGCATTCTTTCATTCTATCTTTCTTCTTTCTTCTTGCTTTCATGCATTCTTTCATTCTTTCTTTCTTCTTTCTTCTTGCTTTCATGCATTCTTTCATTCTATCTTTCTTCTTTCTTCTTGCTTTCATGCATTCTTTCATTCTTTCTTTCTTCTTTCTTCTTGCTTTCATGCATTCTTTCATTCTATCTTTCTTCTTTCTTCTTGCTTTCATGCATTCTTTCATTCTTTCTTTCTTCTTTCTTCTTGCTTTCATGCATTCTTTCATTCTTTCTTTCTTTTTCTTAGCTCGATACAACTCAAGTATAGGGTTCAAATTGTTGTAAAAAGGATTTACATTTTAGATTATGTCGTTGTTTCAAAGCGCCTTATTTTGTAATGCTTTATGTATCAGTTCAATAACATATGTGTTTATTTATAAATGTTTCACGGGACCTGCATTCATAAATAGGAACGAGTGCTCTCTGACCGTGGACTATAGACTTCAAGTTGGATACATTAATAGGGCCATGACTTTCTGACCGTTGTGTCCCAGTTTTGGGGACATTAATAGGGCCACCACATTCTGACCGTTATGCCCAATGTTTGGGGACATTAATAGGGCCACCACATTCTGACCGTTATGCCCAATGTTTGGGGACATTAATAGGGCCACCACATTCTGACCGTTTTGCCCAATGTTTGGGGACATTAATAGGGCCACCACATTTTGACCGTTATGCCCTAGTTTTGGGGACATTGATAAGGCCACCACATTCTGACCTTAATGCCCCAGGTTTGGGTCATTAATAGGGCCACCACATTTTGACCGTTATGCCCTAGTTTTGGGGACATTAATAGGGCCACCACTTTCTGACCTTATGGACCTGTATATTTCTTCGAAACCATTGTTTAATATATGTATACATTAATTAGCATACTTATTATTAAAATGAGCAACTTAAGATTTAACCTGGTCTAGAAGATGTGTATTTTTATATCCAACCCTCTCCCCCAACCCCCTATCAAGACCTAATTTTTAGCAAAAGATTTTTTTTTCAAAACATGCGTTTGCTAAGATTTATTTCAAGAACGCTGCACTCACAACACAAACAGAACGCTGCACTCATAACACAAACAGAACACTGTACTCACAATACAAACAGAACGCCGCACTCATAACACAAACAGAACGCTGCATTCACAACACAAACAGAACGCTGTACTCGCAATACAAACAGAACGCTGTACTCACAATACAAACAGAACGGTGCACTCACACCACAAACAGAACATTGATTTCACCACAAACAGAACACTGCACTCACAACACAAACAGAACGCTGTACTCACAACACAAACAGAACACTGCACTCACACCACAAACAGAACACTGCACTCACAACACAAACAGAACGCTGTACTCACAACACAAACAGAACGCTGTACTCACAATACAAACAGAACGCTGTACTCACAATACAAACAGAACGCTGCACTCACAACACAAACAGAACGGTGTACTCACAACACAAACAGAACGCTGTACTCACAACACAAACAGAACGGTGCACTCACACCACAAACAGAACAGTGCACTCACACCACAAACAGAACACTGCACTCACACCACAAACAGAACACTGCACTCACACCACAAACAGAACATTGCACTCACACCAAAAACAGAACGGTGCACTCACAACACAAACAGAACATTGCACTCACACCACAAACAGAACATTGCACTCACACCACAAACAGAACATTGCACTCACACCACAAACAGAACGGTGCACTCACAACCCAAACGGTTGACAAAATTTTAAAAAAAAAAAATTAAAAAAAAAATTAATCCATGCAAAATTTATGATCGACCTGCATTGAAGGGAAGTTAGCCTTCTCGGAAGTTGACAAAGTCAGTCCGGTATTTTAATCTTTCTATCTATATATTACTTTTGTCCCTCGGGGCTTTGGTAGTACAGTCGTTTGGTCCAGACGGCAAGACAGAGACGTGGAAAGTGCCGCACGACTCATAATTTTGTTGTTAAGGAAAATCTGTAACACCGCGCCCCCCCCCCCGCCCGAAACCAAAAGGAAATCTAAATTTAATGTGTTTTTGTTTGTTTTATTTTGTTTTTCGAATCTATACAAAATACAACTACATAGATGACTTAACAGGTTGTTTTTTTTTTTGGGGGGGGGGGAGGGTATGATGTTTCCACAATCAGATAAGTTCATAGACGTTTGTTCAGATATTCGTATTCGAAGCTGTCAAATTCTGGGAATCCCGTCCACCACACTCACCCAACCACCCACCCAAACTATTGAACGTAACGACAAAATTATGGCTTTTCAACATCCCGCCTCTCAAATCGTTTCATGTACAAAACTATTCCCACGTCTCGAAGTGCACCTGGTCATTATATCAGCCATGGGGGCTGAACCACGGGGGACTTTGTTAATGAAAGGTCTCTCTGTGTTAGCGGTCCTAGGCTCAAATAAGGATGTCTTAAGAAACAAAAATTGTCTTGTGTCCATTATGTGTTCCGTCTAAGATTGATCCACGAAGAAGATACAAGTGTCTTCTTATTATTTTCGGTATGAGCGCGACCGATGATATTTATAATTCAATTATTTTATGGTCCAATTATTTTTATGATGCAATTATTTTACGGTCCAATTATTTTTATGATGCAATTATTTTATGGTCCAATTATTTTTATGATGCAATTATTTTATGGTCCAATTATTTTTATGATGCAATTATTTTTATGGCCCAATTACTTTTATGATGCAATTATTTTAGGATCCAATTATTTTATGGTCCAATTATTTTTATGATGCAATTATTTTATGGTCCATTTATTTTTATGATGCAATTATTTTATGGTCCAATTATTTTTATGATGCAATTATTTTATTATCCAATTATTTTTATGGTCCAAAGAAATCAAACTTTGCAAATTGACTAGCATTTACAAAAATGATTATTTTAAATGCACTACGGTATTGCTTCTTATATATTTGCTTTTAAAGTTTAAGTTTGTATTTAAAAAATTGCTTCTATCCAAACCTACAAGAAAGATGTGGTCGTCTGTAAAGGGGACACTGCTCTGATCTAGATCTCCAGACCCAAGAACTCTTAGGTACAGGGAGTTTAAGATAAATAAATTCTTTCATTGGCAGAACTGAAGGGTTTATCGTTTTAGAGAGGTTATTTTGTGTGTGTGTGTGTGTTTTCACGTCGTGCTGCCGCAAGGCCGATGTAAAGGTCGTCTACTTGGTGTGCCACAGTGACGATGAATGGCATGTTACACAACACCTTTTCAATGTACGAAACGACGCAACAGTCTTATACAATGATAGCATTATTCCAGTTACGAGTTTGTGACAAAAACCAAACCATGGGCGTATTTATAATTTAAACGTTTAGAATCATAGGCGTGTTCAGTTATCAAAACACTTAAGACAGAATAGTTACCCCCCACCCCCTAATTATAAATGCGAATAGCTGAATCACGACAGGGGACATAAATTGACAAGAAATAATAATTTTAATGTAAATTAAAGGGCTACCATTAAATGTCATTAATTATGTCCTGAAGCTATTCTTGTACTTTAAAAAAAAAGCGTAAGGCGTGAGGCCTGGTGAGTAACTCCAACACCTCTCCCTCCTCCTCCCTCCCCCTCCTCCCGCCCACATCACTATGCCCACCCTCCAGTTTTTTGGTTTTTTAAAATCTCACTCGTTAAATTATAAAAATTATTTTCACATTATTTTAGCTTTTCAGTAAGAGCTGTCAGCTGTCAGATGTCAGATGTCAGCTGTCAGATGTCAGATGTCAGCTGTCAGATGTCAGCTGTCAGATGTTAGATGTCAGCTGTCAGCTGTCAGATGTCAGCTGTCTGATGTCAGCTGTCAGATGTCAGCTGTCAGATGTCAGCTGTCAGCTGTCAGATGTCAGCTGTCAGATGTCAGCTGTCAGATGTCAGATGTCAGCTGTCAGCTGTCAGATGTCAGATGTCAGCTGTCAGATGAGCCAAAAATTCATCGTGCACATCTGAAGCTCAATTATTACTTGAGCCCCCCCCCCCCCCCCCCCCCAGGTCTATGCGGAGACCTCAATATTTCAAACTTCTTGGTCTCAAGGGCGTCATCTGATTTGCACGGTAATCATGAACCAGCTTTTAGCACAGCAATAGAACATAGATAAAAAACTGAATCAAAATGGGAAGCTCATTTTTTTTCTATACTTTTCTACTACGGTCACCATAGCACACTTAATTGGGATTTTTTAAAACAAAGTTTTTGTTAGCGAATTTTCTCAAAATCCGCCGCTGGTACTGCCTTCCGCCCCTGCTAAATCATCGTACTCTTTTTTTTTCCACCTGTCACAGCGACCCCCTAGGACACCCTAGTACATCAATTAGCCAAGTTTGTCTGCTGGGAAATACGAAATATCGACATCTAGGACATGAGTTTTTTTGTTACCTGTGCTACAGTGAATTGAAAGCAAATAAACCAGGGTTAGAATAAAGCTAGACACCGGATCAGGGCTAGACAGGATGTGTACAAATTGACGAAACAAAAATGAGTTGTTATAAAAGTATTTCACAAAAAAAACAAAACAAAAAAACATAAATTAAATAAAAATAAATGAATTCATTCATCTCACGTAAGCGCCTGTTTCTTATTGTATTTAGACTAGCCACTAAGTTCAGCTTTAGGTTTGCCATTTCAAATCAACATTTGGACTTAAGAGATGTGGTTTGGTTGCAAAACAAAACAAAAAAAATATACAAAATTTACATTTCGGCTGTTTAAAAAAACAACAAAAAAATCACCCCAAAAGAACTTATGGCACGTGTATAAAACAAAATGAACATTACATAAGCCATGGGGATGTTTAGTCTGTTTAAAAAATGTGTATCCACAAAAAGTATCTCTCTAAAATTCATGTTAACATGTTTCAGTAAAAGTATTTTAATAAAAATAAAATAGGAAAATAAACTCCATTTGAACAATTTTAAAATAAAAAGCAATAACCGGACACTATTTTGGAGAATGTTTAGGTCAAATTAGCATGTACGCTGCTTAAAAATGTAATGCTCATATGTTCGAAAACAGTTGAGGTTATCGTTATTATGTCTTAAGTTAGACGCCAGTAGACAAAAAAAAAATAACAACAACAAAAATATTTTTAAAAATTAAAAAAAGGTTCGTGTAAAATTGTCGTTCATCTTCATTGTTTGTGGAGAACTAGATTTCAAGTCATGTTTTGTGATGACGGATCATGTACGTTTGAATGTCACTGCACCATGTCACTGCACCATAGTATGTAGGCCACGTGTATGTTTTTATGTCACTGCACCATAGTACGTAGGCCACGTGTATGTTTTTATGTCACTGCAACATAGTACGTAGGCCACGTGTATGTTTTTATGTCACTGCACCATAGTACGTAGGCCACGTGTATGTTTTATGTCACTGCACCATAGTACGTAGGCCATGTGTATGTGTTTATGTCGCTGCATCATAGTACGCAGGGCCGGATTAACCTCTAGGCAAACAAGGCACGTGCCTTGGGCACCAAGCGTTTGGGGGCACCACAAGTTCTCAAGAAATTTTTTTTGGAACAAATTTAAGCCCAGAAACAACTGAAAATTGAACAAGTGCTATGAAAATGAATAAATACATTATAATAAAAATTCACATTCAAGTTTGGTACAATCTTAAATGCTTAAAAATTAAGCGCATAAAAAATTCAAAAAATTTTGTTAAATGGTAATGAGCAAAATGCGGACCATGCGGACTCACTCGGCTTGTAAATAAATAATGCGGTCGTATTCGAATTTTAAAATGTTTGGGAAGTTTTATAAAAAAATTTAAACCATTTTTATATTTTCAATAAATAATATTAAAATAATAACATTAATTAATTAATTCGAACGGGAACCCCTTAGTAATAGCAATAGACACAAAATGAGCATGTGAACTTGAAAACGTGTGCTGATTTGTATTCTTCACTAGCAGATCACTTGCATAAATCTAGGAATGAATTTAAAAGATTTGAAGAAGCTGCAAAAATAATAACACCAAGTGTAGATTATAAGTCAACTTTGACCCGTAATCGTAAACGAACGACAGTGGTCATTGATGGTGATGCCCCTGAGGTATCTCTGAATGTCATAAAAAAATTTCGTATATCTGCATTCTACGCTATGTGGACAAACTTGAGACAGAAATGAGTAGACGAGGACAAGTATATAATGATGTAGCAGTTCGATTTTCTTGTTTGGTCGATGTATCACTATCACAAACATCTCAGTGCTGTGAAGAACTAATAAATGCTTATCCTAAAGATCTGAACAATAATTTATGTACTGAACTACAACAGTTTCATTCATATATTGGCCACAAGTTTCCTGCATCAAAATCGGAAAACAACACGTTCAATCGTGGAGAATTATGCAAAGTAATAGTTAGAGACAACATCGAGTGTGTCTTGGCAAATGTTGAAATCGCCTTGCGCATATTTTTAAAATTACTGGTTACTAACTGTTCAACTGAGCGCTCTTTTTCTCAGTTGAAACGTACAAAAAAATCCAAATAGATCAACAACGAAACAAGAAAGGCTCGATTCCTTATCTCTGCTTATGATCGAGGCAGATGTGTTGCGCAAAATTAACTTTGACGATATACTCAAAAACTTCGCTAGATGTAAATCTAGGAAAAAAACTTTAAAATGTAACTGAAAATATCTTTTTGATTTTTTCATCTAATAAAAAATAGAGTGTTTTTGTCGATTATTATTTCAAAATTTATTAACTATTAATTTTAATACAGAAATACTTTATTGTAGGTTTTATATAAGTGATAGTAGTACAAACTACAAACATATTTGTTAACAACTGTTTTCTTTGAATAATATTGAACATACCAGCGGTCACGGTCAGTGAAAGATCAGGGGCCCCGGGCAGAAGGGGGCACCCATGTGGGTTTGTGCCTTGGGCACTAAAATGGCTTAATCCGGCCCTGATAGTACGTAGGCCACATGTATGTTTTTATGTCACTGCACCATAGTACGTAGGCCACGTGTATGTTTTTATGTCACTGCACCATAGTACGTAGGCCAAGTGTATGTTTTTATGTCACTGCACCATAGTACGTAGGCCACGTGTATGTTTTTATGTCACTGCACCATAGTACGTAGGCCACGTGTATGTTTTTATGTCACTGCACCATAGTACGTAGGCCACGTGTATGTTTTTATGTCACTGCACCATAGTACGTAGGCCACGTGTATGTTTTTATGTCACTGCACCATAGTACGTAGGCCACGTGTATGTTTTTATGTCACTGCACCATAGTACGTAGGCCACGTGTATGTTTTTATGTCACTGCATCATAGTACGTAGGCCACGGCCGCGGATGAGAGCGAACCTAAAAAAGAATAAAAAAAGGTTCACGCTCTGATTTTTGTAAATATTCTGACTTTCAATCTTCTGTCTCTTTTTGTTCAGAGCTGCGCTTGCAAACATGGGGCATACACCTCATTAACTATGACAACATGCAGACATACAAAACCGTTATCTTTTTGCGACGTGCAGACATACAAAACCGTTAACTATGACAACATGCAGACATACAAAACCGTTATCTATTGCGACGTGCAGACATACAAACCCGTTATCTATGACAACACGCAGACATACAAAACCGTTATCTATGGCGACGTGCAGACATACAAAACCGTTAACTATGACAACATGCAGACATACAAACCCGTTAATTATGACAACATACAGACCTAGGTAGTTGTTTTGAAAACATACATGAACAATAATATCGTTTTTTTCTTAACGTGTATTGGGACAGTATGAATAATTAGCCCAACAATGCCCCCCCCCCCCCTTTTTTTTTTTTTATTAGACTTTAGATCAGAAAATAATTTTATTGCATTTTCTATTTTTTTCTTCCATGGCGCCCAGGGCAACTGTCCGAGTTGTCGGTGCCTTGAACAAACGCTGCCTTGGATAACAGAGTAGACTCAAATTTCTTTTAATTACACTGTCACTGTGAAGATAAAAAAAATGTAACTCCATTCACGTTGATTGTAATAATAAATCTGTTTTAAGGAATCAGCGGACCCGATGTAATTAATCCGAGACATTGTAAAAACTATCATGACATTACCATTTAAATGAGAAAGACTAAGCTATCACGCGATATTTAGGAAACGAGCGAAACAAAGTATGGGAAAACCTGAAGGAAAAAACGAGGGGGGGGGCGCAACGAAGCAATGAACGTATCGACGAAAAGCCTTCTTCGGCAAACAGACAACAGTAGAAACAATGTAAAATTAATATAACATTTAATACCAATATAGCTGCAATGTAGAATCCGAGAGGATTGCAAGAGTGGTGTATTCTTTTTTTTTTTGTTAGCTTCTAAGTGTATCATTATAACAGAGCAAAGCCGGGTTGAGCAGCCCTATCGCAGAACTACTAAAGTGAGGCGAGTTAGGTTTTGTCCAAAACATATTTTAGAAACAGTAAAAGATCGTTTGAATGATTTAAAAACCGTTTTACTTATCTTAAAATATCAAAGTTTATCATATTTGCATAGTAGGCCAGAGTGTGGTGGAACATGCTTCCAAAAGGAACAGTTGAGGCGACAACACTTGACTCATTTGCGTCTATTGCCTCGGGCCTTCCAACCCCCAGTGCATGATACCCTCACTCAGTTACTCTTGTAACCAGTGAAATACCCTCATCAACACCAGGCACAGAAACATTGCAAATCCCATCTACATTCATAGGAGCCATAATGATCAATAAATTGATCGTGGGTCCTTAATATATAGAAGAAGAAGAAGAAGGAAGGTAAGAAAAATTGAATGTATCAATCAAAATTTGTGCAGATTGTTAATGAAAAGGAAATGATAAGTTTGGGAATTAAATTTTTGTTAAAATATTATTACGGACGGTTATGAATTGAGAATTTAATCTCTTAATTTTAGACTATGGCTCGTTCTAGAAACGGTCCATAATAAAGGACGATACCAACATTTAAAAATAATAACAAATAAAATGACAATCAAGGCCAGAGCTAATTACAATTAATAACTTTTAATTTGTGAACTTCAAGTAAATAATAACAGCAAGAGAAATATTATTAAAATTATAAACTTACAGATTTGCTGGTACCGGTACTGTATATCAAAAAATACAATGAGCACAAAATTGTACGAGGAAATAAAAATCTCTACACACAACAAAGTATAATGACACACAGCATGCCTCGTAATCAAGGAAAGGAAAATCTCTCCCTCGTCATTTATTCTTATCCCTTTTATACCCAGTTTCAGATGATCCTTCTGGAAATGGAATACGCAGTCTTACTGCTTCCCGCATTCTCTAGATCGTTCTATCAGGTTCGACAGAAACGGACGATAGTAAACAAAAGTATCAACAAAGGGATATTTTTTCCAGCCGCCCCAACACGGGACCGACTTGAAAGAGGTCATGCACGTGGAAGGCGGGCAAAGCATGTCTCAAAATACGTCATCCCTCATAACATTATGATTAAACAGACTATTTGTTCCCTTAATTCTTATTTGTAGTATTTCATCATTACTATAGGCCTATAGTGGGACTAATTTTTAATTTTCATTCACCACAACTGGCTTTTTTGTGGGGGTGGAGAATGGTTGACCACGCGGGGAGTATGCCCTTGTAGTGCCCCTACATTAGACCAGGCGATAAATAGTATCTTCTTAACATGACCAATCACTGAAGTTCCCATTGGTGACCATGTTTACGCGAGTGATAATACAGTGCCCACCCTCCGTTACGCGAGTGCAGGGACCTTGTGTGGGCGGTGTGTCATTCCATGAGCGCGTTGACTGTTATTATAAACTTCACCAAGAGCACGCCTGAGATTTCTCCCTATGTTGTAACTACACGGGTCTCCCCACTGTCGCACTCTAAAAATAATAACAACTAGATACAGCCAAACATTGGCGACAGCAACACGTGAACGTCCTTTCTAATAAAGTTATACTTGACAAAACATGCACCCAAGTAACTCACATTTAAGAATCCCAATTTTTCGTCACCCCTTCCTCCCATGATACTTCACTGCACACTTTTTATTTCACGCCCATGAACTATATTAATATATTCTGATGTCCCAACCACTTTGAAACAGAATATTTTTTATACCATACTTAAATTAGATGATTTTCTTTTTCGAAAAGAAAATATTACGCACCAAACGCAGTTGCGTTATTAAAAAAAATGCTTTTATCATTTAGCGTAGTTATCGGGAATTATATTTTGCGCGCTATTGAACTCATTATTGAACCATATTTTCTTTCAAAAATATAGAATTGTTTGTCATATACTCTCAATACCAAATTCGGTTATTAGTAAGAAGACACGAATTTTAGGAAGCAGTCGCCGGAAATGGAAGCAGTCCACGAGTCATACCAGACGCGAAATATATATAAGAGATACATCTTTACGTTCCGTTCTGTGGTTTTGCAAATGTTATCTGTTCTAAGATTTGGCTCGTTAGATGAACAATGAGTAGCGCAGGAATGAAAAACCAGCACACAAAGAAAAAAAAAACACACAAAGGCGAGTGATGTCAACATTAATCCTTTTAATTATTCTACTAAGTACCGTATTTTCCAGCGTATGGACGACTTTTTAACCCACGAAAATCTTGTCAAAAGTAGGGGGTCGTCTTATACGCCGGGGGTCGTCTTATAAGCTGGCATACGACCCAAGCCCTATATTTTAACAGGAAAAGTCAGGGGTCGTCTTATTAAGCTGGTATACGGCCCAAGCCCTATATGTTAACAGGAAAAGTCAGAGGTCGTCTTTTTAAGCTGGTATACGGCCCAAGCCCTATATTTGAACACGAAAAGTCAGAGGTCGTCTTATTAAGCTGGTATACGACCCAAGCCCTATATTTTAACAGGAAAAGTCAGGGGTCGTCTTATAAGCTGGTATACGGCTCAAGCCCTATATTTTAACATGAAAAGTCAGGGGTCGTCTTATACGCTGGAAAATACGGTATATGTAAAAATGAAAATTAAAATATACTGAAACAAAAACCAATTAGATTAACTTACAGCTCATTAAGTGAACAATTATAATACTCGAATTCTAATCCACACAAACACACAGTGAAAAAATATAGCAAGCCTGTTAAGCCTCGTAAAGGTCCTGCGTCTAGGACCTAATGAAAACCTCCAGAAAAATAAATTCAAGAAATTCCACCACCCGAGCGCAGAATTTCCTAAGTTCAATTTAGAAAATATTTGAACGTGATCAACCTTTTTATTTCCAATCGTGGATTTAATCGGTGACCTCAACGGCAAAACAAACAGTGTGTGTGTGTGTGTGTGTGCGTGTGTGTGCGTGGATTGGGGGGGAGGAGATAAGTGGTGGACTCTACAGCTCTACAATGAAACAAAATTAGGTCAACACACATGCTGTAACATAAATGTATGGGGATAAATAGCTTTAAATAGTGGGGGGGGGGGGGTGGGACACACACGCTGTCCCACTCATTAAAACCGTATTTCCGATAAAATATTTCCCGTTCAGTATAAAAATGCATCGATCTGAGATTATTTTCATGAATATAGAGACGAACAACGGATTCGCCGCCTTTCATGTCATAGCTTTTAAAGAGATACGTCTACAGTTGTCTATTCGCATGCCATTTCAAGACCCTCCCTTCGTTTAAAAAATAAACAAAGACAACTACTTGTCTCTTCACGAAGAGCCACAACATCTTGCTATTAATTTGTTTTTCAACATGTAACATTTGATTTAATAGCTCCTTTGACACATGCTTGCGGTTCTCATAACCATCTGTCGCAATATTTATAAATGCATGATTATGAATGTTGGCTTATTTTAGGGCCATTATATTTTACAAAGTGTTGCGCTATTCAAATTAGGATAAAAGTAATCTAATCTATTTTAAGAATTCCCTTGTTTCTTGCTTCTCACAAAAGCACCAATTTTTTTTAATTGTAAAATTCTAGAATAAGGTCCGTGTCTCGGGGCGATATACCCCACCCTCTCCCACCCAAACCGCAAAGACGTCATGAAAATATATTCCTGCAAAACGACGAGACACTGACCTGTCATTCAAAGTGTAAAGTATTGACCAGAAGACACTGGAGACTGACCAGTGACTCGAATGACAAGAAGACACTTAAGACTGACCAGTGACTCGAATGACAAGAAGACACTGGAGACTGACCAGTGACTCGAATGACAAGAAGACACTGGAGACTGACCAGTGACTCGAATGACGAGAAGACACTTGAGACTGACCAGTGACTCGAATGACAATAAGACACTGGAGACTGACCAGTGACGTTGAGACATCAAACTGTCAAACGAACCCCTCCAGTTTTACGGGGCCGAATCCACTTGAGACGGAAAAGGGGGGGGGGGAGGTAATCCAAGGTTTGTTTATACGGCTAATTGAGTTATCGTCGCTGAGTTGATGAAGGGAGATTAGTGAATAGTATGTCCCTTGCTTACTTAATTCTCAATATGTGGTTAACGGGGACGCACCCAAAACCTTAAGCCCACCCTACATCAGAGGAAAGTGCAATCATCGCATTCAAGTTGGTCAACTTTGGGCTCCATTAAAGTCACTTTGCCTGAAGTTTCCTTAAACAAAAGGGGGTGGGGGGTGGGTGGGGAACGTATGACGTAATATATTATATCCGCATAAAGCAATGCTATTTAAAGCCATAGGAAAACATCTGATATTTCTAGATAATATTTGAAGGACTGGATTCATCATACCTCGCTCTACTACTTCACTGATATTTCATATGGACAGATAAGGACAAAATAGAATAATTTAAGTGCAAGCTTGAAACCGAAAAAACAGGACACAAAAGAAGTACGTTTCCGCTCAGAGCCTTCCACCGCAGACAGTGAAAGGGGAATATTGGGAATTCGGTGAATCGAAATGGAAAAGAAAATAAAAATTTTGGCAGTGGTTGCTCAATTCCATTTTAGAACTTTTTGTCGCGTACGCCGAGGAAGGCTTTTGGCCGAAACGTTCTTCTTTTACTGTCCTGTCTTTATTTTTTAAGCTTCCACATACGCTGTTCCACTATTTCCTTTACACAGCTTGAACGCAGTCCTTCATTTATTATCCTTGGAGAGTCAAGTCTGTTTGCATAGATAGGCCTTCTCTTTAGATGGATAAGTCGGCTCTTTAAAGATTAGGTGGACGAGTCGGCTCTTTCAAGTTTATGTGGATAAGTCGGCTCTTTCAAGTTAAGGTGGATAAGTCGGCTCTTACAAGTTTAGGTGGATAAGTCGGCTCTTTCAAGGGAGCTGGAATTTCGAACACTGACTCACACCCCCTCCACCCCCACCCCCAACGGCGACGCAACCCTTTATGACATTTAGGTCACCAGTTGGAATTCTGTATTTCACTACAGCGTTTGGCACTTAAAGTTTATTTTTTTTATATTTTAGCTTTATCACGTTACACCCGTGTTACTTAAAGAGGGCGGTATCGCTTCCAGAGGGCGATGGGGCGTCTCAAGGGGGGCGGTAAGATGCTCAGTAGATTTTAGGAGGACTACCCATGGAGAAGGTCGTGGATTATTTAAAAAAAATATATTAAAAAAATTTAAGATCATTCCCCACATCCCGTCATCCTATCGAGCTGACACTCGGCCCACAGACTCGGTGCCGATGATAACACATTCCTTCCCAGCCGCAATCCCTAAAAAAAACACACCATTTTTCCAGTTTTCAATAAGAGGATGAAGGAAATAAAATGACGCTGATTTCACGAAATAAAATTCCCGATAAATATGCTCAATGAGATTTCTAAAAATATCGCACATGCATTTTGTGCGTAAAAGCTTCTTTTGTTTTTCTGAAATACTTGGTGAAATAAATCTGCGGTGTAAAAGGCGGGAAGGACATTAGAATATTAATATAAAATAAAGTAATAAAAATCCATATAAAAGATGTATAAAAAAACATTGATTTTAAGGATTTAAAAATTTTTTAAATTGAAATTTCGACTTGTGTGA
This sequence comes from Omphiscola glabra, assembly GCA_964017045.1. Lineage (NCBI taxonomy): Eukaryota > Metazoa > Mollusca > Gastropoda > Lymnaeidae > Omphiscola > Omphiscola glabra. The sequence goes on along the minus strand of OZ024802.1, from coordinate 26,866,874 downwards.
TAAATCAATTTTCAGTTGTAGATGCAATTGCTTCTTTTTTTGTTGTTGTTGTTGTCCGTGCAGCTCTTATTTTTCACAGTAATAATACATACATTATGTTTCGTCATATAGTGTTGGTTTTGGAAAATCAGTCTTGCGGCAACAACAAGGGCGTACACTTAGTGTTTTTTTAAACTGTTATATATTTCTTGTATTTTCATTTTGTCCCGTCTGCTGAGTAAGGCTCTTCGTCGAAACGTTCTTCTCTTATTGTCCCGTCCTTCTATTCAATAACTTCCACATACATTTTCTCACTATTTCTTTGTTGTTTTTTTTAAAAAAAAAAGAATAGCAATTTCAAAGCTGTTGTTGAATCTTAAGAAAGCGTACACTAATGTTCGGCTTCAGAAGACAGTTTCATGTCATTTGTTAAGTTCATTGGGAGATATTTTGTTCGTTTGTTTTGTTGTTGTTGTGGTAAATAGCCACGTCTTGCTGCAGTCGAAGCAAAACAAATATAGACCATGTTTATTCTGAAAGACTTGATTTCAAAGCGTTGTTGGGTCACCTTAAAGCAGACACGTTCTTGAACCAACGACGATCACGTCTCTTGGCCAAATGCAAATCATGCAATCAAGCAATCATACTTGAGCGTTGTAGAAGTTAGCTACTATTGCCAAGTGTCCTAATCATAATCCTACTTTAGAGTTGATGGAATGGTTTAATCAATTTATTGCTTAAGTTGATAAAAATTAATGTAATTATAAGTTTAATGACACATAAAGCATTTATTTGGATTTTATCGCAAAGTTGCTTTGGCCACAGTCCCGAGTAAAAAAAATTAGTGTGTGTGTGTGGGGGGGGGGGGGATAGCACAGGGTGGACGCTGAGCCAAGGGGGTTATAGTTCTAATGGGGTGGTGGCCAAAATGAATTTTAGAACAATTGCGTTACACTTTCTAACATCAGTGAGGGATCCTCTAGACATCAGTGCTGGCATCATTCCACAAGGAAACATTAATTGCTCTTAAAACACGTTGTAAAAAGATATTTAAAAAAATATATTTTCAAACTTGTCATTGGTTCGAGGTTATTTTCTGTGCCAGGAGACAATGATTGGGGGTGGGGGGAGGTCAGAAGAAGGTCGTCTTTTAACTTAACCTCTCGGTTGACAAAGATTTTTAGTCTCTTAGACAGTATGTTGGGGAGGGGGAGGGGAGGCGGGGGGGGGGAGAGGACTGTCGGTATATATTGACCGGAGAATCCGATTTTGTAGCTATTGGATGTATCCTCGTTTCTGACCCCCAGGCAATTGTCGGGCAAAGCTACCTGTGGACTTACATGTGACGTGGTTCTAGGTGAATTAATCAGACCCCCGTTTGGATTCTAGCCATGTAATGTTGGAATAGATAAGATGAATTAACGTGGGATTGTTCTTCTCTCTTGGGTTTACACATACGGGTATTTTGTGGATGATTTTAGAAATATGTTGTTTTTTTTAAAAACATGTCATTCGGAATTTATTGTACACGATGTACCTTAAAAAAGAGTAATACCATGCTCAGGTTATCAGAAGGCTTTTGGTTTAAAAAAAAATCATGTTGTTGTTCGTCCGTCAAGATCGACTAGGACTATCTAGTCATCCGGTTAGTGGGGGGATGGTTGGGGTGTCACGGTGAGTTCGTAGGTAGCCTGCTAGACCGATCCGTGCTCGGAATAGTCTCTGGCACCGCGGGCAGGGGATAGTTGCTGTAGTTGGTCATCTAATGTTGCTTTTTTTCGGGCTAGCCTGCGTGTCTCAGCTGTGGCTCTCCTACCGACTTCAAAGATACGAACACAACGGGACTCTAGTTATTATTTTAATACTCTTTAGCTTTATTGATGCGTCCCTAATTATTTTTGTTAATGATATCCGTCCGTCACAATGTGACGATGTTGTAGACTTCGCAGGACGAGATCACACAGCCTGTGATTTTTATTTTATTTAGGAGGATAATCTGATTCCCTAGAACAGCAAATCCCTTATCTCCATGGATCTTTGAATCCCAAGGAAACATCATGTGTGGATGGTACGGCGTGGATGGTGCAGCGTGGATGATACAGCGTGGATGGTACAGCACGGATGATACAGCGTGGATGGTACAGCACGGATGATGCAGCGTGGATGCTACAGCACGGATGATACAGCGTGGATGGTACAGCACGGACGATGCAGCGTGGATGGTACAGCACGGACGATGCAGCCTGGATGGTACAGCACGGACGATGCAGCGTGGCTCCGGCGGCGTCGCAGGAGCTGCCAGGTAGGTTCATTGTGTCGATGTCATGCGGCCTACGGATCTCCATCGCCGGGTTCCGAATTCAGAGATTTCCTTCTCTTAGATGAGTGGAGCACACGCCGAGACATTGATGGTGTTTTTCCTAGACTAGGATTTTACTGTGGAGTGAAGTCCAGTCCACAACCTTTGGATTGAGTCAGTTTAGACCGCTTGGTCCCCCCGGCGCACTGTATTACAATAATTTCATTAATCTTAGGCTACGTAATTGTGTCGCTTCTTATAACGTTTGGGTCGCTTCACTAGCCCCCTTTTAGGGCCTCAAATCTCCGAAGGTAGCTGGCATGAATGTGAGTTTAGGGCCTCAAATCTCCGAAGATAGCTGGCATGAATGTGAGTTTAGGGCCTCAAATCTCCGAAGGTAGCTGGCATGAATGTGAGTTTAGGGCCTCAAATCTCCGAAGATAGCTGGCATGAATGTGAGTTTAGGGCCTCAAATCTCCGAAGGTAGCTGGCATGAATGTGAGTTTAGGGCCTCAAATCTCCGAAGATAGCTGGCATGAATGTGAGTTTAGGGCCTCAAATCTCCGACGATAGCTGGCATGAATGTGAGTTTAGGGCCTCAAATCTCCGAAGATAGCTGGCATGAATGTGAGTTTAGGGCCTCAAATCTCCGAAGATAGCTGGCATGAATGTGAGTTTAGGGCCTCAAATCTCCGAAGATAGCTGGCATGAATGTGAGTTTAGGGCCTCAAATCTCCGAAGATAGCTGGCATGAATGTGAGTTTGTTAATGATTTAGTAGCAGTATTAAAAAAAAAACCCTGTCAGGTCGATAGCCCCATGCAGTAACCATACGAAAAAGCATGTAAGCTTTGAATCTGTAGCTTCCACCTCTTGTCAGTATGCCCCTCTACCACGCCAAGGTGGGTTGCTTGGAAATGAGAAGGATATAATATAGTATCATGATATTATCATAACATAAGAAAACCCATGCCAAATATATAGCAAGACAAGCTCTGGTGTGCAACTCTCAATGATCAAGAAGACGATAAGGACCACACAAAAAACAACAACCGGAGATGAGATGTCGACAAAGATGTAACCTGGAAAGAGTTAGAGAGTACAGCTATAGAGCGTAAGACTTGGAAAGAACGTTAATGGCCGAAGCTCCACTGGGAGCTTAACAGGCAAAGAGGAAGATCTATCATTTCAATATTTTGGGATTTTTTTCCCCATGATATTTCAAAATATTTAAACTACGAAATCGATATGTGACCAAAACCATATGTAAGACTCGTGAACTTTAGGTAGATCTGTAAAATCAGTCCTTGGCACATATTATGACATCCAACGCACTGGACCGAGATGAATGGAAAATTCTCGTATTTGCCCTATGCCCAAAGACGGGGTAAAAGGCATTGTGAATAATATTATATAAATATAGGTTGCTAAGATTAAAAAACCAACAATTAAATTTTGCCCCTTTGCTTACATCAATGCGTTTTTTGTTCAAGTGTTCCAATAACGCTGCGACAGGAGTATCACACACCCCAGGCGTTTCACTACCCTTGGACATTTCAGATAATCTCACTATCTTGGTAGAGAAATAAAAAAAACAACAACTTATGACGTCGAAACGGCCTTGAAAACATGGCGTAATCTCCTAAACTCGCCCAGAGTATTCTCAAATCTAACGACACGCGTGTAACGAGTGGCTTTTTTCCGATTCACACTATCTGGTCGGCCCGCCTAAACCTTGTGGACCTTTTATGCCACCCATAATAGAAACATTCAACTGTGGGCCACCGATAAGAGAAACAGCCCGCTATGGCCCACCATTAAAAACGGCCAACTATGGGCCGCCGTTAAGAGAAACAGTCAGCTGTGGGCTACCAATGATCAGTTAGCTGTGGGCAACCAGTTGGAGAAACAGCCAGCTACGGGCCGCCATTTAAGGCAGTCAGCTGTGGGCCACCTAGAAGAATAACTGTCAGTTTGTGCATGTCGCGGTCAACATATTCAAGCAGTTGGACTCTGTGAAAATCTATCTATAATTCTTACTTTCTTCCTTATTTTCTATGCGAGATAAGCAGTTGGACTCTGTGAAAATCTATCTATAATTCTTACTTTCTTCCTTATTTACGCAGCCCCCCTCCACCCACCCCCTTTTTTTTTCTTCTTTTTGTTTTCAATATGTTAAAATGTCTTCTTTCTTTTTTAGCTTCCTTCGTTAACAGAAGAGCGTTTTTTTTCCACGTCAGAATTAGGCGTGCTTATCCAAACATCTGATGATAGAGTCAACACGATAATGTGTCTTAGTGAGATGAATGCAGCGTTTAAAAAAAAAAGATTACCATAAATAAGGTCATCTCATTGTGTCCTTGTTAAACTGACAGTTAAAACTTGTGGCCATATTTGGAGGCCGGCAGACGACATCATTTTATTATATAACCCTATCATCATCCAATATTTGATATTGCACCCTCCCCCCGGCATAGATCAAATATTCTTAATTTAAGGTGTTATATTAATATCCACGGATACAAGCCATTCGTGTCACACCAATTGTTTATCCTCCAGGGATAAAGGAAAAAAAAATATATTCGCAATTACGTTTAGCTCCCAATCACAAGGCCAGCCATACACGAACATTTCAATATATTTTTTCGTTCAAACAAATTCTGACTTTGCGTAAAGTCTGACTTTGCGTAAATTCTGACTATGCGTAAATTCTGACTGCGTAAACTCTGACATTTTGCTTAAATTCTCAAACGATAATCTACGTGTAAGCTGTCAACATTTTCAGAATTCCACTTCAAACAGACAACCGCTCCGTAAAAAAAAATTATCAACCCTACATTCCCGCCTGTCTGTTGATTTAGACATGAGTGTGTGTGTGTGCTGTGCTGTGTGTGTGTGTGCAAGAATCAATTGCACGACCAGGATTTAATTAGGAATGCTCTTATCGGCCAAGGGGTAGGGTGGGGTGAGGGGGTGTTGCTGTGTGTGTCTGTTTGGTGTAAGGAGTAGTGCTTTAAACCACGAGATTAACTAACTGACTTCCAAGATTTGAGTCACCGAAATCTTCCACACCAACGTTTAATAAGGTAAATGGGTTCCAACCAAACACTGACATCAGCTCATTTTTTTGTGTGTGAACTAAACAGCAGAGCTAAGATCAACTTAATGCATTAGTTTACTGAGATGGACTGCCTGCCTCTTTTATAAACTAATGAGTTAAGTGCTAATGTAGTGATCAAGACTAAACAATTTAGCACATCCATTTACAGAGCTAAACCAAACAACTCATCTATTCGCCAAGATAAACTGACTAGTCATCTATTTACCGAGACAGAATATCAGATAATCTCTATTTCGAGATGGACCGACTACCTGTGATGCATTGGGTAACAAACCAACCATCTACAATGAACATATCCAGTGAAAAGGGTATACAATTGGGATGGGGGCCATTAACAGACATGACACATATTCCTAATGGTATGATGACATATATTACAAATGATATGATGACATATTTTACAAATGGTATGGTTGCCAAAGAAAATGTTTCAAATCTTTTTATATAATATATTATGGATTCCAAGATTATCTGGCACGTGACTATCAAAATTATCTGAAAATAAATTCTGAGATTATCTCATATATGATTTACACGATTATATGATTTGTGAACTTCAAAATTTCTCTTAGGAAAGAATTCAAATATTATTTTACATATTTGCTACCAAACTTTACTGAAGAAATATTTGCACGTGTCAGAATTAAAAAACTGAGTGTATTTTTAAAAAAAAAGTTTTCGTCATTTCCCTTTAAATATATTTAGACTTTTTTTGGGCTGAACTACTCATTTTACATGGATAACAAGGAGATCTTAAAGTTAACCCACAATAGACTGTGAAATCATATTTTGAAGCATCTTGTTAACTACACTATTTCATTCGAAATCGCATCGACGAGCATGCTAAACGGATTATTAATTGTAATGCCTTTTTTTTAAACAACAGAAAATGTGAGATCAGGAGCATCGCCACGAAACAACAGACACCCCCCCCCTTGCATCTGTAGCGCAGCACACTGACGTCGTCTCCAACGATCCCCCGTGCATCTGTAGCGCAGCACACTGACGTCGTCTCCAAAGACCCCCCCCCTGCATCTGTAGCGCAGCACACTGACGTCGTCTCCAACGATCCCCCCTGCATCTGTAGTGCAGCACACTGACATCGTCTCCAACGACCCCCCCCCCTGCATCTGTAGCGCAGCACACTGACATCGTCTCAAACGACCCCCCTGCTCTGTAGCGCAGCACACTGACGTCGTCTCCAACTGAGTACGTCATGAAATGCTGCGAGTGGGCGGAAGTTAGGCGCAAGTGCCAAGAGGAGACAAGTCTTGAGGGCAAGGAGATCAAAAACACCATCGTGATTACCTTCTCCTTTTTGGTGGTCTTCACAGCTTTCAACGCCCTCCAGGTATTTATTTATTATAGACCAATCGTGGTGATTGCACGACTTGGTATTATGACTTACGATATATGACTGAAAATCTTTATTATTTTTTTTTTGAAAATGTTGATTACATACAAATAAATGGATCAAAACTCTGTGACGCATAGTTTATTTAGAGCGTCACGTGACGTAACGTAGCTAGGGTTCATGCTACACCCTTCCACGGACAAAATTGCCGCCCCTTCATATACAGCAAAAAGGGCCGCCATCGGTGGACCACCCGTCTGCACCTCTACCTACACCATTGATTATATGATTTCAAATATGAAATGTATCATACGAATATAAAAAAATGAATAACGTTATATATAATATAATACAGAAGTGTATTATTGTTTCAAAACTAAAGTGTATTCCGTTGATCGGCACCAATGCTGCTCGATGTAAGAATTGGGGTAAAATTCATCCCTCTGGCGCTAGAACCCTTTGGCGATAGAACCTATATTGGATTTTGATCTCTCTCCAGAGTAGTTTATTTCCCAGGGACCCGTCATATCTGGAGGGTTTTAAGCTATCCACCGCCTGGGGGAAGCGCTCAATGAAAGATCAGTGACTCCGCACTAATTTGTCGGTTGAAACAAGAAAATATCACTTTTGGTCCTATGGCAGGATAAAGAACAAAATAGCTTTTACTTGTAAATTTCATCAAATAGTAGTTGCAATAAATCCTCAGCTGTTTAAACAAATCAGTAACAACTAACATTTTCTCAATGAATTCAGAGTATATATTTCTATGAATCTCGATCGTGTCTAAAGTCTGAATACTCCGTCACCAGAACCTCCACAGTTCACTCCACGACGAAGAGAGCCTCGGGCTAGTCTGCCTGTCCATCATCTACTTCACGGCCATAATATCTAGTATCTTCTCGCCCACCATAATCGGTCTGATTGGCGCCAAAACAGTCTTGGTGGCCTTCTTCCTGGCCCACAGCGTGTACGTCCTGGCCAACTTCTACCCTTCGTTTGCCACGATGGTGCCCGCGGCAGTGGCTCTGGGCGCCTTTAACGGGCCAGCTTGGACATCCCAGGTATGTGTGATTACTTGGTTCCAAATAAAGGTGGTACCGTTTTCCAAGGTGTGGGTGGTACATTGTCCCAGGTATATGTGATAAATTGTCCCAGGTATGTATGCTACATTGTCCCAAGTATGGGTAGTACATTATCTCGTATGTGTAGTGTTTGCCTCAGTAGTATGTGTGGTACTATTTTGCAAGTTATATATCGCACCTTTGTCATATGTATATGTATGTTACCTTTATTCCAAGGTATACTTTGTACTAATGCGCCCTATATACATGGTATATATTTATAAACCATTGTCCCATAATTTATAAATGATCATATTGTAGATAATACGATGTGGAAACACAGTGTTGTACCTATAGGCTTTACATTTCTTGGTCATGAAATTAAAAAAAAACAATCTGTAGAACACGGATACTAGATCGCGCAGAGTAGGTTCTGTCGTTAGTGAAATAAAAAAAATGTGAATAGGCTGTTGTGAAATTTATAATTTGAACCAATGTGCGGCAATATCTAGATAATGTTTATAACATGGTAAAATATAATTGAATTATTGAAACGGCAAAACAAAACACAATTAAAAAAAATAAAAACGCAAGTTCAGAGGCATACTATTTGTATAAACTCAAGTTCAGAGGCATACTATTTGTACAAAGCCAAGTTCAGAGGCATTCTATTTGAACAAATCCAGGGTGAGAGGTATACTATTAGCACACAACGTCTCTTCTCCCCGACAGGCCCTGTACATTTCCGCCAACGCCTACTCGTTCTCGAAGAGCTCTTCGGCGTCACCGTACACGATCCTCAGCCGCTTCAACGGCTTCTTCTTCGCCATGTTCGCCACCACGCAGATCGTGGGCAACCTGGTGACCAGCACCGTCATCAGGGACGGGGTGGGCAACAAGAGTGACGAGCTGGTCGTCTTCAAGTACTGCGGCATCGATGACTGTCCTTACAACGAGAACGTCACCGAGGTAGGCCGGTTACTTAAGTAAGATTGGAAGTGAGGGAAGACTTAGTACTCTGTAATTTTTTTTTTACTAAAGTAAGCAGTGCCGGCCATTGATGTTTTGGGGCCCCGGGGAGTTCTAAATTTTGGCGCCCTAGGTAGTTCAAAATGTTGGCCCATCAAGCAGTTCTAAATTTTAGCGCCCGCGGCATTTCTAAATTATGGCGCCCCTACCTCCTACAAATCTTCAGGTTGATACCCAACGATATTTGATGATTTTAAAAGGTTCTGCAGGATAAGAGAGAAGAGTTTTAAAACAGAAGTATTATTTCCCGAATCGAATATAATTTAATAAACAATACAATTTAAATATTAGGCGTATTTAGATTTTGTGAGGAGCACTAAACAACGAAACTGTTTCAAATTGGAACGGCGTATTCCGATCCTCGGATTACTAAAATTTTATAATTGCAAGAGTTACAAAACCATTTTTAATAGAATAATTAAGAAAGTAATCGGCATCATAACTTGTATAATAATAATACTATCAATCAAATGCATTTATTTCTTGGATTTTATGGTGGCTAAAGCAATAATGAAATCTCCATTACCAAGGAGTGTCGCTAAAGTAGGAATACTACCCAAGTAGGAATACTACCCAAGTAGGAATACTACCCAAGTAGGAATACTGCCCAAGTAGGAATACTACCCAAGTAGGAATACTACCCAAGTAGGAATACTACCCAAGTAGGAATACTACCCAAGTAGGAATACTACCAAAGTATGAATACTACCCAAGTAGGAATACTACCAAGTAGGAATACTACCCAAGTAGGAATACTGCCCAAGTAGAACTGTTATAGAACTAATAATGTTGCTGAAAAAAAAAGAAATAGTTAAGGGAGTTTTTAATCTAATTTATGTCAAATCTATAAGTTGTTTATATTTGTATGTGATTAGATCGAAGACCCCGAGGACTGGGTCATCGACATCACTCTGGGGTTCTTCATGGCGTGTGCGCTGTTCGGCCTGGTTCTGGTGTTCTTCCTGCTCACGCCACTCCCCAGGAGCGAATGGATTGAGAAGGTCAGCGTCCGGAACACGGTCACCTCCTGTTTCAGTGTCCTGCTGACCACTGACATGCTCTTGCTGGTTCCTTTCATTCTGTTCACGTCGGTGGAACATGCCTTTCTGATGGCCAGCTTCACCAAGGTACGTTCTCGTAAATCTAGCACTTATCTTCTCAATATTCTCACACAGTAGTTAAACTCCATAGATAATACACGAAAGGATCGCGTTCAAGCTGTGTTAAGGAAATAGTGGAACAGGGTGGGTGCAAGCTTGTAATATAAAGACAGGACAATAAAATAAGAGCGTTTCGGCTAAGAGCCTTCCTCAGCCGACAGGACAAGAGAAGAAATGTCTGCTGAGGAAGGCTCTTAGTCAAAACGTTCTTCTTTTATTGCCATGTTTTTTATATTTCAAGCCTTCACATATCTTGTTCTACTATTTCCATATATTGTCCTGTTTTTATATTTGAAGCCTTCACATACCTTGCTCTACTATAACCTTCACCGAAAAATCCGGCCGAATGGGATCTGACAAACAATCGGCAGAAGCGGTACTGAGCACGAATGGGATCAGATATATTTATTTGCTGGTTTATCTACTCACTGCGATTGAGTTCATTTTGTTTCATGTGGAATTAGAAAACATTTACAATAACTGAGATATTTATTTAAATATAGACAGGAGAAAGCTTGTTAAAAGAAATCTTCAAATATCTGAACTGTGGTGTAGAATAATAACATTTACCGACAAGAATAAAATGTGTACTAGGATTAAAATTAACATACGATCGCGTAAAATTGAATATGGTTAGTTAATGTTTGCTATTTTGTGATATTTCATTTTTTTTTTTTCTTGGGGCAGGCTTACGTCACGTGCGCGATAGGAATCCACATGGTTGGTTACGTCATGGCTGCCTACGGGGCGACAACCCCCATCTTTGTCTTCCTGTTCACTCGCCTGTCGAAGATCACCGGCCGCTTCCTGCTGCTCACGCTCTCCATGGCGACGCACATCGTCCTGCTGGTCATCCTGTACCACTGGTCACCGGACGGCGACGATGAGGCTATCATATTCATAATCCCCATGGTGTGGGGCGTGGCGGAGAGCATATTACAGGCCCAGGCTAACTGTAAGCTCTTTCGTATTTACATTAAAAAATATTAGTCATCTAATAAACCCAAACGCACCTAATTTTCAATCGATCTTGTAAACCCAAACCCAAACCCTAACCCAAACCCAAACATAAACCCAAACCCAAACCCTAACCCAAACCCAAACCCAAACCCAAACCCTAACCCAAATCACTTTTTATACCCTATCGAATTTTTAGTTTTACCAAATACATGTCTGCTCCGCGAAATATTAAATTCATCTCCCCCCACCACTCCCCCCCCCCACTATCAATTTGCTTTTAAAACCAAACCAAAGAAATAAACTTTTTTATATACCCCAACCAAATATAATATATGACATTGTTTACTCAACCCAACATTCATTTTACGTTAAAAATAAGAAAAGCCAAATATTTAGTTTCAACGTATGTATCTCCATCCCCATTATCTAAATGGGATATGGGAAAGTGTATTATGCTAATAGGTTATAGACGGCCAGCAGATCAGTATACTTATGGTTTATACTCGGTTTTCAGATCATTATACTTAGAGTTTATAGACGGCCGGCAGATAATTATGCTTATAGTTTATAGACAACCAGCTGATCATTATACTTATGGTTTATACTCGGTTTTCAGATCATTATACTTAGAGTTTATAGACGGCCGGCAGATCATTATACATAGAGTTTATAGACGGCCGGCAGATCATTATACATATGGTTTATAGACGGCCGGCAGATCATTATACATAGAGTTTATAGACGGCCGGCAGATCATTATACATAGAGTTTATAGACGGCCGGCAGATCATTATACATAGAGTTTATAGACGGCCGGCAGATCATTATACATAGAGTCTATAGACGGCCGGCAGATCATTATACATAGAGTTTATAGACGGCCGGCAGATCATTATACATAGAGTCTAGAGACGGCCGGCAGATCATTATACATAGAGTCTATAGACGGCCAGCAGATCATTATACATAGAGTTTATAGACGGCTAGCAGATCATTATACATAGAGTCTATAGACGGCCAGCAGATCATTATACATAGAGTTTATAGACGGCCAGCAGATCATTATACATAGAGTTTATTGATGGCCGGCAGATCATTATACATAGAGTTTATAGACGGCCGGCAGATCATTATACATAAAGCGTTTCCTCGAATTGCGCCAGATAATTGCGGGTGAAAATGTGTCTTTTACTTTCATACAATGAAAACAACACGTGCATCGTACCTTTTGATTCAGATTGACCCTGTAGAATCTGTCTAATGGATTGTAATTGTAATGTTATCGTTGAAATTCAAACTTTTCGATCTTATGACTGTTTATCTCTCTCTCTCTCTCCCCCCCCCCCCACACACACACAACCAGCTCTCATCACCATGCTGTACCCGTCCCAAAAGGAACCCGCCTTCGCCAACTTCCACGCCTGGCGCAGCATCGGCTACTGCATCACGTTCGTCAACGCCACCTACCTGTGCATCTCCACCAAACTCATCCTCTGCATGATCTGCGCGTCACTGGGGCTCGTCCTGTACATTTTTGTCGAGCTCAAAACAAGGGTACGCAATACGCATTGATGGGAATTACTACATGTTAATTAACTCCCCTGGTTTGAAACTCCATTGAAAGCGCTTGCGAAATGATTAAGAAAAATTATGGATAGATCTATATTTTTAAAAAAAAAATAGTTTGTTGTTTTATTTTTGGCTGAACCCGGTCGAATCAATGTTTCTGTTTTTTTTTTCCTTTTTTGTTGTTTTTTGTTTTGTTGCTTAAACATTGACGACTGCCCTGGTTCGAATCCAGCTTCAATAAATTAAAGCGATACACATTAAACGTAACATCTATTCTCCAATGACGCCCCTCTAACATTTGACACGAGTTGTGTATATCAGTTGTTTTTTTTTTTGTTTTTTTTTACAATGAGGCAATTGTGGAACATAGAGTAAATGTCAGGTTTTTTGACGCAATTCATGGGGCTGTAAAAAAGCGCACCTTTTGCAGCTTTAAAAATATGCTGATAAATTTATTCTATGGTGAAAATCAATTGACAAGATTACCCGGTACTTTGAATATCTAAAAGTAAAAAAAACAACAACGGAGAAGCTGTAAAAAAAATTAAGCTAGCTAAAAAAATGGTGTCTTAATTTTAGCTGATCTCTACTCCGACAGTAGAGGCCCGACACCGACTGATCAGTTTCATTTCTTCATATACTTAAACTGCTACTCTGCACCTTGTCCAAACACAACGTTTTCAAAAATTACACGTCTTACAACTTCAAGACCGCCAATTAAAATAAACAGTAAAAAAAAAAAAAAAAAAAAAAAGAAGAAGAAGAAAGCAACAGCTATTGTTCCAATCATCACTCCAACGTCTCCACAGATGCGAGAGAAGCTGATTCTCGAAGGGCGAGGCTCGATCGTCTCCATCCCCCAGTACATCGTCCCCAAGGAGGACACGGTCAGCACGACATCGACCAAGAGGACGAGTGTGTCTTCGTTCATGTCCATTCATGTAAGTGCACGAGTGTGTCTTCCTTCGTTTCCATTCATGTAAGTGTACGAGTGTGTCGTCCTTCATGACCATTCATGTAAGTGTACGAGTGTGTCATCCTTCATGTCCATTCATGTAAGTGTACGAGTGCATTGTCTTTCATGTCCATTCATGTAAGTGTACGAGTGTGTCTACCTGCATGCCCATTCATGCAAATGTACGAGTGTGTCTTCCTTCATGTCCATTCATGTAAGTGTACGAGTGCATCGTCCTTCATGTCCATTCATGTAAGTGTACGAGTGCATCGTCCTTCATGTCCATTCATGTAAGTGTACGAGTGCATCGTCCTTCATGTCCATTCATGTAAGTGTGCGTATGTGCACGCACGGTAAAAAAAATATTCGAAAATATTCAATAAAATGTGTTAGGTTAGCTTCTTGCGCAAATTGCGGCCCTACTGGCAATTTATTATGCAAGTGTTTGTTCGCTGTGTTAAAAGGACAATTTAGAGCGCTAATGGTGCGTAACGGCTGTTGTGTGAAATAATATTTGTTACTCCGCGAGGTGAATGTGCGATCCCTTGGTTCTCTAACACATTAAGAGAACGTCATACTGTATCAGATAACTCACCACATTGTCTGAAAACCCTGGGTTGAGAATTTTTATTTTAGATTTATTAATGCCTGCCTTTTGGCGCCCCGCCCGCCCCCCCACTTACAACGAACTAAGCAGAATGATAGTTTGTAAAGGGAAGTTGCTATCATTCTACTCACTCACCCATTTAGTGGTCTTAATTCTAAGTATACTATTTTTAAGCTCATAATGATTGCATCTGACTTAAATAAAATATGTAACTCCGTATTCCAGGACCGCCTTTCCTTTGACCACATTGAACTGGCCGACGTCATCAAGGAGGCCCAGAACGGCTGGCGGCGGGACGAGACGGGGCTGACCCTGGAGATCACCAAGGTGATGAGCACCCCTTACCTGCGCGACTGCAAGGCAACGAAGATGTTCCACACGTGTCCGCCGGCCGCCGACTGGCCCAGCGACGACGGCCGCACACAAGGACGTCCACGTGTCCTGCCTCGCTCGATGTCAGACGGCCACGTCTCAAACAACTCTTACCGCCATGGGTCCATGGTCAACAGATCCCAACCAGCACGCAGTGTGTCTACCAGCGGAGTCTCAGAAAAACGTCGGGCTATTTCCGAAATCGTTCCTCCGAATTTCGACATCATCCCCGAAGATCTCTACGAAGACGAGGAAGAGTTTGTTATGCAACGTGAGAAGGACTTCGAAACCGACGACTCCGTGTTTCTAAGTGTCCCGGAATACGACGAGACAGACGGACCCCCGCCGGGATTCGACAAACACAATTTTTTCCGGCGTCTTAGCGCCACCCTCCAAACGATCAATCTCGACTCTGGTTCCAGAAGGGGGTCTAATTTTGAAATTACAATCGACACCCCGGAACCAGACTCCAGAGCAGGAGCCGGAAGGGTCAATTTAGGGTTTGAGCTGGAGGAAGAGTCTAAGACAGAAAGCGGGAGAAATAACGCCAGGGTTTCGTTCAGTTTTGAAACGATTGGCATGACCGGATCACCGGCTGTCCACTACACGCCAAGGCCTGGTAAAATTCAGCGTCCGTTTTCAGTGGACCAGGTGCACATGCATGAACTCGATGAGCAGCGCAACAAAATAGGTCGCATTCGTAAAAATAAGTCTTTCAATGTCCCGTCGTCCGTGGCGGATTCCGTGGTTTCCGGAACACCTGTCGTGACGCACCGCCATAGACACCATCACTCAAGGGCGCCTTCGTCGGAAAATGGCGTCGCCAAATCAAACTTTAAGGTCTTCGGGTTAAAAGGACTAAAAAAATTGACAAAGAGGAAACGGAAATCCACTGTCTCCTTGCCCAGTCCGCCAACCAACCATCAACAAGATGGCGTGGCAGAAGGCGAAGGTCAAGTCTCAGACGCCGACAGCGATGGGTTTGTACCGGAAGACGTCATGGAAGGCGAGACACCGGTCATTACCACCGACACGGTGCACAACGGCACAACGAAAAAACCGAGCCGCATTCCGGTGATGGAGAGCGAGGACGTCAGCTGTATCTATTAAATGCATCAGGGAGTTGTCCACCCTTGTGTGGCATGTCGCCGTGATTCTGGGTAGTTAGCTCCGCGTGAACTCGATATTTTCTAACTTTAAAAAAAAAGAATTGGACTCCATACTTGTATTATGAGATTTGAATGGATTTGATGCAATAGCGTGTCACGTGAAGGCTGGTCCAAATATCTGGAGCTTGTTTTCATTTTATTTTGGGATATTCTGTGGTTGGCGATTCTTTTGGACACTTGCTCAAATGTCAGACTTTCAATGGGCATTAAGAGAGAGAGAGAGAGAGATATGGGAAGAGATAGACACGGGGGGAAAGAGACGGAAAGAGAGATGATA
The DNA here is from genome assembly GCA_964017045.1 of Omphiscola glabra. Lineage (NCBI taxonomy): Eukaryota > Metazoa > Mollusca > Gastropoda > Lymnaeidae > Omphiscola > Omphiscola glabra. The sequence goes on along the minus strand of OZ024802.1, from coordinate 26,850,963 downwards.
ATAGCGTAGGGAGAAAAAAACAGGGGGCACAGAGATACACATTTTTCCTTTTCCAACCATCCATCTCTTTGGCTCTTCAGCCCACGTAATGCTTTGTCCTGCCTCACCACATCCTTCCACTCTGACCTAAATTCCCCCCCCACCCCATTTTTTTTCAGTGACAATAAAATCGTTATTGGCATGGCACCGTTTTATTTTGGTGCTTTTTTGCCGATATTTAAAAAAAAAATATTTCTTGGATGCGCCACCACTGCCTTCCGACAATACACTGTGAGTTACGAGCTATCTCAATGAAGTCTACAGCCCTTGTCCGGTGGACACTTGGAAACAAAATGAAACATCGAGTGGGGGGGGGGGGGCATCACTATTTGAACGGCAGCGTTGACTTCACAATGAAATCTTTTTCCACGTGGCGACAACCTCATTGACTAGACTTTGTCTTTGCAGTGAAATGATCAGGGTTCGGGCTGGATGCTTTTTTTTGTTGTTGCTGGCAACCGTCCGTCAGTGTTACGATGGTAAACACTTCACAGGACGAAATCCAGAAGGTCTGGGATTATTCGTTTTAGGATTATAAAGCTGGATCCCTACACAACAGGTTTACACACCTAATAATTTGTAAATACATCTCCAACACGTATGTAGAGAAAGTCGCCAAACATTGACGGAGGTGTACAGGTAAATGCTGCAGACGTATATAAAGCCAGATGCAACACACTGACAAGCGTCCATAGACACGGTTGCAAGCACAACACACTGACAGGCGTCCATAGACACGGTTGCAACATCGACATGATTTAAAGATTGTGGACGCGAAGATTTTTCTCGCCAGATGATTTTGCCGCGTATCTGTGATTGATCGAGAAAGTGTTAGGATTTATCTATTTGTATAACTGTATTTATATGTCTTTATTCATATACGGACGTGTACTTTCTACAATCCTGATAGGGGAAAATCCTTTTTATCGCGCCATCCATGTTCTAGCAACTAGTTTTGACTTTCATTGATCCGGCCAGTAGGCTAAATATAATTTGTGTTAAATTCCGTAAGTTTCTTGTGACCAGTTGTTCAAATTGTAAGCTCTATTAGACCATTATAATTTTACCCAAACCCAAAACTTATCCACAATTTGTTCACTCGCAAAGGGTTCTAAAACTGTAATATACATATTAATACATAGATTCATTAAACTTTGTGGGTACAAAAATAATTCTCAAAGAAGTTGGGGATGACCTCAAAAGAGTAGCATCTGTGATAAGATGAGTGTGTGGGTTGTCAGGTGACGAATGTGTGGGTTGTCAGATTATTAATGAGTAGGTTGTCAGACTATTTAATGTATTGGTTGTCAGGTGAGGAATGTGTGGGTTGTCAGATGATGAATGTTTGGGTTGTCAGATTATTAATCTTTGGATTGTCAGAAAAATGACTGTTTGGGTTAACGGATGATTGATGTTTAGGTTGTGAAATGGTGAATGTGTGGGTTGTCAGATGATGAATGTGTGGGTTGTCAAATGATGAATGTTTGGGTTGTCAGATGATGAATGTGTGGGTTGTCAAATGATGAATGTGTGAGTTGTCAGATGATGAATGTGTGGGTTGTCAGTTAATGAATGAGTGGGTTGTCAGATGATTAATATGTGGGTTGTCATATGATGAATGAGATAGCCTTAAAATTATAAAATTATATTGTCGTATTATCAGTCTTTTCTGCTTTTGCTTGAAGAGGAAATTGTTTTAAGCCAAGGGGGAGGGGTATCAATCTCGCGGCACCCCTTAATCCAGATGCGTCTAGGCGGCACCCAAAATCCTAATAACTTTCAAGCGGCACACATTCACAATGCAGTGATGTGATGGTCAATTGACGTATTGAGGTGTGTTCAACAAAGTCAGGATAATAGCAAAGAAAACTAAATTGACTAACTGCAATTTTTTTTTTAATGTTATATAGCACCTTTTGAAAATATGTCCTTAAGACGAGCACTATTGTTTTCGACAGTAAAAACTATTTCCCTGGTTCTCATGTAGTGATGATAATACAACGAAAGCTACAGGTATATCTGGGCACGCAGTTAAGTCTCGTTTATAGACACCCTCAAAACAGCCCTAAGGCATTATAAATGTTTGAGACCCCTTGGTCCATACAAAAGCGCATTGGAAAGAAAGGAAGAATATATTTAAAAGACAATGATTCAGCCATATTTATTCTGTGTTAATCTGTATAAAAATAACATATATTGCATTGACATAATTATTGTTGATATACTTATTTTATTGATAGAATAATAAATCCATAATAGCCGAAATAATTGTTGGACTGACTAAATTGTTAACTTGATGTAATTATTGTTGATACTTTTGTTATACAAATATAAAAAAAAACATAATGATGAACATAATACAATTCAAAAAGAAATTTGACGCAAAATTTGATCGTGTGAACTGGAAAAAACATTCGACCAAAATTCCGTTCGATCAAATTTCCGTTCGATCAAACTTCCGTCGATCAATTTTCCGTCGACGAAATTTCTTTCTAACAAATTTCTGGATACGGAGAGCTTCAGTTGAGGTAGTTTAGCCCTAAAAAAACTATTTAAAAGGAGTTTTACTGTATTACCTTTCTTGAGCGGGGTGGACTACGTCCAATCAGGAATTATAATATTATAGATTTATTCTCAAGCATCCATGGTGAAACTGATTTTAAAATTAAACAAGAACAAAAATATTTAAAAGAACAAAAATATTCAACTCTAGAATTTACAAACAACATATTTTGACCATTGTATATGACTTTATTGGATAATATTCTCTACACATAAAGCATAATAAACTATAATAATTGATCCATTTTTGGACGGAAATAAATATTTTTAAGCTTTGGTATAAGATCTTCCTACTCCAACCATAACACTATTTTTTTTTTAAAATTCCTTTTTTTGAGGGTTCAAGCTCCTGTGGTCTGATGTACCTCGTACTCCCTCTCTCTTTCGCAGACTTCCTCCGAGGGAACAATCGTCACATCATAGGAAACGTTCAAAACTTTAAAAAAAAAACAACTTGTTACTATCCTTGTCGTCCAAATCAACGATCTGGGTAGATGTAAGTACAAGCTAAACGAAAAACGAAACAGAACTGACGTCATCTCAAAATTACTTTATTCTCTGTTGGAGATTCAGTAAAAAAATTATTTAAAAATCCGTTCAGTTCGTTGAATCTATCCTTGTATTCGTGCTCGTACGCCGCCATTGTCAAGTCAACTTTGAAATCGTGCTCGCCGCTGCGGACTGGTCAGGTCCGCCCAGAACACGGGCTCAAGCGGTCGTCCTAGTGGGGACTGGGCGCAGGACTCTCCAGTCGACCTATCAAGGCTCGAATGATTCTCTCTTCGTCTCCAAAGTCATACATCTGGAACAGGTGCTGCGCTGCCGAGTTGAATAGGTAATAATCGGACTACAATTAATTGAATCATTAAAAGAAATATAGTGTTTAAAACGGGAAAAGAGTAATTATAAAGTTAAGAGGAAAAAAAACCATAAAGAAAATGATGCGGCTTCCTGAAGTTATTCAAACTTTAATGTGACACCATCAAGGGAACATTTCTTTTAATTTCATTAATTTGATAGTGGTTGCCCGGGGCGCCATCAGCCTAAGGCGCCATCAACGATCTTCCTAAACAGGAAACGTCATTGCATGTGGGCGCCATGGAAGAAAAAAAAAGTGCTATAAAAAGATTTGCTGATCTAAAGGCTAGGGAAAAAAATGTCATCGGTAGGCTAACTGTTCATACTGTCCACGGTAGATTAAATGTTCATACTGTCCACGGTATGCTAACTGTTCATACTGTCCACGGTAGATTAAATGTTCATACTGTCCACGGTAGATTAAATGTTCATACTGTCCACGGTATGCTAACTGTTCATACTGTCCACGGTAGATTAAATGTTCATACTGTCCACGGTAGATTAAATGTTCATACTGTCCACGGTATGCAAAATGTTCATACTGTCCACGATATGCTAAATGTTCATACTGTCCACGGTATGCTAACTGTTCATACTGTCCACGGTATGCTAACTGTTCATACTGTCCACGGTATGCTAACTGTTCATACTGTCCACGGTAGATTAAATGTTCATACTGTCCACGGTAGGCTAATTGTTCATACTGTCCACGGTAGATTAAATGTTCATACTGTCCACGGTATGCTAACTGTTCATACTGTCCACGGTATGCTAACTGTTCATACTGTCCACGGTATGCTAACTGTTCATACTGTCCACGGTAGATTAAATGTTCATACTGTCCACGGTAGGCTAATTGTTCATACTGTCCACGGTAGATTAAATGTTCATACTGTCCACGGTATGCTAACTGTTCATACTGTCCACGGTAGATTAAATGTTCATACTGTCCACGATAGATTAAATGTTCATACTGTCCACGGTAGGCTAATTGTTCATACTGTCCACGGTATGCTAACTGTTCATACTGTCCACGGTATGCTAACTGTTCATACTGTCCACGGTAGATTAAATGTTCATACTGTCCACGGTAGGCTAATTGTTCATACTGTCCACGGTAGATTAAATGTTCATACTGTCCACGATAGATTAAATGTTCATACTGTCCAGGGTAGGCTAACTGTTCATACTGTCCACGGTATGCTAACTGTTCATACTGTCCACGGTAAGCTAATTGTTCATACTGTCCACGGTAGATTAAATGTTCATACTGTCCACGATAGATTAAATGTTCATACTGTCCACGGTAGATTAAATGTTCATACTGTCCACGGTATGCTAACTGTTCATACTGTCCACGGTAGATTAAATGTTCATACTGTCCACGGTATGCTAACTGTTCATACTGTCCACGGTAGATTAAATGTTCATACTGTCGACGGTATGCTAACTGTTCATACTGTCCACGGTAGATTAAATGTTCATACTGCCCACGGTAGATTAAATGTTCATACTGTCCACGGTAGATTAAATGTTCATACTGCCCACGGTAGATTAAATGTTCATACTGTCCACGGTAGATTAAATGTTCATACTGTCCACGGTAGATTAAATGTTCATACTGTCCACGGTAGATTAAATGTTCATACTGTCCACGGTAGATTAAATGTTCATACTGTCCACGGTATGCTAATTGTTCATACTGTCCACGGTAGATTAAATGTTCATACTGTCCACGGTATGCTAAATGTTCATACTGTCCACGGTAGATTAAATGTTCATACTGTCCACGGTATGCTAACTGTTCATACTGTCCACGGTAGATTAAATGTTCATACTGTCCACGGTATGCTAACTGTTCATACTGTCCACGGTATGCTAACTGTTCATACTGTCCACGGTATGCTAACTGTTCATACTGTCCACGGTATGCTAACTGTTCATACTGTCCACGGTATGCTAACTGTTCATACTGTCCACGGTATGCTAACTGTTCATACTGTCCACGGTATGCTAAATGTTCATACTGTCCACGGTATGCTAAATGTTCATACTGTCCACGGTATGCTAACTGTTCATACTGTCCACGGTAGACTAACTGTTCATACTGTCCACGGTAGATTAAATGTTCATACTGTCCACGGTATGCTAACTGTTCATACTGTCCACGGTATGCTAACTGTTCATACTGTCCACGGTAGGCTAACTGTTCATACTGTCCACGGTAAGCTAACTGTTCATACTGTCCACGGTAGACTAACTGTTCATACTGTCCACGGTAGATTAAATGTTCATACTGTCCACGGTATGCTAACTGTTCATACTGTCCACGGTATGCTAACTGTTCATACTGTCCACGGTAGATTAAATGTTCATACTGTCCACGGTAAGCTAACTGTTCATACTGTCCACGGTATGCTAACTGTTCATACTGTCCACGGTAGATTAAATGTTTATACTGTCCACGGTATGCTAACAGTTCATACTGTCCACGGTATGCTAACAGTTCATACTGTCCACGGTATGCTAACTGTTCATACTGTCCACGGTATGCTAACTGTTCATACTGTCCACGGTATGCTAACTGTTCATACTGTCCACGGTATGCTAACTGTTCATACTGTCCACGGTAAGCTAACAGTTCATACTGTCCACGGTATGCTAACTGTTCATACTGTCCACGGTATGCTAACTGTTCATACTGTCCACGGTAAGCTAACTGTTCATACTGTCCACGGTATGCTAATTGTTCATACTGTCCACGGTATGCTAACTGTTCATACTGTCCACGGTATGCTAAATGTTCATACTGCTCACGGTAGGCTAATTGTTCATACTGTCCACGGTATGCTAACTGTTCATACTGTCCACGATAGATTAAATGTTCATACTGTCCACGATAGATTAAATGTTCATACTGTCCACGGTAGATTAAATGTTCATACTGTCCACGGTATGCTAACTGTTCATACTGTCCACGGTAGATTAAATGTTCATACTGTCCACGGTATGCTAACTGTTCATACTGTCCACGGTATGCTAACTGTTCATACTGTCCACGGTAGACTAACTGTTCATACTGTCCACGGTATGCTAATTGTTCATACTGTCCACGGTAGATTAAATGTTCATACTGTCCACGGTATGCTAAATGTTCATACTGTCCACGGTATGCTAACTGTTCATACTGTCCACGGTATGCTAACTGTTCATACTGTCCACGATAGATTAAATGTTCATACTGTCCACGGTAGGCTAATTGTTCATACTGTCCAGGGTAGGCTAATTGTTCATACTGTCCACGGTAGGCTAATTGTTCATACTGTCCACGGTAGGCTAATTGTTCATACTGTCCACGGTAGGCTAATTGTTCATACTGTCCACGGTAGATTAAATGTTCATACTGTCCACGGTATGCTAACTGTTCATACTGTCCACGGTAGATTAAATGTTCATACTGTCCACGGTATGCTAAATGTTCATACTGTCCACGGTATGCTAAATGTTCATACTGTCCACGGTATGCTAACTGTTCATACTGTCCACGGTAGACTAACTGTTCATACTGTCCACGGTATGCTAATTGTTCATACTGTCCACGGTATGCTAAATGTTCATACTGTCCACGGTATGCTAAATGTTCATACTGTCCACGGTATGCTAACTGTTCATACTGTCCACGGTAGACTAACTGTTCATACTGTCCACGGTAGATTAAATGTTCATACTGTCCACGGTATGCTAAATGTTCATACTGTCCACGGTATGCTAACTGTTCATACTGTCCACGGTATGCTAACTGTTCATACTGTCCACGGTAGATTAAATGTTCATACTGTCCACGGTAAGCTAACTGTTCATACTGTCCACGGTATGCTAACTGTTCATACTGTCCACGGTAGATTAAATGTTCATACTGTCCACGGTATGCTAACAGTTCATACTGTCCACGGTATGCTAACTGTTCATACTGTCCACGGTAGATTAAATGTTCATACTGTCCACGGTATGCTAACTGTTCATACTGTCCACGGTATGCTAACTGTTCATACTGTCCACGGTAGACTAACTGTTCATACTGTCCACGGTATGCTAACTGTTCATACTGTCCACGGTAGATTAAATGTTCATACGGTCCACGGTAGGCTAACAGTTCATGCAGTCCAAATGTAGGGTAATAAAAACAAGTTTATTGTTTGTTTTTAAAACACAACCTAGGTAATAAACTCATGACCTAATCCCCAGTTTTTTCCATGCACACATTTCTATTATTATACTTAAAAGGGGCGCCAAAGTTACGCTTGCCCGGGGCGCCAGCAACCGCTAGGCCGGCCTTGAAAATAATGTATTATAGCTGCTTCTAAATGTTCTTGAAATCCCATGCTTTCTTACGGTTTATGATATTTACGCACAGCGACACAAACGATCCGCTTCGAACCCTACTCGTATCAACAGATCCTCGCTAGAATACTACACTGAGAGCAATGCTGCGTAACGTAAGATGGTCTTCTGATGAAGATCAGAAGAAAACTAAGACAATCGCCACTAATTTTTTACCTGGACATAATTGCACAAGGAATTCTCTCTCCCCCCCCCCCCCCCCCCCCCCAGCTGTGTAAATGAATCTCCGTACTTCACTATCAGACGTAACTGTTCTATTCATTTTCCGACTTCTAGGCTAGGTGTCCTTTTAAAACTTACTTGAAAATGGTGGATTGAATGGCTCCCTCAACGGCTCGAAGTACTCGTGCTTTAAAATCTGTTTACACGACATCCTCCTCAAAGGTTGGACTTGAAGCATCTAGACACAATCAGAATACGAAAAACTGATAAAGATAGTTACCTATTGACACAACAGAACCTCATCAAAGTTTGGACTTGAAACATATAGACCGGTGGTTCTCAACCTTCCTAATGCCGCGACCCTTTAATACAGTTCCTCATGTTGTGGCGACCTCCAGCCCCCAACCACAAAATTATTTTCGTTGCTACTTCATAACTGTAGAGTGTATGTGTTTTCCGATGGTCTTAGGCGACCCCTGTGAAAGGGTCGTTCGAACTGCAAAGGAGTCGTGACCCACGGGGTGAGAACCGCTGATGTGGACATAATCATATTATGAAACACTGATGGAGATGGTTACCTACAGACACAATAGAACCTCCTCAAAGTTTGGACTTGAACCATCTAGACATTATACTCTCAGAAAAACTGATAAAGATGGTTACCTATGGACACAACAGAACCTCCTCAAAGTTTTGACTTGAACCATCTAGACATTATACTCTCAGAAACACTGATAAAGATGGTTAACTATAGCACATAGACACAATAGAAGTTTCCTCTTCTCACTACAGCAGGTGCATCAGCACAAGACTTGAACAACGCACACAGAACAACGCAATGCATGAAGGCGGAACAAACGGGAGCGCCGGGAGCATGTCACGCTGAGCCGTGCACACTTCTACAGCTTTCGTCATCCAGTCTCCCAGTGCAACAGTTAGCAAATGCCCGCCCACCTCCCCACATTTGCCGGATAACGTGGTGATCTTCAAACAGTCATTACAACGGCGTGGCTTTCATACAACCCAGTTCCCTGATTTTTTTTAAACAGTGGCGTATAAGGGTTAAAAAACCGTGGCGGGAGGGAGAGGGTGGGGGAAAAATACTTTGAAAAAAAAAAGATTTTTTTTTTTGTTGTTGTTGTTGTTGTTTCGTGTAACTTAAAGTGCTCTAAAAAGACTTGGCAGTAATAAAGAGTTATTTTTAACCAAAAGCTAACCCTTAACATGTGGGCATTGGATTCAAATGTGTTGAGATTGGTCTGACGTTCATAAAGTTACTCCGCTAACATAAATCAGGTCCGCCAATGTGCTTGCTACGTGGACTGTTCACGAGAGCCACCCTCGCTGCCGCCGCTGTTGTGGTTACGGCTATATGTTGAAACGGTGACTGAGTGGGGGAGGAAAGGGTCGTCCTAAGCACAATGGATGGGTATAGACACCACAATCATAACTTTGTTTCTACTCTGCATATATTATGAACCGGCAGGGAAATTCTAAAATATCGTCTTCGGTGATTTTGTTGGTGGGCTCAAAATAAAATGCGCATGCTCTGTCGCGGGAAACAGGGACACAATGTTATGCAGCTAACATTCTTCCAACAGTCTCAGGGTTAGGTAAATGAATCTCTGTACTTCGACATCAGACATAACATTTCTATTCCTATTCAGACTTCTAAGAGATTTTGATTAACATTTCTACTGACGTTTTTGAGGCATGGCATTTTGACAGACTGAAATTAAGAATGAAATTAAGAATGAAATTTTATACATTTGGGACAATAATGCCACACAGACACAAAAAGACGTGATAGAGACGTGATAGAGACGTGATAGAGACGTGATAGAGACGTGATAGAGACGTGATAGAGACGTGATAGAGACGTGATAGAGACGTTATAGAGACAAGATAGATAAGTGCTAGACACGCGATAGAGACGTGATAGAGACGCGATAGAGACGTGATAGAGACGTGATAGAGACTTTATAGAGACGCGATAGAAATGTGATAGTGACGTATATTGGTGGATTCACCTTGCTGATGAGATCTGATGCCGATTCCTTGAAATGTTCCGTGAAAACAATTTTTCCATTGTTGACCAACGATATTTGTTTGTCTCTGCTGGGGTGGACGATGGGCCACTGGAATCAGACAAAACATACCTCGAAACGGATTTATTAAACATAGACCAATTCTCTCATTCTCTTTCTCGCTTCCTACAAAAGTTAAATTTCGCTCTCCCCAACCACTCTCTCTCTCTCTTTCGCTCACTCACGCTTTCTTCCCACTCGTTCTATCGATCACTCTTTGCCTATCACTCGACTTTCTATATCCCCCCATTTTCCCCCTCTCTCTCTCTTTCTCTCACACTCTCTCTCTCCCACCTTCCCAACTCACTCTCTTTATTTCTTTAAAACCAAGCATGACATACTTTTTACCATGAGGATAATAAATGGAGGACTGCGTACAAACTGTGTGAAGAAAATAGAAGAACAAGGTTTATGGAGGCTTGAATCGAAAGACAGGACAATAAAAAGAAGAGCGTTCCGCAGCAGACATGACAAAAGAAAAAAAAACAGGAAAAAGAAAAAAAAACAGGAAAAAGAAAATGGTTAAAAAAAAATAATGTAATTTTTTAAACTACTTCCTATTTCTTGGTGTTTCTTCATTTGCCCTGTCTGAAGAGGAACGCTTTTAATCAAAACGTCTTCTTTTTATTGTCCTGTTTTTCTATTTCAAGCTTCCACATACCACAATCTTCTATTTTCTCCCAAAGACGTAATTTCGAGGATTTCAGGGCGACAGGCAAAAAGTTGAATTAAGATTGTGGCCAAAATTTGAAGAATTCGTTGAAAATTTCTTAAAACACAGTTTGCATTGGTGGATAACTCTCAAGTTATTTAGTTTTGGTCATGATCAACGTAATGTTCTCTCCCTTGTAGTACTTGATCACCTCTTCTTTTCATTACCCTTCCCATTAACCCAGACCAAAGAGATCATCTAGCTATTGGTTTCCTTTCCCATTGGCCCAGAACAACTACATCATCAAACTATTGGTTTCCGTCTCAGCGATGAGTACCACTGTAAAAGACGTCGAGCTGGCACAAAGCGCTACCGTGCTCGACATGACACTGACACAAAGAGCTGCCGTGTTCGACATGACATTGACACAAAGAGTTACCGTGTTCGACATGACATTGTAGAGGGTCATCCCGAGTTGCCAGATGTCCACAGACAGTGTATAAGGCTCACCATTCCACACCTGTGGACAGACCAGCCAAATGAATGAGTCCTCAATGAATGTGCCGCTAGAACCTTGGCATAATTTAAACTTCGGAGAAGTTACATAAGAAGTATATATCGGTAGACACCATCTTTGTATTAGTCATCGCCGTGAAACGAAAAGCTGCCGTAAAAAAATCATTAGTTGACTTGTAACATATTTTGGTAGCTCAGTAGAAGTAACTGGGCCATTGACTAAATAAAAGACTTGAAACTTCCTTGAGTGTTCTATCACCCAGAACGGAAAGAGAAAATACTTCAGATATTTTGTATTTGGTAAGCGAATCATCCGACTTACATCATGACAGCAGTCTATCTTGTGTGACAACATACACACACACACACAAAGAATAGAATACATATATTTCTATAATCAACTCATCATGTATATGAGAATGTAACGGGTACTCACTTCTGGTGGCCTTGTAACGTAGGTGCCGCAGGCAGCTGTCGTTATGGTTTTACCGTCCATCTGGATTGATGAGCCGAGGTCCGCAAGAGCCACGTGACCCGATAACAAGATGAGAACGTTTTCCGGCTTTATATCCCTGGGTGGGAAGGGAATACAATGCGTAATTACTGACGTCATATCGACTGAATGCGGTAAGACATCACACATTCAGCTCAGCGTGGAGTAATGTAGACAGGGCCAGGGAAGATAGGAGGGCCATGGTAGATAGGAGGGCCAGGTAGATAGGAGGGCCAGGGTAGATTGGAGGGCCAGGGTAAATAGGAGGGACAGGGTAGATAGGAGGGACAGGGTAGATAGCAGGGCCAGGGTAGATAGCAAGGCCAGGGTAGATAGGAGGGCCAGGGTAGATTGGAGGGCCAGGGTAGATAGGAGAGACAGGGTAGATAGGAGGGACAGGGTAGATTGGAGGGCCAGGGTAGATAGGAGGGACAGGGTAGATAGGAGGGACAGGGTAGATTGGAGGGACAGGGTAGATAGGAGGGACAGGGTAGATTGGAGGGCCAGGGTAGATAGGAGGGACAGGGTAGATTGGAGGGCCAGGGTAGATAGGAGGGACAGGGTAGATAGGAGGGACAGGGTAGATTGGAAGGACAGGGTAGATAGGAGGGACAGGGCTGATAGGAGGGACAGGGTAGATAGGAGGGACAGGGTAGATTGGAGGGCCGGGGTAGATAGGAGGGACAGCGTAGATAGGAGGGACAGGGTAGATTGGAGGGACAGGGTAATAGGAGGGACAGGGTAGATTGGAGGGACAGGGTAGATTGGAGGGACAGGGTAGATTGGAGGGCCAGGGTAGATAGGAGGGTCAGGGTAGATTGGAGGGCCAGGGTAGATGGGAGGGACAGTGTAGATAGGAGGGACAGGGTATATAGGAGGGACAGGGTAGATTGGAGGGCCAGGGTAGATAGGAGGGACAGGGTAGATAGGAGGGACAGAGTAGATAGGAGGGACAGGGTAGATAGGAGGGACAGGGTAGATAGGAGGGACAGGGTAGATAGGAGGGACAGGGTAGATTGGAGGGACAGGGTAGATAGGAGGGACAGGGTAGATAGGAGGGACAGGGTAGATAGGAGGGACAGGGTAGATAGGAGGGACAGGGTAGATTGGAGGGCCAGGGTAGATTGGAGGGTCAGGGTAGATTGGAGGGCCAGGGTAGATTGGAGGGACACGGTAGATAGGAGGGACAGGGTAGATAGGAGGGACAGGGTAGATTGGAGGGACCGGGTAATAGGAGGGCCAGGGTAGATTGGAGGGACGGGGTAGATTGGAGGGCCAGGGTAGATTGGAAGGTCATTGTAGATTGGAGGGCCATGGTAGATTGGAGGGACAGGGTAGATAGGAGGGACAGGGTAGATAGGAGGGACAGGGTAGATAGGAGGGACAGGGTAGATTGGAGGGCCAGGGTAGATAGGAGGGACAGGTTAGATAGGAGTGACAGGGTAGATTGGAGCGACAGGGTAGATAGGAGGGACAGGGTAGATAGGAGGGACAGGTTAGATAGGAGGGACAGGGTAGATTGGAGGGCCAGGGTAGATAGGAGGGACAGGTTAGATAGGAGTGACAGGGTAGATTGGAGGGACAGGGTAGATAGGAGGGACAGGGTAGATAGGAGGGACAGGTTAGATAGGAGGGACAGGTAGATAGGAGGGACAGGGTAGATAGGAGGGACAGGGTAGATAGGAGGGACAGGGTAGATAGGAGGGACAGGGTAGATTGCAAGGCAAGGGTGGGTAGCAAGGCAAGGGTAGATATGAGGGACATGGTAGATATGAGGGACAGGGTAGATAGGAGGGACAGGGTAGATTGGAGGGACAGGGTAGATAGCAGGGCCAGGGTAGATAGCAAGGCAAGGGTAGATAGGAGGGACAGGGTAGATAGCAGGGCCAGGGTAGATAGCAAGGCAAGCGTAGATATTAGTGACAGGGTAGATGTGGAGGGCCAGGGTAGATAGCAGGGCCAGGGTGGATAGCAGGGCCAGGGTAGATGGGAGGGCCAGGGTAGATAGCAGGGCCAAGGTAGATAGCAAGGCAAAGGTAGATAGGAGGGCCTGGTAGATGGGAGGGCTAGTGTAGATAGGAGGGACATGGTAGATGGGAGGGCCAGGGTAGGTAGGAGGGACAGGAAAGATGGGAGGTCCAGAGAGATAGCAGGGCCAGGGTGGATAGGAGGGTCAGGGTAGATGGGAGGGCCAGGGTAGATAGGAGGGACATGGTAGATGGGAGGGCCAGGGTAGATAGGAGGGCCAGGGTAGATAGGAGGGCCAGGGTAGATGGGGGCCAGGGTAGATAGGAGGGCCAGCGTAGATGGGAGGGGCAGGAAGCTACACAAATGCACTAGGAGATAAAATCCTAACTCAAACATCCAAGCTTCAGACACAATTTAAAAGTATGACCGTAGAATCCTACAAGTAGTCAGTCGTCTTTCCAAAATCCGCGCACGACCTTTCGCAATGGCGGGCATTCTTGCTTTATTTCATTTTTCAGTTTTAAAAAATATGTGCAGTGACTGACCAGTGTATTAAACCTGTGCAGTGACTGACCAGTGTATTAAACCTGTGCAGTGACTGACCAGTGTATTAAACCTGTGCAGTGACTGACCAGCGTATTAAACCTGTGCAGTGACTGACCAGTGTATTAAACCTGTGCAGTGACTGACCAGAGCATTGACTGACCAGAGCATTGACTGACCAGTGTATTAAACCTGTGCATTGACGGACCAGTGTATTAAACCTGTGCATTGACTGACCAGAGCATTGACTGACCAGTGTATTAAACATGTGCAGTGACTGACCAGAGCATTGACTGACTAGTGTATTAAACATGTGCAGTGACTGACCAGAGCATTGACTGACCAGTGTATTAAACCTGTGCATTGACTGACCATAGCATTGACTGACCAGAGCATTGACTGACCTGTGCATTGACTGACCAGAGCATTGACTGACCAGAGCATTGACTGACCAGAGCATTGACTGACCAGAGCATTGACTGACCTGTGCATTGACTGTCCTGTGCATTGATTGACCTGAGCATTTACTTACCTGTTCATTGACTGACCTGTGTATTGACTGACCTGTTCATTGACTGACCTGTTCATTGACTGACCTGTTCATTACTGACCTGTGCATTGACTGACTTGTGCAGTTTTTTACCTGTTCATTGACTAACATGTGCATTTACTGACCAGAGCATTGACTGACCTGTACATTGACTGACTTGTGCAGTTTTTGACCTGTTCATTGACTGACCTGTGCATTGACTGACCTGTGCATTGACTATCTTGTGCATTGACTGACCAGTTCATTGACTGACTTGTTCATTGACTGACCTGTGCATTATATTCTTGTCATGAAGAAACCGCAATGCGCACGTCATCTCCATGGCGTACAATCTGTGTCACGGAAAGGAAACAGATGTCAAGACACATTAGCGGCAGGCCAAGGCCTGGACATTTGAGATTTGTAAGCTAATGGCATCCAATAGTGCCGCAGAAAGCATACAAATCTGACTAGGGCTCGAAAGGCTAATTAGACATATTTACAGTGGCAACCATGCGCAAGACCTATTTTTTCGAAATGACCTAACAAAGTTTGACCAGGGGGATTTATGAAAAAAAAAACCCACCTAAACTTAACAGGCATGGTATAACACATTTATTTACAAATTCAACTGGCCAGTTCTGACCTAACACATCTATTTAAAAACTCACTTGGCCAGGTCTGACCAAATACATCTATCTAAGAACTCACCTAGCCATTTCTGAAATAGCACATCTATTCGAAAACTCAACATAGCTTGGTCTGACCTGACACATCAATTAAAACTCACCTTGCCAGGTCTGACCCGAGTCCTCTCACAGCCTGCGTCAGGTGGTCAAGAGTACGGAAAGGAGCGAATTCCATGAAAATGTAATAGTTCTGGAAAAAACAAAACAACAACAACAATCAAGCAACCAAAAGATTAACGGAACAAAACATTTTTAGCAATCACAAACTCAAGGAATCGATTAGTATAACTGTCTTTAAAAGAAAACCCTATATTTGCCAAAAGAAGTTTATTGCTTGGCACGGTTGGTCGTAAGTTGTTTATTGCTTAGCACGGGTGGTCGTAAGTAGTTTATTGCTTAGCACGGGTGGTCGTACTGTAAGTCCAAGGGGTTTGTAGACATACACGAATGTTAACATTACAGTGTGATTTTAATTTCATTTAGATATTAATTATGTTCTGTTTGCTTTTGGTATCAAATCTTTGGAAATCAATAATAGTTTGTCGTCTTTTGGCTTAAGATTAAAAAAACCCACATCATTTTCTACTACTTCTGTTGTATATAAGTGTATAATATATATATATATATATTATATAAATATATATAAATATATATATTTACAGTAATAATCACGGGTTGTAATACAGCTAAGGGCCCCTTTTATTTAATCGCATCCCACTTTTAACGGGTTTTTTTCCCTTCCAAGAACACCCCACATCCGTGGGATATGTCCATCGGACATATACTAAATTAACTGGTCCCTCACTTGGCCTCCACTACTTGCCCTAACCACTTACGTCACATAAGAATGCAAACATTGGGCATATGATGAACAGACTGACCCTTCTATTGCACCCCCTACCGCTTACTTCACATAAGAATGCGTCCATCAGACGTATGATAAACGGACTGTCCCTCGCTGACGCCAGCACGTTCAGCTCAGTCCTGGCCTCCGCCATTTTTGTAGGCGGGATCACTTTCATGATCCCGATAAAACCGGATTTCTTGTGCATCACCAAGTGAATCTGTGGACCAAGGGGGACAATTATTGGTTCAACGCCCAAGGAAATTCAGCATGGAGTAGACGCTGAGATCGTGGAGTCCTAGAAAAAGTCGAGAAATCAGAGCAGAAATCGTTCTGCCAATAGCTGTCTTTGTCTGAGATGACATTGAGTCATGGTGACCATTCATTCTTCTGTTGTTTTTTTTTAAATTACGCTACAACTTATAAATGATACCAAAAGGAAGGACTGCGTTCAAGCTGTGTGAAGAAAAAAGTGGAACAAGGTTATGAAGAGGCTTCAAATATAAAGACTTGAAATAAAAGAAGAAATTTTCGGCTAAAAGCCTTCCTCAGCAGACAGGACAAATGGTTATGGAGGGGTGGCATTTTCGGCCTTCTGCCCCAACCGTAGCTATAGAAACCACTGCGCATTAGCTTCCATATATTCATTGCCTTAGCCATTTCACGATGTCAGCACAGACCAATGGCAATCCAAGGCGAAGTAGTTCCGGATTGTCAGTGGATCACCGAACGCTAGCGCGGTATTTTAAAATGCGAATATTTTAAAAATAATAATAATTCGATAATAACTGTTTAGTACAGTGGTTCTCAACCTTCCTAATGCCGCGACCTTTTAATACAGTTCCTCATGTTGTGACGACCCTCAGCCACAAAATTTTTTTTTCGTGGCTTCTTCATATCTGTACAGCATATGTGTTTTCAGATGATCTTAAGCAACCCCTGGGAAAGGGTCATGCGACCCCTAAAGGGGATCGACCAACAGGTTGAGAACTGCTGGTTTAGTAGTTGCAGTTGGTGCTCTGAATGCGGTAGCGCCACCCCTGTCAACACGTACACAATGCCTACCTTGCTGGTCGAACCTCTTGAGATATTAATTTTGATCATCTGAAACTCATTGGCGTCCTAAAATGGAAAAGTCATTTTTTTAAAGAAATTCTATAATATTCGCATCTCATTGAGTGCATTAAAACACACAAAAAATGAACCCTAATTGCCTAACACACAACAATGAACCCTAATTGCTTAACACACAAAAATGAACCCTGATTGCTTAACACACAAAAATGAACCCTGATTAACACACAAAAATTAACCCTTATTGCTTAACACACAAAAATGAACCTTAATTGCTTAACACACAACAATGAACCCTAATTGCTTAAATTAGACACATAACAGTATACATATAGGAACATGCACATTTCCCTCACTCCCCGGTAGGTATGGGGCTTTTGCTTTAATTAGGTCCCTCACTACTGACGCCTAGAAATATTTAGGACACTCTGCATACCACCACCCCCTCTCGCCCCCCCCCCCTTCCCTGAACCGTTGCTCTCAAATATTTAAAATTGAGCCCCAAAGTTTCATTTCGGTAAATATGCGCCCTTCTGAAGCTGAAATATGAATAAGTTTACATGCGCCTTCCCTCCTACTCATTTGTGTCAATCATTTCTGGCTACTGGCTGTAATAGCTAATGGCTATAGTAGCTACTTGCTATAGTAGCTAATGGTTATAGTAGCTAATGGCTATAGTAGCTAATGTAATAGCTAATTAGTGTAATAGCCAATGGCTTCATGTCGGTAGTAGCTAATGGCTGTAATAGCTGATGGCTATAGTACCTAATGGCTATAATAGCTGATGGCTATAGTACATAATGGTTTAAATAGCTGATGGCTATGGTAGCTAATGGCTGTAATAGCTGATGGCTATAGTACCTAATGGCTGTAATAGCTGATTGCTATAGTAGTTAATGGCTGTAATAGCTGATGGCTATAGTAGCTAATGGCTGTAATAGCTGATGGCTATAGTAGCTAATGGCTATAATAGCTGATGGCTATAGTAGCTAATGGCTGTAATAGCTGATGGCTATAGTAGCTAATGGCTGTAATAGCTGATGGTTATATTAGCTAATGGCTATATTAGCGAATGAAGTTTCATATATAGTTTTCTCTGCTTTTCTTGCCATGTTTGTATTTTTTGAGTATTTTTCTGACTTCTGAAGTATGCCCTGTGTCCGGCCGATATTCTTTCTTTTATATCTGTTAGTGATTCAATTTTTCCCCGCATTAATTAAGGATCCTAGGTATATGAATTGAATTCCCTTTTCAACAGTGTTGTTTCTAATTTCAATGGCTTCATCCGTTTCTTCTTCTCTTAACATTGTCATGTTTCGTTGGTTTTTTTGGTTATTAACTTCCAGCACTGCTTGCAGCAATGCGTCTTCCAATTCATTGAAGGCTTTTTGATATGTCTTTACTACTCTTTGTAGAGAGTGCCTATTAGTTGTGGGTCTTGGGTTCCTCCAGTAAGTATCATGTTAATGTTCCTCTGGTGTCAAAATGTGCTTCTTATATCTTCTCTCATTTTAGGTTAAATAGCATACAAGACAATCGGCTTCCTTGTCTTAGGCCTCGTCTGATCTGAAATTCACTTGCATGTTCTTCCTGAACCGCGATTTTACTATTTGTTCAATGCGATGTGTATCGGTCTGATCAGTTTATTGGGCAGGTCAAACTCCTGGAATCTAATATATATATATATATATATATATTTATTTATTTTGATGCTGTCTTAGGGTAATTTGTAGTCCACATAGAGTTGGTGCACTGGAATATTATGTTCGTAATATTTCATTAATAGGCATCTGATGGTGAACATCTGATCAGTCGTAGATCTGTTTCGTCGGAATCCAAGTTGGTAGCCACCTAGTAATTGTTCAATTTTGCGGTTGTAATCTCTTGGCAGCTAGTTTAGTCTTTGTTTTGTATGTAACATCTTGGCAGCTAGTTTAGTCTTTGTTTTGTATGTAACATCTTGGCAGCTAGTTTAGTCTTTGTTTTGTATGTAACATCTTGGCAGCTAGTTTAGTCTTTGTTTTGTATGTAACATTTAATAGGGAAACACCTCTTTAGTTTTTGTTTTGAAGTTCCGAACATTTTTTTGTGTGTGTGTATTTTTGGGTTATTAGTTCTGTTTCCCCACTTCCTACAAGGCAGTAGGTTCTGATTTTGGTCCACCCGGGGACTTCATTTCCCTGTACCTGCCATATCTGGTGGTCTTTCCCCTATCAGTCACCTGGGGGGGAGGGGAGCCGCTCGATGGAAGACCAGTATCTCCGAAAGAGGGATTCCCATGAGCGCATGACAGAATGTATGGAGGTTCGAAATGATTGGTGTAGTATTTCCATCACGTGATGTGGCATTGGGCTTCATTTCCAAGGTTAAAAAAAAATCACGAGACGTAA
Organism: Omphiscola glabra; assembly: GCA_964017045.1. Classification (NCBI taxonomy): domain Eukaryota; kingdom Metazoa; phylum Mollusca; class Gastropoda; family Lymnaeidae; genus Omphiscola; species Omphiscola glabra. The sequence goes on along the minus strand of OZ024802.1, from coordinate 26,831,156 downwards.
CAAGTGACTAGTTCGTGATACGAATAAACGAGATTTGGAATTATAAACGAGAATTACTTTAAGACGTTTAGGTGATTTTAGACTTACGTATTTCTTCCACACTCCTGGCTAGAAGAGATGGAGACAATATTGGTTGGGAGGGGCGAGAAGATAAGCACAATGTTAAAATAAGTCTGGCAAGAAGAGACGGAGACAATATGGGTTGGGAGGGGCGAGAAAAAAACAAAATTTAAAAAAAAAATTAGTGGTCAGCCTAATTATGACATCAATAACATTTTATACGATTAAACAAAAAAAAAAAAGAGGGGGGGGGCCAAACTGATGTATAAAATGTTAGAACTTCTCAAATGATACAATAAGAATAAAGGAGTTTTATGTAATACCCATTTTTCTGACCATCTTTCTAACCACTAGACCAAGTCCGACTTCCCTCCCTTTATCTCTAAGTTTCCTTGGGGAAATCTAAACAATAGAGTTGAGAAATCAATTTCAAAATACCAAAAGATTGATTGAAACTGCAAGGGAATGAAACACACCAACAAACAAAATAACACACACACACACAAATGAGAGGGGGGGGGCTAAAAAAAGGGAGGTGGTCAGATTGGCTCTAGCCTTTCATTCTCTGAGGCGGCTAACACATTTAGGGCTTAAACATTTAGAGGTCATTTACGGAGCATGAAAAGGGCTAAATCCCTAATACGAATTTCAATCTTCGATCTCTGGTAGCACTTAAGTGCAAATACAATATTAATCGAATTTTTTTTGGACGGAAAGGGTGTGACTTGCTTTCAGGTGAACATCGTATTGGCCTACGCACTTCGTTACATGATATGAACTGGTATTGACCTACTTTGGGAGGAAATTGTATTGACCTCCTTTGGGGGGAAATTGTATTAACCTACTTCCCTTTAAGAAATGTATTGGTATGGTCTCATGTTGGAAAAAAAAATATAGTTGCCTACTTCGTTACAAGATATGGACTGACATTGACCTACCTTGGGAGTAAAAATGTAATGGTCCACTTTGTTACATTGACATTGACATACTTTGTAACGAGACAATGGACTGCAATTGACCTACTTTGTAAAGAGACAATGGACTGACATTGACCTACTTTGTGACGAGACAATGGACTGACATTGACCTACTTTGTGACGAGACAATGGACTGACATTGACCTACTTTGGCAAATATTTGCTTCCCGTGGTACGTTTCCTCTATGACGTTGATGTTCTTCTCTAGAAAAGGTGGCGTCACGTCCACAATGGAGGCTCTGGCCACGTGCGCGTGCAGCTTCAAGAGACCACTGGCGTTTGAATCCTTCAACGACTCGTCAGCGATGTTGCTGCAAGCCTCTACAAAATCATAGTACTCCTGGTTGACTGCTGTCGACATCTGAGAGTTGTTGTTGTTTTTTTTTTTAAGTTGAAAAGAGGGAGGAAAAGGGGGCGGGGGGGGGGGGGGGGAGTAAATTATAATTCTTATTTATTGTTAGTAAACTGAAGTGATGTTAACCTGAAATACAGAACTCGGAGAACTCGAAAAGTAAAAGTATATACATATATATATATACATTTTAAAAAAAGATTATATATATAAAAAGACGTAAAATATGTATCATCGCAGATTTTCACAGTAAAATAATTCGACCATCTTTGCTTTACTATATATAAATCCGGCTCATATGGATCAATGGTAGTAAGGGGGAGAGACTGCAATCGGGTTGTAAAAAAAGGGAAATGATCGAAACAAAGTATGGGAAAGCCTTGAAGCCCCATGGCATGAATGTCATGGTCTCATTTCCCTGTTGAATCTTTTCTCACCCCACAGTCTCCTCGTTACGGCCAATCGCAGTGGACTTAATTTTCCTCTCTTCTGTCCCTTTTCTCCTGTATTTAATCTCTCGCCTATTTATGTTCTGTCACAATCCTCTGGCTGTCCTCCCAGATACTTATGTTCTGTCACAATCCTCTGGCTGTCCTCCCAAATACTTATGTTCTTTCACATTCCTCTTGCTGTCCTCCCAGATACTTATATTCTTTCACATTCCTCTTGCTGTCCTCCCAGATACTTATGTTCTGTCACATTCCTCTTGATGCCCTTTCAGATAGTACATTACAGCTAATTTGCTTTTTAATTTTTTAAATATTTTTTTTTATTAATTCCGTTTTTCCTGTTGTTTGTTCGCCGATGAAGGCTTCTTGCCGACACGTTCGTTGTTTTGTTGCGTCCTTCTTTTTTCCTCAGGTTTTCCCACACTTTATTTCACTCATTTCAAATATATCAAATGCGTCACAAAAGGTCTAGCGCTGGAGTGAATTTGGCAGGTAGATAACTTGTCTGCAATATCAACATTCGCTGGGTCGGGAACTGTAGACACGGGTAGTGGGGTACGTTCGTACTGCTTGGACGTACAAGATGGGCTGCCCACCATTATTTGTTTTATTAGCTGGGAAATATGTTCATGTAAACACCTATTGTGGGGGGGGGGGGGGGGCTAGTTCATGGTTTTAAATCAGGGGCTCTAAAAAAAATGTTCCGATCACGTTACATTTGTTCCGATAAAATCAACACCAGTTACACCCCCCTCCTCCCCCGGTTTATGAGCATTCTCAAAATAGTCTTATGTACGCCTCTTTCCGGTGATCATCAACTCAAAAAAATATAAATGCGTAGTATTTGATAAAAAATTTTGATTAAAAAACGCAACAAAATATGATTCTTTTTTACTTTAAGTTAATCAATATAACAATCATTCAATAAAACAACTAACTACCCGATGTACTTGATCTGAAGCTATAGATCTATAAGGTCTTCATTGCTCGGAATAATGGAACTGAGTGCGATAGACGGGCTCGTTAAAGTGGTGACACATTTTTTTTAAAATATCTGGTTTACAAATACAAAACGTCTAGAAGTAGAAGGTTTCTAAGCCCTGTACTTCCGTAAATCTGGGATTGCATTCTTTTCTTTGCGTCAAATGTGGACGATCGCACCGAAGACATGTTTGACAAAATACGATTTTTTTTCGGGGTTTGGGGGGGGGGGGGGGGTTCGATATTCTTCGTAACCACTTTCCGCAGAAGAGGTTAGAAAAAAAAAATAAAAAATAAAATTAAATGACTTTTTTTTTAAAAAAAAAATTAAAAATATTCGTCTGTATAAAAAACTCTTGGCCTTATTTTCATAAACTTTGGTTTCAGTTCAATATCCTTTTCATGGAACCAGCTCATCCTCCACTACGCTCATCAATATTCGAAATGTATCTTAGAGTATCTGTCGCTCGATCTTAACTGTTCATTAAAATCAGTTCAAAACCAGTTCTTCAAATCACTGAGACATATCATTTTAATGTGGCATACTCAAAATACTCACAAAATATTCCCATAGTATTGTCTTGTGCCCCATTTATTTTTTTCTTTTGCACCCCAGAGTAACTGTGAAAGAGGCACAACTCGCGACTCATTTGGATTTAGCAATTATGAGTGCAGTGAATGTTGCATAGTTTGTTTAATTCATCTGTTGCATCAGTGTGTCTGTCTTTCGTTTGTTTTGTTGATGATCTGGACACCAAAACAGCTCAGTCGGAGAGTTAATTGCCCTTCAATCATTATTATTATTATTATTATGGGTAGTTTTCTATAGCGTACATACAAATTAAAATGAACTGAAAAAATATAAATTAAAAATCAACCATTCCATATCAATTTACATGTGAAGCCATGGACGGCACTCCGCAGCATCGTTTAACTTTCAGAAGGGGAATCAGTCAGGATAGTAAAGTTTAAAGAGATGTGTTTTGAGTGTAGTTTTGAAGGCTGTGATGGTTGATATATTTCTGATGTGTAGTGGAAGAGAATTCCATTGTTTGGGGGCACAGTAAGAGAAAGATCTTTCACCGTATGTTTTTGTGCGAGTCTTAGGGACAGAAAGAATACGCTCGTCTGCGGAGGAGCGAAGCTGTCGAAGGGGTGAATAGACAGAGAACAGTGGCACTTCCGACTACCCACTCACTTCTACCAAAAATGTGTATGGGGAGGCGTGAGAGTGTGTGTGTGTGGGGGGGAGGCTTCATCAATTCTAACCTGGTAAGGATGGTATCAGTGGTCATACAGGAAGACAGTGATACCTATGGCAATGAATGCCTGTTATTGATACTGCCGGTAAGACATTAGAGTCGCTCCCCCGTCCTTGTCTACACCCCACCTAAGGCTAGAGATACTTGGTGTTATTGTTATTTATGGATTGTGCTCTCGAAATTTGAAACCTACCGACGAATTTGAGCGGAGCTGCTTTTTCTTATGTTTTCTCTTCCGGTGACAACACTTCATCATCTTCTTAGTTTAATTTTGGTCTAAGCATTTATAGACCAGATCACTTTAAATATGCAGATACACTAGTAACAACAAACGTTGCTTCGGCATTGCATTTGTAATTATCTAGATTTTAAAAATATTTTCATGCATGGTAAAATATTAAATACCGGTACTTCCTGTCAGAAATCTCGGAAAACGTCTTTACTAAACGAGCACGAAATGTGATGACGCAATTTTAGAATTTAACAACACTAAAGGTAGAATAAATACAGACCGAAGGTATTTTATTATTTAACTGTCTCTACTCGCATTTCCATCTCGTGGAAGTTAATTTTTTTATTTTAAAAATTATTTTTTGTACAGATGTGACATTTTACGATGGAATATTTCCTGTGCAGTATTCACCTGGTGAACGGCTGGAAAAGAATACTGGGTCGATGTAGGCGGGCTGACACTTTCGCTCAAATCATCGTGGTTTACCACGCCCGCTTCGTTTAGTAAACGGGTGGGTGAGTGAGCTCAAATCTACTGTTTAGTTGTATGCCTAGGTAAAGAGTTAAGTCAATAAAACTTGAATTTTGTAAACAGCCGCCGGTGTTTAATAAAGGAAATAATTCTAATTATGTTTTTTTTTAATATTACAATTTTAATACTCCAAAGTAGGGGGAACAATTTAAGTTTAATTTTTTTTTTTTTATAAATATCAAAGAAAACCTGTGCCGTAATATTTTTAAAAATGAATAAAAATAATTAACAACATAGGAGGCCCTGAGCACAGCGATACACTGGGTCCCCTAGAAACAACAGACCTGGGCCGTGAGAATGGGGCGCAAGGTTGCGCTCGCCCATGCTCAAAAAGTGGGGGGAGGGGGGGAGAACAGTTCCTGCTCCCCACCAACTTACCTAGATGAATAAAAAGGTAAAATAAAAAACATTGTTTTAATTCGATGAATTCAAAAACTTGTCGACTAGAGTTATTAAAAGTTTTCAAATGGTCCAACTTTGATTCGAATTTATAATATTAATTTTGGAATGTGCTGTTATATATCGTGGATCAAAATTGGAAATTTTTAAATCCAAATAAATTGTCAAAATCTTTCAATATTCCTTCAAAATATGTTAAACATGATGCCTCAATAAGAGTGAGTCTCCTAGAAACGTGGGGCCCCCTACAGGCGCGGGGTTCTGGGCCAGTGCCCACTGGGCATATGCCTTAAGACGGCACTGCTTGTCGGGTCTCAGGTCAAACCTGTCCGAAAGCTGCGCTCACGCGCAAATATATAATACATGTACATAAAAAGCTTTTTCTATATAAATAGAATCATCCCTGAAAGGGTAAATGGGCAGTTGAAATAGTGTCAGCTAAATGTGAAGGTATGTGAAGATATTTTAGTACTTTTCAGCTTGTGTATACTTAATATCTTATTTTCCACCACAACGCATTAACCATCTCGCGGCAGTTCCCTGTGTATTATCAAGACCAGTGCTTCTCAAGCGGTGGTCCACAAACCGGCACCGGTCCGCGAGCCTTACGTTGCCGATCCGCACTACATGGATATATATGGTCAAATAAAAAAGAAAATGTAAATAATAATAACGGCACCGGTCCCTGGCACAATGTCGAAGCGTGTCAATCGGTCCACCAAACTTAAAAGTTTGGGAAGCGCTGTTCTAGGCTACCAGAATATCACTGAAACTGAAAGGTGAACTTACGGCCACTGAACTGAACGGAGATTTTGGTTACAGCTTCGAGTCGCGGACATTTTCGGGTGTTACAATAATTTCCCGCCGCTCCAACCTACGAGTTGTCACTTATTTACTTGTGTAACATCATGACGTCACAATCAAGGGGAATAATTCAATGGAAAAAAACAGCAACTAAAATTCAAATGACTTCTCTCCCTTACACCTACATCATCGCTTGTGCCGTCCCTTGATTCAATCGTCCTCGTGTAAGACCCTGACCTGCTCCACCACATCTTTCCATTCGGATGGATCCATGGTTTTCCGTGTCCAATCGCAGATCCCCCAGCTGGTGTAAGTCCTTCTCTACATCGTAACTCCGTCTTGGTCGACCGGTGAGCCATGTGCTCCAAGGTTTCTGCCTGTACTGTACATCCCTTTTGCTGCTTTACAATCCGGCATCCTCTCAAGGTGTCCTTTTCAGAGCATCTTGCCTTTTTAAATTGCCGCGACAATGGGTGTGTGTGTGTGTGTGGGGGGGGGGTGACTTCAAACAATTGATATACATCTCGGTTTGTATGAATTCTTTATCCATCATTGTATACCATATACTTTAACTTTAATGAGGATTTCCCTCTCCCATGTATTGAGAAGGTTCTCCGGTTTTCTGGTAATGGGCCCAAGTCTCACACGTAAATTACAACTGGTCTTACGACAGTTGTGTAAAGTATAAGGCTTTCTTTATTCTCCTTGAGAGTTAAGAAAAATTCCGATTGGTTTTTGCTGCCGTCTCGAACACTACTTCTCAGCTAAGTGCTATTTTAAAATTTTATTCTGTTGTTTGTTCGCCGAGGAAGGCTTCCTGCCGACACGTTCATTGTTTTGTTGCGTTCCTTTTTTCAGGTTTGACCTGTTTTACTCTTTTCCTTTTTTAATCGTTTTTATAGGTTAAAATAAGAACGGTTGCCAGAAATGTTTATCCTTACTTTCCCACATGCCTGTTTTGTGATGTTACCAATACCATATATTTTGCCCTCACTTTCTTTACCTAAAGACCAGCTTTAACTGAGGCATCTTCGAGTTCCTTGAATGGTTTAATTCTATCATTGCTGTTTCTGTCCAGTAGAGCAATGTTGTCCGCATATGCCAGATACTGCAATGGTTGGTGTTATAAAGTTCCTGATGGTTGTGGTTCTGTAATGTTTCTCTGGAAATGGTTTGTGATAGTTCCACTGGTGCTCACATTTGTTTCTCATAAATTTCTGAGATTTTGAACAGGATACATGATTTTTACTTTTGGAGTGAGCCATCATCATATGCATAAAACAGTACATTTGTAGGGGACTCCCAAGTTTCGGTGGTGTATCATACAGATATTTTATGTCTGCTATATCAGAAGTTGTTTTGTAGTCCCCGTATACTTGGTGACTTGGTGTGCGGGGATGTTGTATGCGTGGCATTTTTCCCAGGAGAAATCTGATAGTAAAGATTTGATTTGCATGTTGATCAATTCTGTCAGAATCCACATTGATAGCACCCTAGGATCTGTTCACTATACCTTTCCAGTTTTCTTGCTGTTAGTTGTATGAGGATTTTGTCCGTTTGTTTCATTCAAAGCTTTAAATATAATGATGCTGCATTTTCCTGGCACCTGTCTTTTATAGAATATACCTTTCAACACTGTAAAACTATAGTCAGTCTGTTGCTGCCTCAAAGTTTTAATTTTTAACACTAAAAAAGTGGAATTTCTCCAAGGTGTTTCTATCACAGTCGTAAATAAACCGACACATAATTTACATTAAAAATGTTTATTCAAGAAAACCATTTAATTAATATTTTATAATCTTCTGGAAACCATTTAATAAAATACACATGATCAATAAAGCAAACACATCTTTTTAAGTGACAAAGCTTGAACTCCAAATAGTCTGTCTATCAAAACAATCACACTTGACAAACCTGAGAGCCAAAGATCTTCAGCATCGCAGAATGTATTTCTTCTAGGGAGAAAATAACTAGCTAAATTAGACTCTTCAAAAAAATATATCTTGAAGTGATACGATAATCTGTACCAGCGGTTCCTAGTGGCTGGTTGTCAGTGAACAGCAGTGTGAAATTTCATAGTGCATTAAGTGTATCTGGGAGACTAGCTATTTCTTAGCCTCCTAGAGAAACTACACAAATGAATAACCATTACTTAAAAGTCAATTAGATTCATTGAGTTTAAAATTAAAAATAAAAAGTGTTTACAATCTGCTTTATAATTTATACCAAATCTTAATAGATGCCTTGTATTTAAAACAGTTTTTCCACTTTACTAACTTTGATGAGTGTTGACATGAAATGCTGTTTAATTGATGCTGCTCCTAATTAAATTCCTCATAAATGCCTCTAAATATTCAATTAAATCCTGACACAGGGAAGCTTGTTTATGGTTTGTTATAAAAAAACACCACTTTTCCATTAAAGATCATAGCAGAGTAAATCAAGAATGGAAACATTTATGAATAAATGGAAGCAGATGTTTTAGGTGTGATCAGATTTTTTATGAACTCCTGCTATTGCCACTTAAGATTAAATGCTGCTATTGGTTGTCAGAGACTGTTACTGTTACAGGGAAAACACTTTTACTGGAATGTACACTTGATTGATATTGAGCAATCCTTGGGACTAATTGCACAAGCATTTTATCATCTAAGGAGGAAACAAACATTTATACTATTTATCAAAGCAGTGAAAACAATTATTAATTTAAAAATTACCAGATGAAATCCATTAAACTTATGTTTAAAAATATACATACAAAAAAAAAAAAAGAAGGTTTTTAAAGTTAGTGATCAAAATGACTAACCTCAAATAAAAAGTTGCAGCAAAAGAATTAAATAAAAGGGAGCAAACAAATATTCCAAAGGGAAATAACTTAAGAAATATATTAAAATCTTCAAAGGTTATCAGTAGATGCCATTGACATAAAAATTCTATCATCTGAACACAACTTTCAAGTGACTGATCCCAAACATTTCATGTAAATTTACATTTCAGCTCCATCACATGCATACTTATAGAATGGTTAAATAATATTTACAATTGGCTTAGCATGAACAACAATCTTAAATTTTACCTATTTAAACCAGATTTTTCTCTTCAATGTTAAATCTGCAAAATTATCTATAAAAATTTTGAGGTTTCTTCTAACACCCCGCTTTGTCTTTAAAAAAAAAAAGAAGAAAAAGATACAACATATCATCAAATCCATTTAAAAAAAGAAATAAAATCCATTAACATAAGGAAATACAGGTGCTGTAACTAATGTTTATCTTTCACCTTTCTTTTTCTATTCCAATACTATGAGTTATATCATTTTGACAATGCTTAAATTAGGGGTTCTTAAACTTTTTGCATCACCCCAACCTCTTTATATCAAATCATTTAACCCCAAGACACAGCCTCCCATCCCCTGGTTTAAAAAGACAAAGAAAGATCTGTTATATTTTCTGACGAACCCCCCCCCCCCCCACACACACACTTTACTATATACCATGACTCCTCCATTCCACAGCACTATGGCTATTTAAATGCACTGTCAATCATTAAAAAAAAAAAACAGTTGGTATATATAGCATATTCAACAAGGAAAAAAAAACAAAAACATTTCATGTCCTTGTAAATAAATTAATAACATCAACAGCCATTCGATGCTAGAGAATATTGACCCCTCCAGTATAAGCATTGTAATCCATGTACCAAATCACCGTCCCGTTAATTGGGTTGACCCCCAGGATAGGGTAAGTGTCGACAGATTTAGATGACTCCAGCTGGTTGACAATATCCCGCTTGTGTTTCCCCGTCACAAAAATACCAACACGCTTGGCTCTGTTGATCAGGGGCAGTGTCAAGGTCATCCTATGGCTGGTGTCGGACGGGCCGTCCGTGGTGGTGACCACAAAAGTATTACTGTCCACATGCACATCCGAGCTGGACGGAAACAAGGATGCAGTGTGACCGTCTGCCCCAAGACCCAGTACTATGAAATCTAGTTGAGAATTGGGAACAATGTGACGCAGTGAATCTGCGTAAGCATGAGCCCCACCCAGCTCTTCATCACACAGCCGGCCACCAATGTAAACGGGCATGGCGTGAATGTTGGAGTAGGGAATATCCACAAACCTCAGCAGCTCCCTGTCCAGGGTTTGGAAATTTGAGCGTTCGTCTTGATGGGGGACGCACCTTTCATCAACCTGCCACACATGAACAGAATGCCAGTGGAGATTTGCAAATGACTGTGCTAGCATTTTGAACACTCGAACAAGAGATGTGCCCCCAGAGAACGCTATGTGGAAGGAACCTTTGTTGAGGATTTCCGTCTCTGCCATCCGGTCAATATCCCTAGCCAGCAGAAAAGCCAAGTGATCAGTGTGGCTGGTCACGAGTTTACGACCGAGAAAGCTCGCTGGCGTTTGTATGTAGTCTTGCATGACTTCACTGTGTGTGACCACCGACTTGTTGGACACTGATTCTTCTGCATCCTCATCAGTGTGGATGTATTCCAACTGACTTTCCTTGACAATGAAGTTGAGCTGACCATTAGGATCAGACTTTTCATAAATTCTGATTTCCTTGGGTGCACTGACAAGGTAATCCCAGACTTTCCAGGAAAGGATCAGAAGCTTTGTGCTGACAAAATGGTCTTGTTTGCCTCCCAGGATGTTAGAAATGATTGATTCATAAGCTGGAACATCTCTAACAACAGTACACGGGGAGAAATGCTTTGGGTTTTCCCCATAAATCACAGACCTTCCGAAAAGTCTTGGGTCGGTTGATTTTAAGAAATTATTGGGACATTCTGGTTCTTGCAAAGCCTTGGATACTAAAATTGAAGGTCTCCTTAAATGTCCATGTCCTATATGGAAAATCAGTTGCTTTGTGTACCTACTCTCATCAGATGATTCTTCATTTTCACAATTTGAGATGCAAACATAGTTGTTCTTAAAGACAATCCTGATAAAACTCTCTCTTGTGTCAAGGAGCTTACCGGACACAAGAATGAATGGAACATTCCGCCACCTTGGAGAATTGATCTTCACCACAGAGGCGGCAAAAGTGGGAACATTGTCAGACACTGTGCTGTTCGATTCCAGTTTCTGAACAAGGGAAGCGTATTCTGAGAACTGACCAAACAGTGAGTTGTGACGTCTGACCATCTCTATCTGATAGAGCAGTCTCTCTTTGTTCTTCTGGACCTTGGAGCTGTCTTTGAGGTCAGAGGGTAAATCCATAGCAACAAGAGCCAGCAGTTGAGTCAAGTGGTTCTGGTGAATATCTCGCAGTACCCCGAGAGAGTTATAAAGGTGGACTCGATCTGTGTTAAATGAAAACTTTGTACGAGTGATAAAAATACACAATATACACTACAAAACTACATGCTTATGTAATTGTTATTGCTATGGATAATTGTAACATTGCTGGATATATTTGTTCAGCAAGTTATCTACCACTCACTTCATTAAATTATCATCCTCAATTTAACTGTTGAATAAATGAACTAGTCAAAAATCTATTTCTAAATAGAATAAATTTTGTGAAATTGTGTTATGGTAAATTACTAGAAACAATTCCTCTAAAATTTGATGATGCAGTAACTGACAACAGCATTGGTTCTTGAGAGGAGGGTGATTTTTTAGTTTTATGGTTTCACAAACACCTTCTTCTTTCGCCTTTTTGTCCTCGAGGAACAGCAGCCGATCTTCATCGACGTCTGTGGTTAGGACATAGGCCGCCTACAAGAGCCCTCCAGGCATCACGATCCTGAGCCAATCTCTCCAGCCTCCCCCAAGTGTGGCCAAGTTTCTTGGTATCCGCCTCCACTTCATGGCGCCAATTGTTCCTAGGCCTGCCTCTTTTCTGTTTTCCTTGAGGGTTCCAGTTCAATTCACAAACACCTACCGTATTTTATGGACTATAAGATGCTACGGACTTAATTTGCACCTTAATTTTTAAGCAATTTTTTTTTAAAATAACATTTTTAATATTTTTATATTAATTTCAAGTATAAGACACACCTGAATTTTGGAGGCAATTTTTCGAAGAAAAAGTGTTTCTAAAAGTCCGTAAAATATGGTAAGCTGTGTACCTTAAATCCAATCTACGTTTTAAACTTAGAAAAAATAAAAATATTTTTTAGTCTGATATAATTTCATTGCAGTCCAAATCTCTTACCTTCTACTGATATAGTTTCTTTGAGGAAAATTTCCACTTTTTCAATGTGATCCTTATCTAGAACTTTTTCAATTTCAGGATTTAGAAATCTGTAAACAAGACACTAGTGATACAATTTATTTGTTTTAAATAAAAAAAACATTATGTAGAAAATATTCAATATGTGAAATAAAAAATTATTACAGTGGTGTATTTCAAACTGATGATTAAATTGATGACTCAGGAATAGTAACTAAGAAATAGAATAGCTATTAACAATTCTTACAGAGTTAGCATAAAACTTTATCAACTTTAAATTATCTGGTCTAAATGGACTTGACATGTGAACCAAAAAAATTATTACGAGTAGTTAATAAACAATGTCTTAAATGAGTAGTTAATAAACAACGTCTTAAATGAGTAGTTAAAAAACAACGTCTTAAATGAGTAGTTAATAAACAACGTCTTAAATGAGTAGTTAAAAAACAACGTCTTAAATGAGTAGTTAAAAAACAACGTCTTAAATGAGTAGTTAAAAAACAACGTCTTAAATGAGTAATTAAAAAACAACGTCTTAAATGAGTAGTTAAAAAACAACGTCTTAAATGAGTAGGTAATAATGAGAAAGTACCTGAATGGAAGAATAGCTTTTACCACAGGTTTACCAAGAAAATGGTCAACTCTATAGATTTCATCCTCACTGTACAGATTTAATATTTTTTTGGACATTGATTCAGCATCAGCTTTGTCCAGGCCAAATGGTTTCTCAAGAGCAACTTTAATGGTGACTTTCTCCTCACGAAGTGCATGGCAATGTTTATTCAAGTTTTGCAGAACAGATTCATAAGCAGATGGTGCAATTGCCATATAAAATAAAATCTCTTTTTTAGTTCCAGGATCAGTGAGAGAAAATTTATTCATTATTTGGGAACACAATGCAATGAAGTTTTCTTCATTTTGCAGAGGTGCATAAATAACTTTTCTCAAGAATTCCAATTTATGCTGTTTGCAAAGAGCAGCATGCAATTGATCTTTATCTTCTCCACTCTCTTCATCACATGTGAGATTATTGTTAAGAATTCTATTTAAAACTATATTTCCTTCTTCTTGCCCTTGACGTGCGGCAGTGAAGAAATCAAATGTTAAATTTGCAATGACAGGTACATTTTCACCCAGAGGGTCACTCAAATGAACTCTGTCTAAAGCAGCATTATATACATTGAATATTCCTTGCCATAGATACTTTGTAGCCAAGTCCCCTGTTCCTCCAACAAGAACTATGATGGTATGTTGATTGGTAACATCTGTTGATCTCCCCTCAAGAATCAAAGGGCAAAACAAAAGACAAATGAGAGCTATCAGTGCCATTTATGGATATACCTGAAACAAATATCAGAAAAGTTTTTAACATTGCCAACTCCTTTGAAAACTTATTATATAATGAAAATAGGTACATTATTTATTAATTTAAAAAAAAGAGATAATTCAGCACATTATAATCCATACACTGATTTTAATGTAACTGGTCTTCGATCTGATTAACACCATGACATTACTGGTGGCCATTCGATAGCAGCGATCTGGCCTCTGGGTTTGTACAAATATATGACTTAACACTTAAGTACTAAGACTAAACTTAAAGCAGAACTAACTTATTCATTTAAAAAAAATCTTTCCGGATAATCTTAGTACGATAGTACGACCTGTAATGTAGTGACTGTTTACAAACTCTAACTAACTGTTGACGACAAGTGGAAAAGGGACAGAAGGTTTTCATTCAATGTAAGGCCTATAACTATAGCCTATACTACATTGTAGGTCTACTATGTGTGTGAGTGTGATTACTGATACTGTGATTTGACACTCTGCAGTTTGTTGTATGTACTGACTGACAGTACTCTGTCTGTACTAAGTCATACTAAGTGACACTGCTGTGTCGGTAATGCTGTACATACACTTACACTGTGTGCTAAAGTGTACTGTGATACTAATAATTATTATTGGTAGTAGTATTATTAACAACTAACTGCGTCTGTGAATGAGAATGTCGTGATTGTGGAGTCGACGTTCAGTTCAGCAGGCAAGTACAAGTCAAAATATAAATATGTCTAGACCCTATAATTCCATAAATTAGCTAAACTTACAATTTTTCCAAAACTAAGCACATTGAATAAGATTTATCTTTACTCAAAGTTGAAGTAAGTTTCTAGGAAATTAATCAAGACAATTTTTTAAAGAAAAATAAGGACGGATAATGAAAGTAAAGGGCGCAGACATTTTGTAAGACAAAAAAATGTTGATTCATAAAATGGAACAAAACAATAATCTAAGCAACAATAAAACGGACATTTCATATTTTATTTTCCATTTAATTGTGTTAATCGTGCAAAAATATATAATTTTATTTACTTGCATTCTAAAAACAAACAAACAGAAATTAGCGTATTTATTGCAAAATTAAACAACAAAACAAAGATGATTTAGCCTATCATCCTATCCACTATTAATTATTATTACTATTTAAAAAATAAGTTAACATTCAAACAAAACAAATAAAATCAAATTGTCAAGAAGTCAAGAAGGCTAAGTTAGTAAAATTGGCTATTATGTGCCTAAATAGTGAAAGTCATGAACTTACTCTTACTTTAGTTTGCTAAAATTATAAAACCCTTAACTACTGGGCTGTTTATTAAATTAAATAATAAATGTAGGCCAAAATATTAAAATTAGTCTATTAGTCATTAGTTAGATACTGGTTGAAGTGAAGTGGTTGGCTGGTTGTTGGTAGTGGCTACTGTAGTACTAATCATGACTAATGGAATCTTTAAATCTACAGGGACACGACTACACTCAACAGTCTACACTTACACTGTACTACTAGTAGTACTATTAGTACTACTAATACGAGACACTACTAGTACTACAGCTACAGTACTTAATATTAATAGCAAATTGTACTCTTTTAACGGTTGATATTAATATATTATAATTTATATGACTCCGACTCTTAACACTAAGACTAAGACACCTGTGGTCCATGCCCATTGCTAAGGCGGCATGACCATGGGCATGGCATATGGGCAGGCTGTGCCTATGATTATTATGATGAATTAAGTATAATTTATAAATGTTATTCAAATGGCATACAACACCTTGTTGAACTTGAGACCAATTCTGACACTCAATTTGTGAAATGTTTCTGTATATTACATTGGTGTCCCAAGTTTCTATGCTTTTGAAAAGCATAACATGTTTGCATTTCACTTTTATACTTTGCAAGCACAATAGAATATCATCATGATCACTTTCTGTGTGCCAGCCCACTGTTTGCAAAAAATGACCTGGTGTGTAGGCCAATACTGCATGTCCTGCACGGAGGGCATTTCCATCGGTAACCATCAGGTGACACTGAACATCAGACTAAAAACATGAACCATTGACAATAATGAGATTGAGTCCAGCAAGCCACTCTAAACCAAAGCATTCTGACCTACAGTGCCTTCAGCGTTGTGTCATAAGTTTGCAGAATGTTTCCTGGCAAAACATTATTTGCAAAATGATCCGGTGATTGCGGTCTGCCAGCCATGGTATTGTTTATTTTAAATTATTACAAAGCAGTTAGTCTACAAGACAATTCCATTCATTTAGAATCATACTTATAGACATAAACAATTACATCACCAATTATCAGGGACACCTGAGACTTTCTAATGAAAAGTATACAATTTGACATTTGGGACTGGTGGTCGAGGGTTGCCCAATTTTGACCCACTCTCTAACCCTTATAAGCGTTATATAAAAATTCCGTTGACCACCCCCCTAATATTATATAACATTTATAGAAAACAAACCCCACGAATACAACATTGTAATAGTAATTTAATAATTGGTACAAAAATTTAGTTTTGATAATTTTTATTAAAGAACTATTACTGTTTTCAAATTTCTTATTAAATATACATTCCTGAAAGATTTCAGGAAAGCTGTTAAGACTAAAACTAATGAAATGTGCTATTAAAATTTTTGCAAAATTAATTATAAACAAGTTAACTTATCAAGATGTAATGTGTAAATAAAAAATAAGAATTAATAAAAAAAAAAACAAATTGTAAAAATTGGTAAATAACTACCACCCCCACCCCATATAACACAATATATCAAAAGGATCCCCCCTCCCCCTTTTACCCTCAATGTTATATACCGGAATGCGCACAATCCTTTATAAGCCTAATCATAGTGCTAAAACATTAATTTAATTTTTTTTTAAATACTTTTTTTTTCACTCACTCAGACTCAAGTCACTTCTATCATTTGAATATACATTTAATTCACCAGGCCAAAGTATAACTATGACTATATGCTTCATTTATAGGCTTATACTACTAGTGTGAGAATGTATCAGAGTACTAGTGACTAGTACTTTATTAATTTCAGTAATTAAACCCTACCCTCTACCCTACCAAGGCCATATAATATATAAAATTATCTATTTCTATCAGTATCTCTTTAACTGTTAGCTTAGACTTAGTTCTTTATATTTAAATAAATAAAGAAGATTATGTAGCCTACAAATACTTTAGTTGTATGTACTAGCTCTACATAGGTAGTACACAGAGAGGGTTATAGTATGCACCTTACACTCTGTAGTGTTAGTTAAAATCAGAAAGTCAAAATCTGACAATAAGATATATTTTCACTGACTTTTTCATTGTTTGTTAAATGATAACATATATAGAACAATGCTAGATGAGTTAAAAGCATCCTAGCTCCTGTTTTTGTGTGACCATGAGCTGTATTTAGAAACAAAATTTCATATAGATAGGCCTGCAAATGATAGAAAAACAGTTTACGGAGAAAATAACTGTAGTCATTTAGTTTTGATGAGATTATTTTTTTTAGGTAAATGGTGAACATTCTTTACTACAATTTTACAGATACATTATCTGCCCAAAATTAACAGAACACCTGTAGTAGAACTAAACCCCCCCCCCCCCCCCCCCCCCCAAACCATGTATTAAAAATGTATCTCATTAAAAACATTTTTAACATTTCAGAAAAAGAAATGGCTGAAAGTATAATAGAAAAACTGAATGGAGCTTTTAAATTGTTGTCAACCGAAATGAAAGGTAATCCATATGCACTTACATTTAGAGTTCATGATGACATGACATTTGACATCAAGAAAATGTTCTCACACAGCTCAATACAACTCTTGTGCAGTGTTGAGGTATATAACTTGTTTGTATGCAGCAGTGGCATAGAACCAGATCCTATGCTAAAAAAAATCCTCTGGACAAAAATGTTTTTTAGGCACATCTCTGAACTGCTCATAATCATAAACTGATTGCAGTTGTATCCTAAAAAAAATTTTCTTTTTACAGCTTAGAACTAAAATTTTTAAAAAGATTAATTAAAATCTCCATAAGTAGTATGTATAAACACACTGTTCAGTTTTCCCTTATTCTTGAAGTGTAGTAGGTAAAATAATCACACACAAAGATCTTCAAAATAACACAAAGCCAAAGATTTACGTTGACAAGAAAAATACCTTTAAGAAGGAACATTCTAATAGAAACTCATTAAAGTTAAAGTCTAGATGCTAATGAAATCAAACATGACAATGAGTGTAACCTGCAATGCATCTTATACCAGATTGGTACCCTGTAATAGAAACACTTGATGCTCCACCAGACTCTTTGAGTTTTCATAGAAAATATGTCTCCCAGAACAGACCTGTTGTCATAAGAAATATAGTAACTCATTGGCCAGCTCTGACCCGATGGTCAGAGAAGTACTTCAGGTAAGGATCTTCTTTGACTTTTTGAATAGGACAGTTTTCCCCCAAACAACTTGAATTGATCTATGCAGCCTGCTCTAATTTACAAAAAATACTATGTATTTTTTTATATACCATAAAGGCCATGAGAAGTCTTGTCTTACAAACCTTTAACAATTAGCTTCCTAGGCTTAGATTTTGTAGTTATATTGATGATGAGCTCTTGAAGGCTTTTTATGATTTAGAAGGAAACTCTTATTTTAGAAATTGATTTTGCAGAGTATTGCATGAAGTTTGATTCAGTATGGCATCGCCCCCTGCCATGATTCTTGTTAGTTGATGTTGCCAACCTTTTTAAAAATATATCATCCCATATGCTTTGAGCCACTTTACATTTTACCATGATGAGACGCAAAATTTAATCTGAGGTTGTGTTGATTTTTGTTTTATTGCAGGGACACAATTGGCGATGCCATGGTGACGGTTGCTGTGACACCTAATGGCTATGCAGATGCTATTTACAAGGGTAAATTTGTTATGCCAGAGGAGCGCAAGATCTGTATGTCCGAGTTCTTAGATGTCTTATTTAGCCCAGAGGAAGAACGTAAAACAAAGGGTGTTTTTTACATCCAGAAACAGAACTCCAATCTGAATGATGAATTTTCAACTTTAATGAAAGATGTAGATCCACATATTAGATTTGGGACAGAGGCATTTGGTAAGTATAGTTTTAAAAAAAAAATCCTTCCCCGTTTTTTTTGGTGGGACCGAAGTTAATCGATTTGTTAAATAAATTCAGTATTATTTGATAGTTTATGTTATAAATATAGATTTTGTTTCATTAAATTTTTTTATTTATCAACTTATTAAAGTAGCTGAGATTTATTTAAATTTTTTTACACCATGAGAGCTGGGAACATTATTCCAGGGCTTTGGAGTCAGACAAGTTTTTTCGTAATGCACATATAATTATAAGATTTAAATACAAAATAATTTATCCAAAAAAAAAAAAAACTTGTGCATCACGTCATATTTCCAGATTTGAATGTTTCAAGAAATTTTTAGTCTGTGTCGCACTGGTTTGTGTTGATAGAAACTTGAATTTTTTTTTTACACCTGCTCTTTTAATAACAAAAATCAATACCTTACCTGTTTTAAAATGTATTTTCTTTGTTCATATGGTAAACGTAGACATGTACTTAACTGCGATTGAAAGGTGGGAAAAAAGGGACATTAATGCTCTACTAGATGCCTGGCCTGACGCAGTCAACTTATTCATTGCTCTACTAGGTGCTGAGCCTGATGCAGTCAACTTTTGGATGGGTGATGAAAGAGCTGTAACCTCAAGTAAGAAAACCCAACTGGTGCATTATTTTATGAAGAACTAAAAGGCAACATTGGTAGGCAGTTGTCACTCTCACCTGATACTGTTTGATATCAATGAATGTTATGTAAGGAAAAGAGGAGAGCCTGTTAAATTGGAAGCATTCAAAGCGGTTGAAAATTTAATCTCATAAAAAAAGGAAGTACACATAAATACAGTAGCAGTACAGTTTTAAATTTGTTTAGAATACAGGCAATGAGGTCTTGAGAATTATAGCTTTATTTGTTGTAAAAGTGTGGTAAAAGCATAAAAAGTGAATAAAAAGGGACACTATAGAACAGCGGTTCTCAACCAGTGGGTCACGACCCCCTTGGGGGTCAAATGACCCTTACACAAGGGTGACCTAAGACCATTGAAAAACACATATTTATGAAGTAGCAATGAAAATAATTTTATGGTTTGGGGTCACCACAACAAGAGGAACTGTATTAAGGGGTCGCGGCATTAGTAAGGTTGAGAACCACTGCTATAAAGCAATCAAATACACCAGTGAAATAATTAAGAAAAAGTTTTGCTCTCTGCAAGTAGGCTCCTCGATTCAAATCGAGCTGTGAGACTGGGCCTCCCTGATACAGCAGTTGCGTGAACACACAGAACAATGACCTTATTATTTGTTTTCCGCTGTCATACTAGCAGAGAGAAAGGGAGGGCGCCATGTACACCAGGTGGTAAAGAACAAAGGAGATCAAGTTAAGTCCTATTAAACTGCTGGCACAATTCCTGTCCTCGTGGATGGCAGGGCGGGGCGTGCAAAAGCATAGGGTGCATCTTTGCTGACCCTGACACTAACAGGGCATCCTCATACTATCCATTTATTTTCTCAGACACGATAAAAATACTTGTGATCTTCTGGTTCACAATTGCCTTTGAGCTGACCCCTCTTACATTGGCACTAAACCATGTTCAAGATGCTGTTGTAATACTTGCCCCTAATGTTGTAATACTTGCCACTAATGTTGTAATACTTGCCACTAATGTTGTAATACTTGCCACTAATGTTGTAATACTTGCCACTAATGTTGTAATACTTGCCCCTAATGTTGTAATACTTGCCACTAATGTTGTAATACTTGCCCCTAAGTACTGGAAACCAAACAGCTTTGGATTCCCTAAGGGTACATCTATTATCATCAGAGGGGTTCACATGTATGAGTTGAAATATGATCAGTGTGATTATTTTTGGCAGAAGATGCCGCTCCTGTTATATAAGTGAGATAGGAAGAAAGTTATCTGATAGGTTCAGTGAATATTTTCGGGATATTGAACTAAACAAACCACCCTGGTCTCATACCATTTCAAAGGAGGTGAACACGGGGGGGCATATCAGATTTATCCATCATGGCTCTACTTTCTTGCACTAACACCAGTGAAAGTGAAGAATGAAACAAATAAAATCATATTTTCAGTACCATATTACCATGTGGAATCTATCAAATACTTTCTAACTAGTGATCCTCAAGTTCAAGCCTAAACACATATTGTTCTGCTATTTATTTACTTTACAGTTACACTGCTTGAATGCAGTCCCTCATATAATTTCCTAAAATAATAATGTGGATATTGTGTGGGATGATTTATTATATCCTAAAATAATGTGGATATTTTGTGTGGGATGATTATTTCCTAAAATAATGTGGATATTTTGTGTGGGATGATTGCTATTTCCTAAAATAATAATGTGGATATTTTGTGTGGGTTGATTTGCTACATCTTTTAGAAATGCTTCAATACTAACAACTATTTTTTACATTGTCAGTGCACAGAGACCATTATGAGAACCTGTACTGCGTAGTGTCTGGACAGAAAACATTCACTTTACTTTCACCAACTGATCTTCCCTTCATACCTTATGGCAAGTGCCTTCATTTTATTTCCCACTGACCTACATACTAATGTGATGTTGTTTTAATATAAGTGTATAGGTATTTTAAAAAATATTTGTTTTCCAAAATTTCAAATGTGAAAAAAAGGGGGGGGGGGGGGGGGGGGGGAAAGATACCAAACTCACATTTTAATTGCAAAGACTTTTAAAGAAAATAGTTCCTGACTTTTCATCTAATCTGACACTGACAGCTGATATTTATAATTAAAAGCCTTTATTTTTTTTATAGTTTCATGTTGATCGTGATAATGAGCAACATGAAACTATAAAAAAAAAAAAGTCTTTTAATTATAAATTAAGACTTTTTTTAAATTTTTTTTTTATAGTTTCATGTTGCTCATGATCATTTAGACCTGTAGTAAACAACCTAATTTCTCAGTTACCGTAGTAAAGTTTGTGATTAATGCATATATTCATATATATGTACACACACAGAAAGCTGTAACTCTGCTGTGTACAAAGAAAATACGGAAGGCAGCTTTGACATTGTGGATGTGGATGAGGATGGTGGAGGCAATAACAAAGTAAGCTGAACTTATCACGTACTGTTCATACTCTACCGGTAAAGTACCATGGTCGCTTATCTGCATACATTCTTCGTCTGAAGGGTTTAAATTTAATAAGTCACTGTAGCAAAATGTTTTTCTAAGGGATGAGGGAAAGGGTTTGCCCTGGCTACAAATTAGAAAGCATACGAGAATGAGTTTTTAATCTGTAGTCGTTTTACACTTCATTTAATTTTTAAAAATCCATCTTATGTTACAAATAAATTTAAATGAAAATATAAATTAAATGTCAATAAGTTAAATTATTAATAAATTGACTGAGACTCAATGATGCACCAAATCACTGGATTTCTCAACAATTTGAGATTTATGGTCAATTAGCTTCAGAGTGGACTAAATTATTTGATTTTTAAAACTGTTTGAAGAACTTTATGTGAATCTTAAAAAAAAAAGATTCTCTAAAGTTTAATATAATTGAATGAGGATGGTACTGTTTTGACAGAAATGGTTTCTAACCAAATAAAATGTGCCACAGTAGTTGAATGAGCAATGTAAAAACCACACAATCTCTCTTGTCATCAAATTAATCATGTATATACAATTTAATACCTTTCTTGTACTTATATGTCTGTCATCACCCTGTTCTTATAATATACACACCCATGAATGAAGTGTTATGTGATTTACAGGTATCATGGATAGCTGTTGACCCCTTGAACCCTGATCTGGACAGGTATCCGCAGTACGCACATGCCAGGCCCCTAACTGTCACCGTAAATGCGGGGGAGACACTGTACCTGCCCTCTCTGTGGTTTCACCATGTTCAGCAATCCCATGGTTGTATTGCAAGTAAGTGTCATGTTAAAATTATTCTAAACATTATTCTAAACATTAGTAAAAATGAGCATGGGGCAGGGTGTGTTGGAAAACCCCTTTTAAAAAATAGATTGATTATAATCTGTAGTCGTTTTACACTTCATTTAATTTTTAAAAATCCATCTTATGTTAGAAATAAATTGAAATGAAAATATAAATTAGATGTCAATAAGTTAAATTAATAATAAATTGACTGACAATAAATTTAACAGGAAGCACGAGTAATAGTTATGTAAGAAAAAAGTTAGGAAAATAAAAAAAAAGATAGAAGTTTTAAGCTTTGGGGTTCAGAAAGGAAAAAAAAAAGCTTTATAAATTAAAATGTAGATGCACCTTGGCAAAAAGTCAACCCATCATATTGTTAAAAATGCTTTGCTTTTCAATCTTCTTTTTTTTTGGTCAAATTTTAGTAAACTACTGGTATGACATGGAGTTTGACATTAAATGGGCTTACTACAAGTTCTTGGAGACAATTTCATCAAGTCAGCAGTTATGATATGCAAGGGACCAGAGTAAATGAATAGTATGTGGATGGACCCTGCATATGGATAGACCCTGCATGTGGATGGAACCTGCATGTTGATGGTTGGATAACAGACCCTGGATGAAATGGTCGAGTTAATAAAACCTGGATTTAGATGTTTGAATTAACAGAATCTGGATATAGATGGTTGATTTACAGACCCTGGATGTAGATGGCTGAGTTAACAGAATATGTTGCTATGTGTGAATGGTGTTCCAGGATATGCATTTAAATTTTTATTTTATAAAGTTTTAAACGTACAAACAATTCAAAATTATATATATATATATATATTATATTAAAAGATATTGTAACTAAAACAATTCAAATCTTTGCAAACTGTTTATTAACTGTTGATGCATTTATCATTAGAACAAAATATTTTAAACATGTTTAAAATCAATGACATTTTTTTTACATCAATCAGAATTAATTTAAAATAACAGATCCTTGAGAAGCAATAACACTAGATGTAACAAAATGAAAGGAAATTTCAGATATTGTGTTAAGAGACTCCAAAATATCACACACACACACACACACACAAATAAAACTACATCACTTCTGTGCATTTGACTGCATCATTGGTGCTAGTGCAAACTGTGCAGCATCTCTGACTTCCTTAATCTGTTTAACTGCCTCATGTTCGGATGTGTACAGGCTGTTAAATAGACCCAGGCATTGCTCAGCTATGGGCAGGCACTCTCTGAATCTTTCTGCGTTAAACAAAACTTCAGCCAGTTTCTGCAGTTCATGGGAGTACTCGACGCTCTTGTCACCGTACATTTGCTCAGCAAACTTGATGCTGGAAAAGAGGTGGTCGGCCGAGGTGCTGTAGTTCCCTTAAAAGATACAAATAATGTGATTTCACATTAATTTATCAAATTATACTCCAGAGTATTCAAACAAATGGGATCATCAATTCTTAATTATCACAGTGTTTATTTTTCAGTTTTGCATGAACTTTATAATGCATACATTTTCATTTAATTTCAAGCTTTATAAAAAGCTTATATTATGAAAAGCTTATATTATAAAAAGCTTATATTAGAAACAGCTTATATTAGAAAAAGCTTATATTTGAAAAATCTTATATTAGAAAAAGTAAGCTTTGAAGATATTCAACTGCATCCTATGGAATTGGTATTTCTGATTAAATTGCTCAAAGGGGATAGTTAATGAATTCCAATATGATAAATCAAATCAATCACCAAACTTTGAAGTGTATTAGTGATTTGGTGGCTTTAATGGTAATAGCAAGAGGTCAAGTTAGTCCTAAAATACCAGCAATACATTTACTTAACCTCCACCTTGCCTAAATGCGCCAGTGTCAAGATGAAAAGTGTTTACTCAAATTTGTTAAATTTTCAGATCGCAAAAAAAAAAATCCAAGAGAGAACCTTCACCGCAAGAGAAGACATAACATACCAGTGCTTGCATAGCACCTGGCTAAAGCATCATCCACTATGGCCAGGTCTCGGTGGTCCTTGTAGAGAAATTCTTTCCGCTGTTTTTGGCATTCTTTAAAAACAGTTATCGCCCCTGACAAACATTTTTAAAAAGATCATGATGAAAAAAAATCATAACTTTGAATTTTAAATTTTTTAAATTTAATATTTCAATTATCTACAATTTGACAGATGACAGTTTGAGATCTGGGATGAAATAATTTTTTTTTTGTTGCTACTTCCAGATTAGTGGCATACTACCAGTACTAGTAATGAATATATTGGGAACGTTTTTGTCATTAAAAAAATTATAATTATGCTTCAAATGAGAGTACAAATTATTAAAATCATATAAAGATTTGTATATTACTACACCTGCTGTTTGGCACTGAATGCCTTCATCTGAAACTATCCACATTATACTATAATTTATAGTCTCAGTGACAGTAGTGCCCAAGATGTCTTAGCCTTTATGATACTTGATCAGTAGTGTTTTTTTTGGTTAGAATTTATTAAAGTTCAGTCTTGTCAAGTTTTAATAGCTTGAGTGATTTCTCTATTTATTTTTCTTCTAACAATTTTTTCACAATAAATGGTGAATTTTTATGTGTTAAGTCCTGTGATGTGTTTACATAATTATTGCATTTAATGTGTTTATTGTTATTAATTATGTGTAAATAATTATTAAAAGTTTAAAAAGAGGTTGATTTTTTTTATTTTGCCATTTTGCTTTTCAATATTTTTATTTGATTGAGACACCCATGTTATAATCAGTACACAAATTCTGTATCTTAGATATGATTCTACGCATTAGCCTATAAATTACCATTGTGAAAAGCGTTTTTATTAACTAGAGAATTTCTGCTCCATCTGCACAACAATTATTAATTTTGATTAAAGTTTAAACATCATACCACTGTACTAACATTGTACTATTACTATCTGTGACAAGTGGTATTATGCACACAAAAAAATTCCCTTAATCAGTTTTTATTTCTGTAACATTTCAAGCCAGATTTACCTTCCCAGTCTTGTGATGTCATTAGCTGAATGCCTCTAGCAAACATTTTTCCTGTTTGATCTACAAGTCCTCTGAGAGTGGTCAGCGTTCGATTGTCTATGGACTGACCACAAACTTTGCAGTTTTTTTCAGTCAAAATGCCAGCACATTTGGGACATTTTAAAGCCTGAAAATATAATTTATAGAATAGTGGATCACTTTAATGAAGATAATTGAATAGTCTAGAGCAGGGGTCTCAAGCATAAATTATCCGGGGGCGCAGGAGGTAGAGTCTGAGTGAGACTGGGCCGCATCAAGTATTCCACAAGAAAGAAATTATAAATACAACTGTTACAATCTGCTCAACCTTTATTAATAACAACTTTAGATATATGTATATACAATAATCGAAGAGCGTCTTCTCAAAGACCTTACTTTGGAAATGTTTGTCTCATAAAATGCTATAAAATAAAAACTTTTAGTCCGATTTTAAAATGGTTTAAAGTTTGAATCTATAGAAACATAATAAAAATCAGAATTAGACTAGTCGGAGAGATTCGACTGAAACCGTTGAAGAGGGTCACATTATAGAAATGAGAAGGATGAAAACGCGTGAGACGCATTAACACTAAACATTGCTGTCCGGTATCGGGCCGCGAGTTTGAGACGCCTGGTCTAGAGGTTAAAATACAACAAAGTTTAAATGTTGATTCTTTACATACCTAATGATTAAGTAAAGTTCTGACTGAACCTGTCATTACTCAATGTTTGACCTGCCCGCAACATCTTTACACTCAGCACCACCAGTTATATTAAATTATAACTTTAATTATAGAATAATTTTTTTAAACAAACTCAGACCATTTTATGTTTAATTAATGATAGAGTCCTTTGTGTTACTGGCAAGATCTTTACACTCAGCACCACCAGTTATATTAAATTATAACTTTAATTATAGAATAATTTTTTTAAACAAACTCAGACCATTTTATGTTTAATTTATGATAAGAGTCCTTTGTGTTACTGGCAAGATCTTTACACTCAGCACCACCAGTTATATTAAATTATAACTTTAATTATAGAATAATTTTTTTAAACAAACTCAGACCATTTTATGTTTAATTTATGATAAGAGTCCTTTGTGTTACTGGCAATTTTGAGAAACGAAGTTGATAATTAACAAACACCAAACAGTGATTTACACAATCATGGAGCTTCTGGAGGTAGGGTGATGAATAAGGCTACCAGTAACCAGGCCTGTGCAGGTTTAAAGCTACTGCAAAATTAGGTAATGTATGACTTTATTAGAATTTTAAATATTTCTGACTTAAATTCGTAAATATGGTCTTTGAACTCACACCAAATCTCTCGTTTGAAACATCCCCATCACAGCATGGAGGGCAGCAACAGTCGAAGTGATACTGAGATCTCAAGACTTCCTGTCGTTCTTCTCTTCTCATGCGACAATGATGAGGACCTGCAAATTTTTGACATTCATCAGTTTCTTGTTTCACATTAAAAGAAAGTAATCCTAAGAAATCACAGGTGGGAGCAGAATACTTATGTTCATCAATTTCCAGTGTGTAATTCATTTTACTTTTTGTAGTAACCTCTTATATAAAAGTTGAAATATATTTCAGTCTTCACAAATATTTTTCTTTGGCTGCAAAATATCTCCTTCTCAAATCCCAATAAATAAGTAAATAATTAAGTTAGGCTACTCACCATAGCAGTTATAAATTTCCTCCCCTTTATTTACATCCATAACTGTTTTCACAACCAAGATATCACCAATGAAACTGTAAGGGAAAAAAATGCAAAACATATTGTTAACATTTTGTTGAACTGCATTATTGTTTCTTCAATTTTTTATAATTCTATGTATTGCAATGGTAAAATTCTAAGAACAGGCAGCTCCAGTAGAATCTTGTTATGTGTTTTTGTAGATCATCAAATGTTCAAAACAACACAGTGATACTTTTAAGATAAGATGATATGATTATTTTATTGAATAAGTACATATTTACCCATGGAAAAAGATCTACAACAACTGGGAATCCAAGCATGGAAAAGAAAAGCAATAGTTAGGCCGTGTGGAAGGAAATAGTGAGGCAGGTCAAAGCCCTACATGAACACCCTTAGTGACAATGGTGAGTTAATTAGTGATCAATTAGTGGGATTCCAATTGTTGCACTGTAGAGTAAGTTAATGACTTGTTTGTTTACACCAAAACTGTACAATTTTTAAAGATTGGTTGACTTTTTTTATACAGAATTTGGCAGTTTTTATGCCAAGTTAGCTTATTAGCTTAGCAATAAAGTTAGGTAACCTTGAATTGTCAATTGATAGAGAAGGTGGAATCCCCCTCTGGAAATCGACAACCATTTCTTTCGTTTGAGACATTCAGATGAAGAAAATTTTCATTGCACCAACCGATAAAGCTTGTAACTAAATTGCTGTATAAGCTTTACCGTTTGGATATTAAGCCAAAAATGGTGTCATCAGCGAATTGAACGATTTAATGGAAAAGATATAAAGACTTAATTTATTAGACAGACAACAATGAAGGCAGTCATCTTTACAATAGCATTGATAAATTAAAAAGGGAAAGATGGTGTAACGAAAATGAATGTGTAACATAAATATAACATTATTTTGTTGATCCAAATAAATGGAAATGGTTTTTGATTACATCGAGCACATTCATTTTCAGCACATAGATAAATAAGTTAGCTAATCCCTGGTGGCAGGTACTGTGGCATACTGATGCTGCTGATGCACTTTAATGAAATAATAATTATAGCCATGTTGAAAATGTCTATAAAACAACTAGAGCATATATATAAATAAAAAAAAATAACACAATCAATTCATTCATTATTTAACCTTAGTATTACAAGTGCTAATAGCATTGGTCTGTAACAAAAACTGAAATAAATTTACAAATACCGGTGTCATTTACAAAAACAAAATCATATCTTCTTCTTTTGTCCTCTTTTAATGGGGGAGGCGCCGCGGGGGAGGTATAGTTGATGGATTGAAGCAAAGTTTGAATCTCGTTGAAGGTTCTTGTTTTTGATTTTCACTCAAACCACCAACGGCGTGGTCTTTCTCTGGCACTGAAACCGGAGTACCCGCTAGTGTAAGCTTGAAATGCAAGTTTGTTGACAGACATTCTGACCGGGGGGGGGGGGGGCCAAAAAATTTAATTTGTTTTTGGGCCATGTACTGGCTAATTGGGATGGCGCCAAACATTTGTCCAATTTCCTGGTTCTGAATTCAGTCATCTTGTTTTACTAGCTGTTCCTTTGATTTATAGATTTTAATTGTATTTAGCAATACATAATGGTTGGGTAATTCTTGCCGTTCAATAGACACTAGACTTACAACATTATAATTGTATTTATAATTTTGGCCCATTCAATACTCATGTAAAAGATTTCAGTAAAACTCCCTTTAAAAAAAAATGGCGTAAGCCGAGTCACATATTTCAGAAAAACTTGCCTAGAAATGATGGTAGGATCGCATGAATGGTTCATGAGGCTAGCTGTGGGATAAATAGCTGTAGCTATTCGAACTTGACTGATGTCCACTGTGCTCTCTGGCAACTCATTTTCACCTACGGTTTGGACGCATGTGATGGCATGAGCATTGCAAACAAGTTGTAGTACGTGCCTAAGGAGTAGGTCGCCGATGTCTATTATTTCAGGTTTCAGGGCCTCCACTATTTCAGTAAATGTAAACAATTGATTGTTAGCAATACAGTGAAAGACATACATAACATTAAGCCAATATAGAATGCTGCTGATAGCAAGTTTCATAAAAATAATAATTTTACAATTAACATCTCAAAAAAGAGATATGCATCACAGTGACTACACTAGTTATATATCATTAGGTTTAGCTTTGTATAAGAAACATGTGCACCAAAGCTGCACAATTTCACAACAAAGGACATAACAGTGCTACTTGGTACTGTCTTATTAAACATCTTTTTCAACTTTGAAACCCCTTCACGCTGAGTGGCAGACAATCTAGACCGACACATTTCAAATAGCTGGTGGTCTAGAGTTCAATCCCCCACCAAAGCCAAGACAAGCAAAACCATCCCAAGCACCCCAAGTGGATGGGACTCGCAAGCCTTGGAAAGCAACTCATCTAAGAGAAGGGCAAACTCTGAATTCAAACCAGGAGCCAGAATGATCAACAAATTGATCGTGGGCCCTCAAATATAGGGAAGAAAAAAAAACCCCGACCACTTTCATACAAACAAAAGTAATGGTAAACTATGAAAACTTTTTGCTCTGTCAAGAGAGTCCCATTTCCAACAGCAATTTCCCAACATATCTTCCCAATGTATCTTCCCAACATATCTTCTTTCACACTTCTGGTAATACTTGGCAGCTTTGTTCTATCCACCACTGACAAAAGCATGTATGCGTACAAGATGTGGGAGTTTCAGTAGTTATAGCTTTGGCGCATACTCTATAAGCTTGCAAACTAGATTTAGGCTGAACACAACTGACAGGACTGGCTCCTCATTGTACCCCGATGAATGATATGCTCATCAGTTTTTATTTTTCAATCAGTCACCACTGACACTTTGCTGGTCTTCGCTTCACACAGTCTTGTTACATCCTAGACACTTTGCTGGTCTTGGCTTCACACAGTATTGTTGCATCCTAGTCACAAGAGAAATAATGGGGATGACTGCATAACAGCATCTTTAATTGTGTCACATTTCATTTCAAAACTGTCCACAACATCTGTCATCAGTGTACTCATTTTTGCTTTCATAACAATCCATAGCTGTGCCTGACTTTACATTGAGCGAACCAGCCAGCCACACAAGTAATAGCTTGGTTTTTATAAGAATTTTAATTCAACGGAGGAGCTTGGACTTGTTCACCAAACGTAGTTTCCTTTTTGACAGATATTGCCCCAGTGCAAACGACGAAAAACTGACACAGACAAACTAATCCAACAATAATATAGTCACAGCTCACCTTTTGTCAGATGCCCTCCTAGTGCAAAGTCCATAAGTGATTCTGACACTGGTCTGCCATCTCCTGCACAATCTGGTTTGTCAAAATATCCACCATGAATAAGTGTGACCAGTAGTAAGCCCGCTGTCTGTAGAGAAAAACACAGTCAGTAAGTCACACTGAAAATAGTTATGATGTGATCACGCCACTAGAAGAATGATCATATGAAAAACTATTAATGATTTGATGAGAAATTTTGTAATAAGCAAATTGAAGAAATCAGTCAAAAAGGAGTTTTGCCAGTTATATTTTGGATTTTAGACATAAAATTTAGCTTCAAGTTTCATGAGTCGCAGTACAAGTATTTCTTAAGCGCAAATATCAGTCATCATAAATAAAAAAAAACAACTTCAGACCTGTTTACCCTTAAAATCTTAAAATCGTACAATTTCATCACAAAATCGTTCAACACATTATCTTAATAGTAAAAAAACACTCAGTATATATAATGTATACACATCAAAATCGTACATTGTACGCCAAAATCATAAGAGTAAACAGGTCTGCAACTTCTTCAATGGCAGTATTCACTGATGAGTTATTATTTCATTTTTCAACAGCTGTGAATCACGCTAATAAATTCTGACAAATTGGGGGGGAAAAATGAATTTCTATATCCTCAAGTCCTTACTTTCAGTTCTTAACAAAGGTTAATTGGTATGTTATTGAAAAAAAACTAGATATAACTATCCAAATAATGGAGACAACAATGTGTGAACTTTCCATTTACTTCAGTTGCTTGACAAAACATACATTCAAGTAACAGACTTTTATGAGAATCCAAATTAGTGCTAACCTCTGGGAATTTTATTTTGCCTGCCTATTGAACACAGTGTTCCATCCATAGCTTGAGAATTATTATTTGTGATATGTTTAAGATACACAGATATCAACTACTCCCCCCTCCCCCAAACCAAACTCAACAAAAGGCTAGGCTTACTAAGATTAAACCAACATGAACTAACCAAAGAGTACTGCAACACTAACCAAAGAGTACTGCAACATGTCCTGGGGTTCTGTGCTGTCCTCATGAGTCATCAGGTCATAGACACTCACATAGCTTCTGTCATACATTCCATCTTTGTTCAGACCTTTTGCCATCCAATCATCAGACAGTCTGTATTTCAACTGATTACGAACAAAATCTAAAATTAAAAAAACAAAATGTGAGCTCCTCACTAGTAATAAACAAGGCAACAATCATTAAGCTTTAAAAAACAGAATTGTTTATAAGTTTCACATTGCTGGAAACATCTGTTTTTAGTACCGGGTATTCATTAAGCTCTCATACATATATATTGCTGGGTGGTCTAAACTGAGCAAATCTCAAATTGGTGGTCTGGAGTTCAATCCCCACCAAAGCCAAGTCAAGCAGAACTAGAACCCTGGGTGGATGGGACTCGTTAATCCGACAACTCTTGCCTCGCAACTGGTGCAAAACTGTATCATCCACATGATGTTCCCTTGGGTTTATCCAGCGGCGTGGAGAGAGGCGATTTGCTGTTGGGAACCAGCTTCTATCATACATTCCATCTTTGTTCAGACCTTTTGCCATCCAATCATCAGACAGTCTGTTTCAGGCCTTGTGGAATTTGTCCAGCGAAATCCTCACCATTGTGACGGACAGATGCCAGCAAAAGAAATAAAAAATATATATATATTGCGTCCTGCTTCCTCTTCAAAACAACCACAAAGGGTGTTCTGCAGAGTTGTGGGCTGAAAAAGTAAACTATAAAAAAAAAAAGTACAATTTCTCTTTAGCGATTTTTCATTTTTAATCTCATTTGCTTTTACCAATTTCTGTGACATTGGATTTTCAACACTCCTCCATTTATAAAAGAAATTATTAAAAAACGAAGAAAAAGTTTAAAAGCTGAGAATGACATGGTGTTAGCATCAAAGAAAAACTAAATTCAGCAGATGCATAAAATAGAGTACCGCCAAACATTGGTGGCAGCAATGCGTGAACTTTTCATCTACTAAAGTTACTTGACAAAACATGAACTCAAGTCATGAACTCAAGTCATGCACATTTAAGAATCAATTTTTGCTACACCCCTTTCCCCCCGATGATAATCACTGCACACTTTTTATTTCACGCCCATGAACTATATTAAATATTCTGATGTCCCAACCCCTTTTAAAACGAATATTTTTTATACCATACTTAAATTGAGACAATTTCATTTTCTGAAAAGAAAATATTACGCACCAAACGCAGTTGCGTTATGTAAAATAAAAAAAAATCATTAAGCGTAGTTATCGGGAATTATATTTTGCACGCTATTGAACTTATTATTGAGCTGGAAACGGAAGCAGTAAATTAGGACGCCTTCCACAAGTCATTACAGAAGCATAATATATATAAGAGATACAGTAACCAGTCAAAGATCATAAAGGCCTGAGACAAAAATTAATCCATAAATGGCTGTAAATACAACCTTTTTTTTCCCTATGGTTAATTAAATGACTTCACTTTTGACACTACGAATTTTGTTTTCTGACCTGTTAGAAACTCCAGTGCAGCACACAAGATGATGCGCAAGCTTAGATGAGCAATGCCAACCTGTTGGAAATCAAACGTTTAATAATACTAGGGTGGAAAAGATTGCTCCAGGTGAGCAATGCCAACCTGTCGGAAATCAAACGTTTAATAATACTAGGGTGGAAAAGATTGCTCCAGGTGAGCAATGCCAACCTGTCGGAACTCAAACGTTTAATAATACTAGGGTGGAAAAGATTGCTCCAGGTGAGCAATGCCAACCTGTCGGAAATCAAACGTTTAATAATACTAGGGTGGAAAAGATTGCTCCAGGTGAGCAATGGCAACCTGTCGGAAATCAAACGTTTAATAATACTAGGGTGGAAAAGATTGCTCCAGGTGAGCAATGCCAACCTGTCGGAAATCAAACGTTTAATAATACTAGGGTGGAAAAGATTGCTCCAGGTGAGCAATGCCAACCTGTTGGAAATCAAACGTTTAATAATACTAGGGTGGAAAAGATTGCTCCAGGTGAGCAATGGCAACCTGTCGGAAATCAAACGTTTAATAATACTAGGGTGGAACAGATTGCTCCAGGTGAGCAATGCCAACCTGTCGGAACTCAAACGTTTAATAATACTAGGGTGGAAAAGATTGCTCCAGGTGAGCAATGCCAACCTGTCGGAACTCAAACGTTTAATAATACTAGGGTGGAAAAGATTGCTCCAGGTGAGCAATGCCAACCTGTCGGAAATCAAACGTTTAATAATACTAGGGTGGAAAAGATTGCTCCAGGTGAGCAATGGCAACCTGTCGGAAATCAAACGTTTAATAATACTAGGGTGGAAAAGATTGCTCCAGGTGAGCAATGGCAACCTGTGGGAAATCAAACGTTTAATAATACTAGGGTGGAAAAGATTGCTCCAGGTGAGCAATGGCCAACCTGTGGGAAATCAAACGTTTAATAATACTAGGGTGGAAAAGATTGCTCCAGGTGAGCAATGCCAACCTGTCGAAAATCAAACGTTTAATAATACTAGGGTGGAAAAGATTGCTCCAGGTGAGCAATGCCAACCTGTCGGAACTCAAACGTTTAATAATACTAGGGTGGAAAAGATTGCTCCAGGTGAGCAATGCCAACCTGTCGGAACTCAAACGTTTAATAATACTAGGGTGGAAAAGATTGCTCCAGGTGAGCAATGCCAACCTGTCGGAACTCAAACGTTTAATAATACTAGGGTGGAAAAGATTGCTCCAGGTGAGCAATGGCCAACCTGTGGGAAATCAAACGTTTAATAATACTAGGGTGGAAAAGATTGCTCCAGGTGAGCAATGGCCAACCTGTGGGAAATCAAACGTTTAATAATACTAGGGTGGAAAAGATTGCTCCAGGTGAGCAATGCCAACCTGTCGGAACTCAAACGTTTAATAATACTAGGGTGGAAAAGATTGCTCCAGGTGAGCAATGCCAACCTGTGGGAACTCAAACGTTTAATAATACTAGGGTGGAAAAGATTGCTCCAGGTGAGCAATGCCAACCTGTCGGAAATCAAACGTTTAATAATACTAGGGTGGAAAAGATTGCTCCAGGTGAGCAATGCCAACCTGTGGGAAATCAAACGTTTAATAATACTAGGGTGGAAAAGATTGCTCCAGGTGAGCAATGCCAACCTGTCGGAACTCAAACGTTTAATAATACTAGGGTGGAAAAGATTGCTCCAGGTGAGCAATGCCAACCTGTCGGAAATCAAACGTTTAATAATACTAGGGTGGAAAAGATTGCTCCAGGTGAGCAATGCCAACCTGTCGGAACTCAAACGTTTAATAATACTAGGGTGGAAAAGATTGCTCCAGGTGAGCAATGCCAACCTGTCGGAAATCAAACGTTTAATAATACTAGGGTGGAAAAGATTGCTCCAGGTGAGCAATGGCAACCTGTCGGAAATCAAACGTTTAATAATACTAGGGTGGAAAAGATTGCTCCAGGTGAGCAATGGCAACCTGTGGGAAATCAAACGTTTAATAATACTAGGGTGGAAAAGATTGCTCCAGGTGAGCAATGGCCAACCTGTGGGAAATCAAACGTTTAATAATACTAGGGTGGAAAAGATTGCTCCAGGTGAGCAATGCCAACCTGTCGGAAATCAAACGTTTAATAATACTAGGGTGGAACAGATTGCTCCAGGTGAGCAATGCCAACCTGTCGGAACTCAAACGTTTAATAATACTAGGGTGGAAAAGATTGCTCCAGGTGAGCAATGCCAACCTGTCGGAACTCAAACGTTTAATAATACTAGGGTGGAAAAGATTGTTCCAGGTGAGCAATGCCAACCTGTCGGAACTCAAACGTTTAATAATACTAGGGTGGAAAAGATTGCTCCAGGTGAGCAATGGCCAACCTGTGGGAAATCAAACGTTTAATAATACTAGGGTGGAAAAGATTGCTCCAGGTGAGCAATGGCCAACCTGTGGGAAATCAAACGTTTAATAATACTAGGGTGGAAAAGATTGCTCCAGGTGAGCAATGCCAACCTGTCGGAACTCAAACGTTTAATAATACTAGGGTGGAAAAGATTGCTCCAGGTGAGCAATGCCAACCTGTGGGAACTCAAACGTTTAATAATACTAGGGTGGAAAAGATTGCTCCAGGTGAGCAATGCCAACCTGTCGGAAATCAAACGTTTAATAATACTAGGGTGGAAAAGATTGCTCCAGGTGAGCAATGCCAACCTGTGGGAAATCAAACGTTTAATAATACTAGGGTGGAAAAGATTGCTCCAGGTGAGCAATGCCAACCTGTCGGAACTCAAACGTTTAATAATACTAGGGTGGAAAAGATTGCTCCAGGTGAGCAATGCCAACCTGTCGGAAATCAAACGTTTAATAATACTAGGGTGGAAAAGATTGCTCCAGGTGAGCAATGCCAACCTGTCGGAACTCAAACGTTTAATAATACTAGGGTGGAAAAGATTGCTCCAGGTGAGCAATGCCAACCTGTCGGAACTCAAACGTTTAATAATACTAGGGTGGAAAAGATTGCTCCAGGTGAGCAATGGCAACCTGTCGGAAATCAAATCAGGTTGAATTTGTAAATTTATGAACATAAACTTAAACCATTAATGAAATATTCATTACTTAGCAGTGTTAGTAAACTTTATTACTGATGTTCATAGATTAGGACCTTAATTTTATCATGTTTATTATGATATAGCTTGGCTTGATGATCTTTGAGAAATGTAAAATAAATTATTGTCACACAATGAGTTATATTATATCTGTCGCTGTATTTTTTTCTTCAAGGTAAATTATTTTTTTTATATTCAAGAAAATCTAACCAGCCGCAGTATAACTACCAGTGACATAGTAAAACACCTTCCCTTTGCTTTAAAAAAAAATGTAAAAATTTATTTCAATAGTTATAAATATAATTTTTCAAAGCTATTTTAAAACCCCGTAAATGGTTCCTTCAACTTACAGAGTGAAACAGATCTAAGTATCGACATTCTGTTCTGTGATATGTTGACCAGGCTGTTTCCTTACATAATTCATTGCAGAATCTGACAGTATTACACTGATCACACCTGCAAAACAGGAAGAATTAACTTACATGAGGCAGCAAACATGAAATCAAATCATGGGGGAAATAAGTTGGCAGATGAGTGTATTCCTCAAAGTGTTGACAGGATTTAAATTAAAGGAAGTCTATGGACATGATCATGCTAGTTCAACCCATCCATCCATCCCTGTGGCGCTTCAGCCCATGTAGGGCTTTTGCCTGCCTCACCACTAAACCCATCCGTCCATCCCTGTAAAGGTTCAGCCCATGTAGGGTTTTGGCCTGCCCCACCACTAAACCCATCCATCCATCCCTGTGGCGCTTCAGCCCATACAGGGTTTTGGCCTGCCCCACCACTAAACCCATCCGTCCATCCCTGTGGCGCTTCAGCCCATGTAGGGTTTTGGCCTGCCCCACCACTAAACCCATCCGTCCATCCCTGTGGCGCTTCAGCCCATGTAGGGTTTTGGCCTGCCCCACCACTAAACCCATCCATCCATCCCTGTGGCGCTTCAGCCCATGTAGGGTTTTGGCCTGCCCCACCACTAAACCCATCCGTCCATCCCTGTGGCGCTTCAGCCCATGTAGGGTTTTGGCCTGCCCCACCACTAAACCCATCCGTCCATCCCTGTGGCGCTTCAGCCCATGTAGGGTTTTGGCCTGCCCCACCACTAAACCCATCCGTCCATCCCTGTGGCGCTTCAGCCCATGTAGGGTTTTGGCCTGCCCCACCACTAAACCCATCCATCCATCCCTGTGGCGCTTCAGCCCATGTAGGGTTTTGGCCTGCCCCACCACTAAACCCATCCGTCCATCCCTGTGGTGCTGGATGGTGGTGAATGTTGACTAATGAGACTGACCATTGAGGGGGTTTGATTTGGTGGTTCACACATTCATAATAATATTTGTGCCAATATTAGAAAAGCCAAGCATTGGCAAGATAACATGAAGATTAGAAAAATATTACTTAGCTACTGAAGTATATTTTAAATCTAATATATGATATATTAAAGCAGGGTTTGAATATATTTGAGAAAAGAAATTGGATAAATTGTACATAGGAAAAAAAAATCTTTTATTTATTTAAATTAAAATTTATCACTTTTTTTTTAAAAATCATGGTAATTAAAAAACAAGATTTTGCAATGATTTACTCTCTTTGACCATGTTGAGTCAAATAAGTTACCTACCCTATAGCGGAGAATTTAAGGGGAGTAAAGCAATGATGACAATGTGTTTCATAATGGTCTGGGAGTAGAACAGCGGCAAATGGGCGCTCAACTATTATTGTTGATCCTTTGGGAATAGATTCATTCGCCTGGAGTTTAAAACAAAAATATAATCATAAAAAGTGTTCAAACAAGGGCTTGAAGTTAATAGTAACTAAAATAATTTTTATGGACTACATTTCCCACATGATAAATGAAAAAACTTAACTTTTTAGGCAGTAGAAACCACATTTAAAAGTATAATTTTTATTTTTTACAATAAAAACACTAATTTTAATAATTCCATTTTAAATACATTTAAAGATACATAAGACCATTTTTTTTAC
Organism: Omphiscola glabra; assembly: GCA_964017045.1. NCBI lineage: Eukaryota > Metazoa > Mollusca > Gastropoda > Lymnaeidae > Omphiscola > Omphiscola glabra. Next base: position 26,792,926 of record OZ024802.1, on the reverse strand, counting down.
TGCTGAACCGTTTTCATGCGTGTCAACTTGAGTGGGAAAGCAGTGACATTATCTTTTTCATATTTATTTAACACTAACAAAAATCTTGACTTTTTATACTATGAATTTGATATAAAAAGAATAATGCTGTGTTTGAAAGGCCCACAAAATTAAAGTACCAGAAATCAGCATTAACAATTGGGATTCTTATAACCTGCAATACTTAAATGCATGTTTAATCAAGTAACTTTAGTAGATTGGAAGTTGATGCATCGCCTATGCGATTGTTTTGAAGGTTATTTCTAGTTAAAGTTAAATATAAAAAAACAGATAATTATTTATAAATTAACTTAATAAAGTTGTGATGTTAAGTTAACTCAACCTCTGAAAGTTGACAGGCACCCTATAAAATGAAGTGAAGTGATATAATTGAAAAAAAAGCAGATTTTGTTACCAATAGATGCCTCCCTTTATCAAGATTGACAGTAAAGGAAACAGCTTTGGATGCCTGGCTGATTAAGGAGTTCGTCCCAGCAAAGAGTGAGGGAACTTCTTGCTCTTCTTTTGCTGGGTCATGTGACAAATCATGGCTTAATTGGTTCAATTAAAAAAATAGCTGAATTAAAGTTTAATTAAATAACTACTGCTTTATGTTGTGTTTAAACTAATTTGCAAATTCTTAAAAATTTCAGTGTGGGAGAAAAATTATTTTAAAACTGTATTTTGCAAACTAATTATTTATTTATCTTAAATTTTATTTTTTTAAAGTGTTTTTAAAAATATAAAAGAAATATAGTAATACCTCAAAATTTTTCTTCAAAAAGAAAAATAATTGATTATTATAAAAAAATTTAAAGTCTAAAAGATTTACATGTTTAGTTTAATAGTGACAAACTTACATATCAAGCAATGAATTTTCGATAGAAGACACTTCCTTGAGAAATTCATCTGTTTTAAAAAATAATAAGACCTACAGTGTTTGGAATGTCCTTTTTGTACACAACACATTGTCAAAAGTAGGGGTAAGAAACTGTCTTTTTTTATTGATTAAGAATAAAATGACTGAAAACGAATCTTTTAAAATCTTGATGTTTTGACATTTAAAACAAAATTTACAACATTTGACTAAAGGAAAGTCTTAGTTTTGTTTTAGAATTTTTTTTAGTCAAATGTCGCAATCATATCTTAAAAAATGGTAAATATTTCATAAATTATTATTTATTCTTTGTTTGAAGAAAATAGCTTTCATAAATAAATATATATTTATTGTGAAATTTTGAAAGTGCTAACCAGATATTTGTTCAGCAGAAATGACTAAAAAGTATTAATACTCATGTTAACATTCATCTATAGGATAAGATAATAGAAGATAAGATTATTTTCTTCATCCAAATAAATGGAAATGTGTTTTGATTACATTGTACATAGTCATTTTGAGCCCATGGATAAATATTCTTAACAAGAAATACAGCTTCAATGTGCTGTCTACAAAATTACAAATGTTTTAAAAAATGTACTTAACAAACAAACAAAGTATTGTTACATTTTGTTACCTTTTTTACTACCTTGCAGACAAAACTGTTTACCATTTACAAATTCTGTTAATATCTGGTAACCTGTAACAAATGAATTTAATATCAGATGACTAAATTCAAATAAATTACCGCCCATGACTTTTCTGAGTGTGTTAGCTTACTGAAGCCTTATTGCTATATTATTTGACACACCAAATAATTAGGAGATGACTTTGTTGAGTTTATATATTTAAAAGAGTCTAAAACTACAGGATGATGAATGAAATTGTATGTCAGATTTTGGTTTCATGAAAATGGTTTACATAAAAAAAGAAGTTTACTTTTTTCAGCTTCTTGTTTCTGTCCAAGCTTGAGATGTGCAGATGTCTTTCTTGCCAGCAATTTGTGTAAGGACTCAACAGGGAATCTATTCTGTTCAGCCCTCTCAATGTCAAGAAGACAGTCCTTTAAACAAAGATAAATTAACTAAGAGAACTCCTAACAGCACCACCGTGTTATTTAAATTTTTAAATACATTGAAATTCATTAGAATATTAAATAATATAAACAATATTAACCCATTATTGTATTCTGGGACTAAATACCAAGTTTGAATAATATGTACAATACAAAATAAACTATTTTAAATCAATATCTTTGCATACTGCAAAAAATAATTTGTAAAGAAACTAAAGCAAAATGAATATTCTCAAATTTTTACCCCACCCACCACTTATATTATGGGACTTAGTGTGAATATTTCAGACTGATCAAAGGTTTTCCACAAACTCACCTTGTACAAAGCCAGATGAAAAAAGGCTGCTGATCTGTTACCAAAACTAAGAGGCAGGTCATCTTCATTATCACAAGGGGAATTTAGGCAACTCTGAACCACAATAGAGCATCAAAAAAGCATAACTTTTGAAACAAGATAATACATTTTGAAAGAGTTAATTTAAACTTATGGTCTGGCCTATGAGGCAATCCAAAAATGAAAATTCTTATCAAAATCAAAACCCCTGAAAATTATTTTGAACAGCTCTAGCTTATGTTATGTATAGTGCTATTGATAAAGAAAGGTGTGCAACCGATTTCATAAGAGTTTAAGTACCTGAGTATATGCCTCTATGGCTTCAACATATTTCTTAAGCTGAAATAATTTGTTGCCTTTATTCCGCCAGACTTGTGCAACTTCTTTAGATTTTCCATGCCAACTTTTGCAAGCTTCAAAATAAGCTGGAAGCCACTCAACATAACTAAACAGAAATATTGAAGTAAAATGTGTTTTATTTTATACCTGTACACAAAACTTAATGAGATAGTGTGAGCTAAACTTATTTTATGTACCGGTATTTAATTTCTTTCTTTCCAAATCACAAGGATTTAACTTTAACCCTTATTATACTTTTTTTTCTTAAAATGTAAAACATTTTATGAAATTAAACATTTAAATAACATTTCCGCACTAAAATCTAGTTAATGAAGAAAAAATAATAATTCTTATTACAATGGGATATTTAAGATTTTAATATTGTATCATATACAGTATATTATGATCCATAAAAGAATCAAAAGTGAGAGATCTTTTCATGAATTCAATATTTTAGATTTCAGCTAGTCAAAATCAAATTTATAATTCTCTACAAACTAAAACTCTTTTTTTGCAAATGTATCTGTTAAGCATTATGATCATCATACTCGTTGAACCTGAAAATAGCATACCACTGAAAATATAACCACCTTGCTTTGGTCTCAAGAGTTTGTGCTAATCAATGGTTTCACTAAAATGTTTTTTGCTTATTTTAATGCAGTTTACCAGATTATTATTTAAATTTAAAGGCTGCCACATCTTGTCCAAGTTTGAACACTTGATAATTCGCAAATGATGAAAATTTAAATTACGGTACTACAAAATAAAATTGAATACTTTTTTACAAATGAGCATAATAATTTAATAATAAAATATATTTTTTAATTCAGATGAGAAAAAAAAAGAAGATTTCGGCCTAGAAAAACTCAATTGGGATCTGGGAATTGATCCCTAATCCCCATGTGTGATTTCATTACCATTCTAACATTTATCACAAGACCACACAAGATCATATTTAACTCTTTTGCTGCGGCGCAACGAACAATGTGTTCATCCGCAGTTCTCAAAAGCACTGACGAACACACTCATTATTGTTTCAATATCATGTTTGTTTCTTTGCTATTTCTCGGTTAAACTTTTATGAGCTTTTTTTAAATAAGACGTTTACATAGAAGAGTGGTACTTCATTGTTTATAAGCGAAACCAAGTTTTACTTCTTGTCATTTGAAACATTATTTTAATGATTTTCTTCGCTTTTTTTTTCTACTGTTACTATGGCTACCCAGGCCCTAGTAGGTGAGTAAGTTTCCTAGTAGATAATTAACAGCTCAAAAAGCTTTGGAATTGTTTGATACTATTTCTTTTGAAAGTGAAGATGATTAATATTTAGATCCATCGCATGATTCTGATAGTAGTAGTTTTAGAGGATTTGAGTTATCGAAGTGAAGATGAGGAATGCGTACATCATAGGTTTTGGGGAAAAAATGGTTTTGCATTCATATAATTTTTTTCACATTTTGTTTCTTTTCTGTTACTTATTTTATTTAAACTGAAGAAATAAGTTTACAAACATATAACCCATTCAATTATCTTTCATAATTCATGTGATACCAAGTTTAGTCTTATAACCAAAATATAATATTTAAAAAAATTTTTTATAAACCCAACAGACTCCTTTTTCCCTCTTCTTTGATTCTGAAAAAAATGTAAATTTTTGCGATAAAAAAATTCCACATCAAAAGATTTAACAACCATATCTGAAGATGAAGCCAATGGTAATATTTTGCCCCAGTGTATGCAGGCATAGGTCCATGGTATTCATAGGTACAGCGCAGAAGCTGCTGCGTAGGCAGCCACTTCTTTTAACAATTCATAGTCATAACTCAAAAAGTACTAAAGTTAAAGCTAGAGAATTAATACTGGTTTAATTTTTCATTTGAAGTTTGCCTCTATACAATTGTAATATTTTTATAATTTTTTACCCAAGTAATAGACTACCTATAACTAAAACATTATGATTTTGAATTATATTATAAGGTAAATTTTGCTGAATGAACGGAAATGGAGTTTTGATTTTGCGCATTATTATTAGGCTAGTTTAAATTAAAAAATCGAGTTCCTCACTTTAAAAGACGATGCTTGAAAATAAATGTTACGCGTTCTTTATTTGTTTGCAGCAAATTGAAAGCCTTCAAATTATTAGGTTTTATTGTTTGTAAGAGCGTATCAATTGATTTTTGCCAATTCCCAAAATCCATGGGAGCTGCCATTTTGCAAGGGTAATTACTCTCGTGTTAAAAAACAAAGTGACCTGAAACTATTCAAAATGCATTTCAAAAACTTCACTATTAAAGAATTCTGACATGGAAGATATGATTGAGCCAATCAGTTTACAAGATCTTATTTACATCGGTTCTGTAACCGGTGCTTCTGTTTCCAATCAAGCTTTGACAAGCATCCGACAAAATTTCAGTTCATTTTAGATAGTTCTGTATTTGTAGGAAAACATAGTTTAGAGTTTAGGCCTGGAAAGAAATGGGCTGCCTATTATCGTGTTTTAAGAACGCCAATGGGCAGATGCCTTTGGAAGAAACAGTCGATGAGCCCAAAGTATACTCTTGGTTAGTAACTTACTAAGTTTGAATGGAGTTTTAATTTAGTTTTAATTTTAGTATTTATTAGTTTAGTTAAATTTAATTTGTAGTAATAAGTAATAGTATTAGTCTCTTGACTCTTCTTGGTCTTGGTAAGTGTAGTTAGTAAGAGTAGAATACTGCCGGTAGATTACTTGCATTAATTTGAATAGCATAATATTGCATATTTAAAAAAAAATTGATTCAATTAAAATTAGTAATACTAATACTACTACTAAATACTAATAATAATGGTTAAAGTGCAGTTCAGGTGCGTATATTATAATACTGATACTTATTTAAATTAGTAATTACAGATGAGCCAAGACTTTTAACTTTTAGACTTTCTTTAGTCTTACGTGTAAGACTACTAAGAGTAAGACTTAATTTGAAACTTACTTTAGTCACTTGCTTATTAGGCACTAAAAATATTAGTATTAATCATAAATTAGTAAGTAATTATTAGGCCTAGGCCTATGCGTATTAATAAACTTAATTATTTTATCATGATTATAAGCATGCAATGCATGTAAAATAGGTAAATCAAGCTTTTACTTTTCAGACTATTTAGTCAGTAGGCTAATATATTAAATTTAAAAGGTCCTAAAGGCCTATTTTTAATACCAACCCAGTCAGCTAGGCCTTTGTCAATATTATTATAATAAGATGTTTTGTATAGCATAGTACCCCAGCCTAGGGCTTACCCCAACCTAGGGCTGGGCTCACCACGCTATTTAACAATTTAACAACCATAAGAATAAACTTACAAATAAAATTAACAGTTCTGACAGGCTAGCCAACAACTATATTTAATTTAACTAGTCTATACTCCAGTCACAGTGGCGATAACTGTTGGGTATGAGTATCGGGCAGTCCATAAATGATGTCACATATGGGGGGGGGGGGTGTTGAAGGTGGTCAAGAATTTGTGAAGCCTTTTTTTGATGTTGGGGAGGGGGGGGGTGTGTCCCAAAATTGACCAAAAAAGCATGAATTTATTTATGTATGGCCCCCTATGAGTACCGAAGGGGTGGTTGCTTTGGATGTGGCAATCTGGTGGTCACAAAAAGGAAAGTTGGTTGACTAATAATAATTACTTGTAAAAGAGCACCATCAAAAAGAGCAAAAGTCTCCTCAGTCAGAATATTGTTAGCTCGGATCATCTGTACGGCAAAGATTACTTAAAATCACAAGGCCCACTAAGAATTGAAAGCTGACATCGGGTTAGCATTGAGATTTTAGCCCTAGAGCTTTTCAGAGGTTGGTAGAAGTCCATGCCACTTGACTTTTTGAGACCCCAAGTATAATTTTACAAATGTCTAACTTGTTATAAAACTTTAATAAAAAGTTTGAATGCTATAAAATATCATGCTGATAAAATAGCACTTTTATTCATTGCTACTTGGTAGAGTAGAAATTGCTTTTTTGAAAATCAGAATGTTAGTAGATGATCTTTAAATAGTGAAACATCCATGTCATGTGTAAATTTTAAGGCAAATGTGATATGAAGTGTGGGATTCAAATGGAACACCCCATGATTTCATTCCCCATATTTGCCATAGTGTACATTTCAACACCTACAATATAGTTGCATGCTAATTTGGATGTTACCTTTCCTACTAAATTTTCTAAACTTTGTTATAATTGTAAATGTAATTTTTCAGCCTTTTACTTGAAGCTGGATTCTAAATAACATCTACGTTTTTTTATTTGGGAAGGTTAGAAGGAAGACGGTTTGGAATGATTGAGTAGAGAGTAAGGGACAGATGGAATGGAGGGCATAGGAGAGTAGGTGGTAGAGCAAGGAAGGAGACTTGTAAGGGGGCCGTTGGGGAGGGGTGAGCGGGCAGTATAGTGGGTCGGGTAAATGGAAAAGGTAGGATGGGGTGGATAGTAGATGTAACATAGGGTCACCTGGAGAGTGTTACCCGGTATGAAAGGTGGATTAGGTGTGAGAGGGTTGGAGTAAGGGAAGTGGATTGTTGGATTATTGTTATAGTAAAAGTTTTTCGGGTAGAGCATATGGTAAGGTAAGATATTAAAGGTTAGGAAAAGAAGTTGAAAAGATCAAGGATGGGCTTTGTAGTAGTTTAAAAATAAAATTAAGATTATAGAAAGAAGGCAGAGAATAAGTGGAATAATGTGGTAAATTGTAGGGGTAAGGAGGTGATTATCAGGAGATCTGTATGTTTCAGAGTGAGGGAGAGAGTGCAGATGGGGGATTTCAGGAAATATGTACAGAATTAGATGGGAGAGGTTAGAAACTAGGTATGGGAATTAAGTTTAAGAATAACATCCATCCATCCATCCCTGTGGCACTACAGCCCATGTAGGGCATTGGCCTGCCTCACTACTTCCTTCCACTCAGACCTAACCAATGCTTTTCTTTTCCATGATTCAAATCCCAGTTGTAGATCTTTTCCCACATCATCCATCCATCTAAGCCTAGGTCTGCCTTTGAGTCGTTTACCTCTGGGGTTTTGGTGATGCACCCTGTTGACTCCTCTGTCATTTGGCATTCTCTCTAAGTGTCCTGTCCAGTGTAGCCTACCCTTTTTTTTATTTCTGCTACTATCCTGGGATCCTCATATAGAATGTACAGTTCATGGTTGGTTTGTATTCTCCATCCATATTCATCCTTTGTTGGTCCATATATTTTCCTGAAAACTTTTCTCTCCCAGGTGTTTAATAGGTTTTCTGCCATTTTTGTTAGGGTCCAAGTTTCACTTGCATATGTTACAACTGGTCTGATTACAGTTTTATAAATAGTTTTCTTTGTTTCTCTTGTAATATTATTACTTTTGAGAATATTCTGACTACTGAAGTATTCCCAGTTTCCGACTAGTGTTCTTTCTTTATTTCTGTTAGTAATTCATATTCTCCCTGAACTTGATTTTGCTTTTTGAATTGTTCAATGGAGGAATTTCTAAACATTCCGTTTGTTTTGTTTATCCCCAAGCCTGCTTGACACTTTTATGACAAGTTGTTTGAAAACTTTAACTTTCTAGCCTGCAAACTTCTGATATGAGATGTCTTTATCAATGATCTGAGCATGCATTAACTAGTATGTCTCTCTTGATTTTCTAATTTATTTAAACGGATTGATTTTTTTTAAATGTGGACTTTGAATGGATCATATTTCAGGTTACAGAAACATTTAAGGTTGTAATAGGAAATTGATTTTATAAAAATAAAAAAAAGATAATGCTCTGCTGTGTGTCTGTTGCTTGGCAACCATAATCAAAGCATCATTCCTATCAGTCACACTATCAGTGTGCAGTTGTGCACTGTAGAAAAATATGGAACACACCATTTTCAGCATTGATAATTATCAGACTTATTAGGACACCATTCATAAAAATCTGTCTATGTGTCCATGCATGGCTCAGATATTCAAACAAAGCTGCAGGGCCTGATATTGATTTATTGGGCTAGTGGTGTCAGCACTGATCATTTACTCCCAAGTCTTGGTGTGTAGTTCTGGTTTAGTTTAGTGTGTTATTTTAGGGTGAATGTTCATTAGTGATGCAGCAGATCTGTTTGTGGTATAGAATATAGCATGTTATTATTGACTTTTCACTTCTAAAAAGAACAGATTACCGCATGTCACAATAGACTTTCTGGTTTGTTTTATTCTGGTAACAAAACTGTTTGCAGGGTACAGCTGTCTATTTTGAAAAGACTGCAATGAACTTTGTGCACCAAGTAAATTCTATATTTCGGTGTGCTGGAACAAAGTATTTTTGAGGATGATTGTCTCAATTTCAAAGAAAGTTTTTTTTATTAGGTGTACCAGATGTTATGGCTGCACAGGAAATAAAATATACAAACTTTTAGTGTGATTTTATAACAGAAATCCAGAAATTCGTTTTGAAAGATTTTAAAGGTTATGTGTACACTTTCTCTAATGATTTTATTTTTAAAACTTTAAATCATAAGCTAAGGAAACTATGTGTAGTTGAATTGCCCTGAAAGTCTTGAAATAATTCAGACATAGACTAACACATTTGGATATAAACATGTGTCAGCGTTCATGTTTTTGGTGCTCTCCTGTTCTAACATCAAAGCCTACCATACACAGGTATAGAGATTTACACACAGCTTATATATTTAGTATGTAGTTGATTATCCACTGCATTGCCCATGATTTAGATATGAATGTTCCTGATATTCCAACACCAGGGGGTCTCTTACTATACATGTAGTGTTGTTTATAATTCAGTTGTGAAATAAGGTAGTATAAAGATTAAGAGCCTATGGGCTAATTGACTCGTTTAGGAAAGGCAGATTTAAAATGCTTGTGATAGCTTTCCCACCGAGAGGAGAGCAATGCATTCATTTTTTCCTCTCACTCTCAGGGACAAGCGTGACAGATCCAAGGCTAGTGACTTCATCATAGATGGAAAGAAAGGTGAAGTTTTTGTCAAGCATACTGGTTCAGTTAATGGGGAACAGATAGTCATACAGAACTGTCAGGTAAGAGAAAGTACTGGTTTGGGTTAAAGAGAGACTTGTATGTGGTGCAGGGTAACTTGTATGTTGTGCAGGGAGACATGTATGTGGTGCAGGGAGACTTTTAGAATTATATCCATAGAACATTGGAGTTCTAAGGAATTTGATGATTTAAAATATCTCTGATGCTTCTTTGATTGTAGAGATGTGCATTCAGTTTTCAAAAGAACTCAGTGAGCTGCTAACACAGTGGCATGAAAATTAAATGTCACACAGGATATAAGTTGATAATAGATAGAGAAATAAACTAACTAACTTACTTAAGAAAATCAGCAGACCATCGAGCCAAGGCTCATAAGGTCTTCCCCAGCACACCTCCACCGCCCCCAACTGGCATTCAACCACTCCCCCAGTGGTCTCTATTCCAGTCAGGCCGCGAAGCGGCATGCCGAGGGCTCCCCGCCACTGAGACGGCCCCACCCACCCTTCCACTCGATTGACTATGCGAGTGAGGCCGCATCAGAGAAGGGACGCCTGGCCAGCCGGGGTGATGCTTACACAGCAACCGGGCCGGACTTCCTTGGGCTGGGGTGGATACAATTTACATATCTAAAGCCCCCCCTTCCCACCCCGGGGGGACTCGTAGGTGTTAACAGATGGCCTCTAATAGGGTTTACGTGGTTTTCTGCGGCATGACTAATTCACACCGCAGCTGGGAAATGACAAAAAGAGAGGTTGCCTAGGAGCAGTACCCTCAAGTCTGCATATTTGGAATCATCGGCTAGGGTCGCCACACGCCTTCGCCTCATATCCATGCGGCAACTGTAATCATATCCCGACCTGTTTCTACGTTATTTTCGACTGCACTTGGTAGGAAACCATGCAGCCGTGCTCTTTCTAACACAGTTTCCGTGCGTTACCTTTGCCTTTCGGCGCGGGTCCCCTACACGGTGATCATGTCCCCCGGGTAATGTTTCAGGGGGTTCGTGGCAAACGCCTCTTTATCGACATGCCATTTTTGGGACGGACATGCCGACTAGAGCCCCGGGGGGAAGAGAAATAAACTAAATGTCATGCATGATATACATTGACAGTAGAGAATTAAACTAAATGTCATACATGATATAAGTTGACAATAGAGGAATAAACTAAATGTCATACAGGATATAAGTTGACAATAGAGAAATAAACTAAATGTCATGCATGATATACATTGACAATAGAGAAATAAAATAAATGTCATACATGATATAAGTTGACAATAGAGGAATAAAATAAATGTCATACAGGATATAAGTTGACAATAGAGAAATAAACTAAATGTCATGCATGACATACATTGACAATAGAGAAATAAAATAATGTCATACATGATATAAGTTGACAATAGAGGAATAAACTAAATGTCATACAGGATACAAGTTGATAATAGAGGCATAAACTAAATGTCGCTCAGTATACAAGTTGATAATAGATAGAGAAATAAACTAAATGTCATGCATGATATACATTGACAATAGAGAAATAAACTAAATGTCATACATGATATAAGTTGACATTGGCTCTGGTGTTGAAGAAACAAACATTGTCTATGGTGTTGAAGAAACAAACATTGTCTATGTTGTTGAAGAAACAAACATTGCCCATGTTGTTGAAGAAACAAACATTGCCCATGTTGTTGAAGAAACAAACATTGTCCATGTTGTTGAAGAAACAAACATTGTCTATGTGTTGAAGAAACAAATATTGTCTATGTTGTTGAAGAAACAAATATTGTCTATGTTGTTGAAGAAACAAACATTGTCTATGTTGTTGAAGAAACAAACATTGTCTATGTTGTTGAAGAAACAAACATTGTCTATGTGTTGAAGAAACAAACATTGTCTATGTGTTGAAGAAGCAAACATTGTCTATGTTGTTGAAGAAAAAACATTGCCCATGTTGTTGAAGAAACAAACATTGTCTATGTTGTTGAAGAAACAAACATTGCCTATGGTGTTGAAGAAACAAACATTGCCTATGGTGTTGAAGAAACAAACATTGTCTATGTTGTTGAAGAAACAAACATTGTCTATGGTGTTGAAGAAACAAACATTGTCTATGTGTTCATAAATCATAAGATTCTCTGTCTTCTATTTGTAATGATGTTAGTCTTCTTATATACAGACTTCTCTGTCTTCAACTATTAGGTTTGTCTGTCATCCATCCCATTTTTCCTAAACATTTGTTTTCCCTCTCTGACGACTCAAGGAATCCAGTACTAATTATTAGTACATACTCCAGTTGGCCTTATGCATCTATACACAGCAGAACCTTCCAGTACCAATTATTAGTACATACCCCAGCTGGCATTATGTAAACAGTATTTGTTTTTCTCTCTCAGGATTCCACTATATACATATTTGACCATATAGCCACAGTCACTGTGGACGACTGTGTCAACTGTAACATCTTTCTGGGTCCCATCAAATCTAGGTGAGTACAGACTTCACTTTCACCGACGTATGCTAATAAAAACAATCAGGAGCTTTTACAAAATGATTATCTAAAAAAAAAACCAATTCATTTAGTCTTTTTTTTCCAACTCTTTTTATTTGGAAGGGGACACACACAAGCAATTATTGCTTTGCAAAAATGAATAAATAGTCCTTGAATCTGTTGGAGGACTGTTAAAGTTTTAGAAAGTGTCCTGATGCAGTTGATGTGAGAAGCTTCCAGCCTGATGTTATTAACAATTAAACGGGGAATTTTTGTTTTGACTATTTGTTTTGTCCTGTATATTATCATTAGATAAAACGAGTGCATCCGTCAGTGTGTAACACACAAGGATTGTAAAAATATCTAATCACAATTTGACTTCTTCATGTTACACACTGAACATTGGCATAGGCATGTTATCATTAGAACATTAGCAAAAGGCAATTTCGGTTCACGAGCGCTTGACAGGCAGCTGTGTAATCGCTCCATATTTTCTCATTTTTGGATTGTTTTTCTCAACTTTTATTCCTGGAAAAATGGATACGTTTGTATCTGAAAGTCTCCTGGACGTATGAATATAATTTATTTTGAAAATAACTAGGAATTGGTAGACTTATTCTAAGTTTTTCCATTCTATATTCATGATTAATGTAAACAAAAACAGTCGACGTTAACAAACACTTCCGGTTCACAAGCCCATGTGCTGCAGTGAAATATCTCCACATTTTCTCCTTGTTTCTCTCATATTTTTATTCCTGGATACAGAACGAAGTAGTCATCTCTTGAACTGCACTTCGCTGGTTATGAACACTTCCGTAAAACACTATTTAAACTGCTGTGTGGCGATCTTTTAGGCCACAATAGTGTATTTATATTTCACATTGTTTGATAGACTTTAGAAATTAACTTGAAAGATATGCCCCGCCTTCAATATTCATCTACTATCCTGCGTCGTCTGTGTACCCCTGATGGCTATCTCCTTAGTGATGAAGTTCTTTCACGATGTCGATCATTATGTTTAATAAAAAAGAAAACTGCAAGAGGTTTTCGTGGGGGAAGAAGGAGGATGAGATCTCGACATTCAGCTCCCACGACAATAGAGCGTCAAAGAACTGGTGATGTTACGCTCATTAATGCGCAGTCATCTGTAAAGACATCATTGATCATCAATGACCTTTTCACTGAGAAAAAAACAACAACAAAAACTCAAACTCATGATTTCATACCGCCTCGACGGGGCGTGAAGAGATCAAATCTAATTGATGTTGACTGCCGGCCTGTTGTGAAGCCACAATCACATAATTTCGGGGTACTGTATTTTAACTCCCAGTCATGCAGGAATAAGACATTTGAGGTGTGCGATCTTGTTTTAGAGAGTAAGGCTGACCTTGTATTCATTACCGAGACGTGGTTTAAACATGGTGGAGACGAGGTCAAGCAGCAAGAAATTACACCTCCAGACTACCTCCTTCACTCTTGCCCAAGGCAATCGCACAGTGGCAGTGGTATTGCTGTCCTTTATAGGAGCTCCTTAAAGAATGGTGTGGCGTTTTCAAAATCGGACGAGTTTGTTTCATTTGAGATGTGCAAGATGCAACTTAATTATGGTGAACAAGCGATAACGTTTCTATGCATATACAGGCCACCTCCTAATAAGCAAAATAAGTTGAAGATCTGTCAGTTTACTGCTGACTTTCTTCGGCTTCTGGAAACGTACGCCTCCACAAACAAAAACGTCGTCATAATCGGCGACACAAACTGTCATTTCGATTCCACCACCGACAGCTATGTCAAGACCTTAAAATCAGCTCTTGACACACACTGAATGACTCAGCTTGTCAGTGTCCCGACACAGAAGCGGGGTCACATCCTAGATTGGCTGGTTGTCAGAGAGGATTGTGCAGCTATGATCTGCAACCTCATAATTGAGGACAAACTGATTTCTGATCATTTCCCAGTAACCTTTGACTTTGATTTGAGGAAGTCAGGGCGCCTTCTGCGCACAATCACATCCCGTGACCTCCAAAGGATAGATCGGGCGGCCTTTAGATGTGACGTCACCGCCCTCAAGTATAGCGAAGATGATCCTGCAACAGACTACAACAGTGGCCTCAGAGTTATTTTAGACAAACATGCACCTCTGTCTACACGGCGCGTTACGGACCGCCCTTCTGCCCCATGGCTCACACCAGAAATAGAGGACGCGAAGCAGAAACAGCGACGTGCAGAACACAAGTGGCGGAAGTCTGGCTTGACTGTGCACCGACAAATCTTTGTTGAAAACAATGAACGCACAAAGCAGATGGTCCTTGCAGCTAGGACTGAATATGTCAGTCACCGGATTGTAGATTGCAGTTCAAATAGGGACTTATTTCGCATTGTCAGTCAGCTGACCGGTAAACAGAAGGACACATCTGTGCCAAACAATATTGCTTTGGCCGAGTTACCAGACGCTCTAAATGAGTTCTTTGTTACGAAAGTTAAGAAGATCAGGGCGAGACTTGACATTTGCACAGATGCTCCCGAATTCTTGCCGTTTTATGGCACTCCTATGAGCGAATTTTTGGAGGTCACTGAATCGCATGTGAAGAAAATCCTGGTTGACTCCCCAAGAAAGTCATGTTTGCTTGACCCTCTTCCGGCAGGTCTGTTGTATGAATGTTTAGACGAAATTGCCCCTATCATTACTAATATCATAAATCAGTCTTTGAAAACTGGTTTTGTTCCATCCTCTTTTAAGGAGGCGGTTGTAACTCCACTGCTAAAGAAAGCAAATCTCGACCCTAATCTGTTGGAAAATTATCGCCCCGTCTCTAATCTACCATTTTTATCAAAGATTTTAGAGAGGGTCGTTCTTCGACAGCTCCTGGATCACCTCACTTGGTGTGACTTGTTTGAGCCTTTTAAGTCAGCATACAGAACGCATCACTCTACTGAGACAGCCCTGTTGCGCGTCGTAAATGACCTTCTGTCTTGTGGTGAGGGCCAGGTATCCCTTTTGTCGTTACTGGATCTATCGGCAGCGTTCGATACGCTTGACCACGGCATACTTCTCCAACGTCTGCAATATACGTTCGGTTTCACCGATACCGTCCTGAGATGGTTCCGCTCATATCTGACAAATCGGGTCCAATCAGTTATCACAAACGGCTTGACCTCCAAGAAATCCATTATTGAATTCGGAGTACCCCAAGGCTCGGTCTTAGGCCCGGTGCTTTTCACTATGTACGTTCAGCCCCTGGGTGCAGTGATCAAGCAGTTTGACATGGTATATCACATGTTCGCGGATGATACCCAACTTCAGAAATCTGTGATCCCCTCTCAGTTCCCTCAGCTTCTTAATATGACACAGAAGACAGTGGAGTCAGTTAAGCACTGGATGACAATAAACAAGCTCAAATTGAATGATGATAAGACTGAGGTGATCCCCATTGCTACCGCTCAAAAATTAAAATCTTTAAAAGATCCTCCATCCTTTACTCTCTCAGGCGTGCAGATTGAGTTTGCTCAAACAGTGCAAAACCTGGGTGTCTACTTAGACAGAACACTAACTATGGAAAATCACATTAACATGATTTGCAAGGCGATTTTTCTAGAGCTGCGCAGAATTAGTCATATCAGACCCTTCTTAACGTTGGATGCATCAAAGAGGCTGGTGTCTGCATTCGTGCTATCACGCATGGACTACTGCAATGCTCTCATGGTGGGTCTTCCAGCTACGCTCCTTGATAAAATTAAAAAAGCACAGAATAATGCGGCTCGAATTGTTCTTCGTAAACGCAAATTCGACCATGCTAAAACTCTTCTGATAGAATTGCATTGGCTGCCGGTCCGCGCTCGCATAGAGTACAAAATCGCAACTCTGTGCTACCGCTGCTTGCATGACCTGGCGCCGTCCTATCTCCAAGCGCTAATGATGCCTTATGTACCCTTTAGACAACTCCGCTCATCCGATAGTGGCAAACTCTCGATACCGCGTGTTCGCCTTGAAACTTACGGAAAGCGCACGTTCGCATTTGCTGGCCCAACCATTTGGAACACCCTTCCTGACGCTCTCAAAAACAGCCAGACGCTGGAGTCCTTCAAAACAAATTTAAAAACTCATCTATTTCGCAAACATCTGCTGGAATGATGTTGTCTACCATCTTTTCCAGCTTGTTATTATCTCCCAGCTTAGTTTTTGTACCGCGCTTCGAGCCTTTGGGGATGAAGCGTGATTTTTCAAATGAACTTTATTATTATTATTATTAATTATTAGAACACTGGCTTAAGTATAAGGAATGTAATCATTAGAACATTGACATAAGCCATGTAATTATTATACCTTGAAAATAAATAATTTTTATCCATAACATGTGGGACAAATTTCTTAAGTGAGTCATTGATTGTCAATGGATGCAGACCATATATATGAATATTGTGTTATAAGTGTAGAACCTGTTACTGGTAAACATAAGAAAAATTTAAGAAAATAATTAGGCTTTTTGGATTCATAATGGTGTGTAAATCGCTCATACGTTCTCACTTTTCAAGTCACATATGTATCTTTTCTGTCTGAGCTGCCCATATTTTACATTACTCCCAGAAATATGTGTATGTTTAATTACTGCTCTATAGGTAAATGCCCAAAAAAAAAAGATATTGATTTGTTAAACTGACACAACGGTGGGTTCTAATGAGACATGAGATTAATGTCACTGTGTTGTTTACAAGACAGAAACAGGCCCAGAAACAACTTGGTCTCCTACCATAGTGACAAACTCACTTTGATAACGATTCGTAGCCAACATATTCTCACTGGATGATTATTTTTCAAAGTATTTTTTTACGAACAAGTTTCATTTAAATAGAGAGAAATGCTGTCAGTTTAGTTGTGGCCCTGCCCTGTACATGACTAACTGTATTCAGATCTGACTATATCTTCACAGTGTGTTCATTCGAGACTGTAAGCAGTGCCGTGTTGCAGTTGCCTGCCAGCAGTACAGGACAAGAGATTGTTTCCAGATCGACACATTTCTTTTGTGCTGTACCCAGCCCATCATAGAGTCCTCAAGCCGCATGAAGTTTACCTGCTTCAGATATTACTACAGTCAGCTCGATTGTAAGTACGAGCCCGTCCGTATTTACATTATCTATAGTCCGGCCCTATTTACACTATGTCAGTCCGTCCCCATTTACATTATCCGAGTCTGTCCCTATGTTTTACATTTTGTGGGTCTGTCCCTATTTACACTATGAAAAGATTGATATTTTCCAAAACTTAATTCAATGCTCAGACTTAAAATCCCTAAATTCACTAGCTTATATTTATTTTTTTTAAATGCCTGTTTTAAAATATGACAACTGAAACTTTCTGGTCACTTTGTAGAATTTAAAAAGCTAACGGCCCATTGTGTTTCGGAAATAAAAAACCTACTGGAACTGCATAGAAAAAAAATTATTAACAGACATTGATACCATCAGTTCTCACAAGTAGTAATGGCTTTTTTATATAGTACATAATTGTCCATCAGCTACACACCGATAGCTTAAGCCATTTGGTTCTCAAACTTATAGCTGTTGCACGCTTGGAAGCCATGGCCTCCACACAGGGGCACCACGAGGTGAACAAAATTCACCAATTCGCTGTGTGCTTGTTAGGGTTTGACATAGAGTGTGTTGGCAAAACACGTGTTGGGAAATAGGTTCCCTGTGACTTAAAAAAGTTTGGGAATGTCCAGCCTCAACTTAATGTTCCTTCACATAATCACACACCTGACGCACTCTCTTCACAAAGCCCTGTGATTTCTCTCCTGGCAGCTCATTTCAAGTCTGCTGGTTTGAGTGTGTACAACAACAACTGGTCCAACATCCATGACTTCACACCTGTGCCTGAGGAAGATCTCAACTTCTCCTACCTGCCGATCGTAAGTCAACATTCTATCCATCTGCAGTCAGTCTTCTAAAACAGTTGTAAGATAAAGTAATTCAAGATTTTCATCAGTGGAATACAAGTAACTGTACTAAAAAAAAAATAAAGTTCTCATTTTACATACACTATCTTTTTTTTTTTTTAAATATTAAAAAGTGTAATGCATGTCACTTTCTGAAAATTGACAAGCCGAGGACTGTATTACTGTGCAAGATGAAAGTGATGAAATCCTTAAGCACTGCACAATTCAATCTGGGCAAAATGTTAGCACCGCTTTGTTGAATTGTTTACCAGTTTTGGATTTAAGCAAATCTTTCCACTGATGAGCAATGGTTTGCTCTAGAATCCTGAATTAAGAATTAAAATGGGGTCACCATAAAAAAGAAAATATTTAAAAAAAAACAAAACATTTAAATGTATCTGTTTAAAACATTTGCAATTTTTTTATTGGTCAATTTCTTAGGATGCAAAATTGGAAGACTTTGTCCCATTGCCCGCTGGTCCAGAATTTGATTCTATGCAAATCACAACGGATGAAGACAGCAGCGTGGTACCAGTCACATGGGGAAAGAGAAGGAAAATCAGCAGTGAGGTGAGAAACATGGGGAGATGAGGAGTGGCCCGGGGGGGGGGGGGGGCATGGCAGCAGTCAGAGAAGTTTAAGGAAAAAAACAGCTTGCTTACCTGTAATCAGGATATCAATCTGTTCAACATACATCTCTGCATTCAAATGTGATTTTTTCATTTCCAAAGAATTGTTATTTTTTAAAATAATTTTTTGGGTCACAATTATAAGTTATATCTCTAAAAAAACAACAACAAAAAAGCATGTGTGCAGAGACATATTTCTATAAACATCACTACTAGTATCTGAAAAGATTTATGATATAAAGTGCCATTTCCATAAATTAATGACAGCTCAGGAAAATGTCAGTAGAGAAGAACATGTCGTTGCATTTTAATTAACATCCATGGTTTTTTTTTATTGCTTAGTCTTGTCTAGTGGTTTTCTTCTATGATGGTGGATCTTGTCAGCGGGCGAGGAGGCTGATGCACACTGTCAAATCACAAAATGTAAGTTTGTATTACCACTCCTTCTACCATGTTTGCAAACCGTCAAATTACTTAGTGTAATATTATAATTCCTTCGATGTTTTTAAACCAACTGTCAAATCACTAAATACATTCTATATTACTGTTCCTCCTGTCATGTTTACAGTAAGGTGACAATTTTTTTTTATTCAAAATTAAAACCAAGACAATTTACAATTTTCAAATTTAAAATCTTTGGCCCCATGTTTGTTTAAAAAATATATAATTATTTGTGGTTACACAGAGAAATCTTCTGTCTGACGCATTCTTTTCAAAATTTACTTTAACATGATGCTAATTCGGATGAATTATAATTACCTTTCAGCTGTTTTATTTATTTATGCGGGGTATCAGATGTACTCAATCTTTTATTACAAGAATTTATTTAGATACTCACTACTAACCAGGAAAAATATTTTTTTAAAAATCCAGTACTGTACTGATAAAAACCGTTGGAATGGTCACCTTACGTTAAAGTGTATGGCAATGAAAACTCTTATATATTCAGGGCAATGCCTTAAAGAGTGCAAAGGAATGTTCTGGATTGTTTCATAGTTTTAGGACTATAGTGTTTCAATTATGTCATGTTTTTAATTTATGTAGCTAAATGGGGTACTCGTTTTTTAATATACCGATAACCAGAGTGAAAATGAAATAGTAAAGTTACAGATATTTTAATACCATATTAGTGAATCACAACCGGAGAAACTGTTATGTCTCATTTCACTCCCAGTGATTGGTCTCTAGACATGACCCTGCTCCTAATTTTGATATGTACCATCTTTATACTACAAATCAGACAAAATGGTTCCATCCTGCTGGTGATCTTCACTTCTGGTAACTGTACTGTCTGAAAATAGTGAAATTTTTTTTTTTTTTTTTTAAATCATTGAAACCAATAAAACCATTTAAGGCCATAAAATAAACTGTTCCCAAAAATATTATAAAAATTTCAGTTTTACTTCTTAAACGATCATTTATAGATGATTTAAAAAAAAAAATATGTTTCCAAATTTAAAGCAAGTACTGTATATGTCTCCAGCCAACCTGCATTTTGGTGCAAACGAAGGAGGTCTCTATGGGACCAGATGATTCCCAGAGGGTCTTTGGCTCTGATTCATATACCAAAGCTGTTCTACAAGGTCAGTTGTTAAACCTTAGTTTAGCAAGTTTTCATTAGAACTTATTTAACATTGGGTGTGTAGTTCTTGGGTGAGAGGTTGTGGTGCTTGTACACGGTTGAAGGATATTTTTAACATAAATTATTGCTAGTATTGTTTATATTTTGAAAAAAATATGTTTTTATAATAATTTATATATTTTATTAATTGTTTATTTTAAACATTTATCATTTTAATTAAATTATGATTTCTAAAAAAAATCTCCACACACCTTCCCCCTCCTTAACTCAGGCCCTGTGATCGGCATAGAGTTCAACTGTGATGGCTGTGTTGCAATGTGTCAATCACTGGTTGTAGATCTAATGAAAGGAACAACCGGTCTTGTCTTTGTCAGCCAATCCCCCAGTGCTGCTGAGTCTCAGATTGAAAGCTTCTACAACTTTGCTGACATGCAGATGGGAATATGAAGATTTTAATATCCAGTGTTTATGCTTTTCTTGTAATTCTGTAAATGTTCTAGTTTCCCAAATCTCATTGTAATGATGGAGCTGTTTTCATGGTTTTCGTGTTGCTTTTCGTTGAACTAAGTGTGACATTTAAAGAAAATCTAAACTGAAGAAGTTTGTTGGGATTCATTGAACATTGAAAAAAAAAGTTACTTCTTTCTTTATTACTTTGCAAAAAATGTATTGCCCAAGGTTGATGCAAACAGTAAACACAGACTTATATTTAAAATAATGTTTTTTTAAAATTTGTATGTCTTAAAAGAGAGATCTCAACAGTATGTAAAGCATTGAATAGAATACTATTAATGTATATATATTTACGTATCCAGAAATTTGATAGAAAGAAATTTCGTCGACGGAAAATTGATCGACGGAAATTTGATCGAACGGAAATTTGGTAGAATCTTTTTTTTTAGTTTACACGTTAAAGATTTGCGTCAAATTTCTTTTTGAGCGTATTGTTTTGTTTTACTCTATAGTATAGTGCGTTCAAAAAGAAATTTGACGAAAATTTTAACGTGTGAACTGAAAAAAAAGATTCGACCAAATTTCCGCTTGATCAATTTTCTGTCGACCAAATTTCTTTCAAACAAATTTCCGGTAACCATATATTTATACTCATGTGGCAGGGTGCTGAAACCCTTTACATGACAAGTTTGCTAAAAACCTGCATTTTAATCACTTGCAGGGCTCACAGATATTTGTTGGTGTGTTTCAATATGTTTCCTTGAGTTAAAACATGTGACATGTTAAAGTAAAAATGTTCTGACTTGCAACAAACACATAAGAAGCATTGGTTTTGTTTGTTGTAAAGACAGAAATCATGTGTTGTTATACAGTCTGATTTTTGCTATTTCTGAATTAAAAACTTTTTTTTTTTTTAACCCCGTTTTTTTCCCAACACTGCATTATGTAAGTCACAGCTTTATCATTCTATGTTTTATCTACTAGTTGCCTGACTTGCTTATGGGGGGGGAAAAATGTGCCAGCAATTTGCAGCATACTGTTTGTGCCAGGTTGTTTTTACATGTCAAATTTCTGCATTGCGTTTTATTTTTAAAAAATGTTTTGCTGCGGAACTATCAAATGTATACGAAGGTTCCTTCCGTCCATTGCCAAAATATAAATTTTTTGTCTCGGATTCATCCTTTTAGTAATTTCAGTTAAGTTGCATTTTAAAAAATGTCCTTTCTTATGAGTTTTCATTTCCAATTGTCTAGTAAAAATGGTTTTTCAAGAAATATTTGTTTTGAGGCAGATCGATTAAAAATAATGACATGTAAATGTTTTTGATGGAGTTTTACTTTAAAAATTAAATTAAAATATGTGATTAAATAGATCAACAGGCCTGTTTACTCTTACGATTTTGGCATACATTATATGATTTTGAGGTGTCTTTTACGATTGCATGCCAAAACACGTCACAACTACAATTTTAAGAAACTGGGTTGAAAATATATACATTCCAGTAGTTTGTCCCCTTAAAAAAATTAATAAAAAGTACATTTTATGTTGTTAGTTTTAACCTGCTGTCTTAACCCAGTAGTGAATGGATCTATAATTAGGATTGGTTGTGGACCAAATATTAGTCTTCCCTTAGATGGGAAAGCAATAGCGTTGATTAAGGAGATTTTTTTGTACGGGTGTTATCAACACTTCCACATTTTGATAGTGGGGGGGTTCATATCATTGCTTTGTGTTTTCATAAATACCTCACTAGACACAACAGTAATATTAGCCTCTTAGTCACAATTTAAGCCTATCCTTTACTTTTGGTTTTGTTGGTGCCGGATGATGTAATTTTGTGAAACAGTTATTTTGTGTGGCTGAGCCACGGTGAGCGCAGAGGCGGAGAAAATCTAGAGAATGCATTCTCAACTGTTTGGCGCAGCAACATTAGATTTCGACATATTTTATAAATGATCTGAGAGGGCCGTTTAAATCTATTATTAGAACACACAAAACAGATGTGCAATTTTTAATACCCCCGTTTGGTTCCAACACTCCTCCTGCTTTCACCCATGTACAGCTTGTCGTAGTTATCAGACTATAATCTATTAGCAGGAAATTTTCACCCATGTACAGCTTGTCGTAGCTATCAGACTATTATCTATTAGCAGGAAATAGGCTTAATGGATATTGGTTTTTATATTTTTTTTTAAAACCAGCTTTTCCTAAATTATAAATCTCATCAATTAGTTGTTAGGTTTTTTAAAAGATGTCATCATTTGTTAAGTATTCCTTATTTCAATACATTTTATTTCATGCTGATCTGACTTTGATTTTGAACCGCGTTAAATTTCACCATTAACTTTATTTTTACTAGTGAAAGACTGTGGTAATGTGTTCTGCATGTTCACTGACTATAAATTAATATCTATAGCCAATATAATCATCTGTCATTTTATTTTAAGACTTGACTTTTTTTTACGCCAGCTTAACTCGATCCCACTAGACACATGGTGTGAGTAGTTATTGTATACATTATATCTACTGTATGTTTATTTACTTACAATTAATATACTGTATTTTACTATTTTGATCCGATATTATACGATTTTAGGAGTTTGAGGGTAAACAGGTCTGGATCAATGTTAGGTGCATGAATTTTAAAAATGGCTTTTTGTTAAGTTAACTCATTTTTAGGACATTTAAATGATCATTTTAATTTTCAGATTCAGTTAGCTTATAAATGAATCAACCAAATATAAATTGTTGTGAAGAAAAAACATGCAATGTGTCTATTTCCTGGTATGCACCTTTATTATAGAATGGCATTATGTCACAGTTCTTTTAATTGTACATCTCATTCCTCTTGTATCCGGAAATTTGATAGAAAGAAATTTCGTAGACAGAAAATTGATAGATGGAAATTTGATCGAACGGAAATTTGGTCCAATCTTTTTTTTTTAGTTAACACTCAAAAATTTTGAGTCGAATTTCTTTTTGAACGCATTATTTTGTTTTACTGTATAGTATAGTGCGTTCAAAAATAAAGTTGATGAAAATTTTAACGTGTGAACTGAAAAAAAGATTCTACAAAATTTACGTTTGATCAAATTTCCTTGGATAAATTTTCTGTCGGCGAAATTTCCGTTAACCCATTCCTCCGTACGACCTGTATTCATGTTTCTTATTTATGCACGTGAGACATAGTATTTAAACCCTTACATGACAATGCAAAAGTTACTGTGTGATTTGTATTTAGGACATTGTATTTCTCTAGCTCTCTTCAAGATGTACAAAAGCATACTGTACGTGAATACATTTAAATGATGTTTTTAAAAATACAGATTTTACCATTTTGTACACAAGTTTTTGTGTGTGGTGATCTGAGGAAAACTCATTCGTCTTATTGTTACGGTCTGCAAAACAGTTGTATCTGGAATGCAGCTTTTTGCCATTCCTTGGTGTTGTTTTGGGGGCAGTCAGTGGGTGTTTCAGGTAATTCACTGTTAAAATGAAATATTTAAAATCTTTCTCTTACATATGATTAAACCTGCAATGTTCATTGGAAGCAGGTTCCCTGACTGAAACTGTGGTCCACCTGTTCATTGGAAGCAGGTTCCCTGACTGAAACTGTGGTCCACCTGTTCATTGGAAGCAGGTTCCCTGACTGAAACTGTGGTCCACCTGTTCATTGGAAGCAGGTTCCCTGACTGAAACTGTGGTCCACCTGTTCATTGGAAGCAGGTTCCCTGACTGAAACTGTGGTCCACCTCATTGGCTTGTAAATTTTAGATATTGGAATATAAATGTCTAAGCAGAGATAAAAAAAAAATAAGTCATTTCATGTCATGATCAATCAGTCATTTCATGTCATGATCAATCAGTCATGTTATGTCATGACCAATGTCTCCAGGGTATTTTACATTGTGCATCATTTACATTTCAAACATCTGTTCAAGTATAGGTTCTAGCAGATGGAGTCTTGTTGAAATGTATTGTTTATCTGTTTTGTTACTTGAAGTTCTCATATCAATGTGTCGTCTTTGGCATTCTTCATATGATATTTTAGAATTTTAATTCTAAATAATTAATGGAGTACTGGTTTCTTACGTTGTATATCTCTAACCAATGCTCATTAGGGACAGTGCACATATAATATAAATGGAAGGAGATGGGGGTGGTTTGACATTTTTTATATGGTGTTATATGGAGTGGGGGTGTGTGCTAGAGAGCAAAGCTATACTTAAAAACTTTTTGGTAAGCTTATTTTTTTTAAAATGAATTCCAATTCGTGCAAATTTTATTGCTGTTTAAAATGTACGTCATAATTCTAGGTTGTTAAAAACTAAATTTAATTGTCTTTTTTTGCTTACAATAATTTGAACATTTGCGGAGAAGAAAAAAAATGGCTATTTGCTTGCTTCCGCTTGTTTTTGGACTTTATTCAGTTTGACCAGGGTGCTGGGTGGCTGCTAGAAATGTTATAAAGTATTAGGTGGGGTGGTCAGTGGATATGCTATATAAAGTTACAAGTGGTAGGTGGTGGGTAACAAATGTCATATTTTTGTGTTAGATAATATGCGCTCAGTCCCTTACTATTTCCATTTGTTGTGTTTCTTTATATCATTTCTTAATATATTTTATAAAGCAAAAGGAAGATAACATCTTTTTATTCATTTCTAAATATATATATTTTATAAAGCAAAAGGAAGATATTTTTTTTTTCAATAAATGGAATAAACAACTATTGTTTATTTCATTGTTGATTTATTTTAGCCAGATCAATTATACCGGTATATAATTATAATATTCTCCCATTTGTTTGACCTCTGAACTTTAACCTACCAACTATTAAATGAATTAACAAATCTTTTCCATGTTTGATCTCAATGGCAGTTTAAATAAAAAAAAGAAAAATTATTTAATATTTTAAGTTACTTTAAAATCAGGGAGTCTCATCACTTGTTAAATCTCCACTCTTCCCCCCCCCCCCCCCCCCCCCCCCCCCCGTTTTTACTTGGGGGATTAAATTGCAATAGAGACATTATGGTTGAATCTAGACTTCTATTCAAAATCTCAATCCACTTATTCCGTGCAACATGTTGTTTAGAGATTATTATGTTTGGGTCCTGTAAAGCTTACTGTAAATTTCTGCATGTAACAATGCTGTTTTTCTTTGGTGTGGTCCTAATATCTTCATCATGATTTTAATAATTCTATTTAAGCATGGTTAGATTATTTTTTTCATTGAGATTTGTACAAAAAATCCTGTAGCTGTTTTCAGACCAGCAAAAATGTGTTTTATAACAAATTACCATTTTTGTCCGGCCAATGTCTCTACATCTGCTCTGTTCATTATATTTTAAGATTTGTTTGTTAGTCCCTTTGACACGCTGTTCACTAAAAATTGCAAGAACCTTTTGTATTCTTGGATGTTGAAAATCTGGATGTGTGATAAAATCTTGAATCTTTATTGGCACATGCAGAATCTGCCTACCTACCACATTCCAACTGTTGATATGCTATATGATTAAATAGTGATGACATATGTGAGGTCTGTACTTGATTTTAGTCCCATTTTAATGAGAAAAGTACATGTTCTAAATCAAATTTACTCTTTAAAAAAAATAATACTGTACTTCAGGAAGAGATTTTCTTGGTGAAGACTTATTTAAATGACCATACCAACATTAATAACGATTTTTAAAAAATAAATTATTATTTGTTCAAAAATAATTTTTTTTTTTTTACATTAACCATTAACACATAAATCTTAAAACATGATTAGATTAATGAAATCAAATGGTTGTTGGCATTGTACATGATTGGTAAACTATTTATTTATATTGTTTTATGTAACACTCAAATGGTATATGTTTTTATTTCTGGATTTCAATGATTGATGACCCACAGGAGTAATGAAATTAATGCCTAATTTTCTAGTCATCAAAGTGGTCCATTAATTTTCATACTTTTCCAGGTTTGTACATAATTTAAGCATTGTGCGTTTGACTAGCTTGAGCAAAGCTTGAACTTGTAAATAATGTAAGAATTGTACGTGGGTTTATTTTAATATTCCTTAAAAACAATATTGTTTATTTCCTCCCGTCAAAGTATAAAACTGCATCCACTAAAGGATTTAAGTTCCATTAATTATTTGCTGTGAATTTCAATTTAAATATATTTTTGATACTTTTAATTTTAATATTTTTGAGTAAATTTGTGTTTGTTTTTTTTTGTAAATTTGGATAAAAAATTATTTATTTGTTCCTGTAACAAAGGCATCCAATTTTGATTGAAGAATTTATCTTTAAATTCCTTTTAACTTCACAATGTCATGTGTGTAACATTTGCAATGATTTCAGAAATGTTTTTATGTATACTCCAGTGCTAAAAGTGAACTTCTTTGTCATCACTCTCCAATGAGAGTTGAGATACCTTCATTCTTTGAAAGGAAATGAAATTAATTCAGTAAAAATTCTCCCGTCTCACTTTAATGTTGTTGTTTTTTCCAAGCGCTGTAAATCATCGATTATGTTGTTCACTCTTCTTTAAATATATTTTTTAAAATATGGTATTCATTCAAAATCTTGGTAGCTTTGTGTTACTGGAGCTTTTTGGTAAATTTCAGGTGTCTACTAGCTAAGCCTACATTATCATATTCATAAGCCAGCATCAGTTTACTGTCATGATTTTTGTACTGTTGAGTTACATCAAAGCCCTGAATGCTCTATGAAAGGATTTACAATCTTTAAGATTTTAGCGAATCAGGTTGATCTAATGGCACTCTCAAAATTATCCAATAAACACAATTACTTAAACTTGGTTTTTTTTATATTTTCATTTTGTTGCTAATATCCATTATTTAAAAACCCATGTCCCGACCTGTGTTAAATTCAAGTCCGGAAATGTTATCTCTTGAAATGATTCAAAGAAATGAACAGAAATTTCCTTTTATTAATATAATAAACCTGCTACTTTATACCGGTACTAACAAAGATAACTGAATATTTAATGTCAAGTTGTACGCAAACGGACAAATAACGCAAGACTAGCACAATTTATTAGTCTTATGTTTATTTCTAACATAGAACAAAAAGCTCGTGGGATGATCATAAAAGATTTGTTGAATTTGATTAATATGTGCAGCTTGTCATTATATTTACATCTACACCTTTAAAATCTCTTTGTTTACAGTAACCAAGGAAACAAACAAGAAACACAACTCATGTCTCACATAATGTAATAGGATAGGAATATGGTCAATAGAAAGTCAGTCTCTTAATCATGAAGCGGCACCTCCTCTTATTGCGGATTGATAATAATGAAATGCAACACAAGGGCATGTGGTTTGTGGTTAGATTAGACTGAGGACTTCACATGACAGTTACTGGAGCTGTCAAGTGACAACATACTGAGGTTATCACATGGCTCGAATCACCGACGCTGTCACATGACTCCAGTTGCTGATCTAGTCAAACAACTCATTACTGAGGCTGTCACATTGCCCGATTGAGTTACTTAGGCTGTCACATGACCCAGTCACTGTCACATGATCTCAGTTATAAGGCTGTCACTTGACCTCAGTTACTGAGGATATAACCCTGACCAAGCCCTGATGATGTGACATCCAAGACTCCAAAATACATCAGTTTCAAAAAGTTGTCACATGACCAGGGGGGCATTGCGGCCATGCCATTTTTTAACTTCACGTGGACATGGTCCCTTGCATTGCCCCATAATGAAAAGCATAAAACTATACCGCCTACTGATGTTAAACAAAATTGAAAGATACAAGCATAAATACTTTAATAGGAGCAACAATGAAAATGAGATGAGAAAAGTGCATACAAGTTCTGCCATGCCAAACATGTGAGACAACATGCCAATCAATGTGACTTGTGGGTGAACCACCCTATAAGCCATTGGTTCCAAAACTGTGCTCCACAGAGCCTTTAGGGCCCTTTGTGCATTTCTCAAAGGCTCAGCGGAACCCCCCCCCCCCCCCCCCCAAAAAAAAAAAAAAAACAACAACAAAACAACACTACTCATAAAAACAATTAACGTGTAAAACATAGGGTACGTCTACAGAGAGCAATTGGTAAAAAGAGCTCGGCAAGTAAAAAAAGGTTGGGTGCCACTGCCTAACTGTTCATATCACATTCTGCATGTGAGTTGCATGATATGCATCATCATTAAATGATACCCATAAATGGACACAGGATGTCTATGATTAATCAGTTGAGATCACCTGAAACCTTCTCGCTGTCATTTGTTTTAAATTAAAAGAATGGAAAAAAAAAAGTCTTTAAGACAATGCATTGCCATTATAAAAACAAACGGTTTTGTTAAAATGTTTAAATACTTGCAACACATAAACTTTAACACTCTGTTGCTGATGTTCAAATCTGTTTCTAGCAAACAGCAACAACAACAAAATATTAATAAATTAATTTTACAAATGCAAATATTTAAGAGCTATAGCAATTAAAATATGCCATGAAATTTTATGTAATTTATTTTAAAGTAGCTGTTTTTTTTTTTAAAGGGGATAGCATTTCACTAGTGCATAATTATGCTCTCCAGACCAGAAAAAGAAATAATTGACAAAGATGAGAAGTTTTAATAAATTCTCAAATATAATTATAAGAGCCCCTCCCCCCCCTCCCAATATAATTTACACTGCAATTTTTCAATGTATCTTCTTTATACAGTTGTCTCTCGTCACAATACACATTGACTTTCGCAGCATCACTCTATCAAGTGTTTTTTCACACATAACATGTATTTGAAAGTGGCTTGAGAGAAAGAAAGTGATACAGCATGCACTCAGTTGTCTGAGTCAACTATACGCAACTGCATTACACTTAAAATTATTGTAAGCGTGGACTGTAGGCCTCTGTATTCGAGCAACCCCAGAGGGTCTAATAATGTTGAAAACCGTATTTACGGGGCCGTGAACAGGTTTTCCATGCTCTAAATATGAAAATATTCGATTTATAATTTATAAATGTAGAAGCCTACTTTGCTGAAATTGACTTACTGCTGTGGAGTCTGGAACTGATTAACCACGATAGATGAAGGAAGACTGTAAATACTTCTATAAGAGCATTTGCATCCAATTTTTTTAAAAAAGAGAAAAAAATCACCTGGGGCCTATAATTATTTAGAGATAAATTAAAAATTTATATATTCTGTAAGTTTCAGTATTTGTCTTATTCTCTTGAACAATGAAATATACTGTAAAAAAAAACCTAAGGAAGACCAAGAGCAAAGAGAAAATACAAAAAATGCTAAGTTAGCAATTTTTAATACCAACTTTGATTTGTTTAAAAAAAAGCCTATATTCTGTCTTAGCCCGTGAGGATATTATATATAATTTTAAAAAATTTAAATCATTCACTGAAACTTAAAAAACGAAGTATTGACCCTAAAACAAAAAAACTGTTCAGGGTAGTTACAATGCAAGAAGTCATCTCTTAAGTCCCATACAAGCAAGGGCAATTACCATGCTCCTCTCATCAATGTGAAAATGTGACAACATTTGAACTACAAGCAGTGCAAGCTCAAAGCAACGACTGATTATGTGAATACTAGTTTAAAGGTCAAATATTTATTTATTTATTTTTTGGAAAATGGATAACTCTTATCATCCACATCAGTGAGTGAAAATGGTTAACTCTTATCATCCACACCAGTGACTGAAAATGGTTAACTCTTATCATCCACATCAGTGACTGAACATGGTTAACTCTTATCATCCACATCAGTGACTGAACATGGTTAACTCTTATCATCCACATCAGTGACTGAAAATGGTTAACTCTTATCATCCACATGAAGCTTTTCAATGACTCACATCCATAATCCATGTCTAAAAGAATGAAAAATGTTGATATGCTCGCTAGGTTGGCACAATTGACATACCTAGTCAAATTGTTTCGGATCTCTGAGAATAAAAAGCTGTCTTGTCAACTGGTTGGGTAATTTTAAATTAAAGCTAGGGTTAATAAATTATGTTATATTCTCAAGAGGCTTGGCAAGATGTCTCCCAGTTTTGAGCACGGCCATGGAGTTGGGAAGTCAGTGTTAAATCAAGTTGGGGTGGTCAAGGATAAATGATTTCTCAGAATCATGAATGAGTTGAACTTATGAGGGGAATAGCTGAGGACTAGCTAGATAATCCATCTTTCGTAAAGGACTGGATAATCCATATTTAAGTAAGTCAATCTTTAGCCAAGGCCTGGATAACCCATCCTAAACCATCTTTCGCCACAGTAGCAACCGCCTCTGAATAATGTCTCACAATCAAATATCCAGCTAACAGAATGAAGTCATACATAAAGTGTAAGGAGTAAGAAGGACACAAAAATAATCAACCACTGCATGCTCTCTTTAAGGTACCTTACACATCACGGCTCTTACAACCACATCATGCTCTCTTTAAGGTACCTTACACATCACGGCTCTTACAACCACAGCATGCTCTCTTTAAGGTACCTTACACATCACGGCTCTTACAACCACTGCATGCTCTCTTTAAGGTACCTTACACATCACGGCTCTTACAACCACAGCATGCTCTCTTTAAGGTACCTTACACATCACGGCTCTTACAACCACTGCATGCTCTCTTTAAGGTACCTTACACATCACGGCTCTTACAACCACAGCATGCTCTCTTTAAGGTACCTTACACATCACGGCTCTTACAACCGCTGCATGCTCTCCTTAAGGTACCTTACACATCACGGCTCTTACAACCACTGCATGCTCTCTTTAAGGTACCTTACACATCACGGCTCTTACAACCGCTGCATGCTCTCCTTAAGGTACCTTACACATCACGGCTCTTACAACCACTGCATGCTCTCCTTAAGGTACCGTACACATCACTGTTCTTACAACCACAGCATGCTCTCTTTAAGGTACCTTACACATCACGGCTCTTACAACCACTGCATGCTCTCTTTAAGGTACCATATACATCACGGCTCTTACAACCACTGCATGCTCTCTTGAAACTTTAAGGTACCGTACACATCACTGTTCTTACAACCACAGCATGCTCTCTTTAAGGTACCATTCACATCATGGCTCTTACAACCACTGCATGCTGTCTTTAAACTTAAAGGTACCATACACATCATTGCTCTTATGCATCACTGTTCTTATACATCACTGATCTTAGCATGACAAACACGGACAACACACTTTATAGGTTCTTTTAGATATAAAGTTAACTGTATTTGTATTTATAACAGTCAGCATTGACTAAGCTAAACTAAATCAATGTTAAAAAATTAAAAAATTACCACAATTAGAATTTTCAACAAAAATTGTTTATTGTAATAATATGAAATGTATTTCCTTTACATACAAACATTTAATCCACTCATTTTGATAAAAAAACACAACTCTTTCTTATTCACATTCTAAAATACCCTGTTATTTGCATATGTTCAGCTGTATTAACATGTTACAACTTTCATTAGCAAATCCCTTTTTGAAACCTTGAACAAATAAATATTCGGTAACTTCCCTCAGTGAATAAACATTATTTTCCCCCAAAGCTCTTGTGTCCAAAATCAAAGCCTCAATTCTCAATTCTCATACATGTTTTTAAACATTGGAAATTTGCACACAAACTGAACACACACAAGATGTGTTAACAGATAACTCTAAATAACCAATTGAAATTTATTTGATGTCAACTTACAAGCAACATGCTGAAGACAGGAGGAACTCAACCACCAAGGAGATGATGACACAGCACAATTCAGGACAATCCCCAAACACATGTTACAAAATGTATGAATTTTAAAGAAATTTCGATAAAGTTGTTGTAAAAAAAAAAAAAAAAAAAAAAAAAAAAAAAAAAGCTATCAAAATAATTAAGCTGCATAGAAAATGTTTATTTAAGTAAAAGGAGGGGGGGGGGGGTGTGTTATAAAAAAAAAAAAAAGGACAAACAAGGAGAGATGAATATTCAGTGTTGTGTCACAAAAAAAATTAAAAAAAATAAAAATTAAGGTTCATGTAAAACAGTCATCAATTTCAGTACAAGATATCTAGTGATAGGACATTCAAGGTGAGTGTGGGCAGTTGCACACACAATCAAATGGGGCCTCCTCTACACAATGGGAGAAAGTACATTTTTGTTTGCACTCATAAGAAACATAAAAAGGCTTACATTTATTTAAGCATGGTAGTATACACATCCATATTTAGGTATTATAGACATCCATTTTTGGTTATAACACACATCCTAATTTTAGTTATTATAATCCTTGTTTAGTTATTAAGTCATCACAAAACAGCTTTGGAAACAATCAAAATATTTTTGACCCCCCCCCCCCCCTCCCCCCCAGCACATGTGTGATATTGTTTATGATAAAAGAAATGTCCAGAATAAAATGGCTCTCCTACCTTGTGTACGATTTACAGGAGTTACTCAACAGACTACCATAAAAATTAACTCAATCATAATACAAAGGGAAAAAAACATTTTATTTAAAAAAAAAAAAAAAAAAAGGTCATGTATTGGTTTTTGGGCAGCTCAAATCACTATATATAGTTCACCTCAGCTGCATGCTAGGTGTCAGACCCTTTGGGGAAATAACATTTCAAAACTTGATAGCACAACAATGGCTAAGAAAATATAAATTTAAACAACAACAACCACAAAATGTGAAGTATGATATGTGTGAGTGTTGCCCAAAATATCAAAATATTTACATCACGATAATGAAATGACGGTGGCTGGTGAGCTACCCTTTTACAATCTCACACCTAAGGTGTTGACAGAGCTCTACAGCAAAAACAAAGGACTGCACCTTAGTGAATGTTCAGAGTAGTCAAACAATTAGTGCAGAGAGAAAGAAAACAAAAAAACCAATGTGCCTCATAATGAAACGGAGGCCATCATCAACAACAGTGACACCTACAATATGTTAACCTCCCCCCCCCCCCCCCCCATCCCACAGTACCCCAAAAAAAAAAAAAAAAAAAAAAAAAAAAAACCCAGCCTGCCTGCCTTCTTCCAATATTTTATTTAACTCGAAATCTTTAATCAAAACTCTACTGTTTTTGTCGGTTCCGTCTTTTCTTTTCTTTGTCCCTTCTTTAAAAAAAATTGTTAAAGAACAAAAGCAAATGGTACAAAAAATACTTTTTTTAAAAATAGCATTAACATATCATTATCTAGATGACACAAAATATTTTGAAAAAGTGGTTTTAAACTAAATGAGTCGGTAAAGTCTGTTAGTTTTTAACAGAATAGATGTATTGGACAAGATGAGGAGCAGTCACCCGTTTACGCACAGACATAAGTTTTGAAAATGATTTTTATTTAAAACTCAATAATATGTTTATTTTAAAACAGATAACGGTTGCAGTTCTCAGAGACGTATTTGGATAGTGTGTTTGTGTTGCTCCTCTCATCATGCAAATGTTTTCAAGCATACAACATCTTCTGTAACAAGGTACAGTACCAGATTCTGTCAGGTGGTCACCCCACTCTCGGCAAACACCAAAACACCCTCAGTCAGTTAAAAAAAGGTGAAACGGCCTCGAGCATGTGTTCATTGTTGCCCAATTTGTTAAGAATTTCAATTTCCCCCCCCCCCCCCCCCCCACAATGCATTATCATGTGAAACATCACAATCAAAACCAGCGCACTGCAGCCAAAAGGGTTGTCAAGCACCCTCACACCTCGCTATGGTTATTTCTGGCCGTGGTATCAATTTAAGAGGGCGCTTATATTTTCATTGCAAACAGCATCTGTGAAATTAGAATTTCTAAATTTAACCGAAGCATACACTAAAACTAAGAAATGGAAAAAAAGTCAAATGAGGGTTGGGAAGGGGTTCTTGCTCCTATCACCAAAGTTAGCTTAATTATGAACTATTGGTTGGACACAATCAATACTCCTTTGTGTTCGCTGCACCCCGCACTCCCCACCCCGAATGCAGTAAATTTAAAATTTTAAAAAAAAAAAAATCCCAGAACTTTTATCTTATGACAATTGACTTGATTCCAGGCTAAAATATAAAAAGATGACTTTTCAGATGCAGTCAGAATTATCTATCTATGGCATTTACCATTCTGTTATCCCCCCCCCCCCCCCCGCAACATATTTTTTTATTTTACAAAAGAACACAGCCTATGTCATATGCTAAAGTTGGGGCACACAAAAAAATGTGTGCACCCACTCTGCAGCCCTGAAATGAATAAGAAATAGCTAACATGAAGATGGGCCATGGCAACTGCCAAACAGCTCATTTTTTTTTTGGCACTAATATTTTAGAAAATTGTCCACAAATTATAAATGGTTTACAACACCTAAATCACAACCAAAAAAAATATATATTTTTTTTTCAACACATTAATGAAACTAACTACACACAAAAAAGTCACAAATCATGAACAAATAATTGCATTAATAGCATGATTACAAATAAAATTTGTCATTCATACCATTCTGAACAAAACACAATATGTTGATGGATGCAATAAAAAAAAAAGCGTAAACAGACACTAATAGACATTTATAACACAAGTCTCATATTAAGGACCTTAACTAGAATAAAAGAAAAACCCAATGAGATTCATGTAACAGCCAAGTTAACAGCCCATGGCATGATTTGATGATATGAAATGCCATGACAACATTTATGGTAAGATTTTTATTTAAAAAAACAAAAATTCAATGAACATTTTAAGTTTTGGTGGAATACATTTTTTTTATTGCTTAGGCTGCTGAGAGTTTGGGGGGGGGGGGGGGGGAATTTTTGTCTGTCAATTGACCCAAATTAAAACTAAGACACAAAGAAGGCTAAACAGTGAGATGTCAAAGTTATAGATTCCTATCACATTAGGTTGTAATACATTACCAAATGGTTTATAATTTAAAGCAGTTGATAAGTTTAGTTTGTTTACTTGAAGGGGGAGCGGCGCAGCTGATAAGTGGATTTTATGGCTAAGGCC
Source organism: Omphiscola glabra (assembly GCA_964017045.1). Classification (NCBI taxonomy): domain Eukaryota; kingdom Metazoa; phylum Mollusca; class Gastropoda; family Lymnaeidae; genus Omphiscola; species Omphiscola glabra. Next base: position 26,757,213 of record OZ024802.1, on the reverse strand, counting down.
ACTGCACACACACAAAAATGACATGATATGATTAGGGTGGCTCGGTCAAAATATAAAAAAAGACAGGTAAATTAATCTAATGCCCTGTTCTTACCATCCCAGCAAGACCCAAAAATTAACATCAACCCCCCCCCCCCCCCAACCCCCCCCAGTAAGAAGAGATGACACAAAACATTTAACTACACAAACTGATAGAATTGACTTTGAAAAAAATTTGGATGGAGCCTTTAGTGAAAAATGAAAAAAGCAAAATTCATTATTTTGGTCAGGTAATAACTAGTCCAACCACCCCCCCCCCCAACACCCCCTTCCCCCCGTATGAAACTTGTAAAACTCAAGCACAACCCCAGTATTTCTCGAATTGAAAGAAACTTGTTTTTTTTTTTTTAAACAAAATGATTTTCCCTAGCAGAGGTTAGTTGCCTTCTTTAAGTATAATGCTTTCAAGGGTGCTCCACATTGTCATTTCTCCTTTCAACAGCCAAGATATTTTAAATAGATCATATCATCACTGGGTTGTTATCTACAACTTAATACAAAAAACAAAAAAAATCCAATTGACAGCACAACAAACTTTAACATTTACCATGCAGCCTCACAAATAGGTTTTGGCCTCAATTATTTTTTGCTTTGTCAAAGAGCCTCAAGTAAATTCTGCAAATTTTAAGGGTCTCTAGGTAGATTATGGAGAGATAAAAAGAGAGAAGAACCTGAACCAATAATCAACTCCAACTTAAAAAAATGAAATGAACATTTCCAGGTGCAATCAAGTAGGCCAACAACGAATGTTACAAGTCAAACGATCCTTGGGATGCTGAAACATTTCCAGGTGCAATCAAGTAGGCCAACAATGAATGTTACAAGTTAAACGATCATAGGGATGCTGAAATAACGGTTATAAAAAAAAAGAAAAGCCCCGGAAAACATGAAAAAGTAAACTTGAAATTTCCAGATCATCAACTCACCCTTTCCGTTTCACTATTTGTTTCGATCCTGTTTAAAAATGGACAAATTTGTGATCAGAATAAGCAGAAACCTGAAACAAGTCGTGGGACAATGTTCATGGTCTCAGGACTATGCTTTTTCTATTGGTTATTTCAACAACAATTGTGAATATATAAAATAAAATTCCCTCCGCATTAAGACTTATTTCTTCGGGTCCAGAATTTCTGATTTGCCCTAAATTTTAACACCTGTTGGTCTGATATATCTGGTCGATTCCACGGATGTATTGCAATTCTTTCTTTGCTACCCTACATAAGTTATTCACTTGCTGCCCATGTTTGGTTACTTCATGATATTTTCTGCTAGTGTGGTTTTTTTTATAGATATCATCAAAAGGAAAAAAATTGCAACTTGAAACCAACAAGTGGCTGTGCACAGTTGAAACAATCCCACTCATAGAATCTAAATTAGAACTACACCCTAACCCTGACCCTGAGCCTAACCCTAACCCTGACCCTAACAGCCAGGTTTATTGAAGATTACGTTGTGTGCCACAATCTAAACTGTTTCTAAAGAATGTCGGCTTTTTAGTTTTCTCAAAATGTACATCAATTATAAACAAGATGTAACAAAAAGATACATATTACTGATATACACATCCGATTACAGAATTACACGATAGCAAAGTTCCCAGAACCCAAATATACTTCTGATGATGCAGTGGTGAATTCAACCAATTTTTTTTTTTTTTTTGCTTGCAACCGCTTCATACAGATAAGTAGATATAATCTCTCTGCTACAAGCAGCTAACACTAACATATTGAGGAAAAACTATTTTAAAACTGACAAAGAATTTTTTAAAAATAAATTATAACAATAGTTACAATGAGCAAATCAATGAAATGTATCTTTTCAGGTGATCAAGCTTGCAATCAGAAAAAATCTCTTATTTCACACCAAACTTTAATGCTGCATATGTAATAATTTGATGGAGCCGGAGCAGCGTTTGATTGTATCTCGCCAAGTGCACAGCAAGTAACAATGGTTCATACCAATGCCGCACGTTGATTCATAAAATTGCACGATCGGCTTTCATGGAGTATGTGAGTTAAAATTGTGACTTGACCTCCCATTAACAACAAAAACAAAGTTACATCAAAAAAAAGAAATTAAAAAAAAAAGAAGAAAAAAAAGAAGAAATTAAAATAAAGGAGGAACAAAACCAACTTTAACAAAGGGATGCAATGGATTGTGTATAGGAAACAAATTGTACAGCACTAGGCAATGACCTTGTATGTTTCCAATTAAACTTGCATAAGATAACTTCTGCTGTGTCATGAAAATATATCTATAATACACCAGTTTAAGTGAACTCATCTGCTCCCCATAATTAATTTTTTATTTAACTTTTATGTCATCTAGCATGTTTGGTTAACTTCAGATTTGTGTAAATTGTGTTCAAGTTAGTTGTTAAATGAAACACAATCAAATATTTAAAAAAAACTGCTAACATCTTGCTGTGACATCATCAGCCATGACAGCATCCTGGTCATAAACAAATATATCATGTCTTGTATATAGATATATATATATTTCTTAGAAAGAATTGTGGTCAATTATACACTAGGAACTGACAGGCTTTCCATCACTAGACTTCTCATTCAATTTTTACTGCTAACAAGATAGAACAACTTAAAACAACTGATCACATCGTAGTTCAAAGTTATCTACCCCAGAAGGAACTAGTACATTTAAAAATATGACAATACATATACGTCGATTACATTCAATTTTTTTTAACATTACAAAGTAAGCAGTAATTTTTATCATTACATTTTACATCAATTCAGTAATTTATTCCTCACATATAAAAAGGACTTTTTTTCCCCCTCCTTTCAATTCATGGGATACACTGTAACTAAATTCAATCCAAAGAAATCATTTTTGTTAGCAAATTTGTCAAAACTATGCTTAATTGCCAGTACCAATTTTCTCATACACTGATTGATATAACTGCCAGGATACTGGACATGTGGTAGTTGAGAGTAGTTGAATTAACACTGTTTGGGAATGACATTGAAGAAATGAGTCACAAAAAGTATTTTCATAAAAATAAAACAACAGGGGTGAGGGTGGGGGGGAGGAGTGGAGGTGTGTTGATAAATTACTTGTCATTAAAACAGGCCAAGGGCAACATTCAGGTGCATACGCTTTAATCTGGCAGATGTACGTTCCCCTCAGAGTACATAGTTCAAAAGCGGGTGGTGGGATTAGCCTTGGACTTAAAAAATGTCAACGCAAGAAATCAGCTCCGTCATTCCCTCAAGGGTCAACAACATCTGACCCAACTACCTCCTCATCGTCGTTTGAGCTGCTATTATTTTCATTTTCTTGAACACTGGGGGGCACTTCACTATAAGTACCTGAGGCAGTTAAGCCGCCGGCTTTTTTTGCTCCTGTGTCGTCATCGTCGTCATCCTCTTCGGCCATCAGCTTCTTGGCCAGCTGCACAGCCTGGAACTCATTGTAATGCATCTTCCTCTTCAGCATGAAAGCTTTCCTCTTCTCTGTGTGGAAATTAGGAGAGCTTGTAAGTTGAATGTGCTACAAGTGTTACTGATTGGTCAAAGTTAAAGGCAGTCATGAGCAACCTTACGGTGCCAGGCAAAATAATTTGTCAACATTTTAGGGGAAATCTATCGCCTCTATTTATTTCACTCAATATAACGACATTTTAGTTTGGCCATTTTGAATTGTAAAATTAGGCAACATGATCCACTGGAAGAATTATCCACAGGAACTGAAATATGAAAGAGTCAAGATGCCACCCTTTGCTAGTCCACAAACAGCAAATTAACTTGTAAAATTTGAGAGTACATAAAAATTTATAAAACATTAAAGCTAAGATTCATAAGTTTAAAAAAAAATTATTCTTTTAATAGTTTTATGAAGACAACAAGCTCCATTATTATTTGTAATTACAAAAAAAAATATTTTTAATAATTTTTATGAAGACAAGCTCGTTTATTATTTGAAATTAAATTTATTAAAAAAAATATAAAAATAAACGGCTCAAGCGAGTCGAAAAATATATGATGATGAAGCTTGAATCCGTAGGACATAAATATAGTTATGTGGTGAAATAATCTTACTTCTCTCTTCTTCTGTTTCATTCTCATGAACTGACTCGTCATCATCATCGTCAGTATAAAAATGCTTCTCTTTGCTTGACTCACCCTTGTCTGCTAGCCTAAGACAAAATACAACCTTTAATTAGCTGAAACTAGAAAGTATGCTTAACAGTTTTGGTGTGAGGGAAGAGAGTATGCTAAACAGTTTTGGTGTGAGGGAAGAGAGAGTATGCTAAACAGTTTTCGTGTGAGGGAAGAGAGTATGCTAAACAGTTCTGGTGTGAGGGAAGAGAGTATGCTAAACAGTTTTGGTGTGAGGGAAGAGAGTATGCTAAACAGTTTTGGTGTGAGGGAAGAGAGAGTATGCTAAACAGTTTTGGTGTGAGGGAAGAGAGAGTATGCTAAACAGTTTTGGTGTGCGGGAAGAGAGAGTATGCTAAACAGTTTTGGTGTGAGGGAAGAGAGAGTATGCTAAACAGTTCTGGTGTGAGGGAAGAGAGAGTATGCTAAACAGTTCTGGTGTGAGGGAAGAGAGAGTATGCTAAACAGTTTTGGTGTGAGGGAAGAGAGAGTATGCTAAACAGTTTTGGTGTGAGGGAAGAGAGAGTATGCTAAACAGTTCTGGTGTGAGGGAAGAGAGTTTCCTATTACTTCTCTTGGCCAATCCTAGAATAAATCTTTAAATTGTGCACTTCTAAATTAAACATTGCCCTTTATTTTAACACTTTTTAAAAAAACTATGTGGAACTTTCCCTTAATAATAGTAGTGAGAATTTGAAATTATGAAATTGTGAAAAGCAATTGTAGTAAAATGTCCCTCTTGAAAATGTGACATCTATCAACATTTTCGAGATGACGTTTCTTTTCTGAACCAATTACCTTTTGGCTAACAAAGCTGGGTCGATCCCGACCAGGGAATTTATACTCCCTTTCCTTTCACTACTGGCCTCATCCTCGTTATCTGATACAGCTGCTCTGTTGTAGGGTGTTGGTGGCTCATCAACCTTCATGAACCCATAATCCTTGTCAGGGGGATGATAAGTAGCGAGGATGTTCATTTCATCCCATTCTATTTCTTTTTTACTGAAGGACACAAAAAAAAAAAATGAAGGGAAAAAAAAAAAAAAGTAAATCATTTAAAAATGCAGGTCAATATTATCATTGAAAAATTCATGCATATTACATGAACCAGGTTTTGAAAGAAATAAAATGCACAAATAAAAAAAAAAAAGAAGAAAAAAAGATAATAATGAAAATTAGCATTGCGAGGATTAATTAGATGCTTATATTTAAAACCAAAAATATTTATAAAAGAAAATATTTTAATAAAGTGAGTTTTCAATAATTTGTGGGCATTTCAAAAAAGAAAAGTTAGAGTCTTAATATTAACTTATTTAGTGTACAAATAAATTGTTCTTTTATTATTAAAATGCGAAACGTAAAAATTTATAAAGCTGACTACATCACAGCATGACATTTTCCTTTTATCAGGAGCAATTTTTGGGGAAATAGACTAAAAAATCGGCCCTGAATATTTAGTTGCATCTCCTGTTAAGGTTTAAGCAATCTAAACAAAACATCGTGCTTTTGGTTTGTTTGAAGTTCCATTTACTTAGCCCATTGCACATTGTTTTGTTAGGATTACTTCATTCTAGCGAGAGTTCTTACGGAACATTTAGGGTCTTCTTCAAGAGTATCTTCCTGGAATAATTACTACAAATAAATATTTACAGTGATACAAATACTCTGACAGAAAGCAAATATTTCTTTTTTTTTATAAATGGTCGTTATTAATGAATTTTCCCTTTACTTCTAACCTAATTTTGAAACAAGAAAGCTATTTTTAAAAAAAAAATATAATATTTAGCTTTCTTAACTAGTTTAAGTCTGGTTTAAGTGTAAGTAAAATTACCATTAATATTGTAATGACACACTAAATAAAGCTTTGTTAAGTAAATTTAGATTGAATACACAAAAAATTTCAACCAAAAAGTTTTTGCAAAAATGTGTTAAGAAAGTAAAACCATACATTCTTAGTGTCATGAAATAAGCATCTCAATCTCATGAGTAAAATAAAATCCATGTACAGCAAAGATGCAGCTTGCCACATTTTTTGAAACACTAAACAAAGTCAGCCTTCCACAACAAACAAATAGCTGTTTTTACAACACAAATCATTTTTTTTAAAAATAAAAATATCCAGGAATATATTTAAAAAAAATAAACATTACAATAACTTAAAAACTAAACAACATTTTGTTACGGCAGAACCTATCATTTCTCCGTTTCTTTTAAAATACACACCTTGTGTTCTGGAAAGATTAAAAAATTTGCTGAAGAAATAGAACACTGTTGTTAACGTGAAACAAACTCAAATTTCAAAGCTTATTTAACTTTTTTTACCCATCCTCGTCTATAGATTTTTTTGAACACAGACATGCACAAGGGCTATATTTACGGTTGCCAGAATGTGGTTTTGATTTCGATAACCTGTAATATATGTGCCACGCTAACCAGTTAAAAAGAATACATTTTAGTCAGTGGCCCTACATAGAAAAGTATGCATGGATTATACTTAAGTAAGGGGTTATAATAAACCATTACTTAAAAAGGTCTGTGGTGTTCTAAATTGTGATAATGTTCATAAAAGACTCCCAAAAAATATCATTTGTCATTCACTTATTTTATTTCATTCATGTGCAACAGAAGGCAATGGCACACAATGTCCTAGTCAAAAGAAATGTTTCTAGCTTCACAGACCCAGACTTCTACTCATCACTAGTAAAAATTTAAGCTGTTTCCTCAACTGCGCAATGTACATGTGCTTTACAAACTGAGATGTTTCTAAAATCCCCTAGTGACCAGTGGCACTAGGCTTAACATTAAAATTTAAAAATTATATAATTCCTACACTGAAATTGGTGGACAATGCTCACCTTCTTAGGGAGGTTACACCACATACATTACCAATGTTTTGGGAATTACCTATGTTTTGGGAATGACCTATGTTTTGAGAATGACCTATGTTTTGAGAATGACCTATGTTTTGGGAATGACCTATATTTTGCGAATGACCTATGTTTCGGGAATCAGTCTTATAGTAAGACAAATTACTATACTGATATTGGTGGACAATGCGCACCTTCTTAGGGAGGTTACACCACATACATTACCAATGTTTTGGGAATTACCTATGTTTTGGGAATGACCTATGTTTTGAGAATGACCTATGTTTTGAGAATGACCTATGTTTTGGGAATGACCTATATTTTGCGAATGACCTACGTTTCGGGAATCAGCCTTATAGTACGGCAAATTACTATTCTGATATTGGTGGACACGGCTCACTGTCTTAAGGATGTTACATCATATATATATTACCTATGCTTTGGGGATGAGCCTTATAGTAGTCACAAATTATTGTTGAAGCAATAGAAAAAAAAACAATAATTCCTGCAACCTTTTTCTATGGGGAAACAATAATCATAATTTCGGTGCAAATAATATAAATCGTTACTTATCTGAGTGTCGTTTTATGAGCTTTAAAACTGAGCTCTAACATACTGACTTTTTCAAGCACGTCTTTATTTTAAAAACAAAATTATGAGCAATTTTTATGTTTTTAAAGTTTTAAATGCAGGTAAACAAAAGTAGGCTAACAATTAAAAAAAAATAATTTAAAAGTATTAGGGCCAGGCTTAATAAACCATTTTCAATAGGCCAACGGGCCATCAATAATAGATGTCTTGCTAGATAGGCCAATTGCCTCACCCCCACCTCTCCAAACTATAACAAATTGGTCACAAAATTTAGACACTATCATAATGTTATAAACTTTGAGACAAGTGTGTGACATTCCCCCCCCCCCCCCCCCAAACCTATACCTCTAGCTATGACATCTTTAATTATAGCCACCATCTTAAAATGGTTAAATTTATAAACAATTATAGAACAGAAAAAAAAAAAAAAGGATTGGGTCATAACATGTGATACAGTTTAAGTGGAGGTCAGGGTTCCCAACTGTCCATAAATCTACAGTCAATTATTATTTTACAAAAAATGACTTGCCAGTGAAAGTCCATAAGAACTTTTTGTTGTCCATAAAAAAAAAATTAGAAATAATTTTTAAATATTTTAAGATAAGGAAAACTTGATTTCACAGCATTTTCGATTTCTTTCTTGCATGTTAGTATTAATCATGTGTGATCACGGGCAAGAATAATTTAGCATTGATTACAATGTAACACAATTAACGCCCCATAAACGATTAAGCATCCTTTAAGATGTACCTATATATATTATAAATATATTTAGGAACAGCCCTTAGATACAGACATTAAAAAAAATATAGCTCCATAGTTTAAAAGAAACTATATATGTATAAAAAAAATATCAGTAAAAATTTTAAGGAAAAAAAATTTCTCAGTAAATTTTATCCTTTTGAGTTGGCAACTCTGGTGGAGGTAAAACAATCTATGACCATATTAAATATTTAGGCTAAAAACTGACATTTAAAAAATCAACTAAATTATCTAAATTCACTTATTCAGACATTATAATTTGATAAATTCACATCTCAAAAACTACACAAGTTTTAGAGTTGAATTTGGTAAATGTTTAGTTTTCAGTATGGGTTTTTCCAAGAGTTATCTCACCCTATTAGCTCAGTGACATCACTTTGGGGAATCCCAAAACATCGGACTCATAATGAACAGACCAGTTGTTGGACCTTAATAATGTGTGACAATGTTCACTTCTTCATGTCATAAACTGATGATGGATATGGTTAATATGAAGTAGGCACTTCGGTAAAGCAAGGGAGACCACAAATTTTTTTTAACGGGAAATGAGAGTCAGAGCAAGAAAATCCAAGTTTTTAATATTTCCTGCCGGGCCATGCAAATTTTGTTAATTAAAGTAAACAATCAAGCGTGCTACAGCTTTGACCACATGGTCGCTTCTCAGTAGGCGAGAACATGGTCAAATGCTTGCCTGGTTTAATGTAAAAAAAAAACAAGAGATAGGAATATACATTTTTTTGAAGAAAATAAAACATAACTGAGAATGAAACATATTTATTGGATTTTTTTTTTTGCAGAACTAAGTGCATCAAAATTGATCTCGACTGATGTTGTCACTACAGCAAACAGTGTTCCAAATTAACATCAGTAATTCGTGTTCTCACTTGTGATTTGATGTGATTTATGCGACTAAAAAGCTATTCACATACATAAATGTTTCCCAATGGCAAAACGCCTGACAATAGCTTTATTAGTTTAAATATGAAGTATTTAAATAAAAAACACCAATATCTTGGCCTCAGTAGCTTTTCGTCAATTTTTAAAAAAAATGTGACTCTAAATTATATTAATGGGAAATAATAATTAATAAAATGTTTTTAATCTCAGCAGAACATTATCTGTTTCAGTGGAAATTTTTTTATTACAAAAGCTTTATTATTATTAGTTAAAAAATGACATTTTTAATTTTACCAATATGTTGGCCTCAGAAGCTTTTCGTCATTTTTTTTTAAAAATGAGGTAAATTATTTAAATGGGAAATAATAATTAATCAATGCCTTTAATTTCAGATGGACACTATCTGTTACTGTACAAAATTGTATTTCAATAGCTTCATTAATTGAATATAATTTATGCTACTTTAGTTATTAAAAGTATAGGTTTTGAAACATTCAAATGTCAATACTAACAAAACCTTATCCTCATCTGATCATTTTAATTGAAGAAAAAATAATAAATTTATACGCAATGTATGTTTTATTGTGTTAAACATTACTTTGTTAGGGTCTCCACATAATTTGATAGAAAGGTAATCTTGGTGTCATTGGAAAGCTAACTGCCAGCCCTTAGCCCTTTCCCATATGATTTTTGTGCATAATAGCTGTATCTGAAATTTTGATTTTGACTACCGGCAATGGTAGAAAAGTAGAACTTAAAAAAAGCATACTGATATTGTTGCAATGATTACAAAACTTAAATACTAGAATCAACTATATAATTGTAGATTGTTTCTTTATTGTAGGCTCTTTGATGAACATTTCAAAACATTTTTAAAAATATAAAAATACTACAACTGTATAGAGCCTGGAGAATAGATTACAAAATAACACCAATATCAAATTTCTCGCTCAAGTGGTAAATATTTTTTTGAATTTTTTAGTAAGGACCTCAAAACAACTTTTTTTTTATTATGGAGTATGGAGTTTTCCACCACACTTTGTGACCTGTATTTTGCTTTTGCTTTTATGCCTATAACTTTATAATAAAATGAGATAAAAATAAAATATTTAAAAAGAATATAGTTAAATATGAGTTTTACTAAATAAAACATCAAATTTTATGTTTAGTTATTGTTAATATGTCAAATAAAATTCTTTAATGTCTATAATTTTGTTTATAAGAAATGTATAAAATATGCTGACTTGACACATATTTGTATTTAATTAAAAAATTTCCACAAAATAATAATATTCTTTACATATTAATTAAAGATTTTCTGTGGAATTGTTTAACATTTATAAGTATAAGCAAATAATACAGGGATTATTTGATTTATTTAGTTAAATTAACGATTATATTTTTTATTTATATCATATCATATCATATCATATATATATATAAAAGTGAAAATTTGTTTGTGGGTTTGTCTGTTCCACAAAGGCTTTTACACGGATTGATGGATCTTGACCAAACTTGGCACATGTATCCATCATTATCCAGAAGGAACTCTTAAGGGGTTGAGAACTTTTAAGATCATATCGTTTGGGGCCGGGGGCCCCAAATTCGTTTTTTTCTTATATGAGCTATATAAAAAAATTACAAACAAATACTCCTACGTGAATGGATGGACATCGATCAAACTTAGTACACGTACACTTGATTATCCATATTCAAATACCTAAGGGTACTGAACTCATAATATTCATTCTTCTGGGGCCGGGGGCCCCATTTCGTTTTTCCTTATATGAGCTATATAAATATAGATGGGCTTAATACTCCTACATGAATGGATGGACATCGATCAAACTTAGTACACATTTACTTGATTATCCATACTCAAATACTAAAGGGTACTGAACTCATAATATCCATTCCTCTGGGGCCGGGGCCCCATTTCATTTTTCCTTATATAAGCTATATAAATATCAATAGATATAATTCTCCTATATGAATAGATGGATCTTGACTAAACTTAGTACAAGTACACTTGATTATCCATATTTATGTACCGAAGGGTACTGAACTCATAATATCCATTCCTCTGGGGCCGGGGGCCCCATTTCATTTTTCCTTATATAAGCTATATAAATTGTCAATAGGCTTAGACAACACTATAGTTTCTATGGGAATTGATGGATATATGCCTAACGTGGTAGCAATACACTGCCCCTACTGAAATATCGGTGGATTTAAAATTAAGAATATCCAATCTAGAATTTTCCAGAAAGTTCGATATCTTTAAAAAGCTAAATCTATGTCACGACCAAATCAGGAAATGGGATAACATTGGAAAGGAGGGTCCCTAGATGAAACGGGATCCCAAAGAGAACAGTATCCTAACGGGATCTGTAGGCCACCGGGATCGGAGTCCTAATGCAATCCCGGGCCACGCCGGGTATATCGGCTAGTTTTCTATATATGTATTTTAGTCCCATATGAATATGACAAAAAATTAGCATGTCATTTATTTTAAGTTAGTCATGTTGTTTCACAAATCAACATGAATTGCTAGAATCAACTTTGGCGGTTGATAAAAATTAAAATAATTTCTAGTCATTTGCTTGAGGTAAGTACAAGTTTTTATGTTTGTTCTTTAGTAATATATTAATAATTCTTGGCTTATTGTGGCAGAAAGAGTGTTTTTTCTATGAGAATACTGAGAATTATATAATAATTCACTTGTGGAATATTGTGATATGTGACTAAATATAGGTGTTTCAATGCCAAAGGTAAGTGAATATTTTTTTTTCTACTTAGTTTATGCCTTCAGAATCATTATATTCATTAAAATATGGTTAGATAGCGTAAAATTTAATTACATATAATTTATTATAATAGGCCCAACAAATAATAAATTGGGTTGGGGCTAGGCCTATGCTATATGGTTTATAGGATATATTTATACACACATGTAATGAATAACAAAATTATATAAATATATTAGTTGTAATAAAAGCTATTTACCGCATTCCCAAATCATTTTTAATATGATTTTTACTATTATAATAATTATAATAATTTTACTAAGCCTTTTTAAGTTCTAAGTCAAAGACAAATAAATGGCTATCAATCCCAAGTCCATGGCAAACAGCCCTTAAATTATAACAACTGATATTGCATAAACCAATAATTATTATTTATGTTAAAAAACATTTTTTTTATTTATTTAAAATGATTTTTTAATAGCTATATTTCCCAGTATATTCTATATAACCATTTTAATAAATTATTAACCACCCCGGGGCTTCTATTGATAATAAGCAGTCAAGTACAGTGGCCATGATGACAAATTAGGTAACCTAAAAAAATTACCTCTTTGATTTTGGTTTGTGATGCTTACCTATGTTCTACACTCATGAATTTCGGATATATTATAAATAAAACTATAAACTTAATGAGCGGCTTTTAATATAATGGAGCGCATTTTAAAAAAAAAGTTATTGATCAGTGAAGTTTATCTATTTTTAACTACAATTTTCAAAGCTTTAGCCTCGAAAAGAAAAATTAAATGATCAATAGAACAAGCAAGATATCGGCTTTAAGTTTAATTGGCCGATGTAGAATGTAATATTCTGCTAAAAATATATGAAAGGCCAAACAACGATACCCTAGGTAAATTAAAAAGTTGAGGTCGGCATTTTGACAATGAAATTACAATATCCATTTTTCAGGTGTTTCCGGGTGATACGGAAGTCCCTAATAATATTAATATAAATTAATATTAAATAGCCTAAATTTTTCATACGTTCTCGTAGGTACTTCAGCAGAAAAAAATAAAAAATTTAAAATAATTTTTAAACAGTTATTTAGAGCACATTTCAAATAAAAAAAATTAAACCAGAATCAACTTTTTACCTTTAGTACACTTTGAGCTACTAATTTTTAAAGTTCGTTTGGTATTTTCTACACTACAAAGGAAGCCTACACATTTTTTGACCTCATTCCGCTGATTGTGTCACGTGCAGTGAATACCGTATTTTACAGACTATTAGATGCCCTTTTTCTTCGAAAAATTGCCTCCAAAATTCAGGTATGTCTTATACTCCAAATTAATAAAATTTTATGTTTTTTAAAAGTGCTTAAGAATTAAGGTGCGCCTTATAGTCTGTATTGTCTTATAGTCAGTAAAATGGGGTATATAGTTTATATAAGGCAACACATCCTCTCATTAATAAAATATCATTTAGGGAATACTTATTTTGAACTTTCAACTTTTGCACATTACTAATTAATTAAAGCTTTCCCTGACCATTAATTTAATATTTTTTGCACATGGCAAACGTTTATGAATGAAACTCTGAGATAGTACTACGGCACAGCCATTATGCAAGTGACTGTGAATGGCTGCAAATTACAACGTTTTGCACACAGCAAATTATGATCATATATAAAATGGACTCTACCGGGTTTTTAAACCTCAAATTAAAACACATTAAATTACTTCTAGGTTCATTCTCAAACACAAGTTATCAAATATTTTGATGTAAATAGTGGTAATAATTAAATATTTCCTATGTATATGCATCTTCTGCCATTAAAAAGGGGGCGTGGCCCACATCTTATCGAAAATAGGCTGAGCGACCTTATCGCCTTATGTAAATGCAGGTTACTGGGACAAGCGTAACAAACGTCAATGTGAATTGGTACACATATACATCACTATACAATGCCTTTCAAGTTTTAATATGAAAGACCTAGTCTTTGAATTTCATAAAGAAATTTTGAGGGAAAGATGCCTTATATGGCACCAATTCTCAGCATTAGCCGGCAAAACAATTTGTTGGAATCTAGGTCAAGATGTCCCTTAATGTGAATATGTGGCAGCATACCACAATTTTATCTCAAAATAGTTCTTTCGTTAATAAAAAATCACTGATGACCAAAAATGAAAAACTCGGATACTCCTGCGCCGACGCCCATTTCCTGTACAAATTTTTTGCCAGAAGTGGCTAGCCCTAGCCACTTCATTCTACCTGAATTTGAATCTCATTTCACTATTTGTGTGTCATCGTATAGTATCCAAAAACTAAATTTTATTAAGAATTGATACATACATGGTAATGTAATTAATGTTGCAGTTCAGGTGCGTATATTATTTATGATCCAATTTTGTATTATCGCCTGTAAACTAACGTGTAATCTTTATAAAATTTATTTCAGACAGTATTAGTTAACACTACACTAAGTTGTACAGCACTAACTTTTATTTTTATTGATTTTTACGGCCCCCATTGGTACATAGCCGGTAGCGTAAACGATCTCTCCATTTTCTTCGTTTTTTTTAAAGTTCACCCTACATGCCAGATTGCAATAATATTTATACACCCCATATAAAAATAACGGGTACCTATAAATATAAAATAATGGAACATCTAACTAAGTTCAGCCCCCCCCCCCCCCCAACCCTCCCCCATTTCATTCTTTCTTTGTGAACATGCCTACAGCTTGAAAATTTTGTTTAGCCTACCAACTGATAGGTGATCAAAAATCTGGCAACAGTAACAGGGTGAACGGGTGAAAATTTCAAAACAAATAAAGCTATGAAAGACTCTTTAGAAATAAAATAAAACGAAAATAAGCGCTGTATAATTCAGCATTAGTTAACTATCACTGCCTGCATTTAATTTAATGAAGAATACATGTAAGTGTTATAAGTGTAAGCTTACATGCGTTAAAAAGGTGTGACAATACTACAAAATTCGATGAGAAATAATATACTATACGCACCTGAACTGCAAGATTACCACATACATAATGTTTAAATTGACTAGAAGTAGAACTCATAGAAAACGGTCCACATAAAACGCCAATTCATAAATCATCAGACATCAGGGAGTGTCCGAAAATCACACCTGCCTTCTACTTCTGGCACTTCACTGCCTGGAGTACTGGTACCTAGGATCTTGATGCTCATTTTCCCGAAACCTTCTGAATAAATATCTGGCTTCTAACTACATATTAAAATCAAACTAGTGGATTAATTTTTTTTATTAAGCTAAAGAATAAAATACAATAGCTTCATGTACCTGTGATCGATACTTCCTGAGTGTTTTAAAATGCCCTTTTTCGGCTTCTGAGAAGTTGAAGCCATTTTGACAACAAATGAAGATGATACTATGTGTAATTTCATTGGTTGCAAGAAAAAAAGGACCGCATAAAATTATTTTGCTCTTTATCAAAGATTTCTATTGGGTATAAAACCTTTTCAAATTATTTATTTCTGATGACAAAAGATTTAATAAACTTTCTAAAGTAAGTATAGTAATGACAATATCATTTCAGTTGTAACCAATGAGTCCAATGTATGCAATTACCAAATTCGTTAGTAGATATTTCTTGTCTTCTCCGTTTGTAATTTTAAAAATATATAATGATTAAAGAATATCTATAAATTTGGAAATACATTAAAACATGGTACAGTGTACTGCGTGTCACGTCAAAACGGCCCTTGACGAATCGTGAATCGGCCAAGAGATAAATTGTCCGCTACAAGACAAGAGTGTTTGAATATATTCGGCTGTCTAGTTGTGTGTCCGTGACGTCATTTGCGTGGATTCACTCCCCTTATTTTTTTATATTACAGTTACATTTTCATTAATATGACGGTGGCAAATATTTATTGGTTGATTAAACTTAATTATAATTTTTAAAATTTCATTGGTTGGCCTATTAAATATGTTAATGAGCTCCGCCATTTTATGAGATGTCGGTAAATTTCGAGAGATGGGTCCGCGTTTTTTACGATGGCCGCCATCTTGGTTGCCCCGACCCGCGAACTTTTACGTGTTCACGGGTCGGGACAACAAGATGGCGGCCATGGAAAAATAAAATAATTCATGTTTTTGCTAAAATTACGAATAAAATGTTTTTAAAAATGAAAAAATTATCTAAATTTAAATCTATCCCTCACCCTAACCTGAACCCTAAATTCCTCCCTAACCCGGTTTTGACCCTCTCCCTAACCAGGGTTTTGACCCTCTCCCTAACCAGGGTTTTGACCCTCTTCCTAACAGGGTTTTGACCCTCTCCCTAACAGGGTTTTGACCCTCTCCCTAACAGGGTTTTGACCCTCTCCCTAACAGGGTTTTGACCCTCTCCCTAACCAGGGTTTTGACCCTATCGGAACCAGCGTTTTGACACACTCCTTAGCATAACGTGGCGCTGGGTTTTGACCCTGTAAAGTAGGAAAATTTAAAAAAAAACAAAGAAAAGTGGCCAAAATTAATTATAAAATAAAGAAGTAATGAACTTCCAACTTACATTTTCATGGAATACACTTTTACACACTTTATTTCAGGTTCCAACGAAAAGAATATTAAAAAATTAATGAAGCATAGTCTGGTCAACTTCTAAAGACATCTCATAAATTGGCGGAGCTCATTAACATATTTAATAGGCCAACCAATGAAATTTTAAAAATTATACTTAATCAACCAATATTTGCCACCGTCATATTAATGAAAATGTAACTCTAATAAACAAAAATAAGGGGAGTGAATCCACGAAAATGACATCACGGACACACAACTAGACATCAGCCAAATTTTGTATTCGTAATTTTAGCAAAAACATGAGTTATTTTATTTTTCCACGGCCGCCATCTTGGTTGTCCCGACCCGTGAACACGTAAAAGTTCACGGGTCGGGGCAACCTAGATGGCGGCCATTGTAAAAAACGCGGACCCATCTCTCGAAATTTACCATTAGATTGTATCCAATATCAATCAGAGTAGATGAGTTAGTTTCAATTTATTGTATTAAATTGAAAAAGTGTATTTCATATTAATAATAATTTCAAAATAATGACGTTAAAAATGTGCCGAATTTAGGCAAAAGTCAGTTTATTAACAAAAAATGAATTCGTTTTTATCTTAATTAGTTAAAAAAATTTATGTGTGCTCAGTAATGATGTAAGTAGTGAATGAATAAGCTGTACAATTGCTGATAACCATATACAGAACATTTTTTGTGATAAAAAATGGAAATTCAAATTTTTAAAATTAAAATGTTTATATTTTTCAGATGTTTTTATATTGTCAAGATTGCCAATGGTATGTGCTGCGACTTAAAGAAAGAACAAGTAGATGAACACAGATCAGATTTAAAAGATTTCACAGTTTGGTACCTTGAAGTTCTTGACCATGGAAAAAATTGACTTTAAATGTATTCCCAGCCTAATTATAAAGAAAAAAGATGTTATACCAAAGACACAGATAGACAACGGTTTTGACTTTCATAAGCTTCTAAAGAAAGAAATAAATAATGATGTTAACCCAAGGCAAGAAACAGATTGCAACTGTTTAGTCAGTGTGACAGAGGGAGATTCTGACTTTAATAAGCTTCTGAAGAAAGAAATATATAATGATATTAACCAAGTCAAAACAAAAATTAAACTGGAGACAGGACTTTGTGGAGATCCGACTTTTGAAACAAGTTCAAATTTGATATTGTTTGCTAAATGTGTTTCAACAAATATCTCAGAAAAGCTAACTGAAGATGAGCTGGCCTGTGGTCAAGAGACATTTTCCTTAACTTGTTGTAATAAACTCGAGAGAACATTAAATCAGCAACATGTTACAGAAAACGTTACCTTATCAAACCCGGGACATGGACAGTCACATGTAGCTGTCTCTGAAGCACTGAATAATGGGAGAAGAAAATATAAATGTCACACTTGTAATTCAGTTTTTGATGACATTTTGCATGTTTTGGTACCCAAAATAACATGTGATGAAACAATGTCTTATAAATGTAAACTTTGTTACAGAACTAAATCTGAAAGTGAAAAGTTAGCTCTGCACATGAGACAACATTCTATAGACAAGCCTTACAAATGTGAAATTTCTTCTGATGTATTTGTTTCTCACTCTGGTATAGCTCAACACAAAAGAAGATATACAGGAGAGAAACCCTATAAATGTGACATTTGTTCTGCTGCATTTGCTACTAAATCTCAAAGTGCTATTCACACAAGAAGTCATACAGGAGAGAAACCCTATAAATGTGATATTTGTTGTGCTGCATTTGCTGTTAAATCAAATTTAACTCGACACAAAAGAAGACATACTGGAGAGAAACCCTATAAATGTGATATTTGTTGTGCTGCATTTGCTGTTAAATCAATTTTAAGTCAACACAAAAGAAGACATACAGGAGAGAAACCCTATAAATGTGACATTTGTTCTGCTGAATTTGATACTAAATATGAAAGAGCTAATCACACAAGAACTCATACAGAAGAGAAACCCTATAAATGTTATATTTGTTCTGCTGCATTTGCTGTTAAATCAATTTTAACTCAACACAAAAGAAGACATACTGGAGAGAAACACTATAAATGTGACATTTGTTCTGCTGCATTTGATACTAAATATGAAAGATCTAATCACACAAGAACTCATACAGAAGAGAAACCCTATAAATGTGATATTTGTTCTGCTGCATTTGATGTTAAATCAATTTTAACTGAACACAAAAGAAGACATACTGGAGAGAAACCCTATAAATGTGACATTTGTTCTGCTGCATTTGCTACTAAATATGAAAGAGCTAATCACACAAGAACTCATACTGGAGAGAAACCCTATAAATGTGACATTTGTTCTATCACATTTAGTTTTAGATCAAATTTAACTGAACACAAAAGAAGACATACTGGAGAGAAACCCTATAAATGTGACATTTGTTGTGCTGCATTCGCTACTAAATCTGAAAGTGCTAGACACACAAGAACTCATACAGGAGAGAAACCCTATAAATGTGACATTTGTTCTACCGCATTTACTTATAGATCAGATTTAAATAATCACACAAGAACTCATACAGGAGAGAAACCCTATAAATGTGACATTTGTTCTGCTGCATTTGCTCTTAAATCAAATTTAACTCGACACAAAAGAAGACACACTGGAGAGAAACCCTATAAATGTGACAGTTGTTCTGCTGAATTTGCTCTTAGAACAAATTTAAATAAACACACGAGAAGACATACTGGAAAGAAACTCTATAAATGTGACATTTGTTCTGATGCATTTCCAAGTTTCCCTAAAATAGTTTGACACACTAGATTACATATAGGGGACAAACAATAAAATGGAACATGTTTCTTGAGATTTGGCTGTATTTACTACATGTCTAGAAATTAATGAAAACACACTACAGAAAATAGCATAATTTGAATATTTAAATTTCTACAGCGCTAATGTTGTACTTATAGAAATTGTCTTAAATCTAATTTTAATCAGACACAAAATACTTGGCACTTATTAGTTGATTCATTGTTGCAGTTACTCAGCACTACATACTGGAGAAAGCCCTGCCATTTTAAAATTAATTTAACATTTAAAAAAAAAAATTTTATTAAATGATCTCACTCACTGAATCAAATAAATGTTTATTTAGTATGATTACATATTACCATGAAAACAAAGGTGTAATTAGATTTTGTTTGAAATTTTTTTTTAAAATATTACCGGTATTTTGTCCATCAACCAAGCTTGAATTAAGTGTGATTTCATCTTACCATTATAAACAGATACAGAGATGAAATGACATTATGTTGGCACTGTCACAAGTTTTAAATTGCCTTTCAATGAAGATTTGTCTGGGTCCAAGCTGAGTGGGATGGACACTTTAAGCAGATAAGCGATTACTTTTAGGAAGTTTACCTTCTTGATGAAATACAAAATATGACCATTATGTTAAAGTTGACCTAAAATAATGACTAGATGAAAAGACCTGCATAATTTAATGTGGTCTTGTCTTTTCTGTGATTACTGACATGCCAAATGATCTTAACAGAATGTGGGGTGTGTTTCTCTCAGTCAGTTTGATCTGTAGAAGGGGAGGGGAGGGAGCAAGGACATTTATTAGCACTAAATTTAAGCATTATCATCACTCACTGGGAAAGATTTTGAAAAAACTAGAATTCCCCATTAAAAGAGATGAAGACATCAGATTTTTAAGATTCACTGTAATTAATTATGAATGAGGTTCAAAGATTTATATTAAAAATTAAGAGAAAACAATGATTTGTCCAAATAATCTCTATAATATTAAACTTGACTATGCTAATTGCATTTAACTTTATAGGAATTGTTAGAAACATTTTTAAATTAATTTGTATATGGTTTATTTTCATGAAGCAGATCAGCCATTAGCATGTCTTTTTCTATATAGTCCATTTTAATTTTGTGAATAAGCCTTTTTGTAAAAAAAAATTTTTGTATATATATTTCATTTTCATTGTGTGGATCAGCCATTTTGTACATTTTGTTTATGTAGTTCATTTTCATCTTGTCTATCAGTCATTTTTCACATCTTTTTTTTGTATTATTCATTTTGATTGTCTGGATCAGCCATTTTTTTTGTATTGTCACATCATTTTATTGTAAGAATTAAGGGGATAAAAATAATACAGAGAGTAGAGAGCTGCGTAACAGTTTTCTTTTTGCTCAGACAATGCTAGACATTTATTGCTATGATAATATTGCGATGAATTTTTTTTTTTTTATGTTTCTTAATTTTAAAAAAAATTGTGAATGTTGTTAAATTGCATTTGAAATACTTTGTGTTCTTATATTCTGTGGTGATGAAATAAGAATTCTACAATTTGTATCAATGTGCAAACCCATAGAGAGCAAATTTAGAAGCAATATTCAAATTGTCTACACGAGTTGATTGCCAAGCACATACCATATGCCAACCCCCTTAGATGATACATTTAATTCATTTTCGAACTAAGCAGTCTTTATATTCTTTTAATGTGACTATGGAAAATTCACAGCAATAAAAGAAATAGCATACTGGATACATATCCACTCCAACCCCATCGGAGTTTGTTATGCACATTCTAAGAACAAGACCATACAAATGATGTGCCTTATATAGAAACTAACAAATGTATGTACAAGACTGGGCACAATCTATTTTAAAACGGTTTAGGGAAAGGTGCACAACTTTTTGCAGTCTGCACACCTTACGAGTCCCTTTTGTTCAAGACCCCGGTTTTATATATTTTATATAGGCCTACTTGTTATATATATATATATATATATTATTATTATTGAGCTGGTTTTATAAAATGATGTACCACAGCCCTTTATAAACAAAGTTTCTGACATTTGCGCTGACCTTGATCGTCTTGACGCACCGCCCCTAGATTTTCCTTCTTCTTCTTGTGTTTGTTCATATTTCTATGTTTTTAAACCTGGTTTGGACGAAAGTAACTTCAAAAACTACAGACCTGTATCTAACTTATAATTTTTATCAAAAGTCATTGAAAAACTATTTAAAAAACAACTTTTGGCTTACTTAAACGACCACTCTCTTCTCAGTCCTAATCAGTCGGCCTATAGACCTTTCCACAGCACAGACACACCTCTCTTGAGTCACCAATGACCTCTTGCTAGCATTTGACAGCGGTAATGTCTCCATCCTGATCCTCTTAGATTTCAGTGCGGCCTTTGACACTGTTGACCATGGAACCCTTTACAAAACCCTTGAAAATTATTTTGGCATTTCTGGTTCAGTTTTGGCTTGGTTTAGGTTCCTCTCCGATAGAACGCAGGTGGTCTCTAACGATGACTGTCTCTCCAGCAGTGCTGATTTGGTGTACGGAGTGCCACAGGGGTCAGTTTTGGGCCCGGTTCTGTTCACATTGTATACCAGGCCACTGCTCCTCTTGCTTGGGAGGCATGCTGTTGAGAGCCAGTCATTTGCAGATGACACGCAGCTATACAAGCATACCCATCCCTCTTGTGGATTCCGCTGTCCAGACTTTGCGGGAGTGCATAGGTAATGTCAAGTCTTGGATGACACTCAGCAAGTTGAAGCTTAATAATGACAAAACGGAAGCACCCCTTATTCACAATCACAAATCATCCTCTACCTCAACTCTCCCCAACTCATTTCAAGTAGGTAAGTCCGACATACATTTACATCCTCTGCTAGGAATCTTGGAAGTTATATTCTTTCTAACAACATGTCTCTTAATAAACATATCCCTCACATTTGTCGTTCTGCATACACCGCTATCCGTCAGATCAGCTCCATCTGCCACTACCTCACAGTTAGCGCAACAAAAACACCAGGTGCTCTTGTTCTCTCTCGTCTTGACTATTGCAACTCTCTTCTATCAGGTTCACCAAAGCACTTCAAGGAAAAACTACAAAAGGTTCAAAATTCAGCTGCTAGGCTAGTTCTAAAGGCAAAAAAAACGTGATCATGTCACTCCACTATCCCACTCACTTCATTGGCTCCCTATACAGGTTCGCATTGATTACAAGCTGTCTGTTCTGTCACAACTTTTTCTTAGATTTCTGCCCTTCCTATCTAACCGAACTTCTTTCTGTCTATTCACCCTTTCGACAGCTTCGCTCCTCCGCAGACACTCGTATTCTGTCCGTTGCTAAGACACACACTAAAACATGTGGTGAACGATCTCTCTCTTCCTGCATCCCCAAACAATGGAATTCTCTTCCACTACACATCCGCAATATACCAATCACCCAAACCTTCAAAACTGCACCCAAAACACATCTCTTTAAACTCTCCTACCCCACTGATTCCCTACATCTGACCGATAAACGATGCTGCTGGCCGCCGTCCATGGCTTGTCATGTAATAGTTCTGGGATGGATGGGGTGAATATGCATTTGTTTTTGTTTTGTCTCTATACAGCTGTTCTTTATCACATAAATGTATTTTATTTTATTGTCACGATTACGTCTCTTTTGCCATTATTTTTATGTACAGCGCCGTGAGCCTAGCCCTAGGCTGGGGTACCATGCTATGTAAGACAACTAATAAGAATAATAATAATAGGCTCACATACAAATTGGCAATTATATTACAGAATATAATACACTTTAAACCAACAATTTGTAAAACAATTGACCTCACCCACCCAAGTACAATCTACACCTGTCCAGCCATGGACAGCACCCAGCAGCATCAAGCGTTGTTCATCAGTTAGATGAAACTTTAAAATGTTTTATTGATTTTTAAATAAATTTTTACTTTAGGCATTTGGGTGTGTCGGCTTTCCTGGTAACAAGTTACAGTTTTATAGAATGTCTAAGAAGAGTGATTGATTCATTTCTGTTTTTACCATGACAACTCCCCCCTCCATACCGGTAGCTGGGTGATTTTTCTAGGAATTAGTAGGAACCAATACGATATCAGCCATTACGTTTTCACCCATGCAGGCCCGCACCTAAAGGAGGGGTAGGGGGACAACCATGGCCCGCCCTTTTTCGATTCTTTTTTCTCCAAAGGGGCTCAAACTCTGTCAGCTGCCTGGGGCCCAGTATTGCCTAGGTGCAGGCCTGGACCCATACCACTGATCTTTTATTTATCTTTACCTACATAGAAAGCAGCACCTATTCCTCTTTAAAGTAGTCTCAATTTAGTGTGAATCAATTAATTTATACCTTTAACTTTAACAAATATCAAATACCTACAATTTAAAAAAAATAATTATAAAAATGATTTAATAATAATAGGATAAACAATGATCTATTATCTTGTCAAATTCAACAAAAGTATCGAACGTTATTGAAAGATAAAACCATCTATATCTTATAGTGATATTTAACTTTCGATACAAGCTTTAACTTTAAGAAGGTAAATATGCAATGCTCTTGTTGGATGCGCACCATTCGCAAAAATATAATAGCGCATATACAAACACCGTGCCATATGCATAAAACGTTACACCAAAACACAAATAAAAAGGGCACAACGTAACAAACAATGCTTTATATTACATGATGTTTCGAACTTCGGTTATTTCAGGCCCCTTAAATGCTGAAGAAAAACCATTTTTTTTTCAGTTGAAGAGTAATCTCTTTGAGAAAAAAACAAACAAAAAAACTTTATGAGGTGTATGAGTGCGAGTGTTATTTGGCTTTTAAAGTTTTATTATATACTAGAAAATATCACATGATGTTATCGAGATAATAATGGCAGGCACTTTGTGATAATTTCCATCTGTTATTGCGAAAACTCACAATTTCGTATAAAAAAAAAGAAGCTATGTAATGATGTTTCTATTATCATTTAATAGTTTTTAATAAATTTCCGTGAAAATCGTAAATTTAAAAAAAAAATTCTTTAAACCATTTTAAATATATTTTAATAATAACAGAATTTGATATACTTAAAACTTCCTTAAATATTTAACCAAACTTTTACGTTTGTTTTCTACTATATTATCGGAAAATCGTAAAACAAAGAATTCTTTTATCTAAAGTAGACTTTCTTAACATTTGTTTCATGCCGTTATTTGCCTTGGGTGTCTTTTTTTACAGAAATTTTATTGATCTCATAACAATATACACCTACTTTAATGTTCGCAAAGTTAAAACAAAAAAAATAAATAATTTTTTGAAAGAAAATCTTAACCCATCTCTATTTTGAAAATTAAATTTTCACTTTTGTAAAATTATTGGGTTTTGAAATTCAAGGGAATGCTTATGTAAAAGTACATACATTTTGTTAACGTCATTGATTTCTTAATTGGTAAACATATGTTCATTTGTAAAGTGAGAATATAGCATCTATTTTTCCCAACTGTAATATCATTGAATTTAAAGATATTGTCATCCACAAAAAAATGTACACACCTTATTTCCTACCGCTGATATATGTACCTAAGATGGTTAGTTATTTATCAAATTTATTCTGAATCACGTCTTATACTGCCTGGGGCAAAATGAAAATGTGGTATTCACCTACAACAGTTTTAAAAAATTAATAAAATAATCCACGGGATTGTAACCCCATATGTACGCAATAACACATTTTTTGCATTTCATATTAAATATGCAGTGTTCTTATTTGGATGAGTGATTAGTGCATTAGTGAATAAAGAGTTTGCTGATCACTGATTTAGCTCATTCTTATTATATATATATTTTCATCCACTGTCTGATATTTCCTTTTAAACTCTGAACCA
This sequence comes from Omphiscola glabra, assembly GCA_964017045.1. Taxonomy (NCBI): domain Eukaryota; kingdom Metazoa; phylum Mollusca; class Gastropoda; family Lymnaeidae; genus Omphiscola; species Omphiscola glabra. Next base: position 26,731,940 of record OZ024802.1, on the reverse strand, counting down.
TTTCATTACTTGACCCTCTCAAGGATTATCACATTTAAAAATCAATACTCATTTTTTTGGTAGGCAGGGTATGACTATGATTTTTTCCTCCATAAATGTGAATTTGACATTATTAAGGGTAAAAAGCCATACGATATTGTAGTAAAAAGCCCATCGCGAACCACAGCAAAAATAATAAATATGCTTACTATAAATATAAATGAAAGTCTATTGTAAAAACAAAAGTAGTATTTTTTAGTAAACGTGTCCTTTTTTGATGGTCAAAATTTTGAGTATAAACAAAAAGCAATTTCCCATTCAACAGAGCCGTCGCTTGACTTTTGTAGGACCCCATTAGCTTTATGGCTGTAGTGTTTGGTACCTGCATTATAAGTTGTTAGTCATTGTTAGTTTAACTTTACACATTACAATTTTGGTCCCGTTAAATATCCGACCCCCTCCCCCCAAGCTGCTTGGTTTGGAGGGCCCTCGCGGCGGCTTTGTTTATTGTGGCAATTTAGTTTATGTACCAGTTGTCTTCATCTATTATATAGTTAAATCTGAACACTGCTTTTGCAAGAAAAACACACAAATGCACCACAAAAACACAACATAAAACACAATAAACAATTACAAGAAGATCAATAAAAAAAATAAATAAATAACCTCACAAAAACAACCACAAAATCTCATCAATGTTAATCTCAAAATAGTTTATTTCATTTTTATGGTTACAACTACAAGCCTTTTGGTCTGCACAGGTAAACAGTAACCTGGAGTAGAAAATTAGGAAAAGAAAAAAAAAAGATTTGTTTAATTAGTCAACAGTATTAAAAATTAAATTGATTTTTTAAAAACGTTATTTTTTTAAAAATTATATTCAATAGAATATAGAACAAAATTTTAAATAGATCTAATTAAATAAGGACCAAGCAATGTGTTAAAAAAAATCAAGAAAAGTATTTGTTACAATTATATTGCTTAACTCATTCCCTACGGCAGTGCTACATCCATACCGTACTTCATTTATTTTCCTGAGAAAAGGGAAGTAACTCGGTTTTGAAATTGATTTACATTTTAAAAATATTTTTTAAGCTGCTAAATATTAATAAATGTTAATGAATTAAGGACGAATGCATCAAAGAATGGATAAGGTTTAATAAACATATAACATTAGCGGCGAAAAAATAATCGATTTTTGGCACCTCGGACGAACACATGCAAGATATAGACGCGCCGTACTAAAGCACACATAGTTTAAAAGTGAAACAAGATAAAAACATCCTGTTTCTAAATTGAAATCACACCATCGCCGGGAGTCTCGGTGGATGCGAGATTTCATTGCTATTTTTAACTTAAAACGAGAGAGGTGTGTCGCTATGCGCTGGACGCATTTGGACGTATCCATCGGAACCTCCAAAAGACGCATCCGTCGGGAATGAGATAATTTCCCAAGACACAGCAGAGGCATAGTTGAAGTGTTTGACGCCCAGGGACAAGATTCATTTTAAAAAGGCACCTTTTCTTTTTTCAACTCTCAAATCTATTATTTTCATCAATAAAAATAATATGAAAGCACATATTGGCGCCCCAACTAGTCTGGCGCCCAGGGACATCTGTCCCCCTCTGCCCCCCCCCCCCCCCCTAGCTATGCCTTTAAGACACAGTCAACCTATTTGAAATTAAGAGATAGACATACAGTAATATCATTTGACACTAAGAGTACGAGATAAGCCAAGAGTCACGTTATTTGATATAAAGAAAACATTCCAAGACCCCTGTCAGTGCTACATTAATTATAAATTCTACACCATAGTAATAAAAAAAATGACAGTTGCTATTTCAGTTGAAATGACAGTTGCAAGGGAAATGCCAGTAATCAAATGACTTACATCATCCATGTAGCCTGTGAAATGTTTGAATTCTATCCCCTTGCCGATCTGCATGGCACTTCTGCTTATCTTTATAGAACCTAATTAAAAAAATTAAAATATATTAAGAAAATAATACAAATTTAAAAGAGAAAGTAAAAGAAATAAACATATTTAAAAACTTTTTTAAAAAAATTATTATAAAATTAAAAAAAAAAAAAAAAAAATGAAATAATAAAAATAAATAAAATAAAGATATGTGACCGGATTAAGGTTTTGGTTCAAGAAATAACAATTCTAGGGTAAATTGAAGAATCTTATCGATGTCCTAATCAAGACATACACGTCCTATAAAAGGGTGTTCATTTGAAAATTGAGCTAAACTAATAATTAAAAAAAGCATAACATTTACAGTAGTAATGGATGAAATGAAACAGAATGTGATTGCTCTACCTTAAATTTTGTTTAAATAATTAATTAGGCTATAGTGGTTATTGTCTTGGTCACTTTTTTCTAAACCAAATAATTTTTTTAAAATTACACATTAATTACATTTGCTACACTTACCCATAAAAACAGTTTGATTTGAGACACCGGTGACAGCCTCCTTCCAGCCAGCGCCCTAGATAGGATTATATTAACTCTTTAAATATCCAACAAATGTAGTCACCATTTTGCTTAATAATATGTTAATGAGAGGCTAGAATATTATTGGCTATAAATAAAGAAATTATAGTGCGAGTGCTATACATATGTGTATGTTGTGGCATAACTGCATCATCTTTCTTATTTTGGGTAAATATTTTCTTCAGAAAACTGATCTCTCAAGTTATCCTTTCATGATCTCATAAAACTGTATGTGGCAATGTGCCACTTTTTGTAACAGGATCTATGTATAATTTTGTATAAATGGCTGGGTGCCACCTATATGGCAAAGAAAACACACTTCTGCGGCACACAAGGTTTTCTGCCAGGTTCGCTCAGAGTCATTGAGCTGGGTGGGTCTGTCCCACCACTGAGTTGGGTATGCTTGTCCCAGGGGAACTGGTAAAACAGCTCATGATGTGGACACATCATTGCCACTACATAAGCCAGGGGAAATTTAAACCCGGGGCCCTTGTACATCTTGAGCTGTGTTACGAAGTGTGGACATTGAATGATATTGTGTGTGAAAAAGTGTTCTACGCATTGTACCTCTTCAATTAAACGCTAGTTCAAGTTCTCATGACCTGCATTTGTTTGTTTCATTTAACCTGTAACCACTCGGCTACATGTATATACATAACATATCTCACATTGCTGGGTATTGACACACTGACGTCCCCTTGACTTGTTCGTAACCCCATCTCAACCCGGCCCTGTCCGATGAACAGGTAAGGTAAACTTGGCTGATTGCAGTCGCCGTTGGCTACCAGGGCCTGAGACTGTCCTCCAGCCGAACCACCTCCCTCTTCTTTTTATCTGCCAAAGAGAAAACGAAAATTACCCACATAGGAGTTTCCATTGAACAATGGGTAATATATATTATATACCGGTATATATATATATATAATATGGATAAAAATAGATCTGTATTAGAATAATCATTATTAATCATATTCTTTAACAGTATGCAAGTTACCTTAATTTAATTAATAAAATGCTGAAAAAATAGAACCGGCTCGCAGTCTGGTTGAAACAATTACAAGGAAGGGAAAGGTTAATAATCAAGTGGTATAATAAATATATGTGATGCATTAATATAACCAATTCTAAAATTTAAAACAAGATCATTCTTTAATAAAGTAAACAAACATGCATGTTTTTCTATAACAAACTTTTCAGCATGAATTTAATTAAGAAGCAATGCTGACAATCGTTAGTGACTCACTGGCTTAACCGATACTAAACGGAAATGATGTTGCAGCGCCATTTTAAAAAAAAATTCTCGTTTCTGGTTAGATTATTTGACTACACATATTTAATGAACATAAAAATGGAGGAATCCATATAAGGCCATAGACACTGTGTTGTGTACATTGCACTCAATTCCAGCATTGTATCCTTCAGTTATTAGGGATATATTAGCAGTTCAAGTTGATCCCTGCACATGGGGACAAAATGCTCTATAATACTTTCATTAGATACATATCTTTAACAATGATTTAGTTGCCCCAACCATCAAATGGTGGATTTTGTCGATCTAATATCTACACAAACAAAAAAAGATAAATAATGAATCAAGAAGCGCCACCTTCGACCCCAGTTAGCTTCAAGCTTACGTATTTCCATTTTGTTGATCTCCGTTCTGAATATGCAAGCACAGGCCTGGACATTGAAGGCTGTCCCAACCCTGGCCTGCCACGCTATGCTCAAACACCAACGGCTGCCCACTCACAGCCTGCTTATTGCAGACATCTGAAATTAATTAAATTTTGATTGAAAAAAAGAAACGATTGAGATAATATATGGATTCAGCAAGGTATTTCATGGATTGTAGATGAGAATCTTGGATCACGCCTCAATGCAGTTGCGGATCAATGATGCGGATTAACAGCTAATAAAAAAAAGCTATATGGATAACTGAAATATAGATCAATGCAGCCTAGTCAAGAATCAGGATAAATACACTGGATAACTTTCATAAGGGTAGCACTCTCTTTGAAATGGCTAAATCACAGATTACAGTTAACATTTTACTGTTCAAACTTGATTCTATGAATTATATCTTCAGTGAGGTGTTCTCAGCTACCAGCCCGCAATAGAAGATAGAAATGTGAGACAGGAAAGCAGAGACGAGAGACCACAATCAGTTGCAATGTCAACTTCTAGAGACTTAAATCATACTCACCAACAACATTGTCCTCGTTGCACAGGGTGTTGCACTGGGGGGTGATCTGGATGGAGATTTATACTTAGGAATACACACATGAAAATGAGCAGTAATATAGTCTAAAACAGCGGCTCTTCACCTGTGGGTCGTGACCCCTTTTGGGGTTAAATGACCCTTACACAGGGGTCGCCTAAGAGTATCGGAAAACACATATTTATGAAATAGCAACGAAATTGATTTATGGCTGTGGGTGACCACAACATTAGGAGCTGTATTAAAGGGTCGCGGCATTAGGAAGGTTGAGAACCACTGGTCTAAAACGTAAACATACCAAAAAGATTACATGCAGTAATAGAATTTATGGCGGGTTTGGGGTTACATTTATGAAAAATCTGAACTTTCGGAAAATGACCTTTAGTTAAAATCAAGACCAATTTTGAAATGTGACTTTGATTTCAATAACCTGTAATATATGTGCCACGCTTGCCAGTTAAAAAGAATACATTTTAGTCAGTGGCCCTACATAGAAAAGTATGCATGGATTATACTTAAGTAAGGGGTAATAATAAACCATTACTTAAAAAGGTCTGTGGTGTTCTAAATTGTGATAATGTTCATAAAAGACTCCCAAAGTATTTCCTTTCTGATTCACTTATTTTATTTCATTCATGTGCAATAGAAGGCAATGACACACAATGTCCTAGTCAAAAGAAATGCTTCTAGCTTCACAGACCCAGACTTCTACTCATCACTAGTAAAAATTTAAGCTGTTTCCTCAACTGCGCAATGTACATGTGCTTTACAAACTGAGATGTTTCTAAAATCCCCTAGTGACCAGTGGCACTAGGCTTAACATTAAAATTTAAAAATTATATAATTCCTACACTGAAATTGGTGGACAATGCTCACCTTCTTAGGGAGGTTACACCACATACATTACCAATGTTTTGGGAATTACCTATGTTTCGGGAATGACCTATCATGACCTATATTTTGAGAATGACCTATGTTTTGGGAATGACCAATGTTTTGAGAATGAGCCTCATAGTAAGACAAGGATGTTACACCATATATATATTACCTATGCTTTGGGGATGAGCCTTATAGTAGTCACAAATTATTGTTTAAGAAATTAAAAAAAACAAAAAAAACACTACAATCTTTTTCGGTGGGAAAATGAGTTACTTATCTGAGTGTCGTTTTATAAGCTTTAAAACTGAGCTCTAATATGCTGATTTTTTTCAAGCAAGTCTTTATTTTAAAAATAAAATTATGAGCAATTTTTATGTCTTTAAAGTTTAAGATTTAGGTTAAACAAAAGTTGACTAACAATTGAAAAAAATGATGGTAAAAGTATTAGGGCCAGGCTTAATAAATCATTTTTTATAGGCCAACGGGCCATCAATAATAGAAGTCTTGCTAGATAGGCCAATTCCCTCACCCCCACCTCTCCAAACTATCATAAATTTGTCACAAAATTTAGACACTCTCATAATGTTATGAACTTTGAGATAAGTGTGTGGGACACCCCCCCCCCCCCCCACACCCACCTATACCTCTAGGCATGACATCTTTAATTATAGCTCCCATCTTAAAATGGTTAAATTGATAAAAAATTATAGAACAGAATTTTAAAAAACAACAGTATTGGGTCACAACATGTGATACAGTTTAAGTGTAGGTCAAGGTTACCAACTCAAACTGTCCATAAATTTACAGACAGTCAAATACGGTATTATTTTACAAAAAATGACTTGCCAGTGAAAGTCCATAAGAACTTTTCGTTGTCAATAAAAAAAATTAGAAATCCTTTTTAAGTCTTTTAAGATAAGTAAAACTAGATTTCACAGCATTTTCTATTTCTTTTTTGCATGTGTGATCATGGGCAAGAATAATTAAACATTGATTACAATGTCACACAATTAACGCCCCATATATGATTAAGCATCATTTAAGATGTACCTATATATTATTATTATTATATATATATATTTTGGAATAGCCCTTAGATACAGACATTTAAAAAATATAGCTCCATATCCCTAACCTATGCTATGTTTTGACCCTATTGGAAACAGGGTTTTGACACAAGGCACCAATAGTAACAAATAGCCCTAAATTTTAGTAAGAATTGTCACATACATGAATGTTTAAATTGACTAGAAGTAGAACTCATAAAGTTAAAAAAGGGACCACATAATATGCCATAAATCATCAGAGTCTGAACGTACCAGACCTGCCATGGATCTTGATGCTTATTTTCCTGAATACCGGCACGTCTGAATTAATATCTGGCGCCTAGATATCGGAAATTTCGTATCCGGAAATTTGATAGAAAGAAATTTCAACGGAAAATTGATTGACGGAAATTTGATCGAACGGAAATTTGGTCGAATCTTTGTTTTAGTTTATACGTTAAAATTGTGCGCCAAATTTCTTTTTCAACGCATTATTTTTGTTTTACTATATAGTATAGTGCGTTCAAAAAGAAATTTGACGAAAATTTTAACGTCTGAACTGAAAAAAAGATTCTACCAAATTTCCGTTCTATCAAATTTCCGTCGATCAATTTTCCGTCGACGAAATTTCTTTCGATCAAATTTCCGGATACGAAATTTCCGATATCTAGGCGCCAGATATTAATTCAGACGTGCCGGTATTCAGGAAATTTACATATATTCTTTATTAATTAAATCCTGGCAGTAATAGTTACCTAATAATGAATTATAAAGCGCTTTTTTCTTTTTATTTGATTTCTATAGCGTCTTTGAACATCCCCCAACCAATGTTACATAGCGGCTATGTAGCCCCGTTTGTTTTGTATTTCTGTCCGTCACCATGTTGCCAGATTTTTAACCACCTTAAGTTAGTATGCTAAATGAAATTTTCAAACTATAGACATGTTCACAAAAAGAATGATATACTGAAGGACAAAAAAAAGAAAAAGGGGGGGGGGGGTGTTTAAGCCTAATTAGATGTTCCATTTTAACATAGGGGCCATATATTCATGTTTTTTTTTCTTATACGAGATGTATAATTATAATTTCAAACAAAGGCTCCTGCATGGGTGAATGGATCTAGATCAAAATTAGTAGACATACAATTAAATTAGTAGATATACACATCTATATTCAAATACCGGTACTGAAGGGTACAGAACTTATAATTTTATTTTTTTTCTCGTGTCCCGGCTGCGTCCCTCGTGGCGGCGTCACTCGTGATGGCATTCAGAAATGAACATTTTTGTACCCCTTTAGCTAACATTTTAAGGGGCCTATAAAAAACACGAGAGTATTTTTAAAAAAAATTATCACATAAATTTTTTTAAAAATAAAATACAATCCGAAAGGTATCCCAATCACCAGTGGGATCTCTTCCCAGTTGTGATCCCAGTCCTCCTTATGGGATCCTGCTCCCAAAGGGATCCTGAACTCAGTCAGATCCTGATACAATAAAATCCCGTTTCCCGATGGGATCCCGTTCCCGGTGGCATCCCAACCTCATTTGGGGTCCCAACCTTGGGGATCCCTTTCCCAGGGGCATCCCAAACTCATTTGGAATCCTGATGGCGTACCGTTTCCAGTGGGAATCCCAACCCCATTGGGGTCCCGACTTTAGGGATTCCTATCCCAGTAGGATCCAACTTCCCGACGGGAACCAGAACCCAATGGGATCCAGTTTCCCTGATGAGATCCCATACCCCTTGGGATCCTGTTCTCCATGGGATCTCTATTCCCAGTGGGATTCCGTTCCAAGATTGGGTCCTGTTCTCCGGTGGGATCCCGTTCCCCGTGGATCCTGTTCTCCAATGGGATCTGGTTCCCCGATGTGATCCCGTTCCCGGTTTGACCTCATTCTACGATGAAATTTCGTTTATTTTTACATTTCCCTTAATATCAATGTTATTTTAAAAGCTGCACCAGATTATTTCCTTTTCCCGAATGCAGTTGCGTGCAACACTTAGTAAAGTTATACAATAAATACAGCATTTATTTTAATAAAGGTACATCCAATTGGGCATTTTTTATAACGTATCTTTGAAGACAAAAGAGTTATCCTATGGAGAGTCTTCCTTTCCAGTTTTATCCAGATTTTTTTTATAAAATTCTGAATGAAACGGACAAAACTTGACTTATTTTGTTGTAAACAAGGTTAAAGGGAGACTATTAGTTTGCTACCCACACCTTAAATGCGGTCTCAGGTTTGTTGTCTGCTAGAGTTCATGCACGGGGAAAGCATGAAGCAGTAGCTGTAGATCCAGACTAGGGAAGTATACTCTCATTCTCATATACAGTGGAACCTCTCATAACGAGCATAATTCGTTCCAGAATCTTACTCGTTAAGCGAAACACTCCTTAAACGAAACAATTTTTCCCCATACAAATCAATGTAAAATACGATAATGCGTTCCATGCTGAAAAAATACTAATTTTTCAAAATTTTTTATTAACATTTATTAAAATAAAATTACTTATGACTTATGAATTGTTAAGTAGTGTAAAAACTTGGAATACAATTTAGATTTGAAACAAAAACGTAAATAATAATATGAATTTATGACAAACAATTGGTAAAAGTTCAGTTCAGGTGCGTATGGCGTATATTATTTCGGCTAAGGGGCCATCCATAAATGACGTCACGCGTCTAGGGGGGGAGGGGGTCAGATTTGTGTGACGAGGGGGAGGGGGGACTCTCAAGCAATGTGACGTCACATGAAAAGTAGAATATTGTAGTAAAGAATTGCACTTAATAACCCTAAATTATTGACATTTTTAACATATTCTTTTATACAAAAATCATTATTTTATTTTTAAACTACTATCACTGAGACTGAGAGAATCAGTTCAGGTATGTGAGATCCCAATAATGGCTCAGATCAGGTTACAAGACACCATGGAGGAGGGAACTGGGGGTGTGGTTGCCATGCCAGTTGTGAGAATGTATGGCTAAATGTGGACACAGGAGTCATCCAGAGGAAGTGGAATTGAAAGAATACAATGGTTGACCTTGAGGTGGGTGGGTGGTGGTAAATGCTCTAGGACAGGGGACTGGGGGGGGGGGGGTATCTTAGTACATGCTCTAGAGCAGGGATTCTTAACATTTTTTGCAGCCCTGCTGGCCTACTCCGTTTTAAACACCCCCCCCCCCCCCCTCAAAACATATAAATTATATTGTAATAAAATAAAAAATAACTCAACAATTTAGTCATCGCAGTTTTATTTCTTTCATTAACTTTATAAGCAAGGGAAAAAAATTACAAATAAAAGCAATGCGCCAACATAATTCACAAGAAAGACATTTAATGCTGCTAATCAAAATGGATACAAACTATTTAAAAAAAAAAAGCAGCAACAGCTAGCAATGGCAGCAATTACAACCAGTGGCGTAGCTAGGGTTGGTGTCACCCGGTCCAGTAAGCTAGTGGTGTCAACCCTCCACCCTCGACTTCCACGATGTTATTCTTCTTGTTAAACTTAGTCCACAGTATTGAAGGTCAGGAGGTAAATGTATTTAAGAACTGTGACATGTACTTAGAATCGCTTATTGTTATTAGAATGTTATCAAAGGATAGTTTTACTTCTCAGATTTTAGATAATTATAGCTTCCTGTCACATACAAAAGTTACCAAACACTTCATTCGGCGTTGAAACATGGTCAAAACGTTGTGTTTCTGACCTAATAATAAGGTAACCTAACTGCTGACGCATCACCTTTGAAATTTTAATAAAAAACGAATCTTGTTTGGTTACATGGGTGGAAAATGTACGTGCCATCTGTTATCCTTTTATGAATTTCGGTTAGACCGAGCATTGTGTGCTCTGTAAATACGCAATTTTTCAATTTGATGTCACCCCCTTGAGACGGTGTCACCCCTGTGCGGTCCGCACCCCTCTGGCTACGCCACTGAATGCACTTTTCTAGTCTTCCGCACCTCGGGGCTGGGGAGGTACTTTTACCACTGGATAAGAACCACTGTTCTAGTGAAGTGTTTCTCACACAGGTGCTGTAATTTGATATCTATGGGAGGTGACTTTCTTAAGGGCTTGTAAAGGACAGTAGTGGACACAGAGATTTTTTATAGGGGGGGGGGGTGTAGAGATTTGTGACATTATATTTTAGGGGGGTCTAACTTTTTGTGACGATTTGTGACGATGGGGGGAGGGGGGGTCAAAAATCGGCAAAATTTGCGTGACGTCATTTATGGATGGCCCCTAATGTGCTTCTGTGGTCCCTCATTGGGGGTCACTGCCCTTTGTTTATGATAGATTTAGGGTTCGGGTTAGGGTGAGCAATAGAGGTACCAGTAGCGTGCAATTACCATTATTTCTGATCGAATTTCGTATTTTCACGTGAAAAGTTAGTTTAATTCTTTATAAAAGTATTTTTTAAAGTAAAATATCATCTTTTAGTTGGAATATAAAAAAAATTTAACAAGTTTTACGAGAGAAAAAAATTACATTTTCATGAATCTTTTGTTCTCTTACGGAGCCATTGTGGTAAATCTAGGATAGCTCTTCTGTCTTCAAAGATACGTTATAAAAGTTGCCCAATTGGATGTATCTTGATTAAAATGTTTTAATAACTTTACTAGAGGTTGCACGGGATTGCATTCGGAAAAAAAAATAATCTGCTGCAGCCATTTAATTCACATTGATATTAAGCGAAAATGTAAAAATAATAATAATAATAATAAAAAAACGCTAATTAATTTTTCTCCTATATAAAAACACATTATTACTTTTGTAAACCTTGCGTTCCCCGATGAGATTCCAAACCCGTTTTCTGATGGTATCCCGTTGCTTGGAGGGATCATAATGAGATCCTGATCCGGGGTCGGGATCCCATTTTCTGATGGGATCCTGTTTCTTAGTGAAATCCCGATCCCATGAAATCCGATAGGAACCGATCCATTTGTATCCCGATCCCGGTGGGATCCCATTCGCGATGGGATCCGATCCCGGTGGAATCCCGACCCTGGTGAGATCCCGATTCCATGGGATCATGGTCGTGGTGGGAACATCTTCTCCGATGCTATCCCGCTTCTCGATAGAATCCCGATTAGGTCCCGTTAACCAATGGGATTGCGTTACCAGGACTATTTTTAGCGCCTTGTGTACGTACTATATAGATGACCTCTCCTCGCGTTTGTTTGCTTTGGTGCTGTATGACGTAATTTTGTGACATAATTATTTCTTATGGTCGAACCGCGGTGAGAACTAGAGAATGCATTCTTAACTGTTCCACTTCCTCACAGCAATATTAGATTTCAATATATTTTATTGGATCGGAGGGGGCGGCGGCTTTGAAATCTTTTTTGTAGTAGTTCTACGTTATATGTATTGCATATTAATTTATTTCTTGTTGTTCGTCCGTCAACATCGACTAGGAACATACAGTCATCGGGTTAGGGGGAGGGTGGGTTACGGTGAGTTCGTAGGTGGCTTGCTAATCCTATACGTGCACGGAATAATCTCTAGCACCGTGGGCAGGGGATAGTTGCTTCAGTCGGTGATTTAATATTGATCTTTCAGGCTAGCATGCGTGTCTCATTTGTGGCTATCCTACTGGCTTCATAAGATCTCCACCTGACTCTGTCCTAGGCTGTCTGCACCTATTTAGACGGATCGATGCTGAAGGCCTTTAGTGCAACTTTCAGTGAGTCTTTTAAACGTTTTTTTACCTCCTTGGGAGCGCTTGCCTATCGTGAGTTCAACATAGAATATATGTTTAGGGAGCCGGTGGTCTTCCATACGGGCTACATGTCCCATCCATATTTAATTTTAAGGTACACATATTCTGGTGATGGTCTGAGATTACTCTCTTACGACCCCGGCTGGTACATTGGCTACCAGCTAAATCTCTTGAGCTGAGCAATACAACATTTTCCTCACGTAGGGTTCTCCAACCGCCCTGGCTTGCCCCGGGTCATCTAGTGAGGGACATTCGGTCAGCAGGTGCGATAGTGTCTCCGGGACCAGGCTGCAATGAAGGCATGTAGGATCCCTATTTTTGTCCAGCCACCAGAAGTATGTGCCTATGGCACAATGCTCTGTGCGCATTTGCGTCACTAAGCTCTGCTGTCTGCGGCCTAACCCCCACCATTGGTCCTGTTCGCTAGGAGTGGGCAAATTTGAAAAGACGCCCCTGCCAACTGCCTGTTCCACTTCGTCCTGAAGTGGTCTGCCAGCCAGTTTTTATTCCCAAATAAGTAATTGGTACCGGTACCTCTGTCTGAGGCTGGGCAGCCCCGGTTTTCGATAGAGTGTCCGCTTTCTCATTGCCACTGACATTGACGTAACCTGGGTTCCATTGCACTGCCACCTTGCCTCTAGGGCCCTGTGTATAGCTTCAAGATCTGCATCAAAATTTGATGCTGCAGTCCCATAGGGCCTAAGTAGTTCCTGATTTTGTGCCTTGCCCTGCTGGGTATAGTATGAGCGCACCATACCCAGAAGTACCTTCTCTCAGATTGGCAGAGCCGTCAGTAAAAACGTTCACAGGTATTTTGCAATACATAGCCATGATCTCAAGGGCAGCCACCTCCATAACATGTTCAGGTCTACGCTTCGTCACTGCTGCATCCACCAAGGCCAAATGTATGGAGGGACGTGAGGGATCCGCATATGGCGGATTGACTGGGATTAGGGTCAGACGTTCTCTATTTTGGGGCAGGTCGACTGTCCTTTCCAACTCCACGAACTGTTGCATGTATCTCTTTAGTTGCCTGCCCGACATTCAGTTGTTCTGTATCTGGATCGACGGTTCCTTCTCGTTTAGCCGACGGTACCTCTGTACGGTACTTCGTATAGCTTTTTCCCTCCTTATTTCTAGCGGTTCTACATTGGCCAAGACCTCTATAGCAGCTGTGCGTATGGTCCTGGATGCGCCACTGATGATTCTCAGAGCCTGATTCTGGATTTGGCCCAACTTTTCCAATGCGGCCTTGCTTGCAAAGGATTGGACTGGCATGCTGTAATCCATCACCGACCTTACACTGCCTGGCTCTAGGAAAAGAGCTCTAAGCGTTCTTGCGCCCGCGCCGGATAATGATGGATATATGTGCCAAGTTTGGTCAAGATCCAACATGCCATTTAAAAGCCTTTGTGGAACAAACAAACAAACCCATTTTGAACAAAGCGATCCCACTACCAGTAATAATGGAAAATGAGTCCGCCTTATTATATATGATCACCAGCCCTCACCCTCAAATTGGACCCGACCAATCACTGGCAACGTATTTGCTTAATGACCTCACGCTATCATGGCCGATTTCCCCCCACCCCACCCCCATTTCTGCATCGTCACAAATGTTTAGAATAATGGGACGCATGATCACACAGCACAAATAAATACCCTCCCCCCCCCCCCCACTTTCCAGTATCTCCACTCCAGACAATGATGACGTGTGTGTCTGCTGGTCGGTAATCCACTTCTAAGTTTCCCCCCCCCCCCGCACCACCACCAACCAAGGCTTCACTTCAATGGACTATCCGTATATTCCGAGCGAGCGCTGAAGGGAAAATATGGTTGGGGGGGGGGCGTGCGTATTGCAGATCGTCAGTGTCATAAGCTTACCCCCACGCTCCAGCCCCACCACACTTATGACAAGGGCCTACACCAGAAATTTCCAAAGTAATCGTCCATTATTACGGCATAAGCTATATACATATTGAAGTTGAAGGCTTCTTGTGTTGATTGATATTAGCCAAAATGGGCCAAAACCATTCATACAAATGATCCCTCTGAGAACGTGATCACACTGAGGAACAGGATCCTAACGGGAAACGGGATCCAACTTAGAAAATGTGATCCAGTCTGGTAACAGTATCACAACAGAGAATAGATACTCCCATGAATGTGATCTCGCGGCTTAAAGGGGATCTCATCGTAGAATGGGGTCAAACCGGGAACAGGATCACATCGGGAAACCAGATCCCATTGGAGAACAGGATCCATCGGGAAACGGGATCCCACCGGGGAATGGGATCTCACTGGAGAACAGGACCCAATCTTGGAACGGGATCCCACTGGGCAAAGAGATCCCATGGAGAACAGGATCCCAAAGGGTATGGGATCTCATCGGGGAAACTGGATCCCACCGGGTTCTGGTTCACGCCGGGAAATTGGATCCTATCGGGATAGGCATCCCCAAGGTCAGGACCCCAATGGGCTTGGGATTCCCACCGGGAACGGTATCCCATCAGGATCCCTAATGAGTTTGGGATGCCTCCGGGATAGGGATCCCATCGGGAAATGGGATTTTATTGTATCAGGATCTCGCTGAGTTCAGGATCCCTTCAGGAACAGGATCCCATAGTGAGGACTGGGATCACAACTGGGAAGAGATCCCACTGGGGATCAGGATATCTTTCGGATTCTATTTTATGAATTTTTTTTTTTAAGGTTAGAATTACAGGCCCCTTAGCTAAAGGGGTTTAAAAAATGTTCATTTCATGTTCAAATCACGAGCGTCGCCGCCACAAGGGACGCACCCGGGACACGAAAAAAAAAATTAAAATTATGAGTTCATTACCCTTCAGTACAATACAAAACAAACAGGGCTATGTAACATTGGTGGGGGATGTTCAAAGACGCTTTAGAAATCAAATGAAAAGAAAAAAAAAAGCGCTTTATAATTCAATATTAGTTAACTATTACTGCATGGATTTAATTAATAAAGAATACATCATATGTAAGTTTACTTGCTAAAAAATGAAATGCGTTCAGAAATAATATACGCACCTGAACTGAACTTTTACCAAACAATTAATCCTTTTTAACTAGAAAACTGTCTAAAGACATTTGTTTTTGCCAACGCTTCAAAATTTGACAAAATTGTGTCACAGCATTATCATTGAATAAATTTGTAGCACGAATAGCCACCTTCTTATTAGGGTGATGCTTCTCACTGTACGATGCAACAGTTTCTCATGCTTTCAGCATTTCTCTTATTGCGCTAGAAGATTGTTGCTCTGCTACTTCCTCCTCCATTAATGAGCTCTCCTCCATAATTTCTTGCTGTGAAACACGATGCAACTCCATAAGCTCTTCGGTGTTCAACTCTTGACTGTGCTATTTCACAAGCTCTTCAATATCGTTGTTGTCCACCTTGAGTCCCATGATATTGGCCAATGACTCAATGACACAATCTCGTTAACTGTGGACTCCACAGGTACTGTTTCAAAATCACATTCAACAACACTCTCTGGCCTAAGTTTTTTCCAAGCAGAGGTAAATGTTGGGAAAAAGGGACTTACCCTATCTGCGTAACTCGTTATGCAAAATTTAGATTGTTAAGGGAGCAACTTCTTCACATTTTTTATGCTCGTTTTGCGAATTACTCATTATGAGAGGTGCTCGTTATGAGAGGTTCCAATTTATTTTCTAATATTTGCCGCTATTTCCATTTCTTTTATTTTTATTTGTAGTTCTCTATCTTTTTCTTCTTTCTCTCTCCGTAGCGCTAGCTCCATTTTTTAAAGCTCCCTGTCTTCCTGTCTTTTTCCAGCTCCAGTTGTTTGAGCTTTAGTTGGAGCTCCATACTAGGATCATTCGGCTGTGTCACTGAGGCTAGTTCATCCTCAGACAAAATATCCTCATCCACTAAGTGGACGATGATCAAAAATCTCGTACCGTCGTTTTTAGCGCAGTATGAGCTAAATATAATTAAAAACTATTGACTTACGGTATACTGTAAGTCAATAGTTTTTAATTATATTTCTTTTGGTTTTATAATTCATTATAATAATTAACATAATGAAACTTATTAATTGTAATTAGCCCTGGTTTGTGTATTTATCATACACTTAAATAAGAGATTAATTTCTCCATATTGATAACAAACAGTACGTAACGTGCCCATCCTTCATACTAGCACAGACCGCATTAGATAGACTTACAGTCTTACAGTGTATGGACATCATGACGGGACCTTCAACGCTCGAGAGAGCCCGGTCCCTACACCCCAGTGTAAGCTGATCCCCCTGAATCTGACTTTATGGGCTATTATTTTTACATTACTTTAACCGTATGAATATTGCTTTTGGTCTGAGACTGGCTAAAGATCTGGTCACAAATTGGCTAAATAGACCAAAACAACCTAAGCGTTTTACTGACTTTGTAAATACATGTTTTATATTAAAATTTCACTTTAAAACCACTGAAAATATATGACAAACCAATTGGAAAACAATAAATAAATGTTATAGTAGCCACTGAAGTTTTTTTTAAAGTAGTTCGATGAGGTAAAAATTAAATTTTTATTTTATTTCTGTACAAATAATATGGGACCGCAACATTTTTATTTTCAAAGATAGTTGCACAACATTTTCAGGAGACATTCTTAATCTAATATACAACACAAATAACAACAAATATGTCAAGACTTTTTATTTTGGATAATTTTCTTTCCAGGTATGTTAAAAAAATCTCATGTACATAAAAATTGTAAAAATTATTATTTGTAAATGCAAAAACAAAATAAATGACATGTTCATTGTATATTAATTAAATATATGACTCTGTTATATTTACAATAAATTCTTATATTTATAAAAGGTAAGTCTTTTTTAATGTAAAATTGAATGCATTAACTAAATTCACTCTTAAATCATAAGTCATTACTATCATTAGACATGATAAGACAAGATTAATATGATCATACCAGTACCGGTATGAGATTAAGTTTTAAAAGGTAATAGGGATGTCATTTTCTATGTAGACTGCTTGGTCCTGTGACCTGTTATGAATCCCATGATATCTCTAAACATTGTCTTTGCCATTTACACCCAAACGTGCCTCTTAGTTGATGGACGGTATTTAATTAAAATTTTCCTACGTTCCCTGTACCTGAAAGAAGCATAGCTGTAACACTTAATTATAAATATAATTATAATACTGAATGTACACACTATCTAATTTATTTTTAATATTATTCAATTATTTAGCTAATTAAATTTTTTTTTTCTTTGTGTGATTATTTTGATATATTAAATATTTGTTGGTCTATGTAAACTCTTTTACTATGTCTGTAAAAACACATAGTATTAAAATATTATATTAAATTAGCAAGTTAACATTTATAATTAAATACCTGATTAAATTTAAAAAATGCAGATTTTAATTAGGCTTGTAAGAATATTAGTAATTAGGCTAAATGGACTATAATAATAATAACTTTTATTGTTATAAGTAGGCCTAAGTTTAGTGATATAATCCCATATGATTAGGCATTAATAAGAGAATAATTATTATTATTGATATAATTAACGACGTTACGATTAATTATTGATTCTATAAAGAGAACCGATAAAATTGGACTTGGTAGACCTACACACAATTTTTTAACGTAATAAAACTATGGTAAAACTAATGACAACCCTCTGATTCCCAACTAAAAACTTTTCAAGTTTGGTTAAAACATTTATTTAATTTTGTAAAATTATTAATTTAGTACTACTTAGTATTATTCAGATGTTAAGGGGTCCAACAATTACGATTAAATTCTTAATTGACAGTGATAAGAGCTATTTCCAGCATCTCGATCGAAAAAAATAAAACTTTCTCTTTCAGAGAAATGTTAAAATGTACATAAAAATGACATAAAGCTGAATTTTATCGGCTCTGTTAAGCAACATACCCGGTACTTTATAATTTGCACCAATTAGTGCTTGCGTCTGCGAATTTTTTGTCTGTTCGCCTATTGAACGCATCGTTACAGCCAAACATACTAGAGAATAATATTATTTGGTCCAGATTCATGTCCATTTTTAAACTTAAATTAAAGATTTTGATCACTAACTCGACTAATATAATTTTTTGTTTGCATTGCAACAGAACATAGATCTGAAAAAAAATAAAATAAAATTCCTGGCTATTACATTCAACAAGAAAACTTAATTTCAACTTGTTGTTTGTAGATTTCTTTTGAAATTATGTACGGCAGAAAGAGCATTCAAATTTGAGTGGATAGAATCTTGACTCGCAGTGCGTCAAATAATTAGCCGTATGCAAAGTTGAACTAAATGACACTCAATGGACTGTTGTAGAATACAGGTTATGAAAAAAAAACATGTATTTAATATTAATATTATGAATGCACAGCCCACTATGATTTTTCATGAGTTTGATTATGATTAGTATGATTAAATTATAGTATGAATGAGTGCGAGTGAGAATGATTAAATGAAGGATTGTCATCTAATCTAATCCTGCTAATCTTAATATCTATCTATCATATGTACTACTTAATACTACTGTTAGGAACTACTGTTTTCCTGCTACAAAATATTAAGTACTGGCATCAACGGTATCAAGCATTGGGCCTTACACTTACACTTTCAGCTATGGCTACTCTCATCCAAAGATGAAGTCTAACCACTTTAGATATTTTTTACCACCCTTTCCCCCTTCTCTTTCCCCCTTCCCTTCCCCACATTAAAATATAAATTGTTCAAGATCAGTGGTTCTTAACCTTCCTAATGCCGCGACCCTTTAATATGGTTGCTCATGTTTTGGTGAACACCACCCATAAAAATATTTTCATTGCTACTTCATAAATTTGGGTTTTCTGATGGCCTTAGGCTGCCCCTGTGTAAAGGTCGTTGGAAACCAAAAGGGGTCGCGACCAACAGGTTGAAAACAGCTGTTCTAGATATTATATTGTATCCAATATCAATCAGAGTAGATAAGTTAGTTTCAATTTATTGTATAAATTTGAAAAAGTGGATTTTATATTAATAATAATTTCAAAATAATGAAGTTAAAAATGTGCCGAATTAAGGCAAAAGTCAGTTTATAAACAAAGTTTACAAAGATCATAGAACAGAAAAAAAAATTGCTTTATCTTAATTAATTAAAAAAATTATGTGTGCACAGTAATGATGTAATTAGTGAATGAATAAGCTGTACAATTGCTGGCAACCATAGTCAGAACATTTTTTGTGTTAAAAAATGTACATTCCATTTTTTAAAATTAAAATGTTTATATATTTCAGATGTTTTGATATTGTCAAGATTGCCAATGGTATCGTGCTGAGACTTAAAGAAAGAACAAGTACATGAACACAGATCAGATTAAAAAAGATTTCAGTTTGGTAGCTTGAAGTTCTTGACCATGGAAAAAGTTGATTCTAAATGTATTCCCAGCCTAATTATAAAGAAAAAAGATGTTATACCAAAGATACAGATAGACAACGGTGTTGACTTTCATAAGCTTCTAAAGAAAGATATATATAATGATGTTAGCCCAAGTCAAGAAACAGATTGCAACTGTTTAGTCAGTGTTACAGAGGGAGATTCTGACTTTAAGAAGCTTCTGAAGAAAGAAATATATAATGATGTTAACCCAAGGCAAGAAACAGATTGCGACTGTTTAGTCAGTGTGACAGAGGGAGATTCTGACTTTAAGAAGCTTCTGAAGAAAGAAATATATAATGATGTTAACCCAAGGCAAGAAACAGATTGCGACTCTTCAGTCAGTGTGACAGAGGGAGATTCTGACTTTAAGAAGCTTCTAAAGAAAGAAATACATAATGATGTTAGTGTTAGCCCAAGGCAAGAAACAGATTGCGACTCTTCAGTCAGTTTGACAAAGGGAGATTCTGACTTTAATAACCTTCTGAAGAAAGAAATATATAATGATGTTAACCCAAGGCAAGAAACAGATTGCGACTGTTTAGTCAGTGAGACAGAGGGAGATTCTGACTTTAAGAAGCTTCTGAAGAAAGAAATATATAATGATGTTAACCCAAGGCAAGAAACAGATTGCGACTGTTTAGTCAGTGGGACAGAGGGAGATTCTGACTTTAAGAAGCTTCTGAAGAAAGAAATATATAATGATGTTAGCCCATGGCAAGAAACAGATTGCGACTGTTTAGTCAGTGGGACAGAGGGAGATTCTGACTTTAAAAAGCTTCTGAAGAAAGAAATACATAATGATGTTAGTGTTAGCCCAAGGCAAGAAACAGATTGCGACTCTTCAGTCAGTGTGACAAAGGGAGATTCTGACTTTAATAACCTTCTGAAGAAAGAAATATATAATGATATTAACCAAGTCAAAACAAAAATTAAACTGGAGACAGGACTTTGTAGAGTTCGGACTTTTGAAACAAGTTCAAATTTGAAATTGTTTGCTAAATGTGTTTCAACAAATATCTCAGAAAAGCTAACTGAAGATCAGCTGGCCTGTGGTCAAGAGACATTTTCCTTAACTTCTTGTAATAAACCAGAGAAAACATTAAATCAGCAACTTGTTACAGAAAACGTTTCCTTATCAAACCTGGGACATGGACAGTCACATGTAGCTGTCTCTGAAGCACTGAATAATGGGAGAAGAAAATATAAATGTCGCACTTGTAATGCAGTTTTTGATGACATTTTGCATGTTTTAGTACCCAAAATAACATGTGATGAAACAATTTCTTATAAATGTAAACTTTGTTACAGAACTAAATCTAAAAGTGAAATGTTAGCAGTGCACATGAGACAACATTCTATAGGCAAGCCTTACAAATGTGAAATTTCTTCTGATGTATTTGTTTCTCAATGTGGTATTGCTCAACACAAAAGAACTCATACAGGAGACAAACCCTACAAATGTGACATTTGTTCTGCTGCATTTGTTATTAAATCAGGTTTAAATCAACACAAAAAAACTCATACAGGAGAGAAACCCTATAAATGTGACATTTGTTCTGCTGCATTTGTTATTAAATCAGGTTTAATTCAACACAAAAGAACTCATACAGGAGAGAAACCCTATAAATGTGACATTTGTTGTGCTGCATTTGCCACTAAATCTGGTTTAATTCAACACAAAAGAACTCATACAGGAGAGAAACCCTATAAATGTGACGTTTGTTCTGCTGCATTTGTCACTAAATCTGAACGTAAAATTCACACAAGAAGACATACTGGAGACAAACCCTACAAATGTGACATTTGTTCTGCTGCATTTGCTCAAAAATCAATTTTAACTTACCACAAAAGAAGACATACTGGAGACAAACCCTACAAATGTGACATTTGTTCTGCTGCATTTGTTATTAAATCAGGTTTAAATCAACACAAAAGAACTCATACAGGAGAGAAACCCTATAAATGTGACATTTGTTCTGCTGCATTTGCTGATAAATCAGGTTTAAATCGACACAAAAGAACACACACTGGAAAAAAACCTTATAAATGTGACATTTGTTCTGCTGCATTTGCTACTAAATCTGAAAGTGCAATTCACACAAGAAGTCATACAGGAGAGAAACCCTATAAATGTGACATTAGTCCTGCTGCATTTGCTACTAAATCTGAAAGTGCTTTTCACACAAGAACTCATGCAGGAGAGAAACCTTATAAATGTGACATTTGTTCTGCTGCATTTGCTACTAAATCTGAAAGAGTAATTCACAAAAGAAGACATACAGGAGAGAAGCCCTATAAATGTGACATTTGTTCTGCTGCATTTGCTGATCAATCACATTTAACTCGACACAAAATAAGACATACCGGAGAGAAACCCTATAAATGTGAAATTTGTTCTGCTGCATTTGCTTGTAAATCATATTTAAATAAACACATAAGAAGACATCCTGGAGAGAAACCCTATAAATGTGACATTTGTTCTGCTGCATTTGATACTAGATTTGAAAGTGCTATTCACACAAAAACTCATACAGGAGAGAAACCTTATAAATGTGATATTTGTTCTGATGCATTTACTCTTAAATCAAATTTAACTCAACACAAAAGAATACATACTGGAGAGAAACCCTATATATGTGACATTTGTTCTGATGCATTTACTTTTAAATCAAATTTAACTCAACACAAAAGAATACATACTGGAGAGAAACCCTATAAATGTGACAGTTGTTCTGCTGAATTTCCTTTTAGATTAGATTTAACTCAACACACAAGAACTCATACAGGAGAGAAACCCCATAAATGTGACATTTGTTTTGCTGCATTTGCTTTAAAATCAAGTTTAAATAAACACAAAAGAACTCATACAGGAGAGAAACCCTATAAATGTGACATTTGTTCTGCTGCATTTGCTGATAAATCAAATTTAACTGCACACAAAATAAGACATACAGGAGAGAAACCCTATAAATGTGACATTTGCTTTTCTGCATTTGCTGTTAAATCAAATTTAGCTGGCCACAAAAAAAGACATGCAGAAGAGACACTCTTTAAATGTGACTTTTGCTCTGCTGCATTTGCTTTTAAATCACATTTAACTGCACACAAAATGAGACATACAGGAGAGAAACCTTACAAATGTGACATTTGTTCTGCTGCATTTGCTCAAAAATCAAATTTCAAACTACACACGAGAACTCATACAGGAGAGAAACCCTACAAATGTGACATTTGTTCTGCTGCATTTGCTTGTAGCTCATATTTAACTCAACACACAAGAACTCATACAGGAGAGAAACCCTATAAATGTGACATTTGTTGTGCTGCATTTTCTCTTAAATCAAATTTAGCTCTACACAAAAGAAAACATACTGGAGAGAAACCCTATAAATGTGACATTTGTTCTACTGCATTTTCAATTAGGTCAAATTTAAATAAACACAAAGCAAGACATACAAGCTGAGTGGAATGGACACTTTAAGCAGATAAGCGGTAAATGACTGCAACCATCTTATTTAGTAATTTAAATTCTTGTTGAATTACAAAATGTTACCATTATGTTAAATTTGACCTAAAAGAAAAAGACTTCACGAAAAGACCTGAAAAACTTAATGTGGTCTTGTCTTTTCTGTGATTACTGACATGATCTTAACAGAATGTGGGGAGTGTTTCTCTGTCAGTTTGATCTGTAGAAGGGGAGGGGTGGGAGCAAGGACATTTATTAGCACTAAATTTAAGCATTATCATCACTCACTGGGAAAGATTTTGAAAAAACTAGAATTCCCCATTAAAATCTTTTTTTTTTAAAAAGTGACGAAGGCATCACATTTTTAAGATTCACCTTAATAAATTATAAATGAGGTTCAAAGATATAAATTAAAAATTAAGAGAAAAAATTATTTGTGCAAATAATCTCTATATTAAACCTGACTATGCTAATATGCCTTTAACTTTATAGCAATTTTTTTTAAAGGTTTTAAAAGTAATGTTTGTATGGTTTATTTTCATGGTGCTTTTTTTTTTTTTTTCTTCCTCTTAAAACAAAAGGGGGTGGCAGCGGAAACCTCAAAATTCTCTCATCGACTTCCGCTGCCGCCCTTTTGCGATGACATAGCGTTTTATTTTCATGGTGCAGATCTGACATTATACACATCTTTTTCTGTATAGTCCATTTTCATTTTGTGAATCTGCTTTTTGTAAAAAAACAATTTTGTGTATAGTATATTTTCATTGTGTGGATCAGCCATTTTGTACATTTTTTGTTTGTGTAGTACTTTTTTATTGTGTGTATCAGTCATTTTTCACATCTTGTTTTGTATGGTTCATTTTCATTGTCTGGATTAGCTATTTTTTTTTTTTTTTTTTTGTTTCTTTAATACATTTTCATAGTGTGGATCAGCCATTTTACACATGGAATTTTGTTGTATAGTCACATCATTTTAATATAAGAATTAAGGGGATCAAAAAATACAGACATTAGAGAGCTGTGTGACAGTTTCCTTTTTCTGAGACAATGCTAGACATTTATTGCTATGATAATATTGCGATGATTTTTGTTTTGTTTTTTGCTTCTTAATGGACTACGCCAAGTTGATTGTTTTGTCACGTGATACGTGTAAGAACGAGTAAGACTTCCGGGAGGCTGTCTGCAACACACTTATCACTAATCGCTCACACATTTTTCTTCAAACAACTTTCTTCCTTTAATCATAACTGAATTATAATTATTGTCACATTTATGAATGTCATTTAAAAAGACAGGTGTATATATTTTGAAAAGTAAAATTTTTAATTAACATTGGGGAAGCGCTGAAGGAGACAAACATTTTGCTTTAGAATTAATGATAATGGCAATGGCTGGTCATCTGTTATGTGTTGTTATGTGTAGCAGACAGCCTACAAATGGCTTGCGCGTATCACGTGACAAAACAAGGAAGTGACTCATCGTAGTCCATTAAAAAAAAATTGTGAATGAAGTTAAGTTGCACATTTTAAGAACAAGTGCATACAAAGGATGTGCCTTATAAAAACTAATAATAAAAGTATTTACAAGACTGGGCACAATCTATTGAAAAGCAAGTTAAGGAAAGGTGCACAACTCTTTGCAGTCTGCACACCCTACGAGTCTCTGTTTTTCATGACCCATGTTAATATATTGTATATAGGCCTAATTATTTGATATATAAATATATTATTATTATTGAGCTGGTATTATATAGCGATGTAATACAGCCCAGGGCTAGGCTCACTACGCTTCACATACTAATTGGCAATAATTACAAAATATAATAGATTTTAAACCAACAATTTGTAAAACGCTTGACCTCACCCACCCAAATACTACCCACCCAAGTACTATCTACACCTGTCCAGCCATGGACAGCACCCATCAGCATCGAGCATTGTTCATCCGTTAGTTAGACGAAACTTTAATATGTGTTATTGATTTTTAAATAACTTTTTTACTTTAGGCATTTGAGTGTATCGGCTTCCCTATTTTTACTATGACAACTCCCCCCTCCATAGCTGGGTGATATTTCTAGGAACCAATATGATATCAGCCATTACGTTTTCACGCAAGCAGACTCGCACCTAAAGGAGAGGGAGGGGAACAATCATGGCCCACCCTTTTTCGATTTTTTTTCCCTCCAAAGGGGCTCAAACTCTGTCAGCTGCCTGGGCCCATACCACTGATCTTTTATTTATTTTTACCTACATAGAAAGCAGCACCATATTCCTCTTTAAAGTGATCTCAATTTAGTGTGAATCAACTAATTTATACCTTTAAAAGATGTCAAATAGCTACAATTTAAAAAAAACACTATAAAAATACCTAATGATTTAATAATAATAATAGGATAAACAAAGATCTATTATCTTGTCAAATTCAACAAAAGTATCGAACGTTATTGAAAAATAAAACCATGTATATCTAATATCTTATAGTGATATTTAACTTTAGATACAAGCTTTAAGAAGGTAAATATGCAATGCTCTTGTTGGATGCGCACCATTCACAAAAATGTAATAGCACATATAAACACCGTGCCATATGCATTAAACGTGACACCAAGTTTTCAGTTTAAGTGTAATCTCTTTGACAAAAAATGAATAAATAAACTTTATGAGGTGTGTTGCTCTTAAGATCTTGTGATCAATGAATGAATGTGTGACCATAAATATTTAACCAAACATTTGCCGTTGTTTTCTACGATATAAAATCGTAAAACAAAGAATTCTTTTATCTAAAGAAGACTCTTAATTTTTTTTGATGCCCGTAAATGCCCTGGGTGTTTTTTTTATTACAGAAACGTTATTATTATTTAATGTTCGCAAAGTAAAACCAAAAAAAATATCTTCATTTTTTGAAAGAAAATCTTAACCCATCTCTATTTTGAAAATTAAATTTTCACTTGTGTAAAATTAGTGCGTTTTGAAATTCATGGGAATACAAATGTAAATGTACCTACGTTTTGTTACGTCATTTATCTTTTTTTATTGGTAAACATATGTTTATTTGTAACTTGAGTTCACAACTATAATATCATTTGATTTATTAAATATATTGTCATCCAGCAAAAAATGTACACACCCTAGTCCCTACCCCCCGATATACAGGGTGAGCCAATAAAAGTGAGAACATCTCGTAGCATGTGAGTATGAGTTTTTTCAAAATATAATTTAATTAATTATAATTCTTCATACATTTTTTTGCGAAATATTTAGCTAATCATAAATCATGTTCAATGTGTCCTTGCTTCTCAACGACCTTTTCTAAGCGTCGACGCCATATGCTTCTGTCAATGAAATTACATTTTACGAGATGTTCTCACTTTTATATGGGCCCACCCTGTATGTACCTAAGATGGTTAATTGTTTATCAAATTCATTCTGAAGAGCGTCTCATACTGCCTGGGGCAAAATGAAAGTATTGTTTTCACACTCCCCCCCCCACCCCCCGCCCCAACAGAGTTTTAAAAAATTAATAAAATCATCCACAGGATTGTAACCCCTTACGTATGCAATAACACATTTCTTGCACTTCATATTACATATGCAGTGTTCTTATTTAAATGAGTGATTAGTGCATTAGTGAATAAGGAGTTTGCCGACCACTGGTTTAGCTCATTCTTATTATATATATATATTAAAGTCACAAGTGATGTTACAGCCACCCACTGTCTGATATTTCCTTTTAAACTCTGACCGTTAGCCGCAATCTGACCCGTTATATCACTTTACCCTGTCAAGGATTATCACATTTAAAAGTCAATGGTCATTTTTTGGTAGGCAAGGTATGATTTTTTTTCCATAAAAGTGAAGTTGACTTTATTAGGGGTAAAACTCCCATACGGTATTGCAGTAAAACGCCCATCACGCAACCACTACAAAAATAATAAATATGCTCACTACAAATGAAAGTCTGTTGTAAAAACAAAAGTATTATCTTTAGGAAACGTGTCCATTTTTGGTGGTCAAAATTTTGAGTACCCGGTATAAACAAAAGGCAATTGCCCATTTAACAGGGCCGTCGCTTGACTTTTGGAGGACCCCATCCGCTTTACGGCTGTATGGTACCTTGTTAGTTTAATTTTGTATTTACTCATTATAATTTTGGGCCCCTGAAATATCCAAGCCCCTCCAAAACTGCTGGGTTTGCAGGGCCCATGCTGTGGCTTTGTTTATTGCCGCTATTTAGTTCATGTATCAGTTGTCTTTGTCTATCATATAGTTGAAATCTGAACACTGCTTTTGCACATGAAATAATACGAAACAAATTAATTAAATACATTTTAAGCATGCGCTTAAAATAAAATATCGTTTAACTGCTTTAAGTGAACAAGAAGAAAACACACAAATACACCACAAAAACACCACAATAAACAACCACGAGAACATCCCAAAAAAAACCAAAAAAAAACAAAAAAAACACACACACAAACAAACACAAAACCGTGTCAATGTTAATCTCAAAATAGTTTATTTCATTTTTATGGTTACAACTACAAGCCTTTTGGTCTGCACAGGTAAACAGTAACCTGGAGTAGAAAATAAGAAAAGAAAAAAAAAAGATTTGTTTAATAAGTCAACAGTATTAAATTAATTTTTTTAAAAATCATCATTTCAGTAGAATATAGAGCACAGTATTAAATACATCTAATTAAATACGGACCAAGCAATGTGTTAAAAAAATCAAGAAAATAAGTATTTGTTACAATTATATGCTTAATTTCACGAGACACAGCAGAGGCGTATCTGCAGTGTTTGACCCCCAGGGTCAGGATTCATTTTAAAGAGCCTCCCCCTTTCTTTTTTTCAACTCTCAAATCCATTGTTTTCATCAATAAGATTATATCAAAGCACATTTTGGCGCCTCTAACTAGTCTGGCGCCCCGGGACATCTGTCTCCCTCTGCCCCCCTAAGCTACACCTCTAAGACACAGTCATACTATTTGAAATGAAGATATAGACCTACAGTAATCTTTGACACCACAAGTATGAGATAAGCCAAGAGTCCAGTTACTTGATATTAAGAAAACATTCCGTGACCCCTGTCCAGAGCCACATTAATTACAAATTCTAAACCATAATTGAAAAAAAAACGACCAGTAATCAAATGACTTACATCATCCATGTAGCCTGTGAAATGTTTGAATTCTGTCCCCCTGCCGATCTGCATGGCACATCTGCTTGTCTCTATAGAACCTAAATTTAAAAAAAAAAATATATATATATATATAATAAAAAATAATACAAATTTAAAAGAAAAAGCAAAAGAAATTTTTTTAAATTTAAAAATAAAATGAAATAAAAATTAATAATTTTTTTTAAAAAATGAAATAATAAATAAAATAAAGATATGTGACCGGATTAAGGTTTTGGTTCAAGAATTAACAAAATAGGGTAAATTGAAGAATCTTAATTGATGTCCTAATCAAGACATACACCTCCTATAAAAAGGGTGTTCATTTGAAAATTAAGCTAAACTAATAATTAAAAAAAGCATAAAATTTGAAGTAGTAATGGATGAAATGAAACAGAATGTGATTGCTCTCCCTTACATTTTGTTTAAATAATTAATTATTCTTTTGTGGTTATTCTCTTGGTCACTTTTTCTAAACCAAATAATTTTAAAAAAATTACACATTAATTACATTTGCTACACTTACCCGTGAAAACGGTTTGATACGAGACACCGGTGACCGCCCCTTGCAGAACAGAGTTGTCTGCCACGAGTACAGCCTCCTTCCAGCCAGCGCCCTAGATAGGATTATATTAACTCTTTAAAATCCAACAAATGTAGTCGCCATTTTGCTTAATAATATGTTAACGCAAGAATATTATTGACTATAATTAAATTACAGTGCGAGTGCTAAACATATGTGTATGTTGTGGCATAAATGCTTCATCTTTCATATTTTGGGTAAATATTTTCTTCAGATCTCTCAAGTTGTCCTTTCATGATTTCATAAAATTGTATATAGGCCTACATAACATTTCTCACATTGCTGGGTATGGACACACTGACGTTGTCCCCTTGACTTGTTCGTAACCCCATCTCGACCCGGCCCTGTCCGGTGACCATGTAAAGTGAACTTGGCTGATTGCAGTCGCCGTTGGCTACCAGGGCCTGAGGCTGTCCTCCAGCCGAACCACCTCCCTCTTCTTTGTATCTGCCGAAGAGAAAACGAAAAAAACCCACATGGGAGTTTGCATTAAACAATTGGCATTATGTATATATATGTTAT
This sequence comes from Omphiscola glabra, assembly GCA_964017045.1. Classification (NCBI taxonomy): domain Eukaryota; kingdom Metazoa; phylum Mollusca; class Gastropoda; family Lymnaeidae; genus Omphiscola; species Omphiscola glabra. The sequence goes on along the minus strand of OZ024802.1, from coordinate 26,702,391 downwards.
ACAGATAAAAATAGACCTGTTTTAGAATTACCATATTCTTTAACCTCATGCAAGTCACCTTAATTTAATTATTAAAGTGCTTCCAAATTCCATGTTTGAGAACCTTGGAACCCGGATCAGGCTCTTGCCATCAAAATAGCCGGTCCCGTCTACGACCTTGACCCCGTCCACTTGGAGGTAGTTGTTGTTGCCAGACTCGTCCTTAATATCACCGTTAAACGGTAGATACAGTTCCGGCTCGCAGTCTGGTTGAAACAATCACACGGCAAAAAAAAAGGTTAATAATCAAGTGGTATAATAAATATATGCGATGCATAAAAATAACCAATCCTAGATTTAAAACAAGATCATTCTTTAATAAAGTTAACAAACAAGCATGTTTTTCTATAACCAACTTTTCAGGATGAATTTAATTATGAACAATGCTGACAATCGTTAGTGACTCATGGACTTTACCAATATTAAAGGGAAATGACGTCGCGGCGCCATCTTTTTTTTTTCTTCTCGTTTTTGGTTAGATTATTCGACCACACGTATTTATTGAACAGGGAAATGTGGGAATCCGTATAAGGCCATAGACACCATGTTGTGTACATTGCACTCAATAGACTACGATGAGTCGATTGTTTTGTCACGTGATAAGCGTAAGTACGAGTAAGATTTCTGGTAGGCTGTCTGCAACACACTAGTCGCTCACAAATTTTTCTTCAAACAACTTTCTTCCTTTAGTCATGACTCAATTATAATTATTGTCACATTTAATGAATGTCATTTAAAGAAACGCGTGTATTCAAGAATATTTTGAAAAGTAAAATTTTTAATTAACACCGGGGAGGCGCTGATGGAGACAAACATTGTGCTTTAAAATTAATGATAATGGCAATGGCTGATCAGCTGTTATCAGTTGTTATGTGTTGTTATGTGTAGCAGAAAGCCTACCAATGGCTGGTACGTATCACGTGACAAAACAAGGAAGTGACTCATCGTAGTCCATTCCAGCCATGTATCATTCAGTTATTAAGGATATATTGGCAGTTCAAGTTGATCGTTAAAACCAGATGTTTGGGTGCTCTGTATGTGGCACATGAGGACAAAATGCTCTATTATACTTTCATTAAATACATATCTTTAACAATGATTTAGTTGCCCCAACCATCAAATGGTGGATTTTGTCGATCTAATGTCTAAACGAACAAAAAAGATAAATAATGAATCAAGAAGCGCCACCTTCGACCTCTGACCTCAGATAGATTCAAGCTTACGTATTTCCGTTTTGTTGATCTCCGTTCTGAATATGCAAGAGCAGGCCTGGACATTGAAGGCTGTCCCTGGACCACAGGACTTGCGATCCCAACCCTGGCCTGCAACGCTATGCTCAAACACCAACGGCTGCCCACTCACAGCCCGCTTGTCGCAGACATCTGAAATTAATTACATTTCGATTGAACAAAAGAGGTAAAACGAATTGAGATAATGAATGGATTCACTAAGGTATTTCATGGATTGTAGTTGAGAATCTCGGATTCAATCTGGGATCAAGCGTCAAACAGTTGAGGATTACCGATGCCAATTAACATTTTATAAACCGTCATCTTGGATAGCTGAAATGCAGATCAATGCAGCTTTGTCTATAATCAGGATAAATACTCTGGATAACTTTTATACGGGTAGCCGTCTATTTGGAAAGTCTAAATTACAGTTTACGTTTAACATTTTACTGTTCAAATTTGAGTCTATGAATTATATCTTCAATGATGTGCTCTGGGCGACAAGACCCGCCATAGAAGATAGAAATGAGAGACAGGAAAGCAGAGACGAGAGACCACAATCATGTGCAATGTCAACTTCAAGAGACTTAAATCCCACTCACTAACAACGTTGCCCTCCTCGCACGGGTCGCTGCACCGGGAGTCGGGGACGCAGCCCACTGTGACGTCATACGAGTGTTGCGGCGGGCAGCAATGGCCAACGGATCTCCCCGCCTCACAGATCCAGTAGGCCCTGCAGTTGGTGGTGGACGGGACACGCTCATATCCAGGTACCTTACAGAGATCTGTTATGGAGATTTAAACTTAGGAATACACACACGAAAATGAGCAGTAATATAGTCTAAAACAGCGGTTCTACACCTGTGGGTTGCGACCCCTTTTGGCCTTATATGACCCTTACACAGGGGTCGCCTAAGACCAGAGGAAAACACATATTTATGAAATAGCAACGAAATTGATTTATGGCTGTGGGTCACCACAACATTAGGAGCTGTATTAAAGGGTCGCGGCATTAGGAAGGTTGAGAACCACTGGTCTAAACCATAAACATACCAAAAAGATTAAATGCAGTAATAGAATTTACGGCGGGGTTTGGGGTTACATTTATGAACCATCTGAACTTTCGGAAAATGACATTTGTTAAAAATCAAGACCGATTTGATAATATAATGATTCCCCCCCCCCCCCCCCCCCGGCCAACCCCCCAAAAATATCTCAATTTTCAGCTATTTACATATATCATTTTTTGAAACAAAAAAACCCTCCAAATTGAACACAGCCCTCTGTTAGCAAACAGTTTAGAGGCGTGATGACTTACCGTAAGGACAGTCGACGTTTTGGGCGCTGTTGCAGGCGAGTTTAATCTTGTCCCAGTACATTCCGTGTCTGCAGCTCTTGATGAAGACATTGACAGCGCCCTCTGGCGAGTAGGAGCACTGTATGAACTTGGTGCAGTCTGCCCAGTGGGACCTGTAGCTCACGCCGTCGACCATTTCACCCCCTTCACAGATCTCTAAACTCGGCGGAAGGTGAAGACGTGCGTGAAAAAACGAGCAGAAAGAAGAGCAATCAATGAAGAGGATTAGTGAAAAAACGAGCAGAAAGAAGAGCAATCAATGAAGAGGGTTAGTGAAAAAACGAGCAGAAAGAAGAGCAATCAATGAAGAGGATTACAGCATGTCATAATCTGACGCGACGATGCAAATGTAATAAAATTGTGTCATGTCACACGACGTGACAATACAGATGTCATACAATTGTGAAATGCCGTTTGACGCGGCTAAAGACGTCGCAATAGCATTGACACATGTCATTCGCACGAGACTACAAATACGTCTGTATTAAAAGATATCATGTCATGTCACTGGACAACGTCTGTATTAAATGATGTCATGTCATGTCACTGGACAACGTCTATATTAAATGATATCATGTCATGTCGCTGGACAACGCCTGTATTAAAGGTCTATTAAATGATATCATGTCATGTCGCTGGACAATATTAAAAATAAATCATAAGAAGCTAATCAACAGACCGACTCATGAGCGTACCTGGGATATTTGGTTTCTCAGTTGTGGTGACCCGCTCCGTTGATGTTGTCCTAGCGGTCGTTGTCGTGGTGGCTGGGCGAGGCGTTGTCGAAGCGGCTGTTGGGGTTGGTCGTGGCGTTGTCGAAGTGGTCGTTGGTGTAGGCCGTGTTGCTCTAGGTGTGGTAGTTGTAGCGGGTCTGGTCGTTGACATCGTTGTCGAAGTGGACGTCGCTGTTTTTATAATGGAGGAAATTTAATAACGCAATCCGCGCACCAAGGCAGAGGTTCCCAAACGTTTGGAATCACAGCGCCCTTGTTGCATTCCCACCCCCCCCCCCCCAAGGCGCCCAATGTCAAATTCTACCGAGTGTGCTGTGAAAAATCTGTTTATTAATTTTTTTGTCTAAACTTGAACTTGGAAGCACCTCGCGAGTAAACCATGGCTCTCCATTGCTCCGTGCCGCACAGTATTGGGAACCTCTGCATTAAACAATAATTCTATAGTTACCAGTACCTATCTTTTAAACTTATGAAGGGTCTCGCTCAACAGACACCACATGAATACACACATCCACTTTTAGACACATCTTTTACCTTGTTTTGGCACGACATTCAGCAACAAATACATTGGATAATGACGTCTGTTTGTCTGATACATTATACTGCATTAACACAACTTTAGATGTTACTGAATTTATTTTAGAAAAAATTGCTCGCCATTTTAGCAAATAAAGAGCGGGTGTACCTGCTGGGTAGCTAGATGCTTGAGCATAACAAGCGGGTATAACTAGCTATGTTAGTGTAATAAGCGTGTGTAACAAGCTATGTTAGCGTAAAGAGCGGGTGTAACTAGCTCTTTAAGCTCAAACAGTGGGTGAAATTCGTTATTTAAGCAACAAAAAAAAGTGTAGAAGCTGTAATAATCAAAGTTAGCACCCATAGACAATACTTAGTTTTACCCTAAGCAGCCTAAAATAACTAACACGCGAATCTACCGGATATTTAACCATGACTGGGGGTTGGGGGTTGGGGGGGGGGGCGAATTCTAACCAGGTACGTCATGGTAAAACCAGACAGGACGCTGGACAATTGTGCCTGGGGTTGAAACCCCCCCACCAAGAAAAAAAAATAGTTTTGCAAGTGCGTTTGATGCGTACTATTGTTTTTTCTGAAATAGTTGGTGAAATAAATCTGCGGTGTAAAGGCGAGAGGGACATTAGAATATTAAAATAAAATAAAATAATTTTAAAAAATGCATAAAAATTATTTATACGAAAAACTTTCTTTTCAAGGGATGTTTAAATGTTTAAATTTCACAGTATTATGTTCTATCCCGTTTTCGCTAAATGTTCAAGCTATAACGATAACTCTGCCGGCACAGAGAATATCGCATGTTATCAGCCATGCGTGTTAGTGAGAAATCATGCAAAGTAAATGTTAATAAGCGCAAAGCCTCCCAATTTTCCCATCCACCACAAAACCGTGACCTCAGTTAAATGATATGTCAGTGCATAACAATAGACACGTTCACAGGAAATTTAGTTAGTAAACTTTGTATAAACATACATGGCCTTGGAGTTGGTGGAGTAACTCTCGTTGTTGTACGTGTGGTAGGTGAGGGTGTGGTGGTGATTTTTGGTGTTGTGCTGGATGTTGTTGCAGTTGTTGTTCTGGTACGCCGGCTGGTGGTGGTAGAAGGCGATTTGGTTGTCGTTGATGTGGGTGTGGTGGTGGTGGTTGATGTCGGTGCTGTGTGCGGGCGAGGTGTGTGTGATGATGATGTGCGTTTTGAGGTGATGTGGGATGGTGTCGTTTCGGGGCCAGGTGTTGCCGTGGACGACCGGTCACCTGGAAACATAAATACACAGGTCATTTCATAGGTCATTTCAACATAATATTAGATTGAAAATTATATGACATATGCTGGAAAAAAATATTACGAGGAATTATTGGTACAGCAAAAACATGCGGGTATTATTATGATAAATACATTAGTACACTACAGGAAATGGGGGGCTCTAATTTGTGAATCTATGGATACAATTAGAGCAAATGGGGCTAATATAATGAGGAGCTAGTGTTACAAATATGTGAGTTTAGTAAGAAAATAATTGCATGGTGCAAATATGGGATCAGTGTGGACCGTAGATAGTTTTTTTTATATTAGCAAGAACACACACACCTACTCACTCCACACGCCCCCTCCCCCAAGTAAAAAAATACAGTAAAAAAAAAAAGCAAACATAACTTTTAATTTTGATCAGTCTCTCGGGTTTCTAAGGAACAATATGTTTTGTGAATACTTCTTCTCGATGCAAGAAAGAGTGATGACCTATTACATTGAGATTGATTGTTTTCGCTAAAGTCAAACATCCTTTGACTGATCCCATCATAGATGCTTCTCAGACACATTTATCCCACGACACTTTTAGCGTGTTCAATCAAATATCACTGGCCAGCTGTATGTTCAATAAGTCCCGGCCAGTTGTACGTCCAATAAGTCCTGGCCAGTTGTACGTCCATTAAGTCCTGACCAGTTGTACGTCCAATAAGTCCTGACTAGTTGTACGTCCAATAAGTCCTGGCCAGTTGTACGTCCAATAATGTCAGCTGTACGTCCAATAAATCCTCGCCACATGTACGTCCACTAATTCCTGGCCAGTTGTACATCCATTATGTCCTTGACAAATGTACTTCCAATAAGTCCTGGCCAGTTATGCGCCCTAAAAGTTATTTGCGGCTTAAAAACTGATTTATCGTCTTCTATTCACAAATAAATCGTAGAAAGCATAAGGGCCATTAATATCAGTTGATTCGTCTACGTCTAACGCAGAAGGCATGTTTAAGAATTCACCTGCGACTTATCTTTCAATGTTGCAGGACATGACATTTGCTCTTCTGAGACTCTTGCCATTAGTTACCGGAATATTAAATATTTTATTCTTTGCTTCTTCCCCAAACATAATTGTTATCATTTCACAGCAGGCAGGTAGAATGACTGCTGTGTTTGGCTTTAATTTTAATGCTAATAACTTTTTTAATGCAATTTTTTTACTCCACAATGTCTTACTTTTATTTGTGTCCCTCTTCAAATGTCTTCTTGCTTTTCCAAAAGCCTTTTAAATGATCCTTTATTAATGTTTGAAGTTCGTGATTATGTTTGTTAAATTGTATGTACAGCGTGGTGAGACCAGCCCTAGGCTGTGGTACCACACTATAGAAAACTACTACTTTTAATAATACTAATGACAATAATAATAATACTTTTAATGAAAGCTTTTTATTTTCAGCTATAAATTGACTCTTTGATGTGGAGAGCACCATAGCGATGTTGGCAAGTTTCTTTACCCATAAGGAGTTAGGAGTCGGACAATCTGCATTTGCGGTCCAGGGCATAATACAATGAACTATCACTATTGATGTACAATGCTTAGATAAGTATAGGTCCCTATTTGACTCCCTATGATGACAGTATTCGGATTACACAAGACCGTAACACACTCACACATCGTAGCTTCATTGAATGCGCGTCTTTAATACCAAAAATCCCTTTTATGCAACTCTTTTAATATAGAAAAAAGTGCCACCTGTCTCGGACCGTGCCCGCCCCTTCCTACGCCCATGAAGCTGAATCTTCATTTTCAGATTGTAAAGTAGATTGTAAGTCTGTGCATTTCTGGAAAACGTCAGAAGAAAAACCAAATTTCTTTTTTAGTTTAAAAAAAAAATGTCATACAAAAATCAACGCCGGTCTTAGGTAAACTTTCGCCCTGTGCGCAGCACCCGTTCGGCGCCCCTTCCTTGTCCCTGTATGGCTCCGCTCTGATTACGACGTAGGCTATGGAGCACGTGTTATGATGCTATAAAATAGACCGTTTGTCGACACCGGACTCGAGGTTCACACTTCACTATAATAAAATAAGGGAATTTAAATATTTACTGGTCGCCCCAGGCGCCCCTATGGCTACAGCGCCATGTGCGAGGGCACATGTCTCACACTCTAGAAGGCCGGCACTAATAAGTCACAATGAGACGATAACTGATCATAAGCATATGACAGACACAACATAACTATATGAGTCCCCTTTTGTACAACGTACTTGTTTTAAATAAAAGCGTATTGTGCTCTCATTTCCTTACATCGGTAATGTACGCTTGCTTGCAAGGTCCGTCACAACAACAAAGAGCTATTTCAAAGATGTTTCATCTTTGTGTTGTTTTGTACATGACATTAATTTATGTTCACGTAACATGCCCTGTCAAAAAAATTATTACTTGAGATGAGGTGCTTTTCTTTTTATTCCTTTTCAAATGTAATATGTATCATAGAGCCATATAGCACAGGGCGAGGCATTTAGCCAATGGGAATAGAGGATATTGGGGGGGGGGGTGTGTGTGTGTGAATGCAGCTAGATACACTTGTAACCGAGGTATGGATGACATGTATTTACTTGTACTTGTAATAACTGAGCTTTGGATGACATGTGTTTACTTGTACTTGTAACTGAGGTATGGATGACACGTATTAACTGAGGTATGGATGATTTGTATCTACTTGTACTTGTATCTGAGGTAAGGATGACATGTATTTACTTGTACTTGTAACTGAGGTATGGATGACACGTATTTACTTGTACTTGTAACTGAGGTATGGATGAAACGTATTAACTGAGGTATGGATGACACGTATTAACTGAGGTATGGATGACACGTATTAACTGAGGTATGGATGACACGTATTTACTTGTACTTGTAACTGAGGTATGGATGACACGTATTAACTGAGGTATGGATGATTTGTATCTACTTGTACTTGTATCTGAGGTATGGATGACAGATATATACTTGTAGTTGTAACTGAGGTAAGGATGACATGTACTTACTTGTACTTGTTTTGAAGGGCGACGACCGGGGGCCTTAAACAGAAAGTAACCTCCTCCCACGTCAACGCTCTGTTTTTGTGTGTGTGCGCCGAAGACATGTATTTAAACATTTATACATACAGGTGACCATTAATTAATAAACATTCGTTATAGGATAAATGAGGTATCACTAAAGAAGACGAGAACGTCAAGAACAGTAGCCTAAAAAAATATAAGATAGTTTCTTCATTTCAAACGTTGTTCTTCGCTCAACATTCACTTCAAGTCCGACAGGTAAGTCAGCCCACCTCGCCGTCCACCTCCATACCCCCCCCCCCCCACCCGTGGTTAGACTTGATGAACCCGGAACTGTCACAGCTACCTATTACCCATATTTAAGGAAACATGCTTAGGCGGCGGTCGGCGACTTGCGGCTCCGTAGACGCGTGCGGCTCTTGGAGTGCATAAAAGCGATGGTTTTTTTTGGTTACTAAACATGTAATCATTGTCACTACATTGGTAATGTGTAATGCCATGTAATTAAGCTTGAATGATAATGTTTTTCTTAATGTAAATTTAAGAATCTTAAAGGTGATCTCGGAGATTCGAAATGTATAATACAGGAGCCAGAATGATCAATAATTTGACCTCGGCGGGGGGGGGGGGGGGGGGGGGGGGGAGGGGGCCCTCAAATATAGAAGGAGAGGAAAACTATACCCTTGAATTAAAACACAAATTATCTTCAATAGAAGATCTTTAAGCTGTATTAAAATTGTATTGACCCCCGTGGAAATTTAACATCCCATACAGGCAGGGGCGCCATTTGGATAGGGCAGGGTAGCATCCCCCCCCCCCCCCCGAATTTGCAGGTTTTATTTACATTTCTATGTACTGTGGCGCATCCAGTAATAAACAACTTAACAAGCCGACCAAGTTTTGGTTTTGCCTCCTCCTCTTTTTTTTTTCTGAAAAAACCTGACATGACGCCCCTGCATGCAGGTATACATCTGTAAAGCTCCCGTCCCTCCCTAGATGACAGGGTGTTGGGGCTTCCGTGATCAAAGGTCAAACGGGTACGACATGGGCGGCCATGGGCTCGGTGACCAGGCAGATACCCATGGTTGTAAAACACGCGTAAAAATGTGCTTGTATTTATTGATACCTGTTGCCTATCAGCGTACGAGTCAGCAGTAGCTCGCCATTGTATTTAAAAACTTAATTGCCGCTTGCGCTATCATTAATCACAATTAATTTTTTGATTTTTTTTTTATCAACAAAGGGTTAGCAAAGAGGACAGCGTACTGCTTATTAATAAAAAAAATAAATCTATGGATCAAATCTGTGACGTAACGAAAAAGTTCCAAAGTGGGAGGAGATTAATTAGGACGATCACGTGACGACCGAGACCGAGGTAAACACCATCAGCTGTTCACACGCCGATCGTGTGGTCGAACCAGTTCGTCTGCAAACTTATAGGCGCGGCCAAAGACATCTCTCCTCGCTATTTATCAAGAGTGTAGAGTTGAAGGCACGTCGAGAGTGTGGAGTTGAAGTCACATCGAGAGTATGGAGTTGAAGTCACATCAAGAGTGTGGAGTTGAAGGCACGTCGAGAGTGTGGAATTGAAGTCACACCGAGAGTATGGAGTTGAAGTCACATCGAGAGTATGGAGTTGACGTCACATCGAGAGTGTGGAGTTGACGTCACGAGATAGAAGCAGAAAGGCAGAATTCGTAGAGAAAAGCTGCTTCAGAAGATGTGAATTATTTGAATACTCCCGAGACAGAAATCGAAAGTGCGGAGAAAGTTATTTATATCATGACCTTTAAACCATCTAATTTTACCTGATCTAGAAGATATAAGGATTCGAAATTTTAATTTATCGTTGTTTAAAAAGAAAGCAATGAAATAATGTTAGATACAAAATAAAAAATAATAACATACATTTTTTTAAAAACCACAGGTACAGCAGAAACTCAAGGGCCCCCCCCCCCCAAAACCCATCCCCCGCGTGCGCGCGTAAAAGTCACGTGATCGGAAATCACCCAACAAACAACCCCCTTGTGACACAGGCAACGCCCCGTTCAAAGCACAACAAAAGAAACCGGTTTCTATAATCATGATCATCACTTAATTAAGGACACATTAGGTTGTCTTCCATCATTCGTCGTGGAGTGGAGCCGCCCGACTGGAAATGTGGTTGAGATGTGGGTTGGAGTGGGGGGTTGAGATGTCATTAAAAGGTGTTGGTGGAAATGTGGTTGTGAAGTGCGGCTGCGTGAAATTTGAAATGTGCGTTAAATGTGGGTGTAATTTTGGGTTAAATAATGTGTGGAGCGTGGGTATGAAACGTCTGCTCAACAACTTGTAAACGTAAGCCGACCAGTTCCACTACGAGTTGCCCGGTGTCAATAACTTTATCTACATAGTTTCTCTCTCCCCCCCACCCCCTTTTCCCCCGTACCTTCATTTTAAATAGGATATAACGTTCATGTTGACGCATGCGCTGAGGTCAGCTGAAATGAACGAAATAGAAACCTCCTTGGTTCTCGAAGTCTTAATAAGCGCTGGCCCCCCCCCCCCCCCAACTTTCTTTTATTGTTTATTCCCTGTTGACCCATCAAATTTCTCTGTCAGACTTTGAAGTGTCGCTGCTAGAATATTTCACTAGTAAAGATGTTACGTGATAGTGAGAACCTCTGACGCACAACAACAGGACACAATGTTAAGCTGGGGCGTCTACACCGGGGACGGGGGGACGGGAGGGAAGAAGCTACTGCTTCTAATATAAGTAAGGCAGTGTGTGTGCAGAGGCATAGCTAAAGGGGGGGGGACAGATGTCCCCGACGCCAGACCAGTATGGGGCGCCAAAATGTGCTTTAATATTGTTTATTTTGATAAAAATAATGTGTTTAAGAGTTGAAAAAAAAGGGGGGGGGGCGCTTTAAAATGAATACTGTCCATATGCGCCAAACACTCAAGCTACGCCTCTGAGGGGGGTTTCATAAAAATACCTTTCTCCAGGAAAATTAAAATAAATATATTTTTTAAAATTTCGTTTTAATTTGTTTGTTTTTTTTGGCCCCGGGGGGGGGGGGGGGGTATTTTTGTTAGGAGAAAAGAGTCTATTGTATGGTCAGGATTAGACCGTGAATTAGAACTCGAATCGGAGAAGCTGTTTGACCGCACAGACTTCCAGGCGGCCGCTCAAGTTAAGAATTTTAAATATTCAAACTAAAATGAGAATTTGCGCGCCTACTAAATAAAATTCATTGTTTGCATCCTCACTGGGGGTGATAATTTGATTTGGTGAAAAACTGGTAACAATTATAGAGCCATTTGCGAAATTTGAATAGTTTTTTTTAAAGTATTATTTAAATTGAATAGTAGAAAATGTACTTACAATTTTTTAACTTTCAATTTTTATGTTACCAATATTAATATTCATAGCGAGCACCCGAATCAAACACCAATGAAATGGGGTATGAGTGGCATGAATGAAGAATTAATCATTTTCAAAGTCTGTGGGGGGCCTTCTACCACTCAGTGTGGAGGATAAACGCCCCTGCATCTAAGGGAGCATGCCCTCGTTCATGGCCGGTAGATGGGACGGGACGGGCATTATTAAACGAGAATGGAAATGAAAAGTATCAGTTAGGTCTGAATGGAAGAAAATGGCGAGGCAGGCCGAAGCCTTACATGGGCTGTAGCGCTCGACGGGCTGGACAGATGGGCATTATCAAAAGTCAAATTTAAAAGAGTACTTACTAGTGGGCGGCCAGTGGGTTGGCGGTGATGGGTACGGGCGGTGGGTGGTGCTGCCACCACCATTGTTGCCATTTTCTGAGCTTTCCTCGCTTGAACTCTGACCCCCGGGTCCGATGAAGACACCGGAACTGTCGCTCCCAGGAAGAACACCATCTCCTCTCGCCCTACTTTCTGCACTTGAGCTGTCGGCGTGCAGGCCGCCTTCGAACAGTGGACGCGACTTTCTACTCACTTGTCGTCCTCCGTGAGCTTTACCTCTCTTGTTTTTCCCGGCCCCTTTAACCACCAGCCCGTCGAGCTCCTGGCTGGAATCTCCGCCCTCGGGATTCTTGCGAGCATTATGATTGAGAAGTAGACTCTGTATGTTGTACCCGCCGAAACTCTCCCCACTGTCGCTTGTTCCGCCCATGGCGAGAAAACTGAAAGGGTTTCGATCCGTGTACATTCCTTGCGGGTAAGGGTTGTGGTGTTGTCTGACGGGTTGCAGGTGTGCGTACGGGTTCTTCTTTGTCAGGGAAGTTTCTGTTTGTAAGCCGTAAGGGAACCGGAAACTTGACTGATCGGTTCCCGTCGGCGCTTGGTTGTGACTGTACGGGTTCTGAGCTTGTTCCGCCGGTGCTTTCGGACTGTTGTGGTCTGCCAGCAGCTGGCCCTGGGGGTGCTGGATGATGTTGTAGCCGGCCTGGTGCGTGTTCCCGTACAAGTTGTGGGCGTAACCAACTTCACCACTGTCGCTGTCGCCACCCAAACCTGATGACAAGAATTTTGTGTTATGATACATATTATTTCTATATCAATAATTTAGCATCATCATACTTATTATTCTATATCAATCGTTTTTTATTATGATACATATTATTATATATCAATCATTGTTTATCATGATACATATTTTTATATATCAATCATTTTGTATCATGATACATATTATGCATCAATCATTTTGTACCATGATACATATTATTATATATCAATCATTTTGTATCATGATACATATTTTTATGTATCAATGATTTTGTATCATAAAAATATTATTATATATCAATCATTCGGAATAAGAGTTATCATGTAATGAAAAGCAATATAAATATATTAGGTGCAAACGTTCTTGAATACTATGTGTAGCTCCTGATAACATTCACTTATTACTTTACACATGTCAGAAGATGATTTTCTTTTTAAAGAAAAGAAAGAAATACAAAAGTTTCTACATGGAGAGTTCTACTCAGAAATGGGAAATGTGAAGATTATTTGGGGCGGGCGCCATGAAGTCTCTGGGAGAAATGTATTTAATCTTCTAAAAAGTGGGGGCGTGGGGTATAATGTTAGACAAGTTAGTGGGGGACATGTCACCCTCTTAAAGATTTTCTCTCTACTCGCAATCGTATCATGTTGAGCGTAATCTGTTTGTTTACACCCGTGACATTTTTAAAGACTTTCTCGTGCGGTGTTCACCTGGTGAACGGCTGGAAAAAATGGGTCAACCGAGGTTAAGTCACTTGACCATGCATTTCTTAAGCATTAGATGTTTAAAAATGTAAAAATAAAATAATTATACTTTTGACGATAAGTTAAAGTTTAAAATTTTTAATTTTTAAAAATGTAGAAAATTGTCGTAGTAACTCTAAGCCACGATTTCCTGAGTTTGTTTTCATTGCGCCCCCCCCCCTCCCCCCAGTCTCACATGAGCACCTACAAATATTTTTAAAACTTAAAAAATAGCTTTTTATAATAACAAAAACGAGTTTAAACCACTACACAGTAGAAAATAATTTTGAAATTTCTTAAAATTAATTACACAAAGGAAGTCTGTACAGAAACAAAAAAAAAATAAATAAAACCAATTAATAAAATATAACTTTTTTATGTTTTGTCTCTAACAGAAAGTAGTTTTTAAAGAACTTTTTTTTAAAAAATTAGGTGCTCTTGTGGGGTCTGGCCGAAACAAAACCAAAATCTTAGAAAACAGCGGTTTAGAACTACAATTATAAAAATTGTGAATACACATTGGTGTGGCACTTACCTATAGGGGGCCAGCCCCGGAAATCGTCATCGTCAGCACGTGCACCGTGGCGGCAGAAGAGTAGTACGATGGCCAGGAGATGCATCTTAGCGCGATCCATTTGTCAGCTAGGTGGAGCTGAGGGGTAGCCAAATTTGAGTAATAGTTGTCTCTTGGGCAAGTCTTCTTATTTTCTTCTATTGGCTTCAAATCTGCGAGACAAACAAAGGGGAAGAGTGTTACGGCCGGGGGATTCCTTTATGTTTGTTTATCATCGGTGTTACAAATGAACATGTTTATATAGCTTTTATTTTTTTTTAAAGTGTTTTTAATGTGTGTGTGTGTTTAGGAGTAGAAAACTATAAGGAAAAAATCTTCAGAAATTCATCAAAAACTTTTTTTTTAAAAAGAAATATGTACTATATGCTGTGACGCATGGGGGAATCGAGGATTTCAAGGAGATGAGAACCTTCTTTTACGGTCATTCATCCGACACAGTTTTTATTTTGAAAATTAATTTTTAAAAAAAACCAGAAAGAATACGTCAGTGGTTCTCAACGTTTCTAATGCCACGGCACTTTATGTGGGTGGCTGAGAACTGTTGGTATATGTACTGCGTGAATAGTAGGTGAAAAATATTTATGAAATACAAGAATTAAGATAGATTTGACTGTGTCTAATAGTATACACTACTCATAAATTCATATAGCTTGCAAAGGGTGTGTGGATATTTTTTAAGCCATCAGGTAGGCTAAATATCGAACACCCACATCTTTCAATGAATACGCCAATGGAAAGCATTGTGGGTCAGGACATTATCGTTATGCTGCATTTGGGAATTGGGTGGGTGGGGGGGGAACGGCGGCACGGGGTTGCGGTTAGGATGATGGGAGAAATCTCGACCAATGCGTAACCACGCAAGATTTACGACGGGCGGTCGTAGAAATTAACACCTGACTGTCATAATTGTAACGTAACAAAACATTTTAAAAAAGGGGGACAGTTTTATAGCGGCGCTTACGGAAAAAAAAACACCAAACATCCTGTTGACTACAGTTCTGATACGTTTTAACTTAAAAGAAATCAGTATTTTCATCTTCAAAATTGACCCGTTTTGTTGGAGACGCCGGCCACGAAGAAGTCGGTTTAATTAAAAACGAGACATTGGAGTAATAAAATACGAATTTTTTTTACAAAAAAAAAAAAAAAAAAAAAAAAAATTTACAGTGAATCCTTTTACGTTGTTAGAAGCAAAAAAAATTTATTTTAAAAAAGTGGTTTAAAAAGTGTAAAACTGAATTAGCTTTGGGCATACAAGAACTCATGCATCAACGTAAAGAGTGTGTGTGTGTGGGGGGGGCTGTTAATTCCTTTATACATGCACATGGGTACTGAATAAATGGGGGCTGAGCGAAAATATGAAAGGATTTAATTTTAGAAAGTGCGAAGTCTACACATGACATGCCACATGACAAGTCTACACATGACATGCCACATGACTTTCACAGAGCAAAAGTTAATTTATTTAATTTTTTTTTTTAATCATAAGAGGAACAAATAATGATTTTTTTTAAAATTGCTGGATATGTTCCCGAACATGAAAGGGGCCATCAGCTTCCACACAAGATGATCATCTGCTTGAGATTTATGAAAGGGAATTCCGTGATAGTCGACTAGCTTCGAAACTGTCAATGAAGAAAAAAAATGGCTTCACTGTGTCATCGATGACGGGATCGCATTTGACGAAACGTTGATAACGAACAGAAGTATGCACTTCCGGTATACATTTTGTTGCTATTTTAAACCCGGCGTGTGATGTTAAGGTGAAAAAGCATAACTCTAGTGTATCTTGAACAGAAGTATGCACTTCCGGTATACATTTTGTTGCTATTTTAAACCCGGCGTGTGATGTTAAGGTGAAAAAAAGCATAACTCTAGTGTATCTTGAACAGAAGTATGCACTTCCGGTATACATTTTGTTGCTATTTTAAACCCGGAATGTGATGTTAAGGTGAAAAAAAGCATAACTCTAGTGTATCTTGAACAGAAGTATGCACTTCCGGTATACATTTTGTTGCTATTTTAAACCCGGCGTGTGATGTTAAGGTGAAAAAAAGCATAACTCTAGTGTATCCTGATATTTTGCTTATATTTTATTTATTTTTCAAAAGGAAATTGCATCATTTCTTGGATGTGATAAACCTTGGGGAAACAATTTGTCTGATTTAATAACATTTATTCGATTACCGTAAATTGTGTTTCTGGGGCATTTATTCAAGTAATTATTACACCAATTAATTTGTTTAAAATCACCAAAAAAAAATAATTCTACAATAGTAGACCAAATCTTGGGAATTAAAAAAAAAAAGTTATTGGACTGTACACCCTTGTCTTAAGCAATAAAAAAAAATCAAATATATTTTGTTTTGGGCGAAGAAAGTTTTGATTATTAAATATATATATATATATATATATATATGTAAATTCATGATCTGCGTGCTTACAGGAAGAAAATCTTGATATTTGGATGACTTTTTCGCACAACCTTAGCGACAAGATCTGAATAAAAATAAAATAAATCAACTAGCCATGATGGGTATGAATCTAGATCCTTGAGCTCAGCCTTACAAGCCAATGGCCTACCGACTGCGCCACCGAACATATAACACCAGCAGTGAAATATTTATAGAATCGGCATATTACAGTGATCCGTATTTAAGAATGAGTAGACCAGAGATGCGCTTGACTTTGGATAAAATAAAATTTAAAAAATACCACGAGATTTAATGTTTCAGTTCACACGATCAAATTTCCGTCCAATTTTTGAATTCGACGAAAGTTTGATTGTGTGAACTGAGTGTTAGAGACTTTCTTTTCAGTGACGTCAAAAAATGATTAAGGAATGTCATCCACCACTCTTCCCCTCCCACCCAACACCCACCCCCAAATAATAAATTCCAATTTGTTAAAAGTATAATAAAAAAAATAGATTTATCATTTTTCTATCTTAAATGGCGATTAAAGCAATTCACGAACCGATAGTGACGAACGAGCCTATGTGAGAACGAATCTATCTACGACAGAACGAATCTATCCACGATGGATCGAATATATCTGTGACAGACCGAATCTATCTACGACAGAACGAATCTATCTACGACATAACGAATATATCTACGAGAGAACAAATCTATTTACGACATAACGAATCTATCTATGACGAAACATATCTACCTATGACAGAACGAACCTATCTACGACAGAACGAATCTATCTTTGACAGAACGAATCTATCTATTACAGAACAAATCTATCTATGACAGAAAAAAATATACATGTGACAGAACTTCTCACCTTTGAGTAAATCTAAAAAAAAATAATACAATTCCTCTGTATATAAAATTGAATAATTTTTTTTTCTTCCCAAACCACGAATGTGAGGCAATTAACCTTGTTTCGATTTGCGTCGTTCAAAATTTTCTTTCTGCGATTGAGCTCTGAAGTTTTCAGTGTTTGCGCGATAAACGTTAGATGAATGGTGAAAACAGTTTTAGTTGAATTGAACAAACACACAAAAAAAAACACAACTCAATGTCGTCTGCTCCCGACCAGCAGGAGGCTTGTCTCACGTGATTGGTCTAAGACGTGCGCAGCTCCTGGCCAAACAGTCTTGTTTTTTATAGTCGAGCTTACAAGCAGAACATCAAGAAACTAACCGGACGACCAGTCTTGGTGGAATGTTGGCGTCACGTGACATCAGTGCTAGCAGGCGGGAACGGCAGACGATGTTAGGACACGTGGCTGTTTAGTCAACAGCAGATAAACAAACAAAGTTTTTAAAAAAATAGAAAAAACAATTATCGAATTAACGAATCTTACCGGCACGGAAGTAGCATGACGTCGCAAATGAGTTACCGCCACAGATGTAACAAACCGCATGGCGTCACAAGTAACTTTTCTCCACGGAAGTAGCATACCGCATGACGTCATAAGGACGTATCGCCACAGAGGTAACATGCCATATGACATCACAAATGACTTATTACCACGAGACAAAAGTCGCACCATGACATCACACAATGCGTTTTATTCTTATAATGCTTCAGGCTGTTATATTTCCCCTCAAAATAAAAATATATTTACCGCTAAAAATCGAGGGAACGATTCTAGAAAAAACATAAGCCTGTTTTAGCCTGTCATCTTTTGGTACCATTGAACTAACCAACACCCAGGGGCAAAGTTAGGGTTAGTGACACCCGTGGAGGGGCCAAGAATTTTACCGCTCCTTTTACAAGAAAAATAACACTGCAAAGGCGGTTCTCAACCTGTGGGTCGCCTAAGACCATCTGAAAACCCATATACTCTACAGTTATAAAGTATCAACGAAAATAACTTTGTCTGTTGGGGGTCGCCACAACATGAGGAACTCTATTAAAGGGTCGCGGCATTAGAAAGGTTGAGAACCACTGGCCTATATAAAGAAAAAAGTGCCCCCCACACACTTTTTATTTTTTTCCTCTTTTCCTAGGATCACTTGCCCAGTGGCTGATGTTTTACGAGGTTTGTCGACACGAGCCTTCAAATCCTCACCCTGGCACTCAACCAAGACCCATCAGTGGTCACTTTCTGAGAACGCCTGTTGACACGAGCCTTCAAATCCTCACCCTGGCACTCAACCAAGACCCATCAGTGGTCACTTTCTGAGAATGCCTGTCGACACGAGCCTTCAAATCCTCACCCTGGCACTCAACCAAGACCCATCAATGGTCACTTTTTGAGAACGCTGTTTACACGAGCCTTCAAATCCTCACCCTGACACTCAACCAAGACCAATCAATGGTCACTTTTTGAGAACGCCTGTTGACGCGAGCCTTCAAATCCTCACCCTGACACTCAACCAAGACCCATCAATGGTCACTTTTTGAGAACGCCTGTTGACGCGAGCCTTCAAATCCTCACCCTGGCACTCAACCAAGACCCATCAGTGGTCACTTTTTGAGAACGCCTGTTGACGCGAGCCTTCAAATCCTCACCCTGGATGGCTAGTGTATTTAAATGAAAGCTGGCCCTCAACCAAGACCCATCAGTGGTCACTGTTTGAGAACACGCCTGTTGAAATGGGCCTTGAAATCCATATAGTCGAAGTATATGACACCTGGCAACCATCCACGACCAATGTTTGAGAACACTTGTTCCGTTTTTATTTTAAGATTAGAAATGTAATCTCTCTCTCTCCCTCTCTCTCGCCCTCTCTCTCTCTCTATCTATCTCTTTCTCTCTCTCCCCCTCTCTCTCTATCTATCTCTTTCTCTCTCGCTCTCTCTATCTATCTCTATCTTTTTCTCTCTCCCTCTCTCTCCCTCTCTCTCTCTCCCTCTCTCTCTCTCCCTCTCTCTCTCTCCCTCTCTCTCTCTCCCCCTCTCTATCTCTTTCTTTCTCTCCCTCTCTCTCCCCCTCTTCGTTCTGAAACCGAGGACACTGTTAAAAGAATGCTATAAAGAGAAATCAGTTATTTATAGCACGGCCATTAGGAGGGAATGATTGTTCAACGCTGGTCACTCCAACGTGCAGATCGTCACGTCTCGTAACAATGGCCGCGACCTGTCGGGCGAGTCCGTGAACAACCTCAATACTTCCCATCACGTCGAGAACAACTAAGGTTTGATGGATGACAAGGTAGATGAGTCTGGAAAGGGAGGTTAACCCACAGAGTCACGCCTTCTCAAGTCATGACTAAGTCGTGGGACAACTCTTTGTCATGAGATACATCTGAGGCGGAGTGATACACGAAAGAAATGAACAAAAGACATGTAATTAATGTAAGTTATACAAGTGACAAATTTGAATGTTTGTTCTTGATTCAGTTTTAACCATGAATAGTACACTTTCTTTTCTTTACTTTTAGTTACTATTTTCTTTCTTTCTTTCTTTCTTTCTTTCTTTCTTTCTTTCTTTCTTTCTTTCTTTCTTTTGTTCTTCTTTCTTTCTCTCTTTCGTTCTCTCTCTCTCTTTCTTTCTTTCTTTCTTTCTTTTTTTCTTTTTTTTCTCCTTTCTCTCTCTATTTCTTTAGTTCTTTTTTTCTTTCATTGTCTCTTTTTCTTTCTTCTTTTCTTTCCTTCCTACCTGATTGATACCAACAGAAACCCATAGTTCTGTTGCTACGCCAATGGCCTACGAAGACTTTTACAAAGGGAGACAGATCACTATAGTCCAGGTCAACAATCGGTTAGCAGTCGATTCGTCTCCCTTCCTGAGGCCGCTTCAGATCAAAGACTTTTTTTTGTCTGCATTAACTATACTTAGGGGCACTGTCGTTACCAGAGAAGGTCACACCAGTTTTCTCCAACTTACCGTCCATTCTATCTATCCTATATATCCATGTGCATTAATTTAAAAAAAAATTCCAATGCTCGTGACATTAATTCAACCGTTGACTATGCTGTCATATACTGTACCAATTCTCGTGACAATAATTCAACCGTTGACTATTCTGTCATGTAATGTACCGATTCGCATGACATTAATTCAACCATTGACTATGCTGTCACATACTGTACCGATTCTCGTATTACTAATCCAACCATAAAGTAAGTTGTACAATACTGTGACGAGTCTCATGCCATCAATCCAACCATTGAGTGTGTTGTAACCAGGGATATGACAGTGCTCCGTCCCAACTCCGGTAAATATTAAAAATGAGGAGGGTTGTTTAAGGTGGTGCTAAGTGTTTAATAGAAATTGGTATATTATTGTCTAAATAACTAGGCAATAGAAATACATGTACCACCCACCTAGTAAAAGGGTGGGGCAACTTTATAGATGTAGAAGAGAATAGGCATACAGTTGGTAGACGAGAATGGGCTTATAGCTGGTAGAAAAGAACTGAAATATAGATGGTAGAAAGGAATGGGCAAAAAGCAGGTAGAAGAGTAGTGCATCAATTTTGATGAAATTATTTTTTAAAAATTAAAAAGCTCAAAAACCATATTTTAATATTTAGTCTCTAAATATTTTGGCGCTCGGAGCAGTACATTTTTGTACCCGCTACAGCTCCGCTCAAGCTCCGGGAAATGACCCTGCTCCAGTGCTCCGGTGTAAATCCCTGCCTATTATTACTATACTGTACAAACCCCCCCCTGCCCTATTCCAACCATGCAATGAACTACACCAGGGTCGGCAACCTACGACACGCATGCCAGGGTCGGAAATCTACGACACGCATGCCGGGGCCGGCAACCTACGACACGCATGCCAGGGTCGGCAACCTACGACACGCATGCCAGGGTTTGCAACCTACGACTCACATGCCAGAATGTGAACCCATGGCGATTTTTATTGGCTCGCGGAAGACCATAAATAATTGTATATATGACTAAAAATGCGTCTTAAATAGAAGACTTACAAGTTATTGGCGCGCTGAATTAGAAGTGTTACATTGTCCCGCTGAATGAATTAGAACTCTTACGTTGGCACACTGAATGAATTCGAAGTCTTACTTTAGAGCGATAATACCAAAAGTTTGCTGACCCCTGCGCTATACAATACTGCACCATTTCTCATGTAAGGATTTCTCTTTTCGTTTTGACTTTTTTTTAAAATCTGATACCTCGCGTCTCCGCTGGCTGGCTGTCATTCTCCCTTTGCACCCAAGTTGACGCGTGTTCCGAGCTGCACTGTTTGGGAACACTTGAGTAATGGACATACCCTCTGCACCCAAGTTGACGCGTGTTCCGAGCTGCACTGTTTGGGAACACTTGACTAATGGACATACCCTCTGCACCCAAGCTGGCAAACTGCATGTTCTGTCAACGCCATGGGCGTCTGTTTGCCGATGTGAATCAATTTGAGGAAATCTGATTGGTCAATTTGCTTAGTGCCAGAGCTTTCAAAGGCCCGATCAAAAGCATAGTATATTGTAATAACGATTTGCAGATATTCTTTTCAATCCTTGTTAAGCGATAAAAGCCTAGTGTAATGCGTGTAATCTGACAGAGAAACACGAACATTTTCCGGTGTAGCACACTTACAAAATTACAGAGGCGTATTGTTGGCATCCGTCAGCAAGGTGACTATGGTGTGGAATTTGCAGGACGAAATCCACAATGCCTGGGATTATTCTTCTAGGATTATAAGCTGGTTCCCAACAGCAAATCTGAAGTAAGATGCAGGGCTTGCCTGGGGTACTAATCTACTTGTAATATGTTCGTATATTGTCGTTTTGACGCGTGAAAACATCATTGATGGAGACACAATAAGTAATCACAGCAAATACACACCAAAAATGCAACAAAGACACAAACTGATACAACAAAGACAAGAAACAAGGCATAAAAATAATTTTTTCTCTCTAAAATAACTAATGAATCTTCTTTAATTACAACTATTTTAAAAAACAGTGTTGATATTCATTCAATAAATGACAATTTCAGATGATCACTCGCCATTAAATACTATAGTTACACACAGAGCCGTCGAGTGACTTTTGACTTTTGTGGGGGTCAAAATTTCCAAGGCCCGCTGCAAGCCAAGCGACGACTCTGCTTGCACCAACACCGTACACACGGGTAAGTGGGAAGTGAGCACCTCTGCTGGAGTAAACATTGGCCTAAACAATCGTTGAGCTAAATAGAAATCTTCAGATACAATCGACCAGCGACCAGGCCTTTTAGAATACCTCAGATGAAAAGAGGGAGCCTCGACACATCGGCAGTAGGGGGTGGGTGCCAGGGAACACCTATATCGAACAAAAGACTTTCAGAGTCATTCAACACAAACAAAGTGAATTCGTGTCGCGCGACGGCAACTTTTCGGCGCTCCGTGGACTTTTGTCTTAAAAAAAAACCCCCATAGGTTAAAAGATTGATCTCTTGATAATCGAACAACGAACTTCCAACTAAATATCGGGCACTTTTGTAATCACCTATTTTGTTTCGCCCCGACCACTTAGAGTCGACATCAATAAAGAAAAAAATCAAATATTGCGTGGCTGTTAAGCAGATCATATTGATTTTTATTACACATGTAAATTTGCTTTTAGACCAATCGTTTGCGATACCGCTTCTCTTCAGTGAGCACTCAAATAGGATTTACTGTTGCAAGGCATTGTCTCGAACATCAAATATTGTCCGACGTATAGGAACAAAAGTCGCCACATTTTCAAAGCACAATAAAGGCTATGTTGACCGAAGCAGCTGAAAGAATACAGGCTATGTTGACATCGTGAGCTACCTGATAGAATGTAGGCTATGCTGACTGAGCCAGCTGACAGGATAAAGGCTATGCTGATTTAGCCAGCTGACAGGATAAAGGCTATGCTGATTTAGCCAGCTGACAGGATAAAGGCTATGCTGATTTAGCCAGCTGACAGGATAAAGGCTATGCTGATTTAGCCAGCTGACAGGATAAAGGCTATGCTGATTTAGCCAGCTGACAGGATAAAGGCTATGCTGATTTAGCCAGCTGACAGGATAAAGGCTATGCTGATTTAGCCAGCTGACAGGATACAGGCTATGCTGATTTAGCCAGCTGAAAGAATACAGGCTATGTTGACATCGCGAGCTACCTGAGAGAATGTAGGCTATGCTGATTCAGCCAGCTTACAGAATGCGGCTAATCGTTGAGCCAGCTGACATAATATATGTTATGCTGACTGAGTTATCATCTAGCTGAGAAGGTTCAGTTTTTCCACTAAAAGCATATACTAGTACTCCTACATGATAAGATGAGGTTATTTCTAAAAAATAATCTCTGCAGGCTAAATGTAAACTCCTTAGCTTTTCTACTTTGTATCTACTTTCTCCATAGAGCTCATCCCCTCAGGTCGACAAGTTTCCAGTACTCACAGTCCTGCTCATGCAGAGACAACGTGTTCGGGACCATGTCAGTGTTGTCATATATAAGGCTGCAAGTGCCATTCATAATCCGGAAGTTTATTCCCAGACATGCGCTGTCGTTGATACAAAAATCCCCACATAGAAGTAGGTGTCTAATCTTGCTGGAAGTGGAGACATTCATGCCAATGTAACAGACATTTTGTTGGAGTTCTAGGAAAAGATTTCCTGAGCCTGAAAATAATTGAACATAGAAGAATATGGTTAAAATTTCTGATTGCTTTCATTTATTGTCTGTTAGCCGCCCCCCCCCCCCCCCCTTAAAAAAAAAACAAAAAAAAAAAAAACAAAAAACACCCCGGATTCCTTTCACCACGACTTCAGCATTGCTATTTTGGACCATGATAATTGTGATATGCAAATTGAATGATGTTGCTTGATTAAAATAAATCAAGTCATTACTTTATTGCAATATAAGAGCTACTCTTTGAGTATAAAAAAAATAATTAACCAAATTTTCTTTCTTAATTGTCATTGGATGTTAGACTTTAATTTTAAGCACATGATATTCTGATTCTTCCTCTTAAATCCCCCCATCCTCCCATTTTCCACCTTGAAATATTTATATCAGCCCCTAGACCAGTGGTTCTCAACCTTCCTTGATACAGTTCCGCATGTGGTGGTGACCTCCAAACATAACATTATGTTCTTGGCTACTTCATATATATGTATTTTCCGATGATCTTAGGCAACGCATGTGTAAGGGTCGTTCAACCCCAAAAGGTGTCGCGAGCCACGTTGAGATCCGCTGCCCTAGACTATAGTTTCGTCTATTGTTAGTTTGGGTGGTGGTAATAGTTTGCACAGCCGTTTCCTAATTAATTTTTTTTTTCATGAGCGTTCTTCAACAATAAGTTTTGTCATTTAATGGCGTAAATCTATTATTAGAACATCCGGGCGTACAATCTGGCCAATCTCATGAAAAAAATAAAACATCCTGGTATCCCGTTTGGCCAACCTCTCAACAGCTGTTCGGTACTTCTACGTTAATGTGAGCCGGCGCAGTGGGTCTCAACCTAGACAAAAACGTGTTTACAACTTCATTTAACGAACGATTTTGCAAATTATTTCTGCTATATATATGCGGACATACATTGTTAGAAGCTATGTTCTTACGAAAACTTTGTCTAACAACAGTAGCGATGTGACATTGTAAGGTGTTAAAAATAACACATTCTATTTGAAGCTTCTTAAGACATTGTAAGGTTAACCTTATCCGAGTGGTGGTTAACGAGCTTTGCTAAAGTATATATATATATATATATATATATATATATATATATATATATATATATATATATATATATATATATATAGATCATTTGTCAGTCGAAATTGACTATGGTAACATAATTATCTTATATGCTAATTGTTGTGAGCTTGATTGTGGGTGCGCAGATGGCTGATGAGGCCGATTCTGGGCCGAGCTGCATGCTCAGTGCCGCTTCTGCCGATTGTTTGTCATCCCTTGTCCACTCCAAGATAAACTTCCTGATAAACTTCAAAGCCACAATAACAGACTCGTCATCCTTAATAGCTAATACGTCACGAATACAAACAACATAGCAACAGCTACACAATTACCCTCAACGCCAAATACGCTCAGCAACAAACAATTAACAACACGTGCAACTCCAAACAGTGATTCTCATGCTCTTCACGGGCAAACGGACAGCACAATTTATTGCATCGGACAGAACACCATTTCCCGCGTATTCCAGTACAGTTGTCAAAACTTCATTGGCTCTCTTGAAATGCAATTACGTACCTTCAAGAGATGGGGAAGGATTGACCGTCATCAGAGAATTGGAGAAAGCTGTCGATTGTTTGGTGTAAAGTGTTGAAACAGTACTTAGAATAGATGCTCCTGCTGATGTTGTACTCGTAGCAGTAGGTGTGGTAGAGGTAGTTGTGGTAATACTTAGAGTTGTAGAAGTAGTGCTAGGTGTTGTTGTTGTAGTACTAGGTGTTGTTGTAGTAGTTGTAGGTGTTGTTGTAGTAGTACTAGGTGTTGTAGTAGTACCAGGTGTTGTTGTTGTAGTACTTGGTGTTATTGTTGTAGTAGTACTAGTTGTTGTAGTAGTTGTAGGTGTTGTTGTAGTAGTACTAGGTGTTGTAGTAGTTGTAGGTGTTGTTGTAGTAGTACTAGGTGTTGTAGTAGTTGTAGGTGTTGTTGTAGTAGTACTAGGTGTTGTAGTAGTTGTAGGTGTTGTTGTAGTAGTACTAGGTGTTGTAGTAGTTGTAGGTGTTGTTGTAGTAGTACTAGGTGTTGTAGTAGTTGTAGGTGTTGTTGTGGTAGTACTAGGTGTTGTTGTAGTAGTTGTAGGTGTTGTTGTAATAGTACTAGGTGTTGTAGTAGTAGTACTAGGTGTTGTAGTAGTATCAGGTGTTGTTGTGGTAGTACTAGGTGTTGTTGTTGTAGTTGTAGGTGTTGTTGTAGTAGTACTAGGTGTTGTTGTAGTATCAGGTGTTGTTGTGGTAGTACTAGGTGTTGTTGTAATAGTTGTAGGTGTTGTTGTAGTAGTACTAGGTGTTGTTGTTGTGGTAGATGTAGGCGTTGTTGTTGTAATTGTATGTGTTGCTGTTGTAGTACTAGGTGTTGTTGTAGTAGTACTTGGTGTTGTTGTAGTAGTACTTGGTGTTGTTGTAGTAGTACTTGGTGTTGTTGTAGTAGTACTTGGTGTTGTTGTAGTAGTACTTGGTGTTGTTGTTGTAGTACTTGGTGTAGTTGTAGTAGTACTTGGTGTTGTAGTAGTACTTGGTGTTTTTGTAGTAGTACTGGGTGTTGTTGTTGTAGTTTTAGGTGTTGTTGTAGTAGTACGAGGTGTTGTTGTAGTATATACACTTGGTGCGTTCGTTGTTCCATATGAGACAGCCTGTGAATTGGAAAGTAAAATGGCAAAATTTATATCTCACGGCCATATCCCATTGTCATGGTTTACTGCCATGTGCGACAGCCATAACTCACTGTCATATCGGACAGTCACAGCTCACTTCCGGTTTCTTAGCTCACTGCCATATCCTACAATCATGGCCCGCAACCGTATCCCACGGTCATAGCTCACTGCAATATCCCACAGTCACGGCTCTATGCTATAACCTATAGTCATAGCTCACTGCCATATCCAACAGTCATAGGTCATTCGCCTTATCCCACAGCCATAGCTCCCTGTCATATCCAACAGTAATAGCTCCCTGTTATATCCCACAATCATAGGTTACTAGCCATATCCTACAGTTACAGGTCACTGACCATATTCGAACAGCATAGCTCACTGTCATATCCACAGTTATAGCTTAATGCCATATTCAATAGTCATAGGTCACTAGCCATTTTCAACATACACAGCTCACTGCAATATCGCACAGTCATAGCTCACTGCCATAGCTCACTGCCATATCCCACAGTCATAGGTTACTGGTCATTTTCAACTGCTATTGGTCACTAGCCATATCCCACAGTAACTGATCACAGCTATATTTCACAGTTATAGCTCTCTGCCATATTCAATAGTGTTAGGTCACTGTAATATCCCACAGCCATAGCTCACTACCATATCCCACAGTCATAGGTCACTGACCATATCCCGAGTAAGAGTTCACTGACTATATTCCACAGTCATAGGTCACTGACCATGTCCCACAGCCATTGACCACTGACCAAACCCCAAAGCCATAACTCACTACCATATCACACAGTCAGAGGTCGCTGACCATATTTCACAGTCATAGGTTACTGCCATATCCCACAGCCATAGGTCACTCACCATATTCCACAGTTATAGGTCACTGCTGCCATATACCACAGTCTTAGCTCACTACCATATCCTACAGTCATAGGTCACCGACCATATCTTACAATCATAGGTCACTTTCCATATCCGACAGTCAAAGGTCACTGGCCATATTTTACAGCAGGTGTGGGCAAACTACGGCCCAGCAAATGTTATTATGCAGCCCTCGGAGGCATTTAAAAATTAAAGTACTTACTTTGTATTTAAGTTACTTTTTTTTTTAATCTTTAAAACATTTTTATCAAATTTCTTTTTAAGTTTAATTTTTTTTCAACAGTACTTGACTTTTGTCGTTAATGCTAAAATGCGAATTTACCGATTTAAATATAGAGAAATGTTTACCAACATGTAAAATTGGACAAAATATAATTGCGGCCGCCCACTAGCTTTACACTTATAAATGTGGCTTTCCCCACAAAAAGTTTGCCCACCCCTGTTCTACAGTCTTTTATGCTCACATGAACAATAAGTTAAAACCTTATAGCGCTTAAAGCTGATACTTGAAAATGCTCAGACGTAATGCCCTATTTTCCAGTTCAGGTTTAAAGAAACGAACCATCTTTGAGTTTAACGAATAGCTTCAAGCGTTAATAAAATAATAATTACTAATACTAATAATAATAATAATAAAAATAATAATACTAATAAAATACTAATAATACTAATAATAATAATAATAATACTAATAATAATAATAATACTAATAATAATAATAATAATAACAATACTAATAATAATAATAATAATAATAATAGTAATAATAATAGTAATAATAATAATAATTTTTAAAAATACAATGCAAGACGTTTCATTTACAAAACTTCAGTAAATAATTACAAGAGGTAATGAGTGTTAATTTAAATCTCTATAGTTTCCTTAGGAAAGCAAAAGATGAGGGGGGGGGGGAAGAAGAAAAGGGCAGTTTATTTAGTCCATGACAGCTAATATAAGATTGTCTGTGGGGGAAATAATTATATATATATATATATATATATATATATATATATATATATATATATATGGATATATATATATTTATATATATTTTTTTTTTGGGGGGGGGAGGGATGGCGGGTTTATTTCGACACGAACTTATGAGTATGAAAGATTCAAAAATGTGTTGCCTACCTTGCAGAGACCAAGCGGTAACAGGTCACATACACAGTTGTAATTCACAACGATGCTTGGCACTGAGTTTCTAAGAGCAAAAAAAGTCTTTGGATTTTTATTGTGAACCATTGATAATAAGACTAAAACAAGAGCTATTAATGATTGATTAAGGAAAAAAAAAAGAGAAGAGAACAACAACGATTTTACATGGTTCCCCAACTGTGTTAGTTTCAGATTGTAAATAATTCGACCCCCCCCCCCCGGGGTGGGCGTACACATATGACAAGATGTTATGTTAAATAACTAACCGGTGTTATGGTAAGATATGCATCGCATTAGATTCATGGACACATCTCGGTCTCTTTCCCATTTGAAAATATCATTAGGTTACGTTAAGAGTACAAACACAAGACTTAACATGATTTTATTTTTACATCTTAAGAAAACAATCAGCGCTACGCGCATGGGCGGAGCTGCAGGTTTGACAGAATGTGCTGTCCTCGGCAGCGAGTCTACGTGTAAAGTTTCAGCTTGATATAATGACGGGGGGAGTGGGTCGATTAACCTTTCGAAGATTTTGCAAACAAAGAGAAGAGAGGAACACACGAACAGAAGCGAAGTTGATATAACGGATTAAAAAAAGTATTCCCCGCTTTTTAGGTAATCACACCCCCTCCAGTGAAGATGTTCAAAAGCAGGCCACGTCACTGGCTTCAAGAAAGGGTTGTTAGTGTCCGAGGGTTAAGTTAATAAATTTACGTTCAGTTCGGATCACAGGCAGTACGGTCATGCTTGGGTTGTTCTACTGACCCAAAGTCTCCTTCAAATGAAATGAACATGCAGAACCTCACGGGCTTTAGTAACCATCCGGCGTTGTATAGTTTGTTGCTTATTCTGTACCTGTACCCGTCCAGCTTATTGGTTTCAGCGTCATACATCTAAACAATGGAGATTAAAAGAAAATGAATTATTATCATAGAATTATACTTACTTATCCAGCTAATCATGTTGATGATTATACACTAAACTTTACATTGTCTGCAAATAGTGGCGTAGCTAGGGATAATTTTTTCCGTCAAATTCCATGAAAAAAATAAAGGATTGTAGGTAGCCACCCCCCGCATAGTGAATGAAAAAAGTATAGCCCGGGGGGGGGGTATTCCTTTCACGCCCCTTTCATGCACCACTGCCTCCATGATGATTACACCCAACAACCCCCCACCCAACCAAAAAAAAAAAACAACACAAAAAAAACAACACAAAATACAACAACTACAGAACACAAACAACCAAAAAAAATAAACATCAACAAAAAGAAACAACAAAATGCAAACACCAACAAACAACAGGTGTGTTTAGTCCGCTAAAGGAAACTTTTATAAAACGTTCACTGAGCTTTTCTATTAAAAAAAACAAAAAAACTAGCCTTTAACTATTATAACAATATCATGATACGACTTTTATGAAATTATAAATTAAAATTGTTTGACATTTATGCCTATATTTGTTCTAAGAACCTAAGAAGGTTTGGAAATATGTTGCAATATTTGTAAGTAAATTATATTTTTATTGAGCTGGTGGCCCTGAATTATATAGTCTTAGAGCTCTAGACGTTTTGCATAACGTTGTGAGTTTATCTGGTGATTCCGAATTTCGCTGTGTGTGCTGAATTACCTGGTGGTCCCACATTAGGCTGTCTGCTTGAAAATACCTGGTGGTCCTATATTTCGCAATGTGTGCAAATTACCTGGTGATACCATGTTAGGCTGTGTGGGTGAATTACCTGGTGGTCCCAGATTCTAATATGCGAGTTTCAATTCCGTGCACAGAGAGCAGTTCACTTACAGTTATTGAAGATAAGTTGCTCGCAGACACCAGATTCAAAGCCCATCCACATAGAGGCAGATAAGTCGTGAAATCCAAGCATATCTCGCCATTTGCTTGCCCAGAGCCGGCAAAGCTTCCGAAAGTGAAAAAGTTCGAGACTAATGGAGCCCCCGGATGTATCAGTAGAATGCCGAGAATGAACGACTGCACGAGAGTTGCTTTTGTGCTGAAATAGAAGGACCCCAAGAGGAATCAGCAGTAGCATGTATACATCTAAATATTACCCCCCAAAAAAATAATTAATGGTTGGATATTTGAAGTCCAGAGATCACAAAGTAAAAAAAAATAGAGTAGATTATATGGTCTGCATAACTACTGACGGTGCCAGTGTGATAACTGTATTAGGACGTGAAGCAGCTAGCGCTTTACCATCAACAGCGTCTTACTCACGGTGCACAGCTGACAATCTTACACGCCCTTTATAAAACGATAAAAAAAAACACCTCTTTAACCTCAACAACATCAAAATGTAGAAGACAACGAGGGTGATGACTCTGATTGTGAAGTGAGGATAATCACGCATTTGATCTCAGTCAAAATAATGAATAATTTTAATAGATTTAATCGGGAAAGTGCCATAAATTGCAGCAATTTCCAGAAAGTCGCCTAGCGAAAATACGATTCTCAAGAACTATGTAAGAAATTGGTCATAGCTTAAGTTAGTTTTAGATTGCAGCACAAGATGATATAATTTAGCAGACATGTTAGGAAGCATAGCGAGACTAAATCATCCTATTTATTTGATAATGTCTGAAGTTAGACATTTGTGTTATTGTTAAAAGTTAATTACAAATCAAATATCTATTTTTTATATGTTTTTATTTCATTAATTAATCATTACCTCTAATCTCGACACAAAATCATCTAAATATTGACAATATCGAACATATCGAAAATATCGGGATTCCGATATTCGTAAACTTCAATATCAAAAATACCGTTTGGTAAAAAGGACGGTTTTGCGACCCATAGCTCCTATACCATCCATGCGATTGCGATAAAACGTTGGTGAGTTGTTGTCCGAGCATTTTTCTGAGTCATTACAACCCTTTTAAAATATTCCGTTTTGGGCCGTTGGCCCTAAATTCTTTTTTGTTTTGTTTATGAGCTTTGTAATAAAATGAAAAGTTAAATAAGCCTTACTATTATGTATAAATAATACAACGCTAACATTAAATAACATTCAATTAATAAGCTGTTTAATCAAAATTTTAACCACCGAAGTCGATGCCTCCACAACTCCTAAAGTAAGAGCGTGCAAAAGGGGGGGGGGGGGGGGGAAAGTTATCTGGCAAGATTACAAAAAATTGTAAAAGTTGTAACTTTTGTACTGAGCAAACTAGGAAGGCCCCTTATTACTTTAAAAAAACAACAACCCAACCCCATCATAAATAAAAACCCTACATTCAAATAAACAACTCACCGGATCATGGTGAGTACCACTTGCAGCGTCAACGGACGAGTGCGAAAGGCCCGACACCAATTGTAGCATCAACTGAATTTGCTGGACACGACAAATGCAACTGTAGAACTGCTGCGAATGCCGTGGCGTCACACGTGAACGCTGTGTGACTCGTATCAAAAGGTTGTGATTTCACTATCACTTTTATCATGTCTTTGTTTAAATTTAAAAAAAATATTTTTAAAAAAAATCTTTGCAAGCGACAAACGTTCATTGTGAAGGAGTGTGGAATAATATTACTTTATTAATGTAAATCGATGCTCTCCCCTTTCCTTCCTACCAGACGTGACAATAGAGACACGCCACCCCAATAACGGCTTGCTGGGGCCCTTCAGTTCCGTCTGTTTGAGAAACAAACGAAGAAGCATTGCGTTTATAAATTGTGTAATACAATTTTTTTTTTTAAAGAGTTCGCTCAATACAATAGTGCCATAAGTTTTAAAATAAAGTTAATTACATTTTAAAAAAGAGCATTCGCGTCCAGTGGTTCCCAAATATAGCTTCACGTTACATTTTCAGGCTCCTGTTGGTCCATTCTTTTTTTAGGTGTCACTGAACTCAGAGCCATCGTGCGGGGCCCTACATAACCGTGCGATTGTAGGGGGGCATTGTGTATTTTAGGGGCTTTAAATTATGATGTGGACACTTTTAAAAAAACGAAATTCGTATGCAAGGTTTGGGGGGGGGAGAGGGAGGACAAAACCGTTAAGTGTCATGGGGCATTGGAAAGGCAACCTTGACCTGGTTCTGTTATACAAATAAAAAAAAATATTACTAAACTGTAATTTGGTTTTTAAAAAGAAACAAAAAAAACCCAACTCAATTGTAATAATTATATTTTCTGAATATTTTCAATTTCTACCAGACTCAAAAAGACACATAAATACTGTGTGGTATAAAAGTTTATACATTTTAAGGGTTTATTAAAATGGTCTTCGGTAAACATATACATAAATCTTATATATATATGGCATACTTATGTTAAGAAGAAATGACAAAATACATCATATATTTATTAATATGTGAGTTTATATGTGTGAAATTGTTGTCTAGAACGGAATATTTTTTTAAAGTTCAACCCCACACCCTTAGTATTTCATTCTGGATAATGATGGATAATGATGGATATGTGTGCCACGTTTGGTCAAGATCCACCTATTCATGTACAAACGTATGAGGAAAAAATACACAAATCCAAAAGCTTTCAATTTTACAATATATATGAAAAGCTAAGTTTAAAAAAAAAAATCTTTTCCAGGAAACTATTTCGCCAAAGAAACACTTTAAATGAAACCAACGCTTTCGATTTAATAGTATATTAAATCATGAAGAGCGCACTATTTTTAAAATATTAATTTTTGAAAACCCAGAATTATCATTTAAAAAAATTGTTTTCATTTTATCTAGGTAAACATAGATGGTATGGGGTACACTTAAAATTATTCTAATAACTATCCTAAAGAACATTACAATATTTGTAGATGAATAGTGTGAGCCTCTGCCAAAAAACGGATATCAAATACACGGATCCTCAAATGTATCGAGCGTAGCGGTATTTCATTAGTTTCAATATTTGTATTCGGTTATTGGAGACTGCAACTTCCCTTGTCAACCAGAGTTATCGTTCATACCGGGGAGTACAAAGAACGTACAAAGATGGCTGCTCACATTGCGAAAACAGCATTTGAGACCTGGCGAGTTGAAGAAATAAAGACATTTTTACTGGAATAGCATCAGCCGGCATCTGGAAATAAAGCAGAAGTTGTAGATCGGGCACGCGGCGGTGTAGCGTTGCGAATTTGTGGGGGAAAAAAAACGTATGTATCTGAGACATTTTTCTAATTTCTAGGCGAAAAAGATTAACAAGGGCAAAAACCTCTGCTTCTTCAGACGATTGCAGTGCCCTATAGGCACATGGTATTATTTAATTATTTTTTTTGTTGTAAACATGAAAATTTAGTCATTTTTTTAAAAACATAAAATGTAATTTCGTATTATTTTTGCAGTTTTTTTTCTACGTGGGTGTGGGTGGGGGGGAAAGCTGTTGACTTTCTCCGAGAGGGCAATACAACATCCCCCCCCCCCAAAATCTTATTCACGAGAGCTGCCCGAAAGAAGCACAGATAACGTTACTAATATTGCCATTTTCGTCAACAAATAAAACGAATACACAACTTGTGTGTCGTCTAAATAGGCCAGGGGCTGCAGAGTTGTATTAAACAAATATAGGTTATTTACCGACGAGCTCATACGATGCCAGAAGGCTTGTGGCGTTTCCTTTAAGTGGGACAGGCGTGTCCCGAGATTCAGGCAAACACTACTCAAAACGGTTTCAATGAATAGCTGTAGGTGAGCGTGGTGCCGATTGGTTAAAAAAAATGACAACAGATGGAGCTGATGAAAGAAATCGCGGACCTTGCACTCCTTTGTGCAAAAGTTATGATATATTGGGGATACCCGAATCAGAGCATCGGAGCAGTGCACTCACATTAGCATTCAGCAAAGCAGCTCGACGGCATTGTTTCAAGTCTATTTTTAAATTGTTTACATTTTTTATAAGTACACGGAAAGGCGTCCATCCGACCGAGTTTCCCCAATGACAGTTAGTTAGTCGACCTTGAACGCCTTTGGCTTGCTCACCAGTGCACGGAATACTTTTGGGGTCATTGCATAACGTAAATTGAAGACCTTTGTGCTAAAAGTACTTAAATCACATTTTTGTCAAAATCAATCTAAACTGTGATCTTTTCTTACCCAATTTAGCCAAGTGTACTGCAGAAATTTGAGCACATTAAAATGTGCATTCGGTCCTTAATTGAACAAGACAAAAAATGAAAATAGTCATATTTTATAGACGAAAAGTATATTTGAGCTTGATTATCTCAAAATGTGCATTATGTGACTTAAGTACTTTTAGCACTAAGGTCTTCAATTTAAAGTTTAATTTGTGAGGGTCATGCAGTTAATTCACTGTAATTACTAGGGTCATTTTTAAAAGCGATCATTTCACAATGCCTCACTTATTTTAACGCTAACCATTAGGACTTAAGGTTAAATTTCAAAATAAACACACACGCAGAAGCAAGGTTTACACAATTTTACAACTGGTATTTTCATTTTTTAAAATTTTGATTACTTAATGGCTATTTGTCGGTGCATTTGAATGACTGTGACATTTGCATGGCTGTGACATTTGCATGACTGTGACATTTGCATGACTGTGACATTTGCATGACTGTGACATTTGCATGACTGTGACATTTGTATGACTGTGACATTTGCATGACTGTGACATTTGCATGGCTGTGACATTTGCATGACTGTGACATTTGCATGACTGTGACATTTGCATGACTGTGACATTTGCATGACTGTGACATTTGCATGACTGTGACATTTGCATGACTGTGACATTTGCATGACTGTGACGTTGTGAAAACCTTGATTCAACTATGGCACCGAGAATATAAAATTTAAAAATATTTGAGAACCCCTGTTTTTAGAAGATGAAATATATTCAACACAAAATTAAAACAAAATCTTCGCGACAACGAGTAGTCGAAGCTGTTTTTTTAAAAATATCTTAATATCGACTTAAAATTATATGAACTATGTGTCATTCCAGCGGCGTGGCTAGGGTTGGTGTCACCCGGTGCTGTCCGAACCCCCACAACTTCCTAGCTACGCAACTGTGTCAATCCTCTGACAGATTTTGCTGACGTTCTCTTTTAAGTTCAAAGCTAAATATAACTTTCGGCAAAATCATCGAATACCTATTATCCCACATTGTAGGCCTTACGCACTTTCCAGCCATGGTCTGCACATTCGTTCTACCCAATCCACACTGTTTCAGTAGACTGATTTTTTTCGACGGTTTTTTTCGGCTACACCGTTTTAAAACTTCATTGTTGCAGCTAATTTAAAACATTTAAAAAAATATACTTTATTTTGTCATGAATATAGTTTTAAAGCTTAAAACATTCTACGAAGGCGGTAATAAAAAAACAACAAAATAAAAATTTCATGTTTAGCAAACACAACAAAATTTTTAATCAGTCCATGGGGGTGTGGGGGTGTGGAGGGGTTAGAATTTCGTTCTCTCAAAATTGCTGGTGCACGCATCAGCCCATTGAATTTGTGTGTTACATTTCTTCAGGGCGAATCCTTCCTCTTAAAAAACTAGCGAGAACCAGACATGCGCTGCAGTGCCACTCGAAGAAAAAAGTATTTGTGTTTTAATTACGTTTTTGAAGCAATTTTTAAATAGAAAATGTTCCCCCCCCCCCCGTCTTGTGCGTACACAAATAAATTTGAAGGTTTTTCGACGCGTGGGCAGACAAAATGAGCTGTCCACGTGAGAAGCATGGATTTTCAAAATTTCGTCCACACACTGGTAGCGATTGAGCCACCCATGCAGTAGCTCTGTTTGAAATTATTTTTATTTAGCTCAAAAAAAAACCAAAAAAAAAAAAAACTAAAAAAAAATAAGGCCCAGGCGCCAACTTTTTAAATGATTGTACCAATGCAGAAACCTAATTATTATGTCACGCACAATGGAATGTCGCTTGTATTTTATACACTTCCATCCACCCATGCATAAGCTCTGTTTGACATTATATATGTATCGCTCGTATTGGAAAATAATAATTTGCGAGCTTGCGCACGACAATTTATCAAAAGTTTATCGCAATCGGATGAATGGTATAGGAAAGCATACGGAAATTGTATTTAGCTCATGACAGTATAAAAGATAAAAAGAATTTAGGGCCTTGGGCCCAAAACGGAAAATCGTAAAATGTGTGTAATAATTCAGAAAAGTTTACAGGCCTATGCACAACAACTCTCAAAAGTTTTATCGCAATAGGATGAATGGTATAGGAGCGAATACCGGACATATATATATACATTAATTTTTATATATGTAGGCTCAATGGCTTCCACCTCAGATGCCTGCGCCGCATCCTTGACATCAATGGCAAGAAAAAGTCCCCAACACGGATGTCCTGTCTCAAACAAATATGTGCAGCGTCCCAGCCATTTTAATCCAAAGACGCCTCCGCTGGCTTGGGCACGTCAAGCGAATGCAACCTGGTCGCATACCTAAGGACGTGCTGTACAGCGAGCTGGCGACAGGGAAAAGGTCTATCTATCTATCTATCTATCTATCTATCTATCTATCTATCTATCTATCTATCTATCTATCTATCTATCTATCTATCTATCTATCTATCTATCTATCTATCTATCTATCTATCTATCTATCTATCTATCTATCTATCTATCTATCTATCTATCTATCTATCTATCTATCTATCTATCTATCTATCTATCTATCTATCTATCTATCTATCTATCTATCTATCTATCTATCTATCTATCTATCTATCTATCTATCTATCTATCTATCTATCTATCTATCTATCTATCTATCTATCTATCTATCTATCTATCTATCTATCTATCTATCTATCTATCTATCTATCTGTCTATCTGTCTATCTATCCATCTATCCATCTATCCATCTATCCATCTATCCATCTATCCATCTATCCATCTATCCATCTATCCATCTATTTATCTATTTATCATGGGGTCTAAAAAGTAAAGCTACACGGCGATTTTCATATTTGATGGAGATGAAAACCTAATAATAAAAAAAAAGCTCTCCTTCACATACACATGCACACATGCACAGACACGCTTTTACTCAAACCCCTTTAAAATGAGTCACTGCAGATAAAAGTACTAAGACCAAATATATAAATAAAAAACATGTTCTTTTTTATTCATTAAACGATTCGTTAATAAACTATCATAGAGCTAGAAGGCACCAGAAGTCAAGTTCAAGGTCGAGAAAAAAAAACGGTCAGTATTATTGTTTTTAAAATATATATGACAAATCAAGAACTGTTCACACCGGAAACAAAGGGTCCGTACGAAATAAGATGTCATGGTTATAAATAATGAGTTTTACTTAGGAAATTTGTGCTTTTGAGTTGACATATCATTGAATGTAAAGGAGATATTTTCGTGTGACTAGAAAATTGCAGACGATAGATGCGTAATACTTGCAGTTTACAGTGCAATTTCTTTATTTGAAAAAAAAAAAGTTTTTCAAGCAAGTTTTAAGAGGTCAACAAGTGCAGAGAGAGGTTAACAAGTAAAGAATGAGGTCAACAAGGGCAGATAGGCCAACAAGTAAAGAGAGAGAGCTCAACAAGTGTAAAGAGAGGTCAACAAGTAAAGAGAGAGGTCAACAAATGCTTAGAGAGGTCAACAAGAATAGAGAGAGGTCACTAAAGTAAAGAGAAATGTCAACAAGTGCAGAGAGAGAGATCAACAAGTAAAGAGAGAGGTCAACAAATAAAGAGAGAGTTCAACAAGTACAGAGAGAGGTCAACAGACTGTCAAAATAGGAATATTTGAAGCATATTATTAAACAAACATTTAAAAATTTCATTTTGCAAGGTCAGGTCAAAATCAATTGGTCAAAAAATTACTTCAGATTCGAAAAAAAAAATGTGACAACAAATTTGACACAAATTTTGACATTTTTGTCCTGGTTTAATGTACCTCACAATTAAATGGACATATTGGAAATATTGAAATAAACCAACTTGACGGAGCAGTCACCTGTGATGTATATCTGTAGAAAGTCAAACATGTTTGAAAAAATCAATGGAAGCTCAAGAAATAGAGCGAACATTTCTCGATGCCTATAGCGGATGACATTCCCAAAATCGTTCATTGTATGTCCATATCTGAGTACACCTTGATCCTTCCAGCTTTTTCTATGGAAGTTTTGGTAACCCGTCTGTAAAGCCTCGTCCCCCCGAGTTGAGGGTGCTGCCACCCATAATTCCCTGTATCGCACCTTTGACTTCTGTGATCTTATCACAATCCTAGCCTGGTCGACCTTTTTCCTACAAGAGATCCTCTGAAAGTAAGACGTATCTATCGTTGTCATCTTTTCCAGATATTGTCGAGATGTTCACATTCAAGCCTCGTCTCTTGCAAGTCATTAGACCTTGAAAGATGTGGAAACATCAACACGTGAATTATATACATTTATTGAACGGACCGGTACAGCCCGAGTTTATAAACATTTATTGAACGGACCGGTACAGCCCGAGTTTATATACATTTATTGAACCGACCGGTACAGTCCGAGTCAATATACATTTATTTAACGGACCGGTACAGCCCGAGTCTATATACATTTATTGAACGGACCGGTACAGTCCGAGTCTATATACATTTATTGAACGGACCGGTACAGTCCGAGTCTATATACATTTATTGAACGGACCGGTACAGTCCGAGTCTATATACATTTATTGAACGGACCGGTACAGTCCGAGTCTATATACATTTATTGAACGGACCGGTACAGTCCGAGTCTATATACATTTCTGTTACCCAATACATAAGTACAGGTAAACCCTCAAGGTTATTTTAATATTCCCGACGTATGTTCTTTTATTATCTTTAAAGCCAAAAATAAAAAATAAAAAAATAAAAACAAAAGTTTGTAAAAAAAATTATTTAGGTTTTTATAAAAGTAAAAACACAAATTTTTGGGTGTTATTGTGCAAGTGGACAACATTTACTTGAAGATATTTTTTTAGAGACTATGTTTTAAGGAAATGTTGCCAACGTGGTCCGTATCAACATTTATCTATGCTCAGATTATTCCCAATACCTAAATCTCATATAAAGACGTCC
This sequence comes from Omphiscola glabra, assembly GCA_964017045.1. NCBI lineage: Eukaryota > Metazoa > Mollusca > Gastropoda > Lymnaeidae > Omphiscola > Omphiscola glabra. Next base: position 26,662,592 of record OZ024802.1, on the reverse strand, counting down.
ACGGAAATGACGTCACATTGGCCATATCCCTTGATTCTTGGAATCTGAAGATTTCCCCGCCACGATGATGTCAGTTTTAAGCCACGCCTTGAAATAAACGCAACCATTGTTTTGGTTTAACGGTAACCTACCCCGCGCCGTTCTTCGTTTCATCGCTAAAAGGAATTTATAATTTTTAAAACAAAAATATTTTTTACGTGACTCAATTTTTCATTTAAAAAAGAAAAAGAATAAAAAAGGGAAATATGTTTACATTTTTTAATACTGGTCTTCTTTTTTATTTACTCTGATAATTGATAAACGTATAAACATTTCTTTGTGTTAAAAATAAATACATAAATTGACCCCCCCCCCACCCCCCCTTCATTCCATTAAAGGTTTCACGAAATAAACGAAAGAATCCCTTCTCACCTTTGGCTTTCAGACAGCTCACAAACTTATAGAGCCCGAAGAGAAGGATGATGGCTCCCAGTATGAAGGACACGATCATCCAGACATTGGTGTCTTTGACAGGATTCGACGCGTCGGTCGCTGATGGGGTGATGGGACAAAACATCAAGAGTTTAACACTGACTGAGAGGCATGGTTCATAAATCAACAAACAGATTATTGAAGAACAGAATTACTTTTCTTAAAAAATCGTTCAAGATAATTCGAATGATGAACTCCAAATTTACTTTTAAGAAACTCGGGAGAACATCTGACTTATTTCTTCAGCTTAGACAACCAGCAGTCGCTTCTAAGTCATGCTGACATCATAGAAGCCGCCAATTCAAGTTGATACTAGTTATGTTAGTCATCTCATGGATGATCTTTGATGAATTAAAACAAATTTCTAGGTCCAGCGTGCAGTGTATCATCCTGTCAATTAACATATTTAAAGGAGGCAATCTCACCTGAGGCTTTTCTTTTTGAATCGGATGTAACCGTGCTTGAAGGCTCCTGGGGGCTAGCTGCACTGGACTGCCCAACGTTGGACGCAGTGAGTGAGGCGGGTGACGGCGACGTGGCTGGTATAGGATGACCGTACTTACAAGTTCCACAGCACTGCCACAGCTCCAAAGGTGTTCCGTTACAATCCGAAAATCCTCCACCGAAAGCTTCTGGATCATCCGGTGGCACACGACACCAATAACATTTTAAACACCGTGAACTTCCCATGCGTAGGTGTACATCGGGTGAGTCTTAACGGGCGATATATCAAACCCCAGCAGACGGTAAGTAGATACATTTTAGCAGACACCAAGACTTCCAACTCACCTGAGACGTTTGTCGGTGAACCGGAAGTAGCTGTTGCTGGAGGTCCTTGGGAGTTTCCCGAACGGGACGGCGTGACACTTGAGGTGGGCGGGGACGTAGGCGATGACGTGGTCGGTGGCGTAGGTAGTGACGTAGTCGTTATAGGATGACCGTACTTACAGGTTCCGCAGCACTGCCATAGCTCCAAGGGTGTTCCGTTACAATCTGACGGTCCACAATGAGACTTCCAGTCGCCGAACTCGCAGTCTGTCACAAAATGTCCACAAACAGCGTTTAATAAAATAACACAATAACGACTGGACCATTTGAGTCTTATATATAAATTAATGGGTAAAAACAGTTTGAAACATATGCAAAGCACAGAAGTCAAATGTTTTACATATTATTACTATTAATATTAAGGTGGCTTTATATACTCATAGTGAGTTTAACAAGTACAGAGACATCTCATTTATTTTTTATTGACGTCGGCCTGTCACAATGTGACGCTGGTGTAGAATCGCAGGACGAAATCACAAGGCACGGGGTTTTTACTTAAGAGGATACCCCAAGGGACCATCATGTGTGGTGATAAGGCTAGAGCCAGAGGTTTTTATTGTGCCAGTCTTATACCGCATAAGGGACTTCAACTCCGGGGCTTGAAGTCATCCATGGTGAACCAGTCCCATCCGCCTGGGGACGCTTGTCTAGGCTTTACTGTGGGTTTGAACTCCAATACACTAGCTTGTAACTGACTCAGTTTAGACCGCTAGGCCCAGAGTCGTAACTGGTATTTTGACGCCCGTGGCAAATTTATTTTTGCCGCCCTTGATAAATTTAAAAATTAGAGATTCAGCGGTGCCCTATTTAAACTGGCGCAGGCCGGCGCCCTTGGCAACTGCCCCAATGCCAAGCCGTTGTTACGCCACAGGCTCGGCCACCCATTGGAGTCATAAAATACAAATAGAGTACACCCAATGTGTTCCTTCAAATGACCGGTGTTCTCAAATGGCGGCCAAGGTTCTTGGAAAGTGCGTGTCTCTCTGTTTAATTTTCATAATCACGACGAACGGTTCCCGAGGTATGTACGAACACATGTGTAGTGAAGTGGTGAGTTTAATATCGAGCTAAATACAATTCCCGAAAACTGAACTAAATGGTAGTTTGCCTTTGGTCAGCAGTATTTCTATTGAAAAGAACGATTTTTAAATGTTTTTTTTTGGGGGGGGGGGTGTGGGGGTGGGGGATTTTTTGTCATTCCCCAAGAAAAAAAAATAAATTCATTTTGTAAGTTTACGAGATGGACTGCAAATAGTTAATTCTTTTATCTTCATCTGCCAAAAATTTCGACCGGCTGAGGTGGTTAATTATAATATGCTATTACTTTATAGTAAATAAGTTATATTGCATTCTATTTTTAACTGCTGTAAACGGATGTATAAAGTTACCTACCCTGGATCGGTCTATAGATATCCACGCACGACTCACAGCAGTGACGCTTGAAAACCTTGGAGTAGCACATCCATGGATGGGACTGCACTTGATGGGTGCAGTTTATGCTGGCGTCATTCTTTAGCACACATTGTTCTAGTATAGAAAAAAAAATTAAAGTTATTCAACAATGACAATGCACGATTTTAGCTGCCCAGTCCCAAACGTTACTTGGCGTCAAAATAATTTATTCAAGACAGGCTTGCATTTCTTCTTCTTCTTATCTTCTTATATTTGAAGGCCGCCGACCAATTCATTGATCATTCTGGCTCCTGGTTTGAATTCAAAGTTTCCCTTCTCTTAGATGAATTGCCGTCCAGGGCTAACGAGTCCTACCCACCCGGGGTGCTGGAGAGGTTGGCTTTGGTGGGGATTGAACTCCGGACCACCAGCTAACTAACACACATATTCTGGTGAGGGCCTGAGATCACTCTCTTAAGGCCCCGGCTAGTAAATTGGCAATCAACTCCATCTGCTGAGCTGTGCCATACAACATTTTCCTCACATAGGGTTCCCCCTCCGCCCTGGCCTCCCCCGGAAGCTCCAGTGAGGGACATTCGGTCAACAGATGCGCCAGCGTTTCCGGGACCAGGCTGCAGTGCCGGCAGGTGGGATCCCGATTGTTGTCTAGACGCCAGAAAATACGTGCCTATGGGGCAATGCTTGGTGCGCATTTGCGTCACTATACTCTGCTGCTTTCGGCCTAACCCCCACCAGCTATTTGGTTCGAGTCAGATTAGACCACTCGGCCACCCAGCGACATTCATCTTTATTTTTACCAGCCATTGATTGGCTTGGATCCCTAAGGACGCAGTAAATGTGACAAGGACAGCAGTGGATGCTGAGCTCAGTGCTTGAGAAACATGGCTACGCCAAGAGATAGATATATGATTACTGTCCTGCGCGTGCCAAGTTGCCCAAGGAGAGATACGTACCAGCTGAAACTTCCAGCACCATAGCTCTCAAGATTGACGGAAGGAACACATGGGTCATTAACAAATGCCAGAGTATCGAACAACAATAGCGGCCATCAAAAACCCTTGAATGACGAGATAGAGCTGGAGCTGGAGCAAAGGCTTAACTAATGGCGATAGCGAACAACAACAAAAATAACAGAATAGAGCGTTTTGATAGTTGAGATCGCGGTATGTAATTCATGAAACCTATTCAAGTGCTTTTAGAGGTAGTGTCCTTGGTATCACGAGTCTGGTCTCAGAGTATTTGGAGACCTTTGACATGTCAGAATTTAAGCTGAACTTTTCCATCAGACCAAATAGCAACGAAAGATCCATAGAATCTAAAATCTTGTAAGAAATATAGCACACGCGGGAGATTGGTGTAAGGGGGGGGGGCAATGAAGAAATGTATAGCACACACGGATGGGGAGAAAAGGGACAACGAAGAAAGCTAAAAATAGAAAGCGGAAGTTAGGGCTGGAAGATGTAACGTACCGAGTGTGTACGTCACAGTGTCAGTGCGGACGTCATAGTGTCAGTGTTTACTTCATGCCTCCAGAAGGTGAAGATAAAAATCAAGGAGATAGTAAGGATGAGGACCCCCCCCCCCCCCCCCCCCGAAATCATCACTTATCTTTTTGAAAGGCATTGCAGGCTGCAACCGAAACTCATGCTTTGACCGTAAAAAAATGATAAAAGTTTTAAAAAAATAATAATATTAACATTTAACACTGCTGACCTTTGCCCCAGTTTTGCTCCTGCTTTGGAGCAAGGGGATGTGGAACACATTCTCCATTAATGCAGAGCTGAAATTTCAAACGTAAAAAAATCAACGTTAATTACAATTAACGATAATTTACGACCATTTTCATGAATAAAGTTTTAATTTAAGTTACTGAAACATTTCAATGAGACTATTTTTGTATTAGGCTTATATAACTATAACAAACGTTTAAGTTTTTTTTCATTTCATGTCTTAAGTGCTGTTAATAAAGTAAGCATACTATTTCTATGACGTTGGAAAGTCAGGCGTTAAATGGACAAGCTGTAAATTGCCATGCTATCGAAAGACCCGCACTTGATAACCAGGTGGTTGAGCGTGACACACTTGATAACCAGGTGGTTGAGCGTGACACACTTGATAACCAGGTGGTTGAGAGTGACACACATGAAAACCACGGGGGCTGAGAGACACCCTCGAAATCAATGGGGGTTGAGAGACACCCTTGAAATCAAAGGGGGTTGAGAGACACCCTTGAAATCAAAGAGGGCTGAGAGACACCCTTGAAATCAAAGGGGGCTGAGAGACACCCGTGAAATCCACGGGGCTGAGAGACACCCTTGATATCCACGGGGCTGAGAGACACTCTTGATATCCACGTGGCTGAGAGGAAATCCTTGAAAAACTGCTATTTTGGCACATTTTACAAGTCATAATGCTGTCAATCGGTTTATCTATTGCTCTCACGCAAGTCAGAATATGACCAATTGGTTCAACAGAGCTTGAATATCGGGAAGTCGAAACGAAACCTTACGGTATACTCAATCCTGCAAGAAAAAAAATGTAAAAAATGTAAACGGATCCATGAATGCCTGCCTCAATAGGTTACGGACGAGTCACCTTTTCTTCGCCACAGGGCGTCCCTGGTACGGGCTCGAACTCGTGACACAAACTGGTCCCGCTGTTTGTACACCACAAGGATTTACAGTACCGCGAAGGATCTTGATCGTAGTTGAAGCCTGCGCTACTCTAGGAACAGGGAGAAGATCATACAATAAATAATGAAATTGATATGGGAAACGAGGAATCAAGGTAAATTGATCCTTTGCTTCTTTAACACACACATGCACAACATACAGACACATACACACACGCACACATACACAACATACAAGCACATATATTACACACACAATACACAGACGCACACAAGCAATTAAAAAAAGCCACCAGGTGTCCAGCAACTGTAAACAGATCCAGCAGTATTATAGAAGAGAAAATGTCTTTCAACGATTTTTCCGTCTTTGCAATGCCCTATAATATTTTAAATTTCTGAACATATAATATATTAACTCACTGAACACTCCCTCGATGCCATGCCATATAATATATTAACTCAATGAACACTCCCTCGATGCCCTGCCATATAATATATTAACTCAATGAACACTCCCTCGATGCTCTGCCATATAATATATTAACTCAATGAACACTCCCTCGATCTCGATGCCCTACCATATAATATGTTAAGTCACTGAACACTCCCTCGATGCCCTGCCATATAATATATTAACTCAATGAACACTCCCTCGTTGTTCTACCATATAATATATTAACTCACTGAACACTCCCTCGATGCCCTGCCATATAATATATTAACTCAATGAACACTCCCTCGATGTTCTGCCATATAATATATTAACTCAATGAACACTCCCTCGATGGTCTGCCATAATTTATCAACTTAGTGAACTCTATGCGTGTTCAATAAAATACAACTTGCTAACTCATTTAAAAACTGTGTAAGAGCTACACCATACACTTCATCCACTCACCGAACAATCCGTCGATTTATGTCCAAGCAACATCTTACACTGGGCATCGGCGCGGTATTTCAGACCTGGAAGACTGCCATTGAGACTTGGCAGGTTTGAATCCTTTGTTAGTTTTCCTGTCAGGCATGTTGCTCCGTAACTGATAAGAGAAGAAATATTATACGTCTCTTTCTTTTTTTATAAGAGTCCGAATTAGTGCTATATTTCTCTACCAATGATACGCCATCACCTCAAAACTAAATTAATATTATAATATCAAACCGCCTTTTACACCTAATAGTTCTAACTAATCTAAAAGAGTATTTAAATTGAGACTATTTCCGAAAAAAAAAGAAGAAAATATTACGCACCAAACACGCTTGCGGTATTTTAAGAATCTAATTTCGGGAATTTTATTTAGCTGACACTAATTCATTGTAATTTTACCTAGAAAATTATCCTTACAAATAATAATTTAGCATCACTGCCTGACCACCCCCCCCCCTTTTTTTTTACCATGCTTCGAGTGAATGTCTTTTAATTCAAGCAGCTTTAGACTGGGTTGTAAAACATTTTAATTTTTTATTGTGCAACAGCATATAAATGTATGATAATTACCTACACTTTGGAGAAAGAGAAAAGAAGGCTGATTTTCGCTTCTACTTGAAAGAAGATAGTAGTTACCTTACTATTAACATACCAAGCCGGAGGTTACTGGTTAATAAGTAGGTAACTAAACAACTATCTCATATATCATTTAATTAAAAAAAAAGTATTTATATATTTAATTTTTAAAAATGTTTTTATATATATATATAATTAAAGTTCATTCTTTCTGTTGTTTTTGTTGTATTGTTTATTGTTGTATTGTTTATTGTTGTATTGTTTATTGTTGTATTGTTTATTGTTGTGTTGTTTATTGTTGTGTTGTTCATTGTTGTATTGTTTATTGTTGTATTGTTTATTGTTGTATTGTTTATTGTTGTATTGTTTATTGTTGTAATATTTGTTACATTAAATTATATCAAGAAATAGAAATGATTCTCACCTTGTTTTTAACAGTCTGGTAAAGAACTCGCTGAAGTAGTCTAGGCTGCAGGCTGAAAACTTCCAAGGGTTTGTATTCCTCCTGTCTCTATCCGAAGTTGCTTCGGAAGCCATGATGTTGTGTTCATCGAAACCGCAGCCATTTCCTTCTCCGTCATGCTGTGCGTTTAAACTGGATACGGATAATAAATTAAAAAAATGCTTAGCATATCCAAATGACTTCAAATTTTAAAAACAAGAAACAAACATCGACGTTTTTTTAAATAAAAGCGTAATCATCAATCTACGCTTTGCGGATGACATAGACGGACTGGCTGGAAGCGAAGAAGAGCTAGTCAATCTGGTAAAGCGTCTCGACAAGACTTCAGCGTCTTTTGGCATGCAAATCAGTGCAGAAAAGACAAAAATGATGACAAATAGCACCACTGGCATCACCACTGAAATTAAGGTCGGTGAGTAAAGATTAGAGACAGTTGGCAGCTTCAAGTACCTCGGAGCAATAGTTTCGCAGAAGGCTTCAAGCCCGAATTGATGGCCAGGATTGCACAGACCACAACAGCACTAAAGAGACTCAAGAAAATATGGAACGACAAAAATATAGCCCCCAGCACCAAATTCAGGCTGATGCGCTCATTAATCCTCTACATTTTCTTATATGCCTGTGAATCCTGGACATTGACAGCAGAGCTTGAAAAGAAAATAAAAGTGATGGAGATGAGATGTTTCAGAGGCATTCTTGGCATCTGCTATAGAGACCATATCACCAATGAACAAGTAAAAGAAAGGATTCGTCAAGCAACTGGGCAGTACGATGACCTCCTGGCGTCTGTAAAAAAGCGCAAAATTGAATGGTATGGCCATGTAACCAGAAAACAAGGGCTCGCCAAAGTAATCTTGCAGGACACAACTAGAGGAGGATGAAGAAGAGGAAGACTGAGAAAAAGATGGGAAGATAACACCAAAGAATGGACGGGATTACAACTAGGCGATGCTATACATAGGGCAGGAGACCGAGAGGAATGGAGAAGAATAGTTTTGATGTCATCTGTGGCGCCCCAACGGTCGAAAGACTACGGGACATGATGATGATGAATCATCTTGAAATTTAATTTCAATTTAAAAAATCAAACATTTTTATAGATGCTCAAAATATAAGTACCCCTTAATATGTAAAAAACTGTAAAATTTGTATGTATATATATATATATATATATCTAATATATCCAATATTTCTAGTTCTCTCTCTGTTGTTGAAGAGATAAACATCAGGATCGCAAAAGCAGCAGCAACTATTGCTAAACTGAAAAAGCGGGTGTGGAATAATCTCAATCTAACTGACAAAACAAAACTAAGTTTCTGTCAGGCATGCGTGCTTAGTACGCTCCTATACGGCAGTGAAGTGTGGACCACATACACTAGTCATGAGCGGAAACTCAACAGCTTCCATCAAAGATGTCTGCGTCGCATTTTACGCATCCGATGGCAGGACAAGGTGCCTAACACAGAGGTCTTGGAACGTGCCAAAATGTGTAGCATATTCTCCGCTCTTAGCAAGAAGCGCCTTCGCTGGTTAGGCCATGTAAGGAGAATGGAGGAAGGCCGTATTCCAAAGATGCTGTTGTATGGAGAGTTGGCAGAAGGGACAAGACTTATTGGACGGCCTCGCCTGAGATATATGGACGTTTGCAAAAAGAGCATGAAGGAAGCGAACATTGAAGTCAACAAATGGGAGATCATTGCTGAACAACGTTCCAGCTGGCGAACGGCAGTGTACGAAGGAGTGAAAAAAGGCAGCAGATATGCGAAACGAAGCTCTTGCAACAAAAAGAACAGCACGGAAGGCCAAAATTAATCAGGAATCAATATTCTTCTGCAAGAAATGCAGTCGAGATTGTCATTCTAGGATTGGCCTAGTGAGCCACTCGTCGAAGTGTGGGACTACAATACAGCTACTCCATCGTCTCGCGAAGACGGAAGGATGCCATTTATAAATACATATATATTTATTATAAAAAAATCGCATCATGCCCAATTAAGTCTCGAAGCGCTATAAAATACAAAACGCAACAATACAAAATCTACATACAAGCCAATGGACAATGCAAGCCAATATAATATATACATCGAGGAATATGAGCAAGCTCTTTGGCAGGTTAGTACGAAAAAGATGTGTTTTCAACTCAGTTTTGAAAGTTGATTTTATTTAGTCCCAGAAGTGATTCGAATAGACTTTGAGAAGCACTCATGGATGTTTATAGCGATTACCTGTGACCTAGTTCATGAGCCGCGGTGTCGATGCACTGGAAGCCACCACGATCCTCCACAACTGAAGAGCTCGTCCCGTCGGTCTTACAGACGGCTCCAACTTTTGCGATACCTTTTAAGTAGAAAAAAAAAATTGTCAACGCCTCGAAGCGACCTAAAGCTCTTTGATGAACGGTTAACTATTTTTAAAAACGTACACGGGCTTATTTAAAAGCATACCAACGTATTTTACATTATATCAGCAGGCACCACAATAAAAAAAAAATAAAGATACAATTAAATAAGCAGAACTTGACAGTAAGTTTCATCTGTAAAGTACTAACCTAATAGATCCTCTACTATCCATTTTTTATCGTCCTTCAAGTCATAGCTGGAATAAACATGTTATGAAAAGAGAAGTATAAATTATATGCAACGAAACGTGTTTGACTACAACATAAATTAAACAAACCCTAGTAACAAAGAATTTTCCATATAAATCCTCTATGAAATGAAATATCTTGCAAAAGATTGGCGGGGCTGAAAAATTCGAAGTACATGCATACAAGCAACTCATTTTATAAGAACCGTAAATAGTGCCCCCCCTTCCCCAAGGATCGCGACGGGAAATTTTTTTACGCCACTAAACTATATTAGTATTCTAATGACCCACCCACTTTTACACCGCAGATAAATTTCTCCCACAGTTTTAGAAGAAAACAGAAGAAAATATTTAGAAGAAAACAGAAGAAAATATTACGCCTCAAACTCACTTGCGATATTCTTTATCGTAGTTATTTTATCGTTCAAATGAAAAAAAATTTGGGGGTGGGGCTTGGATTTAGAGGTGGAGCAAAAAATTTGAATGAATGTGTTGTCAACGGCATCGAATCTATGTGCCAAGTTTCAGTTCGAAGATTTTTTGCCTGCCAGTCTACTAGGCAGCCATCCAGCCACCCACGAACAAAAGTGAAGTTAATATGAAGGATTTAAAATCAGGGACGTCATTTGGGTAGGGCGTTGCGGGGCTTTTGCCCCACCTCTGAATTTTCAGGTTTTGTTTAAATTGCCATGTTCTGTGGGCCGCCAGTATGAAACAACATATGAAGCCGACTGAGTTTTGGTTTCCCCCTCCACCCTGAAAAGAACAGAAATGACGCCCCTGTTTAACAACAACAACAACAATAACAACATTGCTTTATATTTATAAGTTTACAACTTTTAAGTGTTTGAATAATAAAAAAATGCAACCATTTAAAAAAAAAAAAACGAAACATTCCAAACATAATATCTGGCCTCCTACTTCATTCGCTAACATTTTCTAAGCCATACAAATATCAACTTGTGATGTAGTGTCAGAAATCTAATTTTTTTTTTAGTAATGTTTGCAATACATGAAACTCTTTTAGTGTATGGGCAGCGCATTAAACACGGGGGTCGGTGGTGGGGGGGGGGGTAGAGGAAACGACCATTGAGTGAAGTTGTAATGTCACAATGGGAAAATGATATTAATATTTTTTTGAAAATTGATGGATTTTCAAAAATTGTAATATTCAAAATAAAGGAAAAACAAATAATTTCTCACACAAAACATAAGGCGGTTCATAATTTTACACCGATAAAAATGACGCTTAATTGATAAAATAGTTACATTCTTTAAATTACAAAAAGAGTTAAGTGTAAAATTATAAACATTCGTCTTAAAAAATAATGAAGAAATGGGGTTTACGAGCAGTAGTATTATAATAGAAGTGTGCAATCCGAATTGATATTCTTGAGAGCTGCGATCATAATTTATATTATTGAGAGCTACGATCATAATTTATATTATTGAGGGCTACGATCATAATTTATATTATTGAGAGCTACGATCATAATTTATATTATTGAGAGCTACGATCATAATTGATATTACTGAGAGCTACGATCATAATTTATATTATTGAGAGCTACGATCATAATTTATATTATTGAGGGCTACGATCATAATTTATATTATTGAGAGCTACGATCATAATTTATATTATTGAGAGCTACGATCATAATTTATATTATTGAGGGCTACGATCATAATTTATATTATTGAGAGCTGCGATCATAATTTATATTATTGAGAGCTACGATCTTAATTGATATTATTGAGGGCTACGATCATAATTTATATTATTGAGAGCTGCGATCATAATTTATATTATTGAGAGCTACGATCATAATTTATATTATTGAGAGCTACGATCATAATTTATATTATTGAGAGCTACGATCATAATTTATATTATTGAGAGATACTATAATAATTGATATTATTGAGAGCTACGATAATAATTGATATTTTTGCGACTTATAATACTTAAAAAAATAATAACCGAGAGCCTCAGTCAGGAGTTGCTTTGATTGAAAGGTACTTACCCCGAAAACAACATGGCGGTATCGTAAGGGCTGACCAATGACCGTCCATTTCCGGCTAGAAATTGAGCGAAGGAGTTAAGAGCTTCACCGCCGTCGACAATTTCATCTGTGACTATGTTTTCGGTAAACGGTGAAGCAGATGCTTCCTTGACACAACCAGAAAGAACAGAGGTCAAGCGAATTAGTCCTTTATGGTTATTACTATTATCATCATTATTATTATGGCATTGGGTTACCTCGGTTTCCAGGAGTCGGCGTCCAACAAGATTAATGTAGGAAACAATGTTCAGAGTTCAACGATTCCGTTTAGACAGTAATCTCCATGCTAGACGTCAGTAAGGGCATTAGGTTTTTTTGTATCGTCTCATTAAAATACAAAATTAATTAGACAATGAGTGTACAACCACAGTTTCATTTTTATAAATGGACATAAAGGATACGAAGTGATCAAGAGAATATGAATTTATATAAAAAGATGTTAAGAGATTAAATTTTAGGATGTGATGTATAGTGTATGATGTGATGTTAAGTGCATTATGTGATGTAAAGTGTATGAAGTGATGTAAAGTGTATGATTTGATGTAAAGTGTATGATATGATATAAAGTGTATGATGTGATATTAAGTGTATGATGGGATATAAAGTGTACGATGTGATATAAAGTGTACGATGTGATATAAAGTATATGATGTGATTTTAAAGTGTATGAAATAATTATAAATACGCCAGGCGCCCACGATCAAACCAGGGCACCTGTTACCCCCGAGGCTCTCTGACTCTGTTCCTTACCTCAGCCACGACCACTTTGCTGAGACCGACTCGAATGCTGTAGTCTGTCGACGTGATCCCTTGGTAGAGCAGGTCCACCTGATCGTCACGTTAGAAGTTTTTAATTTTTATTTTCAGAACAATAGATGATAATGGAAGAATACATAAAGAATAACGAATAAAGCCAGCGTGTGGTGCTGGGGGTGTCTGAATATCTAAACATGCCATGGTGGCTGGCCACGTTTATGACAAGATAAAATGGTGACTCGACACAATGGTGTCTTGATGGAATGGTGATTCGATACAATGATTCGGGGGCGAATGAGGGGAGGGGTTTAGGGCAAGAGGGGAGGGGAGGGGGTAGAGGGTTGTATACATTATCCTATTTAAAGCTTAAAGGCTTGAACTTTAACCTTACAGTTGGGATTCGGGACCGCCCCCTTTGCACTGCCATTTCATAGGCCACTGCTCACAAGGAAGTGAAACGACATAGCATTTATCACCTTCCGCCACCGCTCGCAACAGGGTTAGTGCCGCAATCGTGGAGAGGGGGGTGGGGGGGGTGGTGTCCAAGCTTTTAATCGCCCAATTTACTAAACAAAAACTTTTCAATTGGTCAACAATGTTTCACCCCAATATAAAGAAAAGTAAGGGAACGCCGCCCAGTGGCGTAACTGGGTTTTTGACGCCCTTGGCTAATTTATTTTTAGCACCCTTTATTTAAATAAAAATTTTAGAGATTGAGAGGTGCCTTTTGAACTGGCGCAGGACGGCGCCCTTGGCAACTGCCCCAATGCCAAGCCGTTATTACGCCACTGACACCGCCCTTCGTACCCCGTCCCCCCCTTTTTTTTCAAACGCCACTGCACACAGGCAAAAGAAACGATAAGGCATTTCTGGACCAATGTGTATCCAAGACAGAAACATTGAACGTCGCTTTGTGAAAATTACAAGAGACAAGACTAGCAAAGTCATGTAGGAGAGTTGTGACGTCATGGGTGAGATGCGTAGTCCCATGATTATGTAAAGAAAACATCCCGGATTAATCTTTTAGAAAAAAACAACATTAACGACCTACCCCTGCGATGACTAACGTATAATATTCCAGCGTGTTCTGCAGGGCGACGGTCCGATTGACAGCGTCATCCAGGAAGCGACTGTAAGCCTTGTAGTCCACAACTGCCACAAGGTCTATGTAATAAACGGCTTTGCCTTGATTACCACTATCCAATGACATCGCAGTTTTTGACGCTAGACAAATAAAATATATTTTTAAAAAAAACAAACAAAACAAAAAACAATGATTTTTAAATATCAGCAATTCCAATAAGAAAAGTAAAGGGGGGGGGTAGCAACACATGCAAGGACTTTAAAGTATGCCCCCCCCCCCCTTCACCAACACACATAAAGCGAAATAAATTTTAAAATATCTAAATGTAAATCATGAAACTAATGCCCTCACTCCACCCCATCCCTTTTTTTTTTCTTCGAACCCTTCGTCTAGAAAAAAACAGCCGTTGGCCAAGGGACGAAGCGAATTTTCAGACACTACGGAGTGATAAGAGTTTGTGACACATATAAAACATTATAACCACAATGCATTGAGTGTTTCAAAATAATTAGTCGCTAAAAAGTTAAATGAGGTGAACCGAAAAATGTCTTCTACCACTTCCCCCCCCCCCCCCCCCCCCCAATCTTCCTACGCTCAAATGTTGTGTCTAATGTGAAAATTTGGAAATATAATATAGTGTTTCAACCTTTGACATTGTCTGGTGAATGTGGTGATCTCTGACCTTGAACCTCAAGTCTATACACGTCGCCACGTGCATGCGATGACGCTGTGAATGACGTCACATCCCGAGCGACGCGCTCCTCCTTGTAGAGGAGATGCCTGACACTCTGATGGCTGAAGACCCCTTTCTAAAACATAAAACATGATAAATACATGATTTTTTAAAGCAAAATTGTATATATTTAAATGAACGCTATCATGTTTAAGTTTTAATTTTTAGTCTGTCCAGTGGAATCATGTTGGTTATTTTGAAAGCCAAGAATTTGGGTTGGACGTCGAGGTGAAGGTTTGTGTGGAGTATTTTGACCTACCCATCATCAATTATCAATTCACTGATTAAACTTTTAGATAAAGCCATTTAAAAATAAAAATTAAGAAAATTTTCAAGCAGGGATTTGCTTTAATAAAGTCTCGTATATTATATAGGATTTTTGTTTTGAAGGTATTTTCAACCATAATCTCTACGTAGAGCCTTCTATTTCAAGGAAGTGGGGTTTTGTGGGGGGGGGGGGGGATGTGTACCTTTTTGTGCAGAGACTGCATGGACGTTAACATTTTAACGGAAGGCATGATATCTTTTTTTTTTTAACTAAGGAATTTAGATTTCTAGTTTTTTTGGTCATTGAAAGATGGCACCCAAAAGTTAACCCAGAGGTCAGCTCCGAAATAAGAAACTAATAAATTTTAATTGCCCTTTGATTATTTCTGTTAATAAGGGGATGAAAATTATTTTACGATGTGGGTTTTAAATTGCAATTTATTTATTTTTTAAAGATTATCATTTAACGTTTTTTTGCCATTACCAACACAGTAAATGCAACTTCAGAAAGATGTTGAGATCTTCAACGTTTTAAAGGACAGCAGGGTGACCGTAGGTGGCCAGGCCATCTTCTGACTCTTCTCTGTTTCAGTGGATGATGGCTTAGACACAATTGGTAAATCCAATTTTATGAGATCACATTAGAGCCCTTGTTTCAATCCCATTTGTCGCGCCCCCACCCATTTTTTATTGGGGGGGGGGGGGGTGGCAATGTTTTCGTTGAGGGTCGCACTTCATTTACAGCGGCGATTTTTAAAATGATTTACAGCCATCGAAATAAAAGGGTCTTAACACGGTACATTGAAAAAAAAAATTGTATATCGCAATAGTCTCCCTTTAAAAAAACCCGCCAGATGAAAAAAACTAAAACTAAAATAGGGGGGGGGGGGGGGGAATGTTAACAAAAATAATGATAAGCACTTGGTTGAGATATTAAATTTAAAACCAATAATGATTTGAATTGAACTTAAATTTTCTTAAAATTCAGACTTTCGGTCGGGCTGCTGGATAGCTAAGCGGTCAAACATGTATCAATCCATACCTCAGGATTGAATTAAAACATACATTATTTTTTTACTAACAACTCCCTCTCACAAAACACGTATACATATTTATATCGAGTATCTGTATTTTTACATTTCCCATATTCATTATTTTTACCTAGAGAAATTCAAAAGCAGGTGTAAAGGGGTGGGGGGTGGGTTGCGAGTCCCCTCCAACCCCCCCCCCACCCCAACTAAGACTTGGAGCAGCCCGTACGAAATGGCACGGATGCGCCCTTATACCAAAGTGGGACGTGATAATAAGTTTTGAATTTTACGCAGCGTAGGAATAAATGATCACCTTCCCCCCCCCCCCACTGCTAGTACGAGGGAGACAGCTTTTTTAAAAAAAAAATAATAATAACAGTCCGTAGTTTGAAGTGACAAGAAAGACGTTGATGACATGACATGACATGATAGCATGACATGATGACATGACATGATGGCATGACATGGCACTTGAATGAACTTACAAACTGTAGCTCGGGCCTGCCGGCTGCCAACTGGTGAGAGCGCGTCACCCGGAAAGAAGCTTGACTTGATAAGTCCTGGTAGTAGGCGACGTTCTGAAAAAACGAAATGGCGGTCAGCGTATTTCATTAATGTCCTTGGTGTGTATTGTATGGAGCTGTCGACGTAGAGCTTTGGATAGTGTCGCAACTAAAGGTCAAATATCTATATTCAATGCCCTCTACGCACACAACCACATTCAATCGACTAAGAGGAAGTAAGGATCGATAACTAAATATAGAGCTGATTATGAACTATTTCTATGCACGTTTGAAGGATATTCTTCCGCACCTGAATGACCCGCTTGTTGGTTTTTCCCTCGAAGGTGAGCATTCTCAGGTTGTCTGGACCTGACAAGTAATCGGCAGAAGCGGCACTGAGCACAAAACTCTTGGTTGTCTGGACCAGCTGTTATGTCGAGGTTGAGCAATCTCAGATTGTCTGGACCAGATGTTATGTCGAGGTTGAGCCGTCTCATCTACTGGACCAGATGTTATATCGAGGCTGAGCAATCTCATCTCTACTGGGCCAGAAGTTATGTCGAGGTTGATCATTCTCATCTTGACTGGACCAGATGTTATGTCGAGGTTGATCAATTTCATCTTGACTGGGCCATAAGTTATGTCCAGGTTGATCAATATCATCTTGACTTAGCCATATGTTATGTCCAGGCTGATCAATATCATCTTGACTGGGCCAGACCTTTCACCGTGTTTGGAGCCACAAGGATGCGTGGGTGTCTTCTATTGGATCCTTCCTTCACTTAGATGAGCCAAAACATCCAAGTATGGACGAGTCCCGTTTACGTTGGTTTCCGGTGTGGATTTATATCTTCCAGATTTTGCTATGGTTTGAATTCTCGCCGACCATTTGCAAAATGTCGTGTTCACCTGTCCACACACTTGACCACGTAGTAGATTCGAACAGTCGAACGTCCAAAGTTGTGCGGTATTTCCCGAATCAATGAGCGTGAACCGACACAAATGGGCCTGTTCGTTCCAGGCTCTATAGATTTTGACGTTGAAATTGCGCCTGACGTGGAGTTTTCTTGCGCTGAAGACATATAATTTAGCAGTCTCGTACCTACACAAGGGGGGGGGGGGAGATATACCGGCTGTGTTCTATGTCACTGGAACATCTATTATTATAACAGCTTGATATGTCTGAGGCGCAGAGAGCCATCGCTTCGTGTAACCGAAAGCAAAAAAAAAGGCTAAAAAATTGAAAAACTTAATCATGAATATCGAAGTTTTCTTAGGTGGATGGGGTGGAAGGGCGAGGTAAATAAAAAAATAATAATTTTTTAAAAAATGGCATACAGATGTAGATTCCGTTTCCTCATTTAGTTTTGCTGGTTTCAATGCTGGATGTATTCCGTCCAACGAATCCACATACGCTATTTTTAACTGGGCCATAATTTGACATAAATTTAAAGGTTTTGAATAAACACACACAGTTTCCGGAAGAAGAAATATAATTGCCCTCGTGTGAAGAAGATAACCAACCTCAGCCTTTCCCACGGTTTCCTTTCTGTAAAGTAGACTCCCGTCAGTATCCGTGGTCATGGTGTAGAGGCCAGCGTCAGGGTCAAGGTCGTCAGCACGCGATAAGGTGAGACTTATATTGCTGAATGTCAATTGTAAGTTACCAGGCATTCCGCCGTCTTTGACGTCTGCGCCTTCGTAGGTCAGCTCGACTGTAAGTGCAATTGTTAAATAGATGTAAAGAATGGATTTGAAGCAATGGATGTCACACAATGGATGTAAAGTACTGAGGTAAATTAATGGATGTCAAGCAATGGATGTCGAGCAATGGATCTCAACCAATGGAAGTGAATCAATGGATGTAAAGTATGGAGTAAAGGCAATGGATGTAAAGCAATGGAAATAATTCAATTGATGTACAAACAATTAATATAAACCAATGTTCGTAAAAGATTTGTGCGAAGCAGAGGATGTAAATCCATGGATGTAAATCAATGGATGTGAAGATATGAATGAAGAGCAATGGATGTAAGGCAATGAACGACGTAAAGCTTAAGGACAAAAACGTAATTAAGAAACGGGAAAACCCTTACCCGTTTAAAAAATGTCACTGTGACCTTTAACGTAAATTATCAATTTTAATAACTTCTTAAAAAAAATTAGCGATGAAATATTGCTTTAACTCCACACCACAAGACCTCAGTCGTCTTCAATTATTTATTTGACAGTTTCATATCTTACCAGTGCTGCTCTGTAGCCGATGTGCCGTGTCCCCCAATTGCAGTAGCCCCATTAGGAAAGCTTGGGCCAGCAGAAGCACCGTCGACGTCATGATCCTTTCAAAATGTTCAGATTTTGTAAAACAACAACTCAACACAAATTGCTGGAGCTCGGAGCAGACGAGAACTTCCGACCAGTTCTAAAGGAGAGTCTTATAATGAAACATTTCAGTCAGCATGACTGCTCCGTGCAGTGGCGTCGTATAGAAAAGATATATATATAAAAAACCACTGATGTCATCTATCAAGTAATCTCACGGCGGCCATGTTTTTGTGTGTGTGTTTTTTTTTTTTACATTTCCTTGAGTTAAAAACACGATGGTACAGACTTGTGTTTATTGAAAGAAATCCCTACGGCCATTTGCAAAGTCACACACACACGCAAACACACACAAACACACACACGCAAACACACACAAACACACACACACACATCCTGTGCCTTAAACAATGATTTAAAATAGGTTTTCCGAATCGCTGACACGGGGGCGCGGGGGGGGGGGGGGGGGAGAGGGGGGGGTCGGTACTGTTTGCTGTTGTTGTTGAAGTCTTGTATGCCGTTGGCGCTCCAGGATTAAGTAGGTCATAAATAAAAAAAATTCCCGTTTTTTTTTCAGTTTCTTGGAATAGTCTCTTTAAAGCAATATAGACTTGCGACACTTCAGGGTAATGGCTAATCCTTATCTGCCAAACGGATACTATTTTATTGGACCAGAGATCTGTGACGTAAGGGGAGGGAGTGTACAGCTGCATAGATTCGAGCCAGCATGTCTAATTTACGCAATAGAGAGTTCTTTAAAAAAATCAATTAAATTTATCGATTATAATAGCTTTTATAATATAGACATATTTATAAATAGCTATGAGAAATGTTGCACAATACCCAGTATATTTTGTAAGTGGTCTAGTGGTTCTCAACCTTCCTAATGCCTCGACCCTCTAATACAGCTCCTCATGTTGTGTTTACCCCCCAAAAACCATAACATTATTTTCGTTGCTACTTCATGGATATATATTTTTTCGATGTCTTAGGCGACCCCTGTGTAAGGGTCGTTCGACCCCCCCCCCCAAGTGGCTGCGACCCACAGGCTGAGAACCGCTGTACTGGTCCAACACTTTGAAAGGGATACTAATAAGATTAACTTCGTACTAAAGTGCAATGCTTTATCTTCCATTAAACATAATTTGATCGACGACGGTACCGCCGATGATGACGGGGGAGGACTGAGACGCAAAATCGAAGGCGGCTAAGCTGACCGAGTGAGAGTAAGGAAACTAGGTTGACAGAGGGGTTTCACTTACGCTGCTTAGTGAGGGGGCTCGGTGAGGGGGCTCAGTGAGAGGGGCTCAGTGAGGGGGGTTCAGTGAGAGGGGCTCAGTAAGGGGGCTCTCAGAGTGGGGCTTAGTAAGGGGACTCAGTGAAGGGGTCAGTGAGTCCGTCCCAATAATTTTTAAAAACAACAATATGAGAATGTGCCACGCACTTTAGCAAACAGCTGAATTTAGTACTACCCCCATTCTGCACTTGGAGATCAACACACGAGAGATGCTATCGGAAGTGTATGTCCTCTTGGTAGACATTTCACTACCCGGAAAATAAAATTCCCTTTAAGATGACGGGAAAGTGTCATTATGTGGTGCACCTTTTAGTATACAAAATAGTTTAAAATTTAATGTCTTCTGAAAGTTTAGCCCTTTAATGGAATCGGTTCTACCAAGCTGGGCTTAACAAACAGAAATGGATATAGAACCATCGCCGTCTTCCTTTATTGGTCACCAATGGGCGAGGAAACGGCAAAAGGGAGGGGTGGGGGGAGGGGCTGTACCCTAAAAACCACCACATTGCCTACGCCACTTGGTTCGGCGAGAGCACCCCCGAAATTGACCGGTGAGGATGGGGTATTAAGAAATGGGGTGGTAAGAAATGGGGCATTAAGAAATGGGGTATTAAGAAATGGGGTATTAAGAAATGGGGTATTAAGAAATGGGGTATTAAGAAATTGGGTATTAAGAAATGGTGTATTAAGAAATGGGGTATTAAGAACAAGTTCAGCAACGAAAATTGAAAAGGAATTATTTAGTGATAAGTTTTTACCATTATTAGCAGTAACCTTTTGTGCTTGGTCTTAAAAAATGTTTCCTTTCAAAATAATTTAGCTTTTTATTTGAAAGTTCACACATGTATCAGGCACAGCTTTACGTCTTGCGTTATTTATGATACATCTAAATTTGAAGTAGTCAGAGTAAAGAATGTATTTTTGGAGCTATAGGATAGTTTTGATGCAAAACTGAGGGCGTCATAGGTTACTTAGTGAGAACGGGGAGGGGGCGGGGGTGAGCGCGCGGGTGGTAGGGATCTGGGCTGTGGGCTAAGTGAGGAGATTCACAAAAAAAAATATTGTTTTTTCGTAATAAACTGAAAAAACAGTGATGCAGTGCAGTTTGTCTTCAATTTAGTTTGAATCACTCTACACTTAAATGGAAGACAACAGAAGAGATGTTAGTGGAAATCTATGTCTCCTGGGTTAGCATACCCTCCCCCCTCCTCTTCAATACCCCCCTCCCCTAAAATACATTTCACTTTTAAATGAAGATAAAGTGTCATTATGCGGCAAATCATTTGTTTAGTGTCGTAAATATTTCCAATTGTATGGGTACTAAAACGAATAGCATTTAATATAGTTTTATTTGTTTAAAAAGTCTGTATAGTTTTCAATGTGTATTTGTATGTGTTTAAAAGTCTGTATAGTTTTCTATGCGTATTTTTCTGTGTTTACAAGTTTGAATAGTTTTATATGCGTATTTTTCTTTCTTTAGAAGTCTGTATAGTTTTCAATGCGTAGTTTTACTTTTTTTTGTACGACGGGGCTCAGAGACTATTATGACTGTAAAACTTATCAAGACAACCCTAACACACACACACACACACACACACACAAAAGGTCATTCACGTGCATTTATGATTATTAATTACATACGGATTGACCAAGAATATAAATAGCACATGCATATTTTTAAATCAATGAACAATTCAGTGAGATAGTCGTAGACGTAAAAAATAAAAGGCTAAAATTGATGATAGAAAAAAAAACCCAATGGAAATACTTTAATTTTATTTAAAACTATATTTGCATTCAAGAATACTCTAATCACGAAATAAAAGGGCTTATGAGTTATTAAATGTTATGTTCATATATAAATAAATAAATATATATCTAAATGTTTATATACATATATATTTAAATGCTTATATATAAATACATGTATAAATCTATATCTAAATAATATATATATGTACTTTATTTATATATATATACAGTAATTTTACTTACATTTTTTTTCCCTTCATTTGAATTAAAAGCTTACAGAGGCAAATATTTTTATTGTTACCAGTTAATGACAGCAACGTTATTCGTCAATCCTAACTAATGTGGTTTACTACAAAACAAGTCCAATTCTTTATTGAAAATAATCTTATATCTTAACCATACAACATATAATTTTATAATAATTATTATTGTTATTATTATTATTGGTAGTTTTCTATGGCGTGGTGCCCCAATAATAATTATTATAAATCATGTTTTCTTTTTGTTTTGATCAGGCTCTTAAATTCAATGGCTTGCGGCACAGTTTCTGGAACCACCGCGCCACCACAAGGGTGGACAATAATAATTGTGGAAAATAAGGGTGGAAAATAATTTTTTTTTAAAGAAAATGTGTTAAAATACTGCTAACTGACCCAAGAACAAGTGGATTTTTCCACTGGGATGCCGCACCAATAGATATTACGATATGTTCGCAACTGGAGGCCATCGATTGAATTTTTAACATAATGTCTTTTTTCTTCATTCACATGCGTGTAACAAATCAAGAAGTGAACAAGCTAATGAGTTATTTGGAATTTATTTATTTATTTAAATAATGGTAATAATTTGACTTGATAAAATAATGATTCATTTGACATGACAAAGTTGTTATTAAGTTGACATGATAAAGTTGTTATTAAGTTGACATGATAAAGTTGTTATTAAGTTGACATGATAAAGTTGTTATTAAGTTGACATGATAAAACAATGATTAAGTTGAACTGATAAAATTATGATAAATTTGACTTTATAAACAATAATAAGTTGACTTGCTGACAAAATAGTGAACTCCTTCTTTGGCATATAACTTAATTTACGCGATTTGTCATTTATTTTCTGCTTGCGCAAATAATCATTCAAATAAATCACATTTCGACAAACTCATCAAACAACCGAGTCATCATTCTTCTAACTCATCAAACAACCGAATCATCATTCGACTAATTCATCAAACAATCCATCAAATAACTGGTGCTTCAACGACTGAGTTTTTATAAAGATAAGCAAAAACTGTCATGTCCTCGTGCCATTACCAAACATTAATTAATAACTAATGATAAAAGTCATACATAAAATTATTTCAACTGTAGACAAAAAACAAAAAAACGAATTGATCACTGCATAATAAGATGCACTCGAAACTAATGAACACGCTTTCATAGGAGTAATTGCAAATTTGTAAGATTAGATAAGATACTTTTATTGATTTAAATAATGTTTGATTTATCTTATCACGCCTGTGTCTACATTTTGCATTTTCTTGTGGTTTCCATTCTATCTGGTTTTCTAATTTCCCCATTGAGCAACAAATCAAATTTTCACTCATGTTTTTGTGTATTTTTTTAGCTCTACACCATATACACGACCACACACGTGCAAGCCTACTATAAAGCCGACGGCAATTTTTCTGACAGTGATACTGACTTGTACTTTCGTTTCATAGCTGGAGGAAAATAAGGGAAGAAAAGAAACAATTGAAAAACTCATTAACACTGAGGATATAGGTTAGATGCATACTGTAACATCATGATATTTGGATTTTATCCACGTGAGGATAAAGCACACTAGTGAGTGACAGCGATATACCCATATCTTGGTGAAAGTGGTTAAGAACCCGCGATTACACGTCTTCACACGTTTGTCACATCTCTCACTCCATTTTTATAAATTTCGTGAGCCTGACGTACAGTAAAGACGCGCGACTTCCTAAATACTGCCGACCTTGGGATACAGTCGAATCCGGAAGTTTAGTTTAACCTCATCCATGGCACATGTCACCCTTATACTGTTACGGCCAAACAAATTTGGGGAGCCGGCAGTACATTGCTTATATAGTTTTCCCAGATGTGAGCTCACCTTTGAACTTAAGACTTTGAACTCACCTTTGAACTTAAGACTTTGAACTCACCTTTGAACTTAAGACTTTGAACTCACCTTTAAACTTAAGACTTTGAACTCACCTTTGAACGTAAGACTTTGAACTAACCTTTAAACTTAAGACTTTGAACTAACCTTTGAACTTAAGACTTTGAACTCACCTTTGAACTTAAGACTTTGAACTAACATTTGAACTTAAGACTTTGAACTAACCTTTGAACTTAAGACTTTGAACTAACCTTTGAACTTAAGACTTTGAACTAACCTTTGAACTTAAGACTTTGAACTCACCTTTGAACTTAAGACTTTGAACTAACCTTTGAACTTAAGACTTTGATCTCACCCTTGAACTTAAGACTTTGAACTCACATTTGAACTGAAGACTTTGATCTCACCATTGAACTTAAGACTTTGAACTCACCTTTGAACTTAAGACAGCAACCGATTTGAGCCAGCACGAGAATAAAAATACAGGCACCCTCAACGTTGGCGATGACAATGATCCATTTTTCCCTATTTGTTGGTACCGTTGCACTCTCCGATGTTTGGGCAACTGAGAAAAGACATACGTTATGTTAAAACTCATTGGACAAAAAATATAAGGAGATTGAATTAAATTCCAGGTATTAAGAAGATAGCGACCCATATTGTTCAACCCTTCGAACTGAGCTAATTGGTATTAGGTGAAGAACGAATACGAACTGATTATACTTTAATGTAACCGAATACGAATGTATTTGTTTCTAATGTAACCGAATACGAACTGATTGGTAAAGGTTAAATCGCATGCGGATTAGTTGGTCTCTGCTGTGACCTAATACGAACATATGTTTTGCTGTTTTAAATGAATGTAACTTTATTGCGCATTGAATACGAGCCTACTGGTCTCTATACTGTATCCCTAAAGCGAGCTGATTTTTCATGGTTAACATCGATAGCGCCTAAGTGGAAAGAAAACCACGGTATGTTTAAGGCTTGACGTTCAGGGTTAAGACTTACTTGACTATACTCTTCTACTCGATAAGAGCATTGATATTAGTGAGGTGAACGCACAATTTCGTTTTACCATATAGTACAGTGCGTTAAAAAAGAAATTTGACGAAAATTTTAACGTATGAAATGAAAAAAAAAGATTCGACAAAATTTCCGTTCGATCGAATTTCCGTCGATCAATTTTCCGTCGACGAAATTTCTTTCAAACAAATTTCCGGTAAAAAATTTTGGGTGGAAGATATTTCACATTTTCTTGCCTTATAACTAAAAGATAGGGATCCAACGGGTATGGTGAAAAAGAATATCTAGACCCAGTACCCAGAAAATGCCTGCATTTGACTATAAGCATTTGTAGGTGAGAGTATTGTTACGACTTAGTGTCAGTGATCAAATTTTAGTAAGAATTTTTACTGAAAGAAGAAAGTGCCAAGTTAAAGAATTATATCATTAAAGGGACCCGGCTGGTTGCCGTCCACGTAGTTAAATTGGGGCAGTCCTTACCCTCTAACTCTTTGTGATGAGCCAAGCAACTTTCACAGCAGTAACGCTTAAAGAGCGTCGAGGAGCAGAGACTTGGATTGGATCTCACTTCTTTAGAGCAGTTAAAAGTGGGTACATCTCCGTACAAGCACACCACTACAATGTTGAGAACGAAACGGAAATACGAAGAAGCAAATTGATGTCATGAGATGGAGGAAGTTTTTAAAAAAATGACCAACTGGTTAAGAAGAGCCAAAGAGCTTAGACGAATAATAATAAATACATACGACCTAATGTATATTTACTGAGATAAGAACAAAGTTTTCTTATTTCTTTAAAAGGTGTATCTCTACTTGTATAACTTAAACACGGTCCTTGTTTAAAAATTTGGCCCTCATTCAAAACACTTACTTTTTGGGGCCTTCGGGTGTTGGACACATTCACCACGTAGACACAGCTGGTTGGAGAGAGAAAGAGAGAAGTGATAGAGAGAGGACGCCTTCAGCTTTGCTTTGTCATTCAAGTGGTACATGTTCAAACTAAACACTATTTAATATTACCATACTCTGGCATTAAGTCGTTTGGTATAATATAATATATAACAAGAAGTGGGACAAATATGACGTCTGTGGCTGGGTGAAACAAGAGGGCTGGTACTGGGAGAAGTAAGGTGGCCGGGACAGGGAGAATTATGACGGCTGTGACTGGGCGAATTGTGTGTGTGGAAATGATATGACGGCAATTACTGGGACCAATCTGATGGCAATTAATGGGAGAAATATGAAAGCTAGGACTGGAAGAAATATGGTGATTTTGATTGGAAGAAATATGGTGGCCGTGAGTAGAAGAAATATGACAGCTAGGTTTGAGAAAAATATGATGAGTGTGACTAGGAGAAACATGATCGCTATGATTGGGAGAAACAAATGTCGCTGATTCATTTTGGAAGCACCTTTGTATTTATGATCAATATTTTAAAATTTTGAATTTGTGTGTGTGTGGGGGGGGGGAGAGCTCCCCTTTTACGCAATATTGTAAACCACATGTCTTATGTGAGATAGAGGGATACAGTACCTTCCCATCTTCACACGGTGTGCCAGGTAATGGTATTTTGGAATCGCACAAGGATGAACTCCATTGATATTTGCACCAGATCGTCCTGCACAGACTTGAAGTGGTGAAAAAACGTGGATCATTTACTTTACCCTGAAAGACATATGCGGGAAAGTTGTATCAATTAAAAAAATATATATATATATATAGTTGCTTGAAAGCAATAGCGATTGTCTTGCCTTGCCCTACCAGGGTGTTGTTCCGGTACTTTATTATATTAAATAATACCACCATTGTTAGATTTAGTCAGTTTAAAAACAGCACCCAACACTCCCCCTCCTCCCCCACCCCCCAATTTGTCGCAAATGATCGATTATTTTCAGACCCATGTCGTTAATTTCGTGTCAGCTATTATGTAAGCTATGACGACCGAAAAAAATGTAATATTTTCAATTTCTTCGCGCTCTCTTAATTTTTCAAACTTCTTAGGAA
Organism: Omphiscola glabra; assembly: GCA_964017045.1. Taxonomy (NCBI): domain Eukaryota; kingdom Metazoa; phylum Mollusca; class Gastropoda; family Lymnaeidae; genus Omphiscola; species Omphiscola glabra. The sequence goes on along the minus strand of OZ024802.1, from coordinate 26,635,712 downwards.
AATGTACATAGTAACTACCATATCAGTTTATTGTAAACAACAATTAGGTCACGTCGATCTTCTACAATTCATCTACAAACATTTATTTACTCTAGCGTCAAATTATATTTACTTAGATAAAGTATGTATTAAATAAAGTATGTATGTAAATAAAGTATGTATGTAAATAAAGTATGTATTTCAATAAAGTATAAGTGTAAATAAAGTATGTATGTAAATAAAGTATGTATGTAAAATAAAGTATGTATTTCAATAAAGTATAAGTGTAAATAAAGTATGTATGTAAATAAAGTATGTATGTAAATAAAGTATGTATGTAAATAAAGTATGTATTTCAATAAAGTATAAGTGTAAATAAAGTATGTATGTAAATAAAGTATGTATGTAAAATAAAGTATGTATTTCAATAAAGTATAAGTGTAAATAAAGTATGTATGTAAATAAAGTATGTATTTAAATAAAGTATGTATGTTTTTGGAAGATAAATTCATCTCTCAGTTGATTCAACCCCCCACCCCCCTTCCCCCCCCCCCTTCCCGGTCTACATAGTAATCAGTACGCAGACAAGCATGCCAAATTAGCTGTGTGAGACCTATTCCCGAAAATGTCGAACATTGATATTAATCGAAATGCTATTGGAAAAAAGCTTCCAAGACAAATCGCGAGTCTTCGGGTGGGTTACTCAGTGGCCAGTGGTTTCAGTTGGGATTTTGCGCCATGGAAGATAGAGGACATTGTTTTCTTTAGCTTCAACTTTGAAAATTTTCCTTTCAACTGTAGCGTTTATGATCTTTAGACGACTACAAATGCGTACAGTGTACATAACACTATAGCGCTATCTTTTGAGAAAATGATTTTGTTACAGTGGGATGCGTTCACTGTGTCATGAGGCTCTTCACACTTTGAAATGAAATATTTTAAAAGGTTAAATCCATCACAAGGTGCTCAAGAGTATACCCGCTTAATCGATGGAATAAAAGAATACATTATATCGAATGTAGGTCTTTGCATTGGATACTACTGCTCAGCTAAGTTGTATTTTAAAAATGTAATTTGTTTTTGTTTTTTTCTGTTTGCTGACGAAGGCTTCCTGCCGACGTGCTCGTTGCGTTCCTCTTTTCAGGTTTGACCACAATTTCTTTGAACCATTTGCATTTTTGCCCACCTGATTGCAGTCTCTCCCCTTATTACCATATTTCATTACTAACCAACCATCTGGAGTGGCTGTGCGTGAAGCAAAAAGCGATCGATAGTTGTTATGGCCCCTTAGCGATTTGTGAGTTGTATGCAGACAGACACAGATACAATAAAGGAAGTTCTTTCAAATAAAGCATAAATGCCTCCGTAAAACTTATGGAACTTACTGCACACAAAGTCTGCATACATCCATAAGACATGTGGACTTACATAACATACAGTAGACTCGTTCCCATGCCACATCCTGCACTGAGCGTGTGCTGGATACTTCAGACCAGGGAGACCGTCATAAGCGTCAGGAATGCTTGATCTCTTTGGTAATTGACCAGTCAGGCACGATGCACCGTCCCTAATAATATCGAAACACATTTACAGATAAAAGCGCACGTTTAATGGTTTCTTAATCTGCGATGTCTGTTGATTCTAATCTTGAGAGAACGTGATTTGCACGGCATGATCCCGAAGTCCATATTATGTTGAACTGCGTTGTGCAAAAAATCTCTGTTCGATCTAGCGTAACCGAATTTAGCGTAAAAATTGTCTCTGGGGCTAGGGTGCAATGCCGGCACTTTGGGGCCGTACACTTTCTTTGGGGGAAGGGGTCGTTTAATAATGACACATCAAATTATGTAGATGGTGCCTCAGATTGCAAGTGACCAGTGGCCAAGCCACTTGGTTTTGTAATGCACCAAAACCGCCCCCCCCCCAAATCCCCATCACTATCCACCAGTCCCCCCTCCCCCACACACAATGGCTCAATGTCGTGATCTGTGACTTGTTTATGGTTGTTTCTGGGCGGTGCCTCTGATTTTTCAATCCCACCCCCTAACCCTAATCCTTATGCGCTGCCTGGGATGCCGCGTTAGGTAAGATTAAACCAATTGGATTTGTGGCGATGTCTCAGTAAGTTATCGAAGTCTCTAGAAAACTGGTTAAATATTATAGAAGGGAAAGGTACTTTTACATTTCCACCTAAAGTGTTCCCAATACTTTCCTCAATTTTAAAGAATGTTTTAGATGACTCTTGAACTTTCTAGAACTTTTGAAATCATTATTTTGTGTATCCGAGCAGGGGCGTGCCCAGAACAAACGGCACCCGATGCAAAACGTGAGGATGGCACGCCTCAATAAATACAGAAAAGTGCTACCTGATGCGGACCAGTAAGAATCAAAATTGTCCTCCCGATGTGTTTGTGAAGGATATTGAATATCATTTAATTCTCTATTAAAGTGCTATCCAGAGTCAATTTTGTCATCACACTTAATGTTGGTCCCAGGAGCGAATGCGCCTTGCCCCCCTCCCCTCAACCTTAGGATGGCCCTGTATCTGTTAACACGTTTCATCTATTGATTGTGTGTCTGCATCTGTGTCTGCATCTGTGTATGTGTCTGTTTGTATATTTACTTTTGTGACAAAATACGCACATCCGAAATATATAAAAAAAAGGACTTACTGATATTTTTTAAAGAAAAATCAATAACTTGGGTCACAGCTTACCTTGTTTGGAGGAGCTGTTGAAATAAGTTGCCGAAGTACTGTAATGTACAGTTTGAGAACCTCCAGGGGTTTATGTTTTCTCGGTCGGCAGCTGATGACGTCGCCGGTGCCATGATATAGTTTGAATAGGAGCTGCACGTGTTGTCGTCTCCATCGTGCCGTGCTGACAAGCTGGGGGACGGAATGTTAGAGTGTCAAACTCCCAGTTTCTACTGGATTGGTTAATCCATCCAGTTCTTTCACACGTTTGTTAATGCGTCGTACTAGCACTGGATCAACTAAAGCACTTTTCCCATACAGATTACAACTTTAATATATGGTGTAAATTCGCAGACTGTTAATTCCATAAACACATGTATTGCGCAGCTCGCCACCACAGAGAAATAAAACACAACCTTCTCCCACAGAGTTCCAGTCACGACTGCCACACGACTGAAACGTACGTCACACAGCAGACTAGACAATACGTCACAATAAGCATGAAAGTACCGAGTCAAGCGCTGGAAGAGCGTTCACTAACTAATTAACCTCTCAAAAACACACATCGCGCGTAATCAAACATAATATCCAGCCACAACAATTGTCACTTAACTACAATACTCGAAAAAGAACATTGGCTTAAATTACCGTAAAACCCGTTATCTCTTTACAAAATAAATCATGACTTTAGCACACACAAAAAAAAACAAAAACCAAACAAAACACGCACAGCATTACAGTAACATAAGGCGTTAGCGGAACATTAGAAGTAAATTAAAAAATCGCTCAAGAAATTTAAATTGTTTAATAAGTTTCGTCTATCTTTTCTGTTCATAAATTATATCAAAAACATATTTTGTCACATTTAATACGTAATTAAAAGAATATGCTGTTAGAAATTACCACTTTTGGAACTTTATAGAGCGCAACCTACAGACTCTAAAAACATACAAACAAGATTGTTCGCCTATAAATCTCTTATAAAATGTACTATCGAGCCATTTGGGGGCTGGGGGGGGGGGGTGGTGTTGCTGAAAATTTGACTACACATGCAGACAAGTAACGCACTTTACACTTTGTAAGAATCCCAATTGGTGAAACCTCTCATTTCTTGACGCCCCTGAACTATAACCATATTCTAATGACCCACCCGCTTTTATATCGCGTATGTATTTCAACAACTATGTTTAAAAAAAAAAGAAAATATTATGCGGCAAACGAACTTTCCACCAAAAAAAAAAATAAAAAAAATAAGAATTTCCTTTAGCGCAGGTATTGGAAATTTTATTTCGTGACATAAGTGTCATCAAATGTCCTTCATCTTCCCCTTGAAAAACAGAGAAAACTGATTTTTTTGGGCTGTGGTTTGGAAAGGGTGCTGAAAATTTAACACAATGATTTATCATCGGCATCGAGTCTATGTGCCGAGTTTGAGCTTGATAGGTGGACTGGAAGTGGGTCAACAAGCTGTCCGGAATATTTGCCATCATGAAATAAAAAGCGAAGTTAGTATGAAGGATTTAAAACAAGAATTCAGATGAGAGAGAATATGTTTATATGTACACAATTCCTTCACGTTTTAAGATTTTTTTTCATACAGCTCATAATACATTATATTACAAAAGTGCAAGTTCATGAATATTGCTGTTCTTACCCATGGGCAAGTTCATGTGCGGCGATTTCGATACTCTGAAAATTTCCCAAATCTTCAACCAAGGAGGAACTATTTCCGTTTTGTTGACACATCGTTCCAATCATTGCTCTGCCTGTATCGGAAATAATACGTGCTAAATTCTTAACTTATGTAAACCCAAAATTAAAACAACAGAAGACTGATTAAAAAAATGCATGCTACGGATATTTTGCTGTTCTCAATGAAAGATTTAGCATCGTTCGAAGTTCAAGAGACGCTGTCGTGACGACATTCATGAATTTTTTTTTTAATGGTCGCACGTGGATTAGACAACTTTAGTGTGATCCTATGTCTCGTATGGCTATCTAAAAAAATATTAATTAATTAATATAGTCTCACTGCTTACCCGCGATATCTTTATAGTAGTAGTAGAGGCCATAGTAGCTGAGCGCCTTCATACGAAGGCCATACCTGTTTGTAAAAGGTAGATGCGTTGCTGTTTTAAATTCTGATTTTTGTAATCGGAATAATTGGTTATTTACCATTTACCAGTACCCTAAGGCGAAATTAAGGATACATTCGCAGGAGAAAAACTTCGACTTCGGAAATTTTTCTTTACGTCTCGTCGTGGAAGTGGATATAGGGTGGGGGGGGGGGGAGGAGGCGACAGTTTGGTCTTGATTCTCAACAACAGAGCGTGTTGTTAGCAGGATGGCTCCGTAATTTGTTTTCATTTTCTCTTTTATTTTTTTTGTTTTTGTTTGTGATATGGTTTACCGTTCAAAATCTTTCAAGACAAATTGAACCAAAGCTCCCCCATGTCCTTAAGAGCTAAACATTTTTGGTGCATCACCCTGTTGACTCTGAAAACATTTAAAGCTTAAAAATTTATATTATACTAACAGCGAGGTCGTTGAAGAAAACAGATACTGTCCGTTTATCCCGTTCTAAATTTTACAGTAAAAACAAAATGTTGTGGAAATAAATATGTTTTAAATAAAGTCAGATCCACTTTTTTTGCTCTACCTATGTTTATGCAATGGCGCGCTAGGAAACACAGTTTGTATACTGTTTCCTTGAGTTACAAGATTTTCTTTTTGCTTAAACAACAGGTGCGTAACTTTTTAAAAAAATATTGATTTCAGGCGCTCAAATTGCAATTTTTCATTATCGCCCTAGAACCACCACGAAGGAAATAATTTTTTGTTAAGAAACACGAAGTGGCTATTCTGTCCCAGATTACTTTAGACAAAATGCTATTCGGATGTCATTTGTGGTAGTTTATTTTAGTTAATTTGAAAAAAGTAAGTTTACAGACATGAAGTCCGTTCAATTATCTTTCATTTGATACCAAAATTTTGTCTTACAATCCAAACAGTAATATTAAAAAAAAATTTTTTTAATAAACCCAACCTCTGACTCTTTTTCGGGTCTAAATCCCGGGTCCCAATAGCCGCGGCCTAAGACATAATAGCCCCTCAACGGAAAGCTTAGCACAGACCCACGAACACCTAAAGATCCGGCTTCCATTCAGTACTGTAATTGTCAAACGTGTATTTAAAACGCAACGTTTAAGCGACTTACCCGGTGAATAACATCGCGTGATCGTGAGGCCCGACCAGAACACGACCACTTCCGACCAGAAAAGCCCTAAACGCATCGAATGCATATCCCGAATCTAGTGTATCATTTCTTATGACGTGAGCTGTAGTGAAAGTTGAAGCAGAAGCCACCTGAGGATTATCATGGGGTGAAGGAAAATTAGGGGGTCACGGTGGAATATGAGTGGTTTATAAACGAGGTGTTGGACAAGCCCTAGCCGCAATGTTAAGACTCTTTTGATTTGAACGCAATTTAATGAGAATAATACCGGCAAATATTCGACATTGAAGATATGGAATATTTGTAACAATCAGATTACCTAAATCTAATGTTTCTTTGGATCATTTGCATGTCACATGTCAAATGTTTGTCAAAATTGCATGGTTTAAGTTACACTTCCTCGTATATTACATAAATATTTCTCTCTCTCTCTCTCTTTCTCTCTCTCTCACTCTCTCTCTTTGAAGTTACACATCCTAGGATACATATTCCAGCTTATCTCAATATTATACAATAAAAATATTTTCAACAGCGAATGTACTCAATATAAACCAATGTACTTCAAATTATCCGATATACTTCAACAATGTTCAGTACCTCTGCGACAATCACTTTGATGAGCCTGACGCGAATTCTGTAGTTGGTTGAAGTGATGCCCTGGTAAAGAAGATCTACCTGTGAACGTTACATCACAGAAATTTGAATGTTTACAGCTATAAGTGCAGTGAAAGTTTCCTTTTTAGGAGATAAACTACATGGAGATGTTGCATTCGTATACTTAGTTTTAACACGCCTTCGATATTTGACTATTATATGTCACCGCTACTGAGTCATTGTATTGGTTGTTATGTGTATTTGCTACTGATGTGTTCGAGCTAATATTTTTTAAAAAATCCAGTTTAGTAATGCTAAATTGTTATATGGTCAAATTGGTAGCGGGAATTACCTTGATAACTTTAGAGATTCTTTTGATTGTATTATTGCCAGACCTTTTTTCAATTGTTAAACTTACATATCGCAAAAAAAAAAAAAAAAGCGTAGTTATAGATAACAATAACAATCCTAAATACGGAATAAATTCATAGAGATTACTCACACCGGCGATTACGTAAGAGTAGTACTCGAGTATTTCCCGCAGGGCAGTGCCTCTGTCGCCATGACGATTTAGAAAAATACTGTAGGATTTGTAGTCTACAACAGCCGCGATGTCTATGTAATAAGTGGCTGGTGCTCGGCGGCTGCGTCGAACTGGAGTCGGGGACCTCAATGTCGTCTTCACGTCTTCAGAAATATTGGCTGGTTGAAAAAGGAAAGAAACAAATAATAATAACATTGGTCTATGACAACGTTTTGTACTCCCAAAGAAACCGGTTTTTTTTTTTTGGAATCATGGATATTGTCCGATAGTGATGATTAGAGACCGAACGAAAGTGATTTTCTGATTTCGGCCGAAACCGAAGCCGAAATTCGGTCGGTCTCTAGTGATGACCATGAGCAGCTTTCCTACTTTTGTATTTTATAGGTCTCAACCTTCTTAATGTCACGACCCACATGTTGAGAAGCGCTGGCCTACAGGAAAACATTTAAACTAACAACTTTAAATGCAGGAGCATGTAACCTCGAAAAAAGGGGGGGGGGGATAGGTGGCCTCTAGAGGTAACACGGCGGCTCTGGCTGGGTGTGTGTGTGTGGGGGGGGGGGGCAGAGCTACACATTTTAACATTTTCTGATTTTTAAAAAAACAATCCATTCCATCTCTTCCTTGAATGATTTTAAGTGAACCCCAGCACAATAGAAAGGGAGACCGTACCACACCAATGCATTTTAAAATATCAGTGTTTGGTAAAGTTTAAAGCTTCTACTGTACTTCAACGAAGTTTTTGATATACAATGGGCGTTAAAGCGTTAAGCTGACATAATAATGAAAGATTGTTGGTTAATTCAATTCAATTGAGAGATATGTTTAAAGAGATTAGTTTTTCTTAAATTTTTTTTTTTTTTACTCCCGGAGCCCATTCTAGAATTAATTTTCTACCGACGAGACCCTACGTTGTTTGTTTTTTTCCTGGAGCGGTTACAGATCACCTGGGAAGTGGACTAAAATCTACAAGGGCTCCGAGAAGCATAGGCTGGGAACCGATAACATTGACCAGTGGTCAGCAAATGGAGACTCGCAAGCCGCGTGCGGCTCTTCAGCGACTTGAGTGCGGCTCGGCCATTCGGCCACAAATCGGTTTTGACTCCGAAAAACATGGCTCTTGACAGGTTCTGCTGCCGATTTTTGGCTCGTTTCACTAATGAGTTTTCCGACCGCTGATATAGACCATCCCTTTACTCTCAGTGTTGTAGGTATAAACTATCAATTTTGAAATGGAGACATGAGCATCGTGTATTTTGAATTGCCCAATCACATGACATGACATGAAATGCTAGAAATGAAATGTTAGAAAGGAAATGCTAGAAATGATATGCAAGAAAGGAAATGCTAGAAATGAAATGCTAGAAATGAAATGCTGGAAATGAAATGTTAGAAATGAAATGTTAGAAATGAAATGCTAGAAATGAAATGTAGAAATGAAATGTTAGAAATGAATCTGATATGAGCATAATTGTATATGATCATTAACAAGTAAAGGAAAACCCAGCGATTTGATTTTTATGGACGCTGATGTGTTTAGAATAATTGTTGATGACCGAGTAAAAAAAAGAACATGATATTTCTTTGACGCCCTGCGTTGCGATACGCATGGTCGATAATTGGTGATTTGATTTTTTTAAAAATGTCTTTTAAACATTGTTGCTTACATGCTGCTTCGTCATCATACAGTATATGCTGCCTCCGTCGTGCTTGCTTTCTGAGTCTGTACGCTACTTTAGGTGAACTAACTGAGGACGTCACATCTCTTCTGACTCGAGTTTTAGCTTCTAGTGCGTATGTCAAATTTCCCAGAATAAATCGTCCTTCCTGTAATGTAAAATTAAACAAAATTTTCCCCCGATTGAAAAGGAAAGAAATCAATAAAAAAAAATTAAGAAGGAAAAAGGAGCAGAAAAACAAATTATATAACCCGGTATCCCGTTGTGTTACCTCGTGTTACCTCGTGTTACCTCGTGTTACCTTGTGTCACCTTGTGTTACATCTCGGTACCTCATGCTACCTTGTGTAAGCTTACGTAAGCTTGTTTAACGATGTGTTACGTTGTGTAATATTGTGTTACCTTTATTAAAAAATGACAACCACCCGCTCTTTTCGTTTGTTTCTCAATTGGTGATATAAAAATTTGGCAGTATGGTAGCTATACCGTCTAAAAGGCAAAAGGAGCAAGAGCTTAATTAAATTAAAAAAAAAAAAAAATGTTTTTGAAAAAAATTCTATGAAAACTATTTTTTGTTAAAAAGGAAAATAAAACAAAACGATGTGAATTTTTGTAACCTTAGTTTAAAGTGTGCACAAAGTTAGTAAGAATTCTTCACCGGTCTGGATTACTTACCGACATCAAATTCGAAACATTGTCTGGTCCAACAACTGTTAACACGACTCGCAAAACTTAGAAGTCGAACTACAGAGAACAAACTAACCACCTAACTCTCTCTCTCTCTCTCTCTCCCCTTCTCTCTCTCTTTCTCCAATAATTTGTCATTTTCTGTAGCTGCACCGACACAAAAGCTAAAGGTGCTAAAGTTGAATTAATCTCTAAAATTGTTGTACCACTGCACCTAAACACTAAAATTGTTGTACCACTACCCCTGAACACTAAAATTGTTGTACCACTGCACCTAAACACTAAAATTCCATTTTATTGTAAGACAATTACACACATCAGCGTGCTTAAAAAAAACAAAAAAAGACGTACAAACTGCAAGTGTGGCCGTGTGTTCGTCGTCCTGTCTGTTCTCACGACTTTGAAAACACCGGCATTCGTCCCGTCCTGGTAGAAGGCCGTGTTCTGAGGAAGGATTGTGTAAATAAAACAGAAGAATTTAAGAAACTTTATTAAAATAATTGATTAACAATTTACTTTGGAGTCGGAAGAACCAGGATTTTAGTCGTCATCTCTCATCAATAGATCTAAAAATCGTGGTCGGGTGCCCCCTCCCCTACAACACTTGGGATAAATGAGAACATGTTGATGATGTTGACCCGCTTTCGATACAATAAGGAACTGTAAAAATTTAACTTGTCATATATTCATTGTGTTTTTGATAGAATACTTTTGATACTGTCACGCAAATGACATCAATTGTTTATTAACTACTGCTAGTGGCTGACTTGTTTAACTTAGCTTTTTTAAAAAAAAATGTAAAGATTTGGATGAAAAAAAAGGCATTAAAACCCATATTCAGCTCATCTGATCATTAATGTTGACGTAACTTGATTTCCTATCCAACTCACCTGATCATTAAAGCTGACGTACCTTGATGTCCTATTTAACTCACCTGATCATTAATGCTGACATACCTTGATGCCCTATGCAGCTCACCTGATCATCCACCAGAGCCTCTTTCTTGTACTGCAGACTGCCGTCCTGGCCTGTGGTCATCGTGAAGAGGTCAGTATCCAGGTCGAAGTGGTCGACATGTGTTAAGGTGAAGGTTCGCTTGTCCATCGTTCTTGTCGTTAGGGTTAAATTGACGTGGCCCGGCATCCGACCCAGTACTTCATCACATGAGTACGTCAGTTCAACTTTAAGGAAGTAGGTTAATGAAACCGATAATTGAACATATATCTCAATAGATAATTGAACAGATATTTGAACAAATGATTGAGGGAATTCCATGTTTATCTTCTCCTTGAAAAACAGGAAAAAAAGTGTTAAAGGGGGTTGGGGTTGAAAATTTGAAAGAATTTGTTGTCATCGGCATTGCGTCTAGGTGCCAAATGTCAGTTTGATTGCTTGACGGGAAGTGGGCCATTTCACCGTCAGAAGATTTTTCCATCTAGCCAGTCGGCCAGCCAGCCAGCCAGTCAGCCAGCCAGCCAGCCAGTCAGCCAGCCAGTCAGCCAGCTAGTCAGCCAGCCAGCCAGCCAGCCAGCCAGTCAGCCAGTCAGCCAGCCAGTCAGCCAGCCATCCAGCCAGCCATCCAGCCAGTCAGTCAGCCAGCCAGCCAGTCAGCACGTCAGCCAGCCAGCCACCCAGCCAGCCACAAACAAAAGCGAAGTTAACAGAAAGAATTTAATATTGACGCGATTACACATTCTTAGCATACACAACTCAACAAATGTCGTTTGTCTTTTTTTTTTCATGTGAGTTTGGTGTGCAAAATATCATCGCCGAGTGTAATTTGTTAAAGCATTTCATTTATCAGGAAATTTACACTAGGGAATGATTTCAAGTATATACAAATGGATAGTGGGTCTCACAAAAATTTATAAACAATTTGAGCTTCCTAGTGTTTTGGGAACATATCTCTTTATTGTTTTTTCAGCTTCCGAAACCCATTTTCTTTGACGGTATTGCTTACCACTGCTGACTGGCTGTAGGTCTTTTATCAAAAGGAGACCGACCAGGACTTTAAACATATCGACCGTGTTTGAGAATCCCCGAGGAAAAGGCATGACTTTCAAACAATGTTAGCCCTGAAAAATAGTAGTAAAAAAAAAAGATATTTAGTCACACCATTTTGAGAGACCACACAACTAAAAACGATTGACTAACTCAGAGACCATGTCGAACTCAGACTGACCTACTCAAGTAGATTTTACATCATGGACAGTGTTTCTTTCAGTGTCTCTCCGGGGGGCGGGGGGCAGGAGGTTGGGGGACTGCCAGCCTCGTTTAAGTCAAGTGCAGCCCGAGGAAAAAAAATGTGTAGAACAATAAAGCGAAACATAAATTTATTATACCCGTATTTATCGGCGTATAACACGCACCTCATTTTAAAAAGGAAATTTTAGGGGAAAAAAACTTAACATTGTATCGGCGTATAACACGCACACATCATTTGCACCCTATTTTCAGGAAGAAAAAGTGCGTGTTATACGCCAATAAATACGGTAAATTAAAAATAAAATTTTGAGATGTTGAGAATTTATTGGAAGCATACAAATATGGGCGTTACATTGATTATTATTAAATCGAAATTATTTTATTCAACGAATAAATGTTCCCCCTTACAATTGTCTCAAAGGAACACTGAATTCAAGTATGCGCCAAAATGCATCCCTCCATTTTGAATTTGCTCGACAGTCTTCAGCTCCCTCAAATTCTACAACCCCTTCCCTCGCGCTATTAAATATGACAGCACGTGGTTGAATATATGCTTGTGCCAAATGATTACCCTGCGGTATGTCATAACCGGCGTGAAGTCAGTTTATATAAGGCACTGAGCGCCAAACATGTTGTCCCCGACTCTCTACTCCTGTCCGGCTGAGTTCTTCCAGTCCCCACTAAAGGCCCCCCTTGATTAGTCGCCCGAAATTGTCGTGACATCCCTCGGTATTCCTTCCCAGGACTATCTATGCTACAAACTGTTTCCACATCCTGCTGCTATGCTCAGCTTCTCGCCTAGCTCCGCCTAAATGGATCTTTACAATTAACTGACCCCACACAATAACGTTCAGATGCCTTGATTAATAACTACTGTAACCGTAACGGTCCTACTAGCCTCGTCCCGGTGCAATCTGACACACTAGATCAGGTGGTCAGTCTTCGTAACCTGTTGGAATTCCCCCCCCCCCCAAAACCCATGTCCTGCACAGATTGGGACTCTTCGCAGTATAACAACATCGAAATGTAACAATTCAATATACCATGAACCATTCATCAAGAGTAAAGGGATAATTCATCAACACCACATGAATAGTTCATCAACATGAAATGGATAATTTATCAACACAAAATGGATAATTCATCAATATGGATAATTCATCAATTTGACATGGATAATTTCATCAATTTGACATGGATAATTCATCAATTTGACATGGATAATTTATCAGTTTGACATGAATAATTCATCAATTTGACATGGATAATTCATCAATTTGACATGGATAATTCATCAATTTGACATGGATAATTCATCAATTTGACATGGACAATTCATCAATATGCCTTCGATCTCTCATCAGATCTGTAAGCTTGACGATTTCTGAGCCGATAACAATGCTTGATTAATCCAAGTTTAAATATTTTTTTAAAAACATATCAAGGCCACGTAATGGATTTATTCAATTAAAAATGAACAACGAAGCGTAAAAAATGAACACAAGTTACATCGCAACACTTACCATTCAGTTGCTTACAGTCTACACACTGCGACCCCAAAGACATATCAGCGTAGTGATTTTTTGGCTTAAATGTAGCCCCAAATAGAGGAGCATACGTGACGTCTAATGACGACATTGGCCCAGGACCATATCCTGGCAAATCAGATTTAAACTACCCGTTTCTTATGTAATCTTCTGGGTATTCGATTCGTGGCCCAAGTGATAGCACATCCGGGTTGGCTGGCACAACCGACTAAAGAGTTTAAAAGTGTATGTAATGAATTATGGACAGATTGCTGGTAAACATTACGTCTCCACAAGTTTATACCAAAAAATAAGTTTGAATAACACATTTTTCCATTATAAAGTTATACTACAAATTTTTTTTCAGTATAAAGTTGTACGACAGATATTTCCACTATAACGGGGGCTTAAGAGAATTTTTAAAATAAATCCAGTGAACTTATCGATTAGATAATATTTAGACTATCCCGACTTATAAATATCTATGAGAAATGAATGTATCGATTGGGGAGAACCCATGCACAAGACCACCTCGTTAGATCTTTTTTTAAAATACGTGACTAAGACACACTCGTTGTTCAGATTATAGGAGAGTATATCAGGGATTGTAAAAGTAAAGAAGATTTTATATGAGAGTATATCAGAGTGTACAAAAGTAACGAATTTCACGATTTTGATGTGTATACATTATATATACTGAGTGTTTTTTTTTACTATTAAGATAATGTATTGAACGATTTTGTGATGAAATTGTACAATTTTAAGATTTTGAAGGTAAACAGGTCTGTAGATAGTAGCTGGATTGGTAGATAGTTAGGTAGATAGGTAGGTAGGTAGGTAGGTAGTTAGGTAGGTAGGTGGGCAGGTAGGTAGGTAGGCAGGTAGGCATGTAGATGGTAAATAGGTAGATAGGTTACTGATAGATAGATAGGTAGATAGATAGATAAACAGACAGACAAACAGACAGGCAGTCAGACAGACTGAGAGAGAGAGAGAGAAGGAGAGACAGAAAGAGAGACAGTCAGAGAGACAAACAGACAGACAGAGATGTAGACAGAGAGACAGACAGAGAGACAGACAGACAGAGAGATAGACAGAGAGACAGACAGAGGGACAGACATAATGACAGAGAGATAGACAGAGAGACAGAGACTGTCAGTGAGACAGACTGAGAGACAGCTTGAGAGACAAACATAGAGACAGAGAGACAGACAGACAGACATATAGACCGGCAGAGAAACAGAGAGACAGACAGAGAGAAAGAGAGACAGACAGAGAGAAAGAGAGATAGACAGAGAGACAGACAGAGCGACAGAGAGACAGACAGAGAGAGGCAGAGACAGAGAGACAGACAGAGAGACAGACAGAATGACAGAGAGACAGACAGAGAGACAGAACGTCAGACAGACAGACAGATCATCCTTGAATAATTGCAAAAAGTTATCTTAAATCGGTAAACTATATCTATACATATATAAGTATATCCGTATGTGCTTCTATACCATGAATCCAAAGTGATGAAAATTGTGTGAATTGTAAAAAAATGCAAATGTTTCTGAATTATTACACACATTTTACAATATTCCGTTTTGGGACCGGGGACCTAAATTATTTTTTCCCCCTTTTATGAGCTAAATATAATTTTCACTAAAGCTTTTGATCTTGTCAGCAGAAGCGACCTGTTCCAGATCCTAAAAAAATAGGCTGCCCTGCACGTCTGCTTAACATCATCGAACAGTTCCACGATAACATGCAGGGCACAGTGTGCTATGACGGTGCCACCTCAGAAGCTTTTCCAGTAAGTAGTGGAGTAAGGCAAGGCTGCGTGCTGGCTCCTACTTTATTTGCAATCTTCTTCTCCATCTTACTCCAGTATGCCTTCAAGAACAACAGCGATGGGATGTACATCCACACTAGAGATAACGGGAGATTATTCAACATTGCGCGCCTTAGAGCTAAGACCAAAATAAGAAAGGTCATGCTACGCGAGCTCTTATTCGCTTTAGTATCTCACTCAGCAGACGGTCTGCAGAGCCTTGTATCCAGCTTATCCGCTGCCTGCAAAGAGTTTGGCCTGACCAACATTATGGCTCAGGACGTTGGCTCTCTCCCCACTATCTCCATTGACGACTGCGACTTGGATGCTGTTGACAGATTCACATATCTAGGGTCGAACATTTCGAGCACCCTCTCAATGGAGGATGAGATAAGTGGTAGGATAGGGAAGGCCGCAAATGTCATGGCGAGACTGAAGAAAAGAGTCTGGTCCAATGCCAAACTCACAACAAGAACTAAGCTGCATGTATACCAGGCCTGCGTACTGAGCGAACTCCTCTATGGTTGCGAGTCTTGGACCACATATACCAGGCACGAAAAAAGGCTCAATGGCTTCCACCTCAGATGCCTGCGCCGCATCCTTGACATCAAATGGCAAGACAAAGTGCCCAAAACGGATGTCCTGTCTCAAACACATATGTGCAGCGTCCCAGCCATTTTAATCCAAAGACGCCTCCGCTGGCTTGGGCACGTCAAGCGAATGCAACCTGGTCGCATACCTAAGGACGTGCTGTACAGCGAGTTGGCGACAGGGAAAAGGTCAGTTGGACGGCCTCGTCTCAGATACTTAGACATATGCAAAAGAGACATGAAAGCAGCCAACATCAACATCTCAAATTGGGAGGACCTGGCGGAGGATCGATCCACATGGCGGGGTATTGTGAAGGCAGGATCACTACATGCCGAGGAGCTCTACAGGGCGGAAGAAGCTGCAAAGAGAGCGCAGAGAAAGGCCAGAAAACACTGCTCCACGGCATTCGTGTGTGGGACATGCAAAAGAGACTGCCACTCGAGGATCGGTCTTACTAGCCACACCAAGAGCTGCAATCAGACAAGATAATCTATCGTCTCTCGTAGACGGAAAGATGCCATACATAATTTTCGTATACGTTCCTATACCATTCATCCGATTGCGATAAAACGTTCTGTACAAATGGTTTCTGAATTAGCTTATCCATTTTGAAATATTCCTTTTCGGGCCGGAGCCCCAAATTATTTTTTTTCTTATATGAGCTATACAAATATAATTTCAATCAGTGCTATTGCATAGGTGACTAGAAATCAATCAAATACAAACGACATTTCAGTTTGTGTGTGACATAAGTACAACCATTTTAAAATTTTACGTTTGGGGCAAGGGGCCTTATTTTAAAAATAATAAATATAATTTAAAACAGAGCTACTGCGTGGGTGGATCAATCGCTACAAGTGTGTGGACTAAATTTTGAAAGTACACGCTTCTCACGGGGACAGCTATATGTTGCCTGCTCACGCGTTGAAAAAAACTTCTAATTTATTTGTGTACGCACTAGACGGAAAAAAAACAATAAATATTTTCTATTTAAAAATTACTTTAAAACTTAATTAAAACACAAACACTTTTTTCATTGAGTGGCATGCAACGCATGCCGGGTTCTCGCTAGTCATATAATATTTGAGCTCTGGAACAGAGTAAACTTCTTCCACAAACTCTAACGTTTTGTCATAGATATTGTGGCGTGTCCAGACCTGTAGTCTGTGTAGGTAGTGTCCAGAAAATAGTCGACCCGTAAGGGATGATGGCGTTGGTTTTATGACCTAAGACCAACTGACCAAACAAAGTGTCAAGCTTGTCAGATTGCCCGCGACGGAATGGCAGCGTTGGTTTATGACCTATTACGCGGTGTGTTACATAAGAAGGGGAATGGGGCCCTGGGAACTTGGGATTATAAAAGAGACAGTCGGACGGACTAGAGGAGGACTCAGCCGGGCAGGCAGGTGGACGGACGGGAGTTAGAGAGGGACCGTGACAGTCGAAGTGGAGTACGACAGAGAGAGCGAGAGAAAGTGAAAACAAAGGATGAGACCAATAAATGTTCAAAGACTATAACCATCGTTGTTTTGTCGTATTGGTGCACACGAGAGACAGGGTGTACAAGGTCGCAAATTAATTAGAGAGCAGAGACGAGCAAGGTTCGCTACAATGGTGGCAGCGGTGGGATTCTAAACCTTGCAACGACTCCGAAGAGACAAACATTTTTAGCCTGAGATCAAAAGTACAAGGAGCGGAGCAACTGCATCAAGAACAATGAATTCACAGCACTTAAACAACCTCCCGACATACAGTGGCACTTCAACATGGCACACGTTCATCATCCAGTTCGAAACGTCTGCTAAATTTTTCAAGTGGAGTGAGGAAGAGAAACTCTTTTATCTCAGCTTTGCATTGAAAGACGCTGCGGCTGAATTTGCTTTCAGTGAGTTAGGTGAAGCTGAGAGAGAGACGTACGTTGAATTTAAAGATGCCCTGGCGAATCGATTCAGAGACCACAGAACGCCAGCATTTTTCCAAAATGTTTTGGAAAAACGCACATTTCTGAAATCCGAGACAAGTACAGAGTATGCTACTGACATCAAGAAATTGGTAGCGAAAAGTTTTCCAACGGCAGACCAGGCTACACGCGATGCCATTGGATTCAAACAGTTTCTGCGTGGGCTGCCGGACCAGTCTATGGTGACACAAGTTGGCACTATGTCAGTTCCTCCCACAGTAGACAAAGCAAGAGCTGCCCTCGACCAGATAATAAATCTCAGGGACAACGTGTGTGTGCCTGGGCAGAAAGTGGCGTCAATAGGTACAGACCACTTTACCAGAGAAATAAGTGGTCTGAGAGAGGACTTTAGAGCATTCATCACATGGCAGAGGGAGTCAGTCAACCAGCCGGCAAGAGAAACGGGAGGTGTTCGGAGGGCGGAACCAAGGTGTTTCGTGTGTGACCGAATCGGTCAGATTGGCCGTAATTGTCCAAACAGGAGCAAAGGAGGAGAAATTACTGATCGGCTGAAACTAAATCACATTTCATCAAATGGTCAAAACATTCGTCCTAGTGCTGTGTTTGTGCCTGTGAAAGTGTGTGGTGTTAGGACAGAGTTTCTAATGGACACAGGTGCGGCGGTGACCGTTATTTCGAGAAAACGATTTTTTGAAATTCCACATCAGCGACCTAAGATTCATCATCATTTCTCACCCGTGAATCTACAGACAGCAACTGGAGCACCAGTGAATCTTTATGGGGTGAGTGACATTAAATTATTGATTGGAGATGAAGTGTATCCCTGGACAGTATATGTGGCAGATATAGCAGAAGACGGGTACTTGGGTTTTGAGTTTTTGAGTCATTACAATTTTTCTTTCTCAGTCAGCCAAGGACTGAGCTTGGGTTCTCACAATGTGCCGATTGTGGCTAAATATCCGAGTGCAAAGAATACGCCAGATAAAAGGTATTTCAGTGCGCCCGAACGTCCCCAGTTCTCAGCACCATTCAGTTTGAGAGTGAACACGGTCACCACACACAACAAAAGACAGCGTCCAGGTAAAAGCCAGTGGACAAGCATGGCCCCTGTCCAGGTTAACGTGTTACCCCGTCCTGAGATGGCCTCGCCATCGACGAAGCTCAGGAATGTGAGTAATAAATCAATCCAGTTATGTGGTGAGGTCAATTCTAAGTGGGAGAAAATGGAGGCAATTCCAGATGGACCAGTGAAGCGACAGAAAAGTGACCCCAATGCTCGAGCATTAGTGCGCCTTTTCAACGTGGGTGACGTAGTCCAGTGTTCAGACTCAACGAACAAAGTGAGTCGAAATCAGAAGTTGAGCACAATTAATAAGTGGTGTGGTCCTCGTGTCATCAGTCGAAAGCTACGTAATAATTTATTCGAGATTCAAGGAGAGGGAAGAATGACATGCAAAATTATTCATCATGAAGGCCACAATAGGATGAAGCATTATGACAATGATCCACCAGACTGGATTTTAAAGTTACAAACAGCTTGCCTAAGAGACAATTTGATGGGAACCACTCCGGAGATTCCACGAGTTCTGCAGGAAGCGTAGTGTGTTCTGGGACACTTAGATTCATCGTATAGCATGACATTTTTTGTATAAATAGATTTATAGTGAATTAATGTTGATGGTTATTTTTCTCGAGGCACCAGAGGGTGACGGTTGGAGAAATGTATACATGGATAATGTTCTAATCATGTAATGATTAATTTTAATTTGCGGTCGAAAGATTGTTTAATTTTATAACATGTTTTTCTTGGTGACCTCGTATGACCTTTAAGAATGAAGGGTTTGAGTTAGTTAAAGTGTTTTTGTAACCAATTATTTTTCCTGCATTTGGACCTTTAGACGGTTCTGGCATTTTACTAGACATGTTGTCATTATGATTTTTGATTAGCTGGTTAATTTAGTTTTCAACTTTATGTCATAATGTGTCACTGCCTGTTAATTGATTTTCTAAATGTTTTACTTTTCGCTGATTTTCAAAATTATGTATCATTCCTTGTTCTACCCTAATTGTCTGACTGTGTGAATGTATAAATGCTCCGACTGTGACGCAAGTTGAATCTGACCTTGACCAGAACCGTTTAGGAGACCGTAAATGGGATGACGTAGCGTACATTACTCTGTACTGTTTTCAAATGAGAGCTGAAGGTCTAAGTCACTTAAAGCCATTTAGAGATCAGTCACCCGTAATAGTAGTGAGGATGTTACGTAATGTCGGGACGACATTGTTTTGTTGGTTGGGGGTATTGTGGCGTGTCCAGACCTGTAGTCTGTGTAGGTAGTGTCCAGAAAATAGTCGACCCGTAAGGGATGATGGCGTTGGTTTTATGACCTAAGACCAACTGACCAAACAAAGTGTCAAGCTTGTCAGATTGCCCGCGACGGAATGGCAGCGTTGGTTTATGACCTATTACGCGGTGTGTTACATAAGAAGGGGAATGGGGCCCTGGGAACTTGGGATTATAAAAGAGACAGTCGGACGGACTAGAGGAGGACTCAGCCGGGCAGGCAGGTGGACGGACGGGAGTTAGAGAGGGACCGTGACAGTCGAAGTGGAGTACGACAGAGAGAGCGAGAGAAAGTGAAAACAAAGGATGAGACCAATAAATGTTCAAAGACTATAACCATCGTTGTTTTGTCGTATTGGTGCACACGAGAGACAGGGTGTACAAGGTCGCAAATTAATTAGAGAGCAGAGACGAGCAAGGTTCGCTACAATATTGGGTGCATTTTTAGAAATAATCGAATGTTAGTAATACGAGGCCATTGATTGAATTTAAATATTATAATCAAGTTCATTTTCATTCACTTAAGTTACACATTCAAGTTACACATTCAAGTTACACATTCAAGTTACACACTCAAGTTACACATTCAAGTTACACATTCAAGTTACACATTCAAGTTACACATTCAAGTTACACACTCAAGTTACGCAAACGTAAATAGTGATTACGGATTTATTTCCAAATTGCACAAAATGTTCATTCAAATTAAATTCCCCATTCACCTAATCCATTAAATGATCAATTCATCATTCACAATAAATCAAATAACCAATCGATCAAATAACCAATCGATCAAATAACCAATCGATCAAATAACCAAGCCGTCAAATAACCAATCCATCAAATAATTAACCATTAAGGAACTAATCCATCAAATGACAATTCCTTTCAAAGAACAATTCCATCAACTAAAACAAGTCATTGAATAACTAATTAATCTAATAATTTATTCATTAATTAACTAATTCATCAAAAAACTCATTCATCATTCGCAAATCCATCAAATAATTGAATAATTCATCTAATAATGAGCCATCAAATAACTAATTCATCAAATAAAAATCAACTAAATAACAAATCCATCAAATAAATAATTCATCAAAATAAATTCATCAAATTACTAATTCATGATAGTATAAACTCATCAAATAAGTAATTCATCAATTAACTAATTCATAAATTAACTAAGTCATCAATTAACTAATTCATCAAATAAATAATTCATCAAATAAATAATTCATCAAATAAGTAATTCATCAATTAACTAATTCATCAAATAAATTAAATCATCAAATAACAAATTCATCAAATAACTAATTCATCAAATAACTAATTCATCAAAAAACTCATTCATCATTCATAAATCAATCAAATAAATAATTCATCTCATAAAAAAATCAACTAAATAACAAATCCATCAAATAAATAATTCATCAAAATAAATTCATCAAATTACTAATTCATCTTGTAACTTATTCATTAGTTGACTAATTCATCAATTAGTTAATTCATCAAATAAATAATTCATCAAATAACTAATACATCAAATAATTAATTCATCAACGACTGAGTTTTAGGTTGAGGATAAGCAAAAGTTTAAAAACTCATGCCCTTATGTCATTTCAACAGATTAGCAAACCGTGCAAGCTATGGGTCACCGATAAAATGAGTTAACTCTGAACCAAAACGAACCATTTGATCAATTCCAATAAGATGCACTCCAAGTAAATGAACACATTCTTTTCAAGAGATCCACTACATGATTTCTCTTATCAAACCCGTTATAATTGTATTCGTTTTGTCTTTTGGTTTCCAGGCTATGTTTTTTCTGATTTCCATCTTGAGCTCCAAACTGCCCCCCCCCCCCCCAAGATTCTGTGAATTCCATCTTTGAGCTCCAAACTGCCCCCCCCCCCAAGATTCTGTGAATTCCATCTTTGAGCTCCAAACTGCCCCCCCTCCCAAGATTCTGTGAATTCCATCTTTGAGCTCCAAACTGCCCCCCCCCCCCAAAGATTCTGTGAATTCCATCTTTGAGCTCCAAACTGCCCCCCCCCCCAAAGATTCTGTGAATTCCATCTTTGAGCACCAGTAGAAATTTATGGTTTCCCATCCAAGGTCCCTTTCGAAATTGAGCACCACTCCAAATTATTCACATATCATCTTGGGCTCCGATCGAAATCTCTTATTTCCATATCCTTAGCTCCACTGCAATTCTTTGATTTCCTCTCTTCAGCTCCGGTCTGGATCTACGGCCTTCTTCTTGAGCTCTGCACCATATGCATGAACGCACCCTTGTCAGCCTACAATAGGGCCGACTCGCATTTTGCTGAGTGGTGTACCGGCTTGTACTTTTGTTTCATAGCTGGATTGAGAAAAGCGGAAGAAAATAAACTAACCAATAAATAAGTTACCTTGAGTATTAAAGTCAAATAAATAATTCTATGAACCATTATACGAAAGCATCTCTTCTTACATTGTTATACCAGGTAAGAAGAAAAGAACAACGAAGTAACTCTGAGCCCGGGGGGTGGGTTGTTAAAATCGTTGAGTCAAAATGGACCCAGACATGCAACACCGCCATTCGAACGCGGGTACCATTAGACTCAATGCCATTCTGATGTCCTTTGTGGTAGTTTATTTTAGTAAAACTGAAGAATTAAGATTACAAACGTATAGTACATTCAGTTATCTTTCATTTGATACCTCATTTTGTCTTACAAGCTTAACAATAATATTTTATATCGTTTTTTAATCCCAACCTCTCACTTCTGGTATCGGGGTACTAATGGGTGCAGCCATAAAATATTGAACCCGTAACACTTAACAACTAAGCAATATTTGATTAAACAAACTCATCTAATCAGCAGTTTAAAAGTACTTTTATGTTTTGCATCTTTATCTGTTGAAGTGTTTAGTGTTTGCCGCGTGTCTCAGGAAAATTAAGGGTAACATTTTTATGCGTACTTCGTCTAGAAATTCGTGACTAAAAATGTTTCCCTCTTCTACATTTTGAGGACCCACGATCAATGTACTGATCATTCTGGCTCCATGTACTGATCATTCTGGCTCCTATGTTTGTAGAGGTGTTCGCGATGTAACTATGCGTGATTCTGAAGGGGGATACTTTACTGGTTGCTAGGGCTACTCAGCGATGGGTTTTAAGGAGCTGCGGATTGGAATTCATCGGCAATAGGCGCAAATATGTCAAGTGTTGTCGCCACAACTGTTGGTTTTGGCAGCTTGTTTTTTTTTGTAAATTCAAAGTTTAAACAAAGTCTATTTAAAGCTAAACTTTACAGTGTATTTTACATTATTAAATAATAAAAATGTATGCCACCCAAATGTTATTTAGTCTTTCTTTGACGTTCTTAAATGCATACGAAGCTATGTTGCGTACTAGATTTCAGTTCAGTAACATGGATAGACCATATCTCACTGAAAGAGGTTAGTAACCTACAATTATAAACCACTATAAACAATTATTTTAAAACTGGCATTGCATCTGGTGTGAACGGGGATCCCCCTCTGTAGCAACAGGACCGCAAACTCACACGTTCGTCACGGATTTGTCTCCAACGTCGTAAATATCGTATGTCTGACGTATAGTACAGTGGGATCCGGAAGTTTTGTTATACAGCATCTTCAACCCAATGTCACCTAGACGAGAATAAAATGAGGGTTGGCAGTCTATCGCTTCTATAGTTTCCCAGATTTGACCTCACCTTTGAACCTCAGACAGCAACCGATTTGAGCCAGCACGAGGATAGCGATACAGACACCTTCAACGCTGGCGATGACGATGAGCCAAAGGTCACTTTTTGGTGGTACCGTTGCTCTATCCGCCGTTTGGGCAACTACGGAGAGACATACATGATTTTTAAATATCATTAAACCAAAAATAACCGCTTATAATTTTTGTAACGAACAGCTGACTGAAACAAAGTCAAGAAATAAATCGGATAACGACACAGCTGTTCAACCATTCGAACTGAATTGATTGGTATGTGGAGCCGAATATGAACTGATTGTACTTTTGAATGTACGGTAACGCAATACGAAGTGATTGGTAATATTTTAATCGAATGAGGATTGAATGATCTCTAGTGTAGCCGATAGGTAATGTTTTAATCGAATACGGATTGAATGATCTCTAGTGTAGCCGATAGGTAATGTTTTAATCGAATACGGATTCATTGGTATCTAGTGTAACCGAATACGAACCGATTGCTCACTTGTGTAATCGAATAGAACTTTAGTTATATAAGACCACTGAGCCCTAGGCTGGGGTACTGTGCTATATAAGACCACTGAGCCCTAGGCTGGGGTACTGTGCTATATAAGACCACTGAGCCCTAGGCTGGGGTACTGTACTATATAAGACAGGCTAATAATACTAATAAAATTAAACTGTTAAGCACTGACAATAATAATGTACTATTTTATTTTGTGTGATTTATCTAAGTCTTATCAAGATGCACATCTTTGGTCAATCCCGTGAAACTTTCTATTTTTTTGTTATCTCTATTTATGTCAGCTTGCATTTGCTGACTGATGATAATGCATATGCTTATTTTCGTTGTTGATCATGTCCTACATTCTGCAAGATAGTTCAATAATGGTAAAGTCACTTAACACGCTTTTTCTATTGTGTGACGGAATCGTAAAAGAAGAATGGCCAAGACCGTCTCCTCGTGATGATGCATAAATGTTCATTAAAATACTCTGCGATCACGCTTATAGGGCGACCGGTTTGTATGTTTATGAGTTAGAGTTATATGTTGCCTGTGTTGGGAAACCTACACGTGTGATGTATTCATCATCCCTATTTGTTCTATTCATGCAGTTTTCATTTTTTCCCCATTGGGCGGTACACGTTTCTGGTTTTTCGGAATTATAATTAAAGCATAGGGATCCGGTGGGTATGTTCACAATATGTCCGGACCCGGCGGGCATGTTCACAATATGCCCGGACCCGGCGGTTATGTTCACAATTTGCCCGGGCCGGCGGGCATGTTCACAATATGTTCGGACCCGGCGGGTATGTTCACAATTTGCCCGGGCCGGCGGGCATGTTCACAATATGTTCGGACCCGGTGGGTATGTTCACAATATGTCCGGACCCGGCGGGCATGTTCACAATATGCCCGGACCCGGCGGGTATGTTCACAATATGCCCGGACCCGGCGGGTATGTTCACAATATGCTCGGACCCGGCGGGTATGTTCACAATAGGCCCGGACCCAGTGGTTATGTTCACAATAGACCTGGATCCGGTATCCGGGCAAAAACTTTTATTTTCATTTGTCTCAATGCCTCTGACTAAGTTCTATAACTAGTTTTATAGTCTATAATTAGTTGAATGTGAGAGCATAGGTACGACTAAGAGTCTATAATGAGATGTATGTGAGAGTATAGGTACTACAAAGAGTTTATAATGAGATTATATGGGAGTATATTTACAGCTAAGATTTTGCCGTCAAAGTTGTAACATAGGAGAGGTTCTTACGCTCTGTCAACTTGGCCATCGAAGTAGTTAAATGAGAAAGGTTCTCACGCTCTATTAACTTGGCCGTCGTTGTAGTTTTATTGGGAAGGTTCTCACGCTCTATTAACTTGGCCGTCGTTGCAGTTGTATTGGGAAGGTTCTCACGCTCTATTAACTTGGCCGTCGTTGCAGTTTTATTGGGAAGGTTCTCACGCTCTATTAACTTGGCCGTCGTTGTAGTTGTATTGGGAAGGTTCTCACGCTCTATTAACTTGGCCGTCGTTGCAGTTTTATTGGGAAGGTTCTCACGCTCTATTAACTTGGCCGTCGTTGCAGTTGTATTGGGAAGGTTCTCACGCTCTATTAACTTGGCCGTCGTTGTAGTTTTATTGGGAAGGTTCTCACGCTCTATTAACTTGGCCGTCGTTGCAGTTTTATTGGGAAGGTTCTCACGCTCTATTGACTTGGCCGTCGTTGCAGTTGTATTGGGAAGGTTCTCACGCTCTATTAACTTGGCCGTCGTTGCAGTTTTATTGGGAAGGTTCTCACGCTCTATTAACTTGGCCGTCGTTGCAGTTGTATTGGGAAGGTTCTCACGCTCTATTAACTTGGCCGTCGTTGTAGTTGTATTGGGAAGGTTCTCACGCTCTATTAACTTGGCCGTCGTTGCAGTTTTATTGGGAAGGTTCTCACGCTCTATTAACTTGGCCGTCGTTGCAGTTGTATTGGGAAGGTTCTCACGCTCTATTAACTTGGCCGTCGTTGTAGTTTTATTGGGAAGGTTCTCACGCTCTATTAACTTGGCCGTCGTTGCAGTTTTATTGGGAAGGTTCTCACGCTCTATTGACTTGGCCGTCGTTGCAGTTGTATTGGGAAGGTTCTCACGCTCTATTAACTTGGCCGTCGTTGCAGTTTTATTGGGAAGGTTCTCACGCTCTATTAACTTGGCCGTCGTTGCAGTTGTATTGGGAAGGTTCTCACGCTCTATTAACTTGGCCGTCGTTGTAGTTGTATTGGGAAGGTTCTCACGCTCTATTAACTTGGCCGTCGTTGCAGTTTTATTGGGAAGGTTCTCACGCTCTATTAACTTGGCCGTCGTTGTAGTTGTATTGGGAAGGTTCTCACGCTCTATTAACTTGGCCGTCGTTGTAGTTGTATTGGGAAGGTTCTCACGCTCTATTAACTTGGCCGTCGTTGCAGTTTTATTGGGAAGGTTCTCACTCTCTAACGCTTTGTGACGAGCCGAGCAAGACTCACAACAGTAGCGCTTAAATAGCGTCGAGGAGCAGAGAATTGGGTTTGCTCTCACTTCTTGGGAGCAGTTCAAAGTGGGTACATCCCCGAACACGCATACACCTACAATGTAAAGAATTAAAACGAAATATGATGAGCAAATATTTTGGTTACCAAAGGAAGAACAATGAAATGACGCAATTTTATGAAGAGTCATAGGATTTGAAAAAAAAAATATATACCTATGACCAGCTGTAAATTTTTTTCTTAATTTGTCAAATTTAATCTATACTTAAAAGCGCTACCGGCTTATAAGTTTGTGTCTCTATATTACAGCTTACTTTTCGGAGCCATGGCGTGCAGGACACATTCACCGCGTAGACACAGCTGGTTGGAGAGAGAGAAAGCGAGAAGTGATAGAGAGAGAGGACGCCTTTAGCTCTGCTTCGTCATTCAAGGGGTCCATGTTCAAACTATACACTATTTCATATGTTCAAACTATACACTATTTCATATGTTCAAACTATACACTATTTCATATGTTCAAACTATACACTATTTAATATGTTCAAACTATACACTATTTAATATGTTCAAACTATACACTATTTAATATGTTCAAACTATACACTATTTAATATGTTCAAACTATACACTATTTAATATTTTGGAAGCGCCTTTGAGCTAACGATTAACATATGAAAAAGTTTACATTTTACTGTGATCGAGGAGCTAAACATTTGGATGATGCCAACCACTATATTTAGCCCCCCCCCCCCCCCCCAAAATAAAAAAATAATAATAATGATAAAACAGCTTTGACTTTGTGGAAGTCCCTTCCCACTTTGTCCAATTTGCTTAATTGCGCCAAATTGTAAACTACATGTCAGACTTGAGATAGATGGAGACAGTACCTTCCCGTCGTCGCAGGGCGTGCCAGGTAATGGTATGTAGGACAGGCGCGGGGATGATTCCCACTCATATTTGCACCAGATTGTCATGCACAGACTCGAAGGCGTGAACGAACGGATATCATCTCTTTCACCCTGAAAGACACACAGGGCGAGAAAATGTATAATTTAATGAAGATTATTAATTAAAAGAAATAGCTTTGTCGTGTTTTAGCACACGAAGTTGGAGCCCCTGTAATTTTTATATTACATTTTACAACACGTTATTGCCGCCAGGGCAGTGCCAAGATATTTGCAAGCCCCCTCCTCCCCCCCGGGCCGAAAAAAAACAAAGAAAGTGATCGAAACTCCTACCCCTCGAGATGTATAAAAAAATTGTCTGGTCTGGCATTCACCTCCTTCCCCCCCCCCCCCCCCCCGCTATTCTTACGCGTGTGGTTCTTCATCAACTCTCCGAATCTAATCGTTTTCTTGGTGCGTGAGTTGTCCGAAATGTCCAAACACATTGTGAGTTACGTCAAAACACGTATTGTAAGCATTACATAAACGCTAAAAATCTTTGAGCTTTGTAAAGGAGGCCCCCCCCCCTAAATAGCGTAGGCAGCAGTGGCGCACATGCCTACTAAGCCTGTATGTCTTTCCTGCAGCATACAGCGACGCTAAGCGGCTTCTATTGTTTCACTAGGCAACCAACACTCCGTCACGGCAATATTGCTCGATATTGTTTCACTAGGCAACCAACACTCCGTCACGGCAATATTGCTCGATATTGTTTCACTAGGCAACCAACACTCCGTCACGGCAATATTGCTCGATATTGTTTCACTAGGCAACCAACACTCCGTCACGGCAATATTGCTCGATATTGTTTCACTAGGCAACCAACACTCCGTCACGGCAATATTGCTCGATATTGTTTCACTAAGCAACCAACACTCCGTCACGGCAATATTGCTCGATATTGTTTCACTAGGCAACCAACACTCCGTCACGGCAATACTGCTCGATATTGTTTCACTAAGCAACCAACACTCCGTCACGGCAATACTGCTCGATATTGTTTCACTAGGCAACCAACACTCCGTCACGGCAATACTGCTCGATATTGTTTCACTAAGCAACCAACACTCCGTCACGGCAATACTGCTCGATTCGCGATTAGTCCGTCCTACCGTAGACATACACAAATAACACTAAACATATTCGCAAATTACGTATACTTACACCCTTAAGACCAGGGCCAACCCTAACAATTGCGGGGCCCGATGCGAAACGGATTGTGCGGGGCCCATTCTGGGTACCTATAAGATTTTTGATTAGAAAATAAATTCGGGGCGGGGGCCTATGAAAGTGCTGGGCCCATTGCGGCCGCATAGGTTGCAGTGGCCTAAGGCCGGCCCTGCTTAAGACATATCTAACCCTTTCTACATCAATTAAAAAACAAGAATTCATTACAAGAAATATATATATAACTTACTGCACATAAAGTCTACAGACATCTATAAGACATGTGGACTTACATAACATACAGTTGAATGGTTCCCATGCCTCATCCTGCACTGAGCCTGTGCTGGGTACTTCAGACCAGGGAGACCGTCATTAGCGTCAGGAATGTCGGAACTCTTTGGTAATTGACCTGTCAGGCACGATGCGCCGTCTCTAAGCATGCCATGAAACATGCCATAAAACATGCCATAAAACATGCCATAAAACATGCCATAAAATATGCCATAAAACATGCCATAAAACATGCCATAAAATATGCCATAAAACATACCATAAAACATGCCATAAAACATGACATAAAATATGCCATAAAACATGCCATAAAACATGCCATAAAATATGCCATAAAACATGCCATAAAAAATGCCATAAAACATGCCATAAAATATGCCATAAAACATGCCATAAAACATGCCATAAAATATGCCATAAAACATGCCATAAAAAATGCCATAAAAAATGCCATAAAACATGCCATAAAACATGCCATAAAACATGCCATAAAACATTCCATAAAACATGCCATAAAACATGCCATAAAACATGCCATAAAACATGCCATGAAACATGCCATGAAACATGCCATAAAACATGCCATAAAACATGCCATGAAACATGCCATGAAACATGCCATAAAACATGCCATAAAACATGCCATAAAACATGCCATAAAACATGCCATAAAACATGCCATGAAACATGCCATAAAACATGCCATGAAACATGCCATGAAACATGCCATAAAACATGCCATGAAACATGCCATAAAACATGCCATGAAACATGCCATGAAACATGCCATAAAACATGCCATAAAACATGCCATAAAACATGCCATAAAACATGCCATGAAACATGCCATAAAACATGCCATAAAACATGCCATGAAACATGCCATAAAACATGCCATAAAACATGCCATGAAACATACATATAAAAATATTTCAAGCTTGTGTGGTTTTTTTTCAGTCTGCATGTCTTGCAATTTCTGTTATTTCGATACTTCAATTCTAATTCACCGTAAAAATTATTATTATTCACACTTACCATAAAACAAATGTTCTTTTGAATACGAACTCTTTATGCAACGCAAAAATTATTATTCATATACATTATTTCACATTTCCATTAAAACCAGTTAGTGTGGTGGCATCTCCAACGATCCTGTCGGTTATTCAAGGAAAAAATCATGGTATGGTTATAAGCGCATCGTCTGACAGCATGTATAATGCCGTGTTGTTGTAGAAGTTAGTATATCGTCTGACAGTCCAAAAATTAATGGCGTCTACAGAAGCAGTTATAATAATTACACCTGATATAGCTGCATAGATTAGAATAGCAGTAATGATAATTTTTTTTGGTGAATTAAAATTGAGGTACCGTTATGAACATAACCCAAGAACAACGTAAACTTGAATCCTGATTTCAATAACGTCTGGTCGTAACAATAACTGAACGACGTTGAGGATCGTTGTTCGCCACCGAGGTACCATTTCAACCCTCTCACTCAACGCTCAGACTCAAACTCGCCAAGCGATTGGCACGTACAACCAAAGACAGGCTGTGGATACCACGTCACGGCTACGTTAAGAATCACGTACCAATACGTTACCATCTCAAATGGCGTCGAAAAGCGTTCATTGGCTAAACTAACCAACAAGACGCACCACGTGCAATAATAAACTATATACCGTGCGCAAAATTTTCCTAGCAATATCCATACGCGACATTTGCCCAATGTGCCCCAAAGGTTTAGTTGTGAAATTAAACATATCTGTTTAAGTTAAAACAGTTCCCGCTGGTTGTAACCGGAAATTTGATCGAAAGAAATTTGGTTGAATCTTTTTTTTCAGTTCCCACGTTAAAATATTCGTCAAATTTCTTTTTGAACGCACTATACTATACAGTAAAACAAAATAATGCGTTCAAAAAGAAATTTGACGCAAAATTTTAACGTGTAAACTAAGAAAAAGATTCGACCAAATTTCCGTTCGATCAAATTTCCGTCGATCAATTGTCCGTCGACGAAATATCTTTCGATCAAATTTCCGGATACGGTTCCCGCTGTCTCTCTCTCTCTCTCTCTATATATATATATATATATATATATATATTTAAATTTAATTTATACTCAATGCATGTTTTTGTTGTAATGATGGCGGCACTTGCCGAAAGGTTTAAATTTGTATTCTGTGTAACCATATATAAAATTAAAGCTTAACATAATATATTGTTTCATTTACACCAATTATGTATGTCCCATTAATCTAGCCACAAAGATAGCACAAGTTACGCTGTCTCTGGGGCTACGGTGCAAGGTCGGCACTTAACGCCCATGCGCTTTCTAGTCGGTTTAAACGGGATCGAACTGGTCACCCATTCAGTTCGCTTCTGAGACATCAAGCCGTTAGCTCTTCCGTTTAACAAACCAAACGACTTGGTTTTGAAATCACCCCAAGAACCCTCCCCACCCCTCCCACCATGACTTAACACCGAGACATGTAACTGGCATCTATAATTGTTTCTGGGCTTCGCATCCGCGCTTTCGTTGCTCTTAACGTCTGCTTCACCTGTGATGTCATTTAGAAAATAATCAAAGTTTCTAGAAATCTCGAAACATCTTCTTAAGTTTCAAGAAGATAATAAAAAGCCTGCTATGTCACCTAATTTCCCCCCCCCCCCTCCCCAAAATTGTCTGGTAATTTTCTCCATTACAAGTCAAATATACAACGGTTCTTAAACTTCAATAAATTTGAGAATTTCTATTTTTTAATCTATGCATATTTTTGTATTTATTCCAGGGTGTTTACCTGTGTCCGTTTGTATGTGGGTTTGTGATACTGTAAACAAACCCGTACATTAAAGAGAGAGAAGCAATACAAACCCTTCTCGTTATTTAAAATAACTTTAGAAACAGCTTACCTTGTTCTTATAAGTTTTTGAAAGAAATCGCCGAAATACTGTAGTGTACAGTTCGAGAACCTCCAGGGGTTCAAGTTTGTCCTGTCGGACTCTGATGACGTCTCTGGTGCCATGATGTAGCTGTAATAGGAACTACACGTGTTGTTGCGACCATCGTGCTGTGCTGACAAGCTGGTGACGTATCGCAAGAGCGTTACCTTTAAATCCCGTAAAAAACCGTTAACTTCACCCCCCTCCCTAAAAAAAAACTTACTGTTATCGATATGGAGAAATTAATCTCTTATTTAAGTATGTGGCTTGTTCTAAAACAGTACACAACAAAAGACGACACCATAGGTTAAATACAATAACACAGAATACGATACTCAAGCCAGGGCTAATTACAATTAATACATTTTAATATGATAAATTACAAAACCAAAAGGAATATAATTAAAGCTATATATATATATAGCCGGTTTAAAGACATTTCGAGAAACCGGACTGCGCATTGTAATCGTCTCTCAAATTTTCTACATAATTCTACAAAGTTCTAAGAATAAATAAACAAAAGATTGTAGTTAATTGTAACCGAGGTCAAAGGGAGACTATCTTTAATAAGACACACCCTACTACTAGCGCAGTGCAGCCGAATTTAGCTAGAGTTTTACTAACGGGGAAAGATGACGTAAACACGTCGTCTACATAACACGATATATAAAACAAGACAAGCCCAAGAGAACCCTCACAGCGGTACCCTAACATAAAGTATTAGAGCAGTGATTCCCAAAGTGGTCTATATCGACCACCCAGGGGTCAACGACAACTGGCAAGGGCTCCATGTCAGCGAAAATAAAATTGGGGGTCCATGAAATGAAAATGGGGGTCAACGATAGTGGATCTCATTTTAAGCAGGTCGTGACTTCTATTTTGGCATTCCATGAATGGAATAATCTACAAACACCTAGTTACTTACTTATATATAACCCCATTATATAAAGACATATATCTTCCTACATAAATGATAAAAGTACATATGAGGTAAATAAATTTAAAAACATAAATTTTCATGAAACGTGATGAAGAATCTTATTAAAATTTAAGTTATTAGGTATATTTTCTGATATATGAATATAAATTAAATCTTTCAAAGTGAGTAGCACTCTACAGAGTGTCCACAATACGTCTGAAGTTAATGAATTTGCAAAAAATCAATATCAGGTAAGCAGGGGGTCTAACCAAAACCGAAAATCATGGGACGTGGTCTACGAGACAAAAAAGTTTGGGGACCTCTGTATTAGAGGAACAATAGAAGTATTTTTTTTTTCTAAATGCACAAGGCATGTAAATGAAAAAAAAATGGATTTTTTTTATTCTCACAGATAAAATGTTAAACATTTCAGTGCATATAAGAAAATCAAAAGAGAATGGCATTTAGACGTTAGCTGCATTAGCAAAGTTATAGAACGCAAACTACGTAAATGAATACAATAATCTATACGACAGATAACATGTATACATCTATCGTATCACCAAAATTAAATTTTCCACACGGTATGCCAGATGTTCATCGTTCCAGGCGCGTATCTTAGTTTGGGGGGGGGGGGGTAGGTAAGGACATATTGTCCATGGGCGCCAGACTAGTCGGGGCGCCTAAATTGATGAAAATAATGGAGTTGAGAGATGAAAAAAGAAAATGATCCTATTCAAAATGAATGTTGTCCCACGGCCACCAAACACTCTAGCTACGCCTCTGCATCGTTCTATTCCAAAGGTTAATAGGGTTGTTCGACTAATTTGCCGGGGTGGACATTTTTTTTATCCACGAGATATAATTTAGCGTTCATCTTATATGTGTCACCACATAGTTATGAAGGTCTTTGGAACACTCTCTATTGTGTCTCTACTCATATTACCTACCGGCACCTTCATATTTTTCTTAAATATTTTAAAGTTCATGTTTTGGGACTATGATCTTCTTACATATTATGGTAAAGTTCATGTGTGGTGACCTTTCTGTTCTTACCTGTGGGCAAAGTCCTGTGCGGTGACCTTCCTGTTTGTACCTGCAGGCAAGTTCATGTGCGTTGACTTTTCTGTTCTTACCATGCGGGCAAGTTCATGTGCGGGGACCTTTCTGTTCTTACCTGTGGGCAAGTTCATGCGCAGCGACTTCAATACTCTGAAACCTTCCATCATCCTTAATGATCGTGGAGCTCGACCCGTCCTTTTCACACATCTTGCCGATCACAGCTTTCCCTGCATCAGAAATGATACATGCTGAAAATAATCATAGCCACGCTATTCATGAGTGCAGATTTTTATCTCCTGTAGTGTGAACACCGTGTGCGTGATACTTTATACGGATTGTTAAGCTACATCTTAGTTTAAGCATTTCCCATAGGCGTAGAAAGGTGTGTGCTGAGGGGGCGGCACGCCTCTGACAGCAATTTTCTCTTTCAAAAAAATAATTTTGTAATATTTTTAGAAGTGATATTTTATTGAACTGCAGTTTTTCTTTTTTTTTCGTGGAGAGGAAAAGAAATCTTGCCCCCCCCCCCCCCCCCACCGAGTGTAACTTAGCTTAGTGACGCCACTATTTATAGCCTTCCTTATAAAACACTCACCAGCAATTTGTACAGCAGCATACCGGTAATTGTAGTAGTATGGTGTTGTCAATACTAGACGTAGGTCGTACCTGTTGGTAAGGGTAAGTAAGATGCTATTAAAAATTTCAGACAAAATTGAGGGTGGGGGAGGGGTAGGAGGGGAGGAGGAGGGAGGGGAGGGGGAATGATGACTTGACTCTCAATCATGTGTTGTGTTGTGAGGGGGTGGGAGGGGAGGAACGGGGGAATGATGAATTGACACTCAATCATGTGTTGTGTTGTGAGGGGGTGGGAGGGGGAGGAAGGGGGAATGATGACTTGACTCTCAATCATGTGTTGTGTTGTGAGGGGGTGGGAGGGGAGGGGAGGAAGGGGGAATGATGACTTGACTCTCAATCATGTGTTGCGTTGTGAGGGGGGTGGGAGGGGAGGGGAGGAAGGGGGGATTGATGAATTGACTCTCAATCATGTGTCGTGTTGTGAGGGGTTGGGAGGAGAGGGGAGGGGAGGAAGGGGGGGAATGATGAATTGACTCTCAATCATGTGTTGCTTTTTTTT
Organism: Omphiscola glabra; assembly: GCA_964017045.1. NCBI lineage: Eukaryota > Metazoa > Mollusca > Gastropoda > Lymnaeidae > Omphiscola > Omphiscola glabra. Next base: position 26,600,691 of record OZ024802.1, on the reverse strand, counting down.
TTTTACGCCAGTTCAAAGTAAAAACGCCAAGGAAAAATTTATGTATATTTTAAAATGTTTTCTGTCATTTGATACTGTTTACCGTCACTTGACACTCTTTACCGTCACTTGACACTCTTTCCCGTCACTTGACACTCTTTCCCGTCACTTGACACTCTTTCCCGTCACTTGACACTCTTTACCGTCACTTGACACTCTTTCCCGTCACTTGACACTCTTTACCGTCACTTGACACTCTTTCCCGTCACTTGACACTCTTTACCGTCACTTGACACTCTTTACCGTCACTTGACACTCTTTACCGTCGCTTAACCCTCTTTCCCGTCACTTGGCACTCTTAACCGTTCAGAAAAATTTAACGAAAACATTCCTCATGTCCTTAAGAGCACGGATTTAATGAATTCCTCCTTCAATTCATAATCCGTGCCCATAAACGTCACCGGTTTTAGCTGCGCGAACGTCACCAAAACTTTTTACATTTTCAATAGAACTAGAAGCTTGTACTCACAATGACAATAAACCAGTTGCGTCAGTTTCTTGATGATTATAAAACTTGTTTTCACACTGTATACTTAAATCATTTATCAAAGGCTTCTTTTAAGATGGAAGTGTTTGTTTCATGTAAAGTCTGCGGATGGTTTTGTCAGGATGACAAAGAAAGCCGGTGAGCAATTTCTCTATGTTAGTGCAATGAAAAAAACCTTCGGTTGGAATTAAGGTCGAACGTTGCGTTGAATTTCAATACTGTTTTTTTTTTATGTTTGACAAGAAAACTACACAATGTTTGCATGTTAAGCGATGACCTTAACTCCGGCTAGTTCTTAGAATAAAGGATTTAATTAAACAAACCCTAAACATTTTTTTTTAAAATACAAAGTATTTTCGTATAAAAAGTTCATTTTCCGAGACTTAGCGATGGCTGCAGTTTTTAAGGAGTCATGACATCATATTTTCTTCAACTTCGTCTTATAAAGAAAAGGAAAATCCTAGTTTACGGGTTTAGGGGTTTGAGCTAAAAAACAATAGAATGTGTTGTCATAGACGGCGCGTCTTTGTGCCAAATTTCAGCTCGATAGGGGCACGGGGAGTTTGTCACTTAGCTTTCCGAAGATTTTGCAACAAAGAAACACGCGAACAAAAACGAAGCTTTCATAAATATTAGGCGGGGATGTGGAGCATATAAGTAAAACACTTTATGACAATTCAAATTAGTGCTCCCCCTCCCCCTAAAGTTTCGCCATAGCACATTTTTTAGTTCGCCTCTACACTATATTAATATTCGAACAGCCGCGTAGCGAGGGGGGAGGCAAGGGGGGCATCATGCCCCGGGCGCTACTAACAAAGGGGCGCCAAATGGTATATTTTACATATAATATTGTATGGTTTTCGAATAGGGGGGGGCGCTAAGAAGGTATTGTACCCCGGGCGCGAGTTAAGCTCGCTACGTCACTGTATTCGAATGACCCACCCCGCTTTAACACCGCTGATTTATTACACCTGCTGTTGCAGAAGGAAATAGAAAAGAAAATATACCACGCATCCAACGCACTTGCGATATTTTAAAAAAAATATCATTCAGTGCAGTTAACCGGTCATTTTGTTTCGTGAAATCAGTGGCGTCATATTTCCTTCACCTTTCCCTTGAATTAGAGAAACAATCAATGATTATTTTTTTTTCCAGGGTGGGCGTTAGTGGATGGGGCTGACAATTCGGTACAATGTTTTGTCATCAGAACAGAGTCTATGTGCCAAGTTTTAGCTCGATAGCTGGACGGAGAGGGCGTCAGTTACCCTTTAGGAGATTGAGCCAGAAACCCAGAAAATAACGCACGACAAAGGCGAAGTTAATATAAGGGATTAAACAAACAAAAACGAAGCTGCTGCGTTCTATCTTATTGAATTAGGCAATCTGATCTTTTTATGTTGGAACATTTTGGGACACCTTGTTCAAAACAAGAAACACGAGACTTGGTTTAAAATGGGACTCTTGAATCAAATAAACAGATCGACTAAAAGGATGAGTGTGAAATTATGTAACAAGCTACTCACCCGGTAAATAACATGGCGTGATCGTAAGGCCCGACCACGGCACGACCGCTTCCGGCAAGAAAAGACCCAAAGGCGTTAAGGGCAGCGCCCCCGTCTACAAAGTCGTTGACCGCGTGATTTCTTACGATGTGCGCTTCAGTGAAATTAGAAGCAGAAGCCACCTGGAAAATATGAAATTATTTTGGAACCGGTGTCAGATATCTTTTATTGGGTCACATCGTCGACCCACCGACCCGCCTAAGCACTACTCTTGCCTCGTAACAGCAGCAGTCCGATCAAGGTGGGCAGGGTTCAAAAGATCCCCAAAATAGTTCATTAAAGCTAGTGATAGTAAGATTACCAATATTCATTAACCAACGTACAAAGAAAATCGATACCAAAGCTAGTGATAGTGAGATTACCAGTATTCAATTATTTAATTATAGTATTAAATTTAAAATTAAAAAAAAGAAATAAATAATAAAGAATCAAATGGACAGAACTAAAAACTTTAGCAATTTACAGTTGAGCAAGGGAAAAATTATAATCTCTGAAAGATGCAAAAATTAACACGCACACATTCAAACAAACAAAAAAAGAGTACAGTCTTATAATTCTCCTATATTACGTCACTGAAATGTCTAGGGAAATGAGCAAGATGTGAAAAGGGAGGTCTATGTCTTATTTTTAAGACTGAATTGATTTAATCGCTATTTGACGAAAACGACATTGGCTAACTGCTGACATGGCGGACATGGAGTAATCGTCACAGTCAGCTGACTTAATTTAAACGTACTTGGATAATTTGCATGGCAGACGTCAAATGTTTGTCCACACAAGATGGTTATGCACATACAGATGGTTATGTACATTAGAGATTGATCGAATTTTGGCCTCAGTTTCGGTGCCGACAGTTGCCATTTGATCACCTTCGGTCTAGTTTTGGTTTCGGGTGAATTAGAAAAATCAATTTTCGTTTTGATTTCGGTTTCGGTCGAAATTGATTGAGACTTTCGGCAATCTGGCCAAAATTGACTGAGGTTTTTGGCCATCTACCAGAAGTCAGACTGTCTGTCTTGTCTTTAAGCCGGCAATCCAAAATTCACTATTGCTCGACGTCTTGCGGTCATCGTATGTTATATGACTAATAATACTCTTCGAAAACAGCTCACGTCTCCATGATGACCTGCTTGTCTTTTATTTACAAAACATAAATTTCAATTAGGCCGAGGCAAAATGTAAAGTGTTGTGTGGAAGAAAAACTGCAGTAATGGTTATATTTATAAGATTATTTTTTTAAATTTTTTTTTCAAAGATAAAATTTGGAACCGTAGGTATGAATATTCAATTCATTCATTTTTGATATTCATTTTGATTTATCCTGATCATGTTCATCAATGTTGTCATAGACAAAGGTGAATAACATTGAATAAGCCTAGGGAATGGTAATATTTCCAATATTATTTTTCATTTATTAAAAAAAAATATTTGGTAACTTATGCTTCTTCATTACATTCATTTCTTGAAATTCATCATTAGCATGGTCATTATCATCATAAACATTGTTATTGACGAAATAAGACACGTGTGCATGTATCACGGGTTGGTATAATAGTTATGTAGTAGGCCCAGTGGCGTAGTGAGAGGGGGCAAGGGGGGCATCATACCCCGGGCGCTACTCAAAAGGGGCGCCAAAGGGTATATTTTACTATAATATTGTATGGTTTTCGAATAGGGGGGGCGCTAAAAAGGTATTGGGTGGAGCTAAAAATGTATTGTGCCCCGGGCGCGAGTTAAGCTCGCTACGCCACTGAGTAGGCCTACTGCAAACCTTTTTACTTTTAATATTTTGGCGACCAATTTGCGATTCTGAGATGTCTTTTGCGATTCTCCGTCGAAACCCGTCAGAACAACAATTTTGAGAGACCCGTAATTTTAAAAAAATATCCCCCCCCCAACCAATGAGGGTAAATGGAGGTTGGTCGCCGAACGAAATAATTACGTCATCAGCACGGAATGACTAATGTGTTGGTACTAGGCTAAATATTAACACGGCGATACCTTGCCAACCATTTATGAAAAACTTTAAGCATCAGTATGACGATATCCGCGAAACATTGTGGTGATATTTTTATAGCCTCAATAACTGATATTTCGGTGACAATTGCCTCTATTAGAGCCACAATAATTAGTGTAGATGTAATATGTCTAGGTAGTATTGTAATTATATTATAAAAGTTATGGCCCTTAATGGTCTATTTTGTATGAATTCCCCCCCCCCCCCCCCAAACCAATCCGTCGAAATTTTCTTTACCATACTAATTTAAAATACATTTATAAGAAATTAAAATTACTTTTTAATTAAAATGGCAAAAGCCAAAATATTAAACATATGTTACTTTATTAATAGTCACTATGATCTCATTTTTTGATAAAAAGAATGTAAATATTGATACTTTCCCCCATCATTTTTCGATGCATGCAGAATTTATGCGTGAACGAATTGAAAAATATCAAAATCTGTCGGTTTTGGCCGAAAGTCTCGTTAAGCGCTTTTTTTTTTCGGCCTCGGTTTTGGCTGAAAGTCATTTTAAACTTTCGACCTGGTTTCGGTTTCGACCGAAATCAGAAAAAATCCTTATCGGTCGGTCTCTTAAGTACATATCCTCGTACATAGCATCAATATTTTCTATCCGTCAACTTAACAATCCTAGAAATACATATTCAGACCTATTTTAATTAATATTTAAACAGGAACTGAAAACTTAACTAACAAATTTAACAAAAATGGTATGCAATATTTTTAAAAAAAATTATTTTCAGTACCTCTGCGACAATCACTTTGATGAGCCTGACTCGAATTCGGTAGTCGGTTGACGTGATGCCCTGGTAAAGCAGATCTACCTGTGAACGTTATGGAATTTGAATGCATACAGTTATACAAGCAGTGGAAGATCCCCTTTTAGGAGATAATCTACAAGGAGATGTTGCATTCGTATACTTATTTTTAATACGCCTTCGATATTTGACTATTATATGTCACAGCTATAGTCATTTTTGTGTGTGGCTTTTATGAGTATTTTTTAAGTGTTAAATACATATTTTATATTTTAAAAGTGTTTTCAAGCTATTTTATAAGTGTTTAATACATATTTTATAATTTATAAGCGTTTTAAGGTTATTTTGTAAGCGTTTTATAAGTATTTTATAAGTATATTATAAATATTATATATGTGTTTTATAAGTGTTTGCTACTGAGGTAATTTTTGTTTGATAAAAATTCTAAATTTGTATATTTTCAAATTGTAAGGAGGAATTCCCATGACATCTCTAAAGGAAGTCCTTTTGATTTTATGATTACAGGTGCATTCTTTTAAAATTATCACTTATGCATCTCGCCAAAATATAATGCATTGTTAAAATAAAAATCACAATCCATAATACGGAATAAATGTTAAACCTTTACGATTACTCACACCGGCGACTACGTATGAGTAGTATTCGAGTATTTCCCGCAGGGCAGTAACTCTGTCGCCATAACGTCTTAGAAAAATACTGTAGGATTTATAGTCTACAACAGCCGCGATGTCTATGTAATAAGTGTCTGGGGCTTTGCGCTTCCGTCGAACTGGAGGCGGGGATCTCACTGTCGGGTTCACATCTTCAGAAATGTCGGCTGGTCCAAAAGGAAAGAAACACAATTAAACAATGGCTTATGATACATTTCTCAACACGCAGAAATACAATGTTTCTGAAATGATGGATGTTGCCCGACTTGTTGACCATGAGCGGCATTCCCACTTTTTGTATTTTATAGGCATACAGGTGGGTCCAAATGAGATGGGGAAAAACATTTAAAATATTACATTTGAATCCAGGAGGCGCAAACCCCAAAGGAAAAAAGGGTGTGGGGGGGGGGGGGGCTCTAGAAATTACGCGCTAGATCTCTCTACGGGTAACGCAGTTATTTATTTTAACGTTCTCTCCTTTTTCTTTCCATCTCCTCCTTGAATAATTTTAAGCGAACCGGAGTACAACAGAAGGGAAGACTACTCCAAAAAAAAAAAAAGAGAATATTTTTGCAATCGCAACGGTTGGTAAAGCTTAGAGCTGATCGTGTACGTCAAAAAGGGCAATTGGTGTTAAAAGCGTTAGGCTAAGATACAAATGCAGTAATCATTAATTTTATTTTGGGAAATCAGTGTCATCATATTTCCTTCACCGTCCCTTTGAAAAACAGAATGTGTGTGTGTGTGTGTGCGCGAGGGGAGGGGGGGGCTGAAAATTTTGACAAAATATGTCTTTGTCGGCAACAAGCCTACGTGACACGTTTCAGCTCGATGGTTTGACGGGAAAACGAACGTCAGAAGATTTCGCCAGCCAAATTCGCCAGCCAAATTCGCCAGCCAAATTCGCCAGCCAAATTCGCCAGCCAAATTCGCCAGCCAAATCTACACGAAAGGAAGCAAAGTTAATATAACGGATTTATATTTAAAAAAAAAATAAACATGCTATTTATTTGACGCTCTGCTATGTGAAAGGCATGGGCCACAATTGGGTGGGTGGTTTTATCATGTATTTTCAACATTGCAACTTACCCGCTTCTACGTCGTCATAAAATAAATGTTGCCTTTGTCTTGCTTGCTTTCGGAGTCTGTAGACTACTTTGGCTGAGCTCATTGAGGACGTCACATCTCTTCTCACTCGATTTTTTACGCCCAGCGCGTATGTAAAATTTCCCAGAATAAATTCTCCTTCCTGAAAGATTAAGTTAATCGATTTTCCCCCATTCAATAAAAATAAAATAATCAATGAATTTAAAAAAAAAAAATCAAATAGAAAAAACAAATTCGGTACCCTTTTGTCTCCATCTGTTTCCTTTGTTACAATGTGTTACACTGTTGTAACGTTATTTTAAACTGACATTCGCTCCCCTTGTTTTTTTTTTCACCTAGTGGTCTAATAGTTTGTCATTTTTGTAGCTACGCCGTCTACAAAGCTAACGGTGAAACATTTGAATTTACTTCCAAAATTGTTGCAGCATTTCACCTAATAAAAACTACATTTCTTGTATTGTAAGATGATTAGATACACCAGCATGTTTTAAAAAAAGACCTACAAACTCCAAGTGTGGCCGTGTGCTCGTCGTCCTGTCTGTTCTGACGACTTTGAAAACACCGGCGTTCATCCCGTCCTGGTAGAAGGCAATGTTCTGATGAAAGAGTATGGAAATAAGACAGAAGAATTGAGAAACCTTATAAAAAATAATTGATTAACAATGTACGTAAGAGTCATGCTCAGTTCACCTGATCATTAACGCTGACATACCTTGATATCCTGTCCATCTCACCTGATCATTAACGCTGACATACCTTGATATCCTGTCCATCTCACCTGATCATTAACGCTGACATACCTTTATATCCTGTCCATCTCACCTGATCATTAACGCTGACATACCTTGATATCCTGTCCATCTCACCTGATCATTACCGCTGTTATATCTTGATGTCCTATTCAGCTCACCTGCTCATCCACCAGAGCCTCCTTCTTGTACTGCAGACTGCCGTCCTGGCCTGTGGTCATCGTGAAGAGGTCAGTATCCAGGTCGAATTGGTCGACATGTGTTAAGGTGAAGGTTCGCTTGTCCAACGTTCTTGTGGTGAGGGTTAAATTGACGTGGCCTGGCATCCGTCCCAGTACGTCATCACATGAGTACGTCAGTTCAACTTTAAGGAAGTAGGATAATGAAACAGATCATTGAACAGATCATTGAACAGATCATTGAACAGATCATTGAACAGATCATTGAACAGATCATTGAAAAGATCATTGAACAGATCATTGAACAGTATATTGAACACTACATTGAACAGAGCATTGAACAGAGCATTGAACAGAGCATTTAACAGTTCATTTAACAGATCATTGAACAGAGCATTGAACAGTACATTTAACAGATCATTGAACAGAGCATTGAACAGTACATTTAACTGATCATTGAACAGAGCATTGAACAGATCATTGAACAGATCATTGAACAGATCATTGAACAGATCATTGAAAAGATCATTGAACAGATCATTGAACAGTATATTGAACACTACATTGAACAGAGCATTGAACAGAGCATTGAACAGAGCATTGAACAGTACATTTAACAGATCATTGAACAGAGCATTGAACAGTATATTAAAATGATATTTTAACAGATAATTGAACAGATAATGGATAATATATTTGAACATAAAATCATACATTGAATTCCTTCTTTTTTTTACAATACCGCCCGTTATAGCCCACGAAGATTTTTTTATTGCAATTCCACTGTCGTTTAATTCAGGTCAACATTTTTTTAAAAAGAAATGGGCCTGTAAATTACGCAATATTAACAACTTGTGATTCAAAAAAATATATTGAATTAAACGATCCCTAAAAATTAGTTTTTCGTATAAATCCTTTATAAAATATAATATCAAGCAAACGGATGTGGCGCTGACAATTTGACCAAAAAATGCATACAAGTTACGTACTTTATAAGAATCTGAAGTAGCGAATTTAGCATGAATAGTTTAAAAGATAGCATCCTGCGTTTCCAAATGTCGTCCATTTTTTGCATGTGAGTTTGGTGCAAGAAATTTTGCATTGCCTACTGTAATTTTCTAAAATATTTCATTGACCATTGTATCGCTATACAAATGGATCGTGGGTCTAACTAAAATGTGTACAGAATTTGATCTTCCTAGTACTTTGGGAAAATATCTCTTTATTTTTTCGTCTTCTGAAACCCATTTGTCTTTGAATGTTTTGCTTACCACTGCTGACTGGCTGTAGGTCTTTTATCAAAAGGAGAGCGAACAGGAATTTAAACATATCTGTCACGTTTGAGAATACTTGAGGAAAAGGCAAGATTTCCAAATAATGTTTAGCCTGGAAAATAGGATTTAATTTTTGTTTATTTAGTCACACAATTCAGAGAGATGATCAAACTAAAATGATTGACCAACTCAGAGAGGATGTCAAACTCAGACTGACCAACTCAGGTAGAGTTTACATCATCGGTAGTGTGTCTTTCAGTTGCAGGCATCTCTCGGGGTGGGGGGCGACTGCCCCTCTCGGAGCAAGTCAAGAAAGCCCCCCCCCCTCTTTTCCCTGTGACAAAAATGATTACAACAATAAAGATGAAAATAAATTTCATTAAATTCGACTGAATTAACATTTATTCTTCTTCTCCTATATATTAAGGACCCACGATCAATGTATTGATCATTCTGGCTCCTATGTATGTAGAGGGGACTTGCAATGTTTCTGTGTCTGGTATTGAACAAGATATTTTATGGTTGCAAGGGCTACTAAGCGAGAGTATCATGCACTTTGGGTTGGAAGGCCTGAGGCAATAGACGCAAATATGTCACGTGTGGTCGCCTCAGCTGGTGCTTTAAGCCGAATACTTTTGGAAGAATCTATGAAATATAGATCGGCTCCATGTATTTGATATTCCACATATTTAAGGCTAATCTTGTTTGAACCTTACACTACTGAATTATAAGCCGAACCGTTACTTCCCTTCTCTGTGTATATCGTTTTTTTAAAAATGTATTTATTCATTTACAACTTCACACTATTAAAGACTATAATAACAATGTCTTAAACTACCCTTATGTCAATATCATGGTCTATTATTTTAATACAGTTCCTTCTAATTATCACAGATGTGCAGTCTTTTAATTAATATTTCATAATAAAAACATGACTTTTAAAGAAGAGATAGGTATTAATTATAAATTTTATGATGGCATTCATCAAGATGACATGGACCATTCATCAAGATGACATGGACCATTCATCAAGATGACATGGACCATTCATCAAGAGAAAAGAGATAATTCATCAACACCATATGAATAATTCATCCAGATGGCATTGACCATTCAACAAAAATCATGGATAATTCATCAAGAAGTCATTCGTCCATATAAATAAAAATGGATAGTTCATCAAGATCGATAATTCATCCATTTGACATTGATAATTCCTCAGTATGACAAGAATCATTTATCAGAACTGTAAACCCGACGATCTCTGAGACGCTAACAATGCCCCCCCCCCGCCCGCCCCTAGGAGATAAAGCTGAAAGAGACCGTGCGAACTATGCCCCGCCCCCCCCCCCCCCCGCCGGAGAGACAGCTGAATTATACAGTGCCAACAATTCAAATTTAACGCAAGTTTGATTTTTCTTTTAAAACTATGTCTTGACCCCATAGTGGATTTATTGACCCCATAGTGGATTTATTGACCCCATAATGGATTTATTTAATTAAAAACAAAATTAACGAGACGTAATAATGAAGTCCAGTTACATTGCGACACTTACCATTTAGTTGCATACAGTTCACACACTGCGGCCCCAATTAAATATCAGTGTGTTGATTTTTTGCTTTCATGTAGCCCCCCAATAAAGGACCATAAATGGTCTTCTAATGTTCCCATTGGTCCACGACCACTTCCTGGCATTTCAGATTTAAAATACTAGTTCCTTCTGCAATCTTCTGGGTTATTCAATTCATGGCCTAAATAATAGCACATCCGGGTTTGGTGTCACAACAGACTAAGGTGTTTAGACGTGCATGTATTGAATCATGGACTGACTGCTGTTAAAACATTATGTCACCACAAGATTATACGATAAATAAGTTTGAGAAAAAAAATATTTTTTTTCCGCTCTTGACATGTATTACAATTATTACCCCTGTAATGGAGGCTTATGGGAATTTTTGAAGAAATCAAGTCAGGTGATAGATAAGAAAATATTTGGGATATCCCTACTTATAAATATCCATGAGAAATGGGTCTATTGATTTGGGGGAGGGGGGGGGGTACCCAGGCACAAGACCACTTGGTTATATATATATATATATTTTTTAAAAAGCGCGACTAAGACACACCAGTGGTTCATATTATATGAGAGTGTATCAGAGTGTGTAAAAGTAAAGAAGATTTCATATGAGAATATATCATATCAAATTTCAGATTATATAAGATATGATATAAATATTATAGTATTTAAGAAAATTTCTGATTACATAGATATTTTATTATATCAGAAATAAGCCGGCGTTAGGTTGTGGGGACTGGGCCCCGACCGCACAAGGCTCTATTTGTATGTGAGTCACGCCAAGCCCTTGTGATAGTATATATTACTAATATATCCAAGTCTTGCTTCTCATATAGTTCGTTATTTTCAGTCGACACAATGTTAAGAAGTACAAGAAAATCAAATCGGTAGTCCTTCCGGTTCCCTTGCCATCCGTCTAAGGGCAGTCCAGTGAAGACCTCGATTATGCAACTTGATGTAGCCATTAAATATGCATGTTTCTTCTCCCCAAATAAGGAGAAATATAATTTTTGCCTTAGAAAAACCACAACAAGGAGGCAGTTTGAAAAACCACGTAGAGGTCAAATACAACACACGCCTGTAGAACCATTCAGGAGATAAATTTCTTGTGGTAACCAAACCAGGCGTTTGAATCCTTGGCGACATACTTTGCTTTCTATATGATATTAACCAACGGCGTAGGATGACTCTGGGTGATATGTGGCAAACACTGAGAGGATTTGGACATGAAGTTGAGAAAATGGTTTTACAAAGTTTGAACGTGCTACAAGTATGGCATGTCCAACGAGAAATGATCACATGAGAATTACAAACAGGATTATGAGTGTCTTCAATTCATGCGCCGATGGCAGACAATTTTCGAACGCCTGCGTTTGCGTCAGAAACTATTTTCAGCAGTGTTGGTAACCATGCCAAGCGCAGAAATAAAGCTATTTTAAAAAAAACGAAATTGAATGTTTTTTTTAAATTTCTTAAATTCAATTGAATGGACTGGCGACATTGTCAATTGAATGGACTGGCGACATTGTCAATTGAATGGACTGGCGACATTGTCAATTGAATGGACTGGCGACATTGTCAATTGAATGGACTGGCGACATTGTCAATTGAATGGACTGGTGACATTGTCAATTGAATGGACTGGCGACATTGTCAATTGAATGGACTGGCGACATTGTCAATTGAATGGACTGGTGACATTGTCAATTGAATGGACTGGCGACATTGTCAATTGCACGATAAGTTTTTTTTCCAAAGTTTGACGCTGAAGAGCTTTAAAGTGTTTACTGTCACTGACACAGTCAAATGTACGTGCTATACATTCTGCTGTGTCATTTTCTGATGTTCTGGATTATTATGACGAGATGAGAATCCCCGATGATTTTAGTTAGTTACCTTAGCTAATTTATGGAAATAGTCCAGGCGTGAATGGGAAAGAGTGGCTGGCGTATTAACTCATGCGAGCGAAGGTACGAGCGTTTTGGTAGCGTGGGTGAACGGAGTGCGACTCAGGGGGTGAAAGAAAAAGACAGGGTTGTTCTGTGATCCAGTTAGTAGGGCGTCTTTTGGCTAAGTATGTTAGCGAGTCGTATCGTACTAATTGGACGAATTGTATTCTTTATCGTAATGAGCGTGTGCTAACTGTGCAGTTAAAAATAAAGTGTAAATATTAATATTGAACGTAGTTTGAGTCTACTGTTGTTATTCTTGTGAGCTGGTTAATCATACCCCTAGACAACACAACCAAACACTAATTTGCTATATACCGCATTCTTGACACGAACCAGGGTAATTTCACCTCTGTGTTTTGTCATTTAATCATGAATTGTCTCAGCCACGCATCACCGCGATGAGTGATGATTCAAAAAAAAAATCAGAGGAAAGGATCTGTCCGTTTTGTGTGCGATAGAGGACCTTCGTGTTTTTTGCAAGGAGAGAATTAGAAATATATTTTTTTGCTAGAATTGAATTTATATTTTTGCTCATAGCAAACAGACAAGTAAAAAACCATTCCAATATGTATATTCAAAATAGAATATATTTTTACAAAAATAATTCGATGTACGAACCGCAAACAGTAACAGTTTCAAATGTTTAACGGTGCATGTACCCCATTTTCTCTCAAAGCAAAACTTATTTAGTCTGCTCAAAATGTCACCAACCAGAGGTGTAGCTAGAGTGTTTGGCGCCCGGGGACGAGATTCGCGCCCGGGGACAAGATTCATTTTAAAGCGTCCCTTTTGTCTTTTTTCAACCCTCAAACCCCTTATTTTCATCAATAAAATAATAACAAAGCACATTTTGGCGCCCCTAACTTGCTGGCGTCCTGGGACATCTGTCCCCCTGCCCCCCTCCCTTTGCTACGACTCTGTCATCAACTATATTTTCAGCCTCCAGAATCGCCTTGATTGTGAAATTGTATTCCTGTATTGTTAAGGCCAAGCCCGCAACCTTATTAGTGGTGGTCTTTGATGTTTGTAGAACTGTAAACGGTTTTTTGTCACTCTCGATTAGATACCGACCGAATGAGATTTTCTGGTTTCGGCTGAAACCGAAACTAGGCAGAAAGTTAAAAAGCCGAAACCAAAAGCTAAAAGGCCAAAATCGAAGCCGAAAACAAAATATTTAGATATCTTGAAATTCTTTCACACATACATTCTGCATGCATCGAAAAATGATGGGGGAAAGTATCAATATTTACATTCTTTTTTTTTTACAAAATGAGATCATCTTGAATAAATAAACATCTTGAGTGCCCTTTGTTTTTATAAAATGATTACAACGCTACCTAGCAATATATCTACAATAATTATTGTGGCTCTAATAGAGCCGAACATCAGTTATTAAAGCTACAAAATATCATCAAAATGTTTCGCGTATATCGCCATGCTGATGCCTTGTGTTTTCATAAATATCAGGCAAGCTATCGCTGTATTAATATTTAGCCTAGTACCAACACATTAGTCTTTCCGTGCTGATGACGTAATTATTTCGTTCGATGACCTACCCCCCCCCCTCACCCCCTTAGCTTTTTTTTTTTTGGTGGGGGGGATTTTTTGTTTACCAGGTCTCAAAAAATTGTTGTTCTGATGGGTCTCGACAGGTCAGCAGTAGGCCTACTGCATTAGTTCTATACGAAATCGTGATACATCCACATGCGTGTTATCTTGTCACTAACAATTTGTATGAACATGATAAATGAATGAATTGTAAAAGCCTAAGTTTCCTTAATTTTTATTTCTTAAAAACAAAAGAAAATTAATAATGGAAATATGACCATTCCTTAGGAATATTCAATTATATTCACCTTTGCCTATGACAACATTGATGAACATGATAATGAACAATCAAAATGAATATCACAAATGAATTAATTGAAATAAAAACAGAAATGATGATATAAATATTACCAATCCATTATTTGTTTCCTTATACACTTTTTACATTTGACTAAGCTTAATAATTGAAATTTATTTTTTTGGAAATATAGGACAAGTAGGTCATCATGCAGATGTTAGCCGTTTTCGCAGAGTATTAGTCATTTATCATATACGATGACAGCGAGACGTCGAGCAATAAGGAATATCGGATTGCCGACCTAGAGACAGACAGACAGTCTGAATTTTGGTATATGACCGAAAATCTCAACCACTTTTCTGTTTCGGCCGAAACCTAAATCGAACCGAAAATTAACTTTTCTGTTTCGGCCGAAACTGAAACTATGTCAAACGTGATCAAATGGGAACTTTCGGCACCAAAGCCGTAGCCAAAATTTGATCGGTCGCTAGTCAACGATACATGGACCATTCATCAACACAACATGGATAGTTCGTCTAGATAACATGGATCATTCATTAGAGCTGTAAACATAGCTATCTGTGGCCTCTAACAATGTTAGATCAATGCAAGTTTAATTTTAAAGAAAATATATTTATCTTGGCCACATTATGGATTTATTCACTTTCCAAAAAAAAAGAATTAAAAAATTAAATAAACGAATGGGGAAAAAAATGAACAATACGTTACATTGCAGCGCTTACCAATTAGTTGCATAGAGTTCAAACACTGCGGCCCCAAATAACTATCAGCGTAGTGAGTTTTTGCTTAAATGTAGCCCCCGATAAAGGACCATAAATGTCTTCTAATGACGCCATTGGCCCGAAACCACTCCTTACATTTCAGATTTGAAATTCCCGTTCCTAACGTAATCTACAAAGCACGCCATTGATAGCGCAAATAACAACAGATCCTGGTTGGCGGCCGGTCAGACTAATCGAGCGGAAAGTGCATGTATTGAATCTGATTAGAGCAGTGGTTCTTAACCTTCCCAATGCCGCGACCTTTTAATACAGTTCCTCATGTTGTGGTGACCCCCCAACCATAAATTTATTTTCCATGCTACTTCATAAATATGTGTTTTCCGATGTTCGTAGGCGACCCCTGTGTAAAGTTTGAGAACCGCCGCATTAGTGGCTCTATGCTGTAAAACAAAAACAAACCACAATGTCACCACAATGCTTTGTTTCAAATATATTGTTCGGACGGATGCCAAGAAAATAATAACAATCAACCACAGTTAATTCCTTTGCAAATATACAAAAAACCTCTCAATGCCTTACATTTGAACAACGCCAAGTTATGGAAGAAGTCGCTGATATCGGACATTAACATTGTATAAAATTTATTTGAGTAGACAGAATTCTGATGATGTAAACTTGTGATGTCAGCCGGTGCTGCAAAGTCTTGATGGCAGCCGGTGCTATAATCTTATGATGTCAGCCGGTGCTGCAAAGTCTTGATTGCAGCCGGTGCTGCAAAGTCTTGATGGCAGCCGGTGCTGCAAAGTCTTGGTGTCAGCCGGTGCTGCAAAGTCTTGATTGCAGCCGGTGCTGCAAAGTCTTGATGGCAGCCGGTGCTGCAAAGTCTTGATGGCAGCCGGTGCTATAATCTTATGATGTCAGCCGGTGCTGCAAAGTCTTGATTGCAGCCGGTGCTGCAAAGTATTGATGTCAGCCGGTGCTGCAAAGTCTTGATGGCAGCCGGTGCTATAGTCTCGAGATGTCCGCCGGTGCTGCAAAGTCTTGATTGCAGCCGGTGATATAGTTTCATGATGTCAGCCGGTGCTGCGAAGTCTTCATGGCAGCCGGTAATATAGTCTCATTATGTCAGCCGGTGCTGCAAAGTCTTGATGGCAGCGTGTGCTACAATCGCATGATGTCAGCCAAGGATGCAAAGTATTGATTTCAGCCGGTGCTATAATCTTATGATGTCAGCCGGTGGTTCAAAGTCTTGATTGCAGCCGGTGCTATAGCCTTATGATGTTAGCCAGTGCTGCAAAGTTTTGACGACAGCCGGTGCTAAAGTCTCGTGATGTCCGCCGGTGCTGTGAGCTCACGTTGTCTCCCAGTTAGGTAAACATGATGCCAGCCGGTGCTGTAAACTCACGATGTCACCCAGTGCTGTAAACCTCTCCAGGCTTACCAAGGACATGATACCTTACCTGAAAAGCGACCATTCAGAGATTAAAAGGTCCAAACACTTATCGCCCTAGCTCATAGTAAATTACTAGACCATAGGTCTTATGCTGGGTGAATATTAGAAATTTGCTGATTGACGCCGATGAAAGTTATCTAGGAAATAAAGTGACCCCATCTGTTCGAATATCTTAAGAATGCACATATTTATAAATAGCTGTAAGAAATGGGTGTATTGAATGGGGGGGGGGGGGATCCAGTGACGTGATATAGTGTTGTATCGTTAAGCCAATACAAAAAAAAAAGAGTGACTAGGGCAGTATATGAGAATATATCAAAGTTTATACGAGTCCAGCAGATATCCTATATTAGAGTATATCAGAGTATATAAGAGTATATCATGCCATATATTATCAGATTATATGTGATATGAGATAATATACTATAATAAAAGAGCGTATTAGATTTTGTAGCAAAATTATTAAATCAGTGATGAGCCGTCGTTAGGAGGTGGCGTGCCCAATGCTCCGCCCTTTTTGGGGGTTTCACGTGTAGCTGTTGTGATTTTATATATTATTACTGTAGTCAGGCCACGCCTACTCATATTTCGTTGTTTTCAGTCAACACATTAATAGGTGGTACATGAAAATCTAATGGGTAGGCCGTCAGGTTGTCTGACTATCCCTTCAACGCCAATAACGCACCTTGATGTAGCCATTACACACACCGGTTTCTTCAGCAAATACAGAGAAGGGGGATTTGCATCGACCATTACACACGCCGGTTTCTTCAGCAAATACAGAGAAGGAGGATTTGCATCGGCCATTACACACGCCGGTTTCTTCAGCAAATTCAGAGAAGGTGGATTTGCATCGACCATTACACACACCGGTTTCTTCAGCAAATACAGAGAAGGGGGATTTGCATCGACCATTACACACACCGGTTTCTTCAGCAAATACAGAGAAGGGGGATTTGCATCGACCATTACACACGCCGGTTTCTTCAGCAAATACAGAGAAGGGGGATTTGCATCGACCATTACACACGCCGGTTTCTTCAGCAAATACAGAGAAGGGGGATTTGCATCGACCATTACACACTCCGGTTTCTTCAGCAAATACAGAGAAGGGGGATTTGCATCGGCCATTACACACACCGGTTTCTTTAGCAAATACAGAGGAGGAGGACTTGCATCGGCCGCGACCAGTTGATGGACAACAACGGGGCAGGTTGAAAGAGATACCTAGAGATGAGACACAAAACACGCCTGAAAAATCTTTCATTTTATAATAATACTTGGGGACATTAGGTCAGATGTTGGAATCATTGAAGAAACTTGTCCAACAACCGTAATTAATTTGGGACATAAGGCCAGACGTTGGAATCCTTGAAGAACTTTGTCCAACAAACGTAACTGTCTGTTACTATGTTTTGCTTTCAATATGATATTCAGATGTTTCAAAGGAGGACTCTGGATGATTTCAGGCACACACAAAAATGTGCTGATTTGGACAAGGCATTCAGAAGTGGGTTAAGATAGTTCGAACGTGCCAGAAGACACAAAGGTCTTGCGAGCAATGATTCCAGGAGAAGTACAAACATCATGGAGAAGTACAAACATCATGGAGAAGTATAAACATCGTGGAGAAGTACAAACATCATGGAGAAATACAAACATCATGATGAGAAGTAAAAACATCATGGAGACGTATAAACATCATGATGAGAAGTACAAACATCATGGAGAAGTACAAATATCATGATGAGAAGTACAAACATCATGGAGAAGTACAAACATCATGTAGAAGTACAAACATCATGTAGAAGTACAAACATCATGATGAGAAGTACAAACATCATGAAGAAGTATAAACATCATGACTTTTTTCTTCACTTCCTTTCTTTTCGAATTCTGCGATCGTTTAAAAAAAATCAATGTACACAGTGCTGGCAAGTGCATAATTAAAGTGTATAAAAAACTTGACAGATGTCGTTAGTGTCTTAGGCTTGATGGAATGGACTGACACCATTGTCAATGGACTGACAACATTGTCGATGGAACGATACATTGTAAGAAATCTTGAATTTGAAGAAGTCATGGAAGTGTTTATCACCATCAGAACAAGGCAAAAGAACATGATTTTTTTTTTTTCTAAAAGCCATGGCGGTTTATTTCTTGTCTTCTTCTTTTTATTTTTTTCTGGTTTAATTTTCTGCGAGAGGATCACAATCCTGTCGTATCAAAATAAATGATCGTGTCATCCCCAATCTCTCAATTAGAAAGTTTTAGGCCATTACATTATTGAGATTGTGGATCTTTTTCATTTTCTATCGTGGGTTCCAACAGTTATAAATATAAAATTAGCGTGAAATTCCAGTTTAACTATGACGTGTCCGATCGTCATGTCGAATAGTAAAAGCCAGCATGTTTCTGACGTGTCTTAATATCATATCGGCCTGGGTTTGTAAACGCTAACGGCCCCGAAAAATTCATTTTGCCCATAGGCCCGTCATCCCACTAGAGCCGGCCTTGATCAGAGTATACTTGAGTTGTGGCAGTTAAAAGCCAGTTAATACCTGAATGACAGAAACCACATTCTTTTTGCAGAGTGTCGTATAGTAATTAATAGCAGCAAACCAGAGATAATAATTAAGCTGTATGTTATTATTCTTTTGTTCTCTTCATTAGAAAAGGATTAAAAATATAATGAAACACGCTTCAAAAGCTGTATTGAATTTCAGACGCTAAAATACTTGTGAACCATCCTACCAATGATTGTATGAGGTTTGGGTTTAAACCCGCGTCTAACTCAGCTGAACTTTCAAGACGCACCATCATGGCTTCTCAACGGTCTAACACAGCGGTTCTCAACCTGGTTGGTCGTGACCCCTTTTGGGAATCGAACGACCCTTTCCCAAGGGTCGCCGAAGGCCATCGGAAAAAAAATATATACTCTACATGAAGGAGCAACGAAAATAATTTTATGGTTTGTGCTGTCGTCAGAACATGACGAACTGTATTAAAGCGTCGCGGTATTAGAAAGGTTGAGAACCACTGGTATAACACCTCCCGCGCTACAGCAAGGGTTAGGAAGATGTGATGGAACCTTACTTTATAACGACTAAGATACACGGCCTTGTAAACTCAGATTGAACACTACGCAGTATTGAATTTGATACATTGCATAGAGACAAAAAATGTCAACAGTATAATCTTGTTAATTTTCATCCATTCAATTTGCACACTCGAGTTGCACATGTGTACATTTGTAACAAAAACAATATTGTAAACAATCCAATTCAATATGTAGAAAACTTTTTATTCATTGAAATAATTATATGAATTCTTGTTAAAAAATAATCCTTGGTAAGTTAATGATAAGCCGATTGAAAAATTAATGATACGCCGATAGGTAAAATAATTATAAGCGGCTTGATGAAATAATGATAAGCCGATTGATAAAATAATTATAAGCCGATTGATGGATTAAGGATTAATCAAAATGGTAAAATAATATTAATTGCCTCGACAAAATAATGATAAGTAGACTTGGAAACATAATTGAAAATAAAATGATAGGTTACTGATGGATTTGCTTGATAAAATAATGAAGAAGCTGACTTGATAAAATACTGATGAAGTTGACTTGATAAACTACTGACGAAGTTGACTTGATAAAATACTGATGAAGTTGACTTGATAAAAATGAATGAGGAAGTTGACTTAATAAAATGATGATGAAGTTGACTTGATGAAATAATGAAGAAGTTGACTCGCGGACAAAATACTGAACTACTTCATCGGCATATGCGTGATTTGTCATTTTATTTCCTACTGGCACACCCCATCATTCAAATAAACCATCATTTACTAACTCATAAAACAACCGTCTCATCATTCAACCAACTCATCAAATAGTCGTATCATCATTCAAAAATCCATCAAACATCTAGTTCATCAACGACTGAGTTTAAAGGTCAAAGGTGAGCTAACGTTAAAACAACTTATGTCCACTCGTTACTTGCGAATATTCACAAAGGATTTGACACGAGGTCACAATTAAAGGATTTAACAAAAGGTCACAATTTGAAGGATTTGACACAAGGTCACAATTTGAAGGATTTGACACAAGGTCACAATTTGAAGGATTTGACACAAGGTCACATTTTGAAGGATTTGACACAAGGTCACAATTTGAAGGATTTGACACAAGGTCACAATTTGAAGGATTTGACACAAGGTCACAATTTGAAGGATTTGACACAAGGTCACAATTTGAAGGATTTGACACAAGGTCACAATTTGAAGGATTTAACACAATTTGAAGAATTTAAGGTAAAGGGGTCACAATTAAAATGACTTCAACTCTAAACGGAAACCATCAAATGTGTCACTCAAAAATCTAAACAATTGAACACATGTTCATGTGAATCACTTCAAATTCATGTCGCCCCGATGTTCCTTCAATCAAAATTGACGATTTCCCCCTTATGAGCCCCGCCCCAAATATATTTGTTATATCCCTCTTGACTTCCACTCAAATTTGTTTTTTAACATTTTCCTCTTAGTTTCCACTTTAAATTCCATTTGTTAGCTCCATTTCAAAATTTTGATTTTCCCACATGAGCGCCAAATCCAAGTATATAATTTCCCATCTTTAGCTTCATTAAAAAACAATAATAGCTCCTCGTGAGCCCCCACTCCAAATCTATGGCTCTCCTTCATTAGCTCCGTGCAATATCGTCGACTTCCAGCTCCGTAGCCTACAACAAAGTCGCCTCGTCTGATTCTGAATTGATTGCGGAAGCGTACTTTTGTTTCAAAGCTGGGGGGAAAAGGGAAAACAAATAATTAAATATCCTTCAAACTGAGGATACAGATGGAGAACATGCAAGCTGTTTACCATGATCTAGAAGTGTACGTTCTCAAAGTGGGAAGAAGGAACAATCAAATAACAACACTCTTAGGCGCTAAATCATGTTTTCATATTTGCCACATCAAAAGATTTTTTTTTTAATTGTAACAACAACAACATTAGATTAAAATAGCATAGCACTGTCGTTATGTCAGCGCATGATTTTGACAATCATTTGTTGAGCAATCATTTGATGGCTGTGTAGCGTTTGTCATTCCTAGACGTGAAAACCTCGTAGCGCATTACCTAGTATTACGTTTAGAAAAGGCTTCGTAAAACATGGCTGTTAATGTATTTCAGTATTATATATATATATCAGTAACAATTGGTTTGTAAAATCTTTCGTAAAATAAAGTTGTAAACAAGATTTTTCGCCTAGGTTAAGACCCACAACGCTTCTTACATTAATGTGGAAGGGCCGGGCGGGGGGGGGGGGGGTGGGGTCGGCAGTCCATAAATTCTAAGTTTCCATGATTTGAACTCACCTTTGAACTTTAGACAGCAACCTATTTGAGCCAGCACGAGGAACACGATACAGACACCCTCAATGCTGGCCAAGACTATGAGCGAAGATTCACTTTTTGGGGGGACCGTTGCACCATCCGCTGTTTGGGAAACTACGGAAAGATATAAATTATTTTGAAAACTGATTAGACAAAAATATCAGGAGATTAAATTAGATTCATGGAATGTGGGGGATGATGACACGATTGCTCTACTCTTCGATCGGATACGAACTGATCGGTATCTGAATTAAACGAATACGAATTAATCGGTATCGAGTGTAATCGAATACGAATTAATCAGCACTTTAAGTGTAACGGAATAGGAATTGTTCGGTGTTTTAAGTGTAACCGAATACGAATTAGTCGGTGTTTTAAGTGTAACCGAATACGAATTAGTCGGTGTTTTAAGTGTAACCGAATACGAATTAGTCGGTGTTTTAAGTGTAACCGAATACGAATTAGTCGGTGTTTTAAGTGTAACCGAATACGAATTAGTCGGTGTTTTAAGTATAACCGGATAAGAATTAATCAGTATCTTGCATGCGTAAACGAATACGAATTAATCGGTATCCTGTATGCGTAAACGACTACGAATTAATCGGCATCCCCCGTTTGAACGGACACGAATTAATCGGTATCTAGTATAATCGAAAACGAGGTTACTCATTATTCGTTAATTTAATCGAATCAAAACGTTTCGCTCTACATCGCTGCGAATAAGGGCCGACTGGTCTTTGAAACACTAAACGAACTAATAGTAAACTCACGTTAAACAATTATTATAAATTAAATAATTCATAACAATAGAATCCCGAACGAAAAAGCAACGTGAAACCGAACAATTCTGAAAATAATGTACGTTTTTTGCGCCTTTTATGTGATTATTAAGTTTGAGCAGGATGCGTAATGTTGGTTAAGATCAAGACACTGGCTCAGGGGCGTAGGAAAGTGGCGTGGCGGCCTCTATGCAGAGGTGAGCGGGATTATTTCCGCAAAAGGCAGGCGCAAGGCATAGTTTCTATTTTAATATTAATTTCAATGAAGCCCATTTGCTAAAATGTTTTGAACATGTAGTACGATGGCAATAACAAAGAAGTGGAAATAAAACATGGAACTATACGCGCCTTCCATGTTTGCAAATAGTTGTTGTTTTTTTTCATTAAAAAGCCAGTATTTGTGCTAAGAAAAAGAAAAAAATACCAAAACGCGGTATCCGGTCAAAATACCCGGACGCGGCACCCGGAAAAAAAACTGCACCTGGCTCAGTCTTAATGATTATTAATAAGTGCTTATAATCAGTTTATATGTAATAGTATGATTACGGCCGAGTTTCAACGATTGACATTTGATTATAATATTTTATTTTAAGATGACAACGTTGAAGTGTTTACCATTAGAGACGGGCCTATGAGATGCCATAGATGTTGTTGAGTTGTGGACGTTCTTATGCTCTACCGTTTCGGCCGTCGAAGTAGCTAAATTGGGATGGTCCTCGGGTTGTTTAGCTGTTGGCATCAATGTAGTTAAATTGGGAGTGTTCTCGGGTTGCTTAGCTGTTGGCATCAATGTGGTTAAATTGGGAGTGTTCTCGGGTTGCTTAGCTGTTGGCATCAATGTGGTTAAATTGGGAAGGTCCTCGGGTTGTTTAGCTGTGTGCATCAATGCAGTTGAATTGGGAAGGTCCCCGGGTTCTTTTGCAGTCGCCATCGATGTAGTTAAATAGGAGAGGTTCCCACGCTCTATCGGATTCGCCGTCGATGTAGTTAAATTGGGAAGGTTCTCACGCTCCAACGCTTTGTGATGAGCCGAACAAGACTCGCAACAGTAGCGCTTAAAGGGCGTCGATGAGCAGAGAATTGGGTTTGCTCTCACTTCTTGGGAGCAGTTCAAAGTGGGTACATCTCCAAAGACGCACACGCCTACAATGTTAAGAATAAAATATAAATATGAAGAGAAAATACTAATTTTATGAGGTGAATAATCGTGAAATTTGAAGACATGAAAATAAACGACCAAATGTATATTTACTGTACTATTAAATGTGCTCTCACGTTTTAGAAACAAGATATCTACCTAAAAGCGAACTTGTATACGCCTTTGCCTTTCGGTATTACCACTTACTTTTGGGGGCCTCTGGGTGTTGGACACATTCACCACGTAGACACAGCTGGTTGGAGAGAGAAAGAAAGAGAGTAAGACAACATATTTAGCTTTTGCTCTGCCATTCAAGTCTTACGTGTTCAAACTCAGCACTATTTAATATTAACATACTCTGGTATTAAAAGGGGTTTACCATATTTAACAAGAAGTAGGAGAAATATGACGGCTTTGACTAAGAGAAATATGACGGCTGTGACTGAAAGGAATGTGACGGCTGCGACTAAGATAAATATGACGGCTGTGACTGAAAGGAATGTGACGGCTGTGACTAAGAGAAATATGACGGCTGTGACTGAAAGGAATGTGGCGGCTTTGACTAAGAGAAATATCACGGCTGTGACTAAGAGAAATATGACGGCTGTGACTGAAAGGAATGTGACGGCTGTGACTAAGAGAAATATGACGGCTGTGACTGAAAGGAATGTGACGGCTTTGACTAAGAGAAATATGACGGCTGTGACTAAGAGAAATATGACGGCTGTGACTGAAAGGAATGTGACGGCTGTGACTGAAAGGAATGTGACGGCTTTGACTAAGAGAAATATCACGGATTTGACTGAAAGGAATGTGACGACTGTGACTAAGAGAAATATGACGGCTGTGACTGAAAGGAATGTGACGGCTGTGACTGAAAGAAATATGACGGCTGTGACTGAAAGGAATGTGACGGCTTTGACTAAGAGAAATATGACGGCTGTGACTGAAAGGAATGTGACGGCTTTGACTGAAAGGAATGTGACGGCTGTGACTGAAAGGAATGTGATGGCTGTGACTGAAAGGAATGTGACGAGTGTGACTAAAAGGAATGTGACGACTGTGACTGAAAGAAATGTGACGAGTGTGAATGAAAGGAATGTGACGGCTTTGACTAAGAGAAATATGACGGCTTTGACTGAAAGAAATGTGACGAGTGTGACTAAAAGGAATGTGACGACTGTGACTGAAAGAAATGTGACGAGTGTGAATGAAAGGAATGTGACGGCTTTGACTAAGAGAAATATGACGGCTTTGACTGAAAGGAATGTGACGGCTGTGACTAAGAGATATATGACGGCTGTGACTGAAAGGAATGTGACGGATGTGACTGAAAGAAATGTGACGGCTGTGACTGAGAGAAATATGACGGCTGTGACTGAAAGAAATATGACGGCTTTGACTAAGAGAAATATGACGGCTGTGACTAAAAGAAATGTGACGAGTGTGACTGAAAGAAATGTGACTGCTGTGACTGAAAGAAATGTGACGGCTTTGACTGAGAGAAATATGACGGCTTTGACTAAAAGAAATATGACGGCTGTGACTAAAAGAAATGTGACGAGTGTGACTGAAAGAAATGTGACGAGAGTGACTGGGAGATTCACATGCCACTATTTGTTTTTGAATCGCATTTGTGTTAATGATTAATATTCTAAATTTAAATTCTTTTGCGTGGAGGAGCTAACGTTTTGTGTGGGGAGGAGCTAACCTTTCGTGTTGGGAGGAGCTACCCCCATTTGTGTGTGGAGGAGCTAACTTTTTGTGTGGGGAGGAGCTAACCTTTCGTGTGGGGAGGAGATGACCGTTCTTGTGGGGAGGAGATAACATTTCATGCCGGGAGGAGCTAACCCTTTTATTTGGGTGGAGCTAATCTTTTATAAATGATATCCCCCCTGTTATAGCCCGTGTGTTGACCTAGTTTTTGTTCAACGCGAGGCTGTGGCATTGAAACCTTACCTCCCTTGTTGTTGTTTTTAAAATTTATTTCTATGTATTTTTATTATAATTTTGATATCAACTTAACAGTATATGTACATTGATTATTGTCATTAACACTAGCTTTGGTATCCTTTTTCTCTTTATACCCCCCCCCCCCCCCCCCCAGTTATGTCAGAAATGAGCCGCGTCTTAAAGCAGATTAAAGTTGAAAAAAACAGCAACAACAGATAACGCTACGTGACAATGGCCTTTAATTAACTGCAACCGCCAACAGTCTCGACCTGGCGGAAGTCGTCACCCGCTTTCCCTACTCTGACCATTGCGCTGTATTGTAAACAATATGTCTGAAGTGTTACAGTGCGGATACAGTACCTTCCCGTCTTCACACGGTGTGCCGGGCAAAGGAGTTTTGGACCCGCACGACGATAATCCCAAACTAGCATACTTGCACCAGATTGCCATGCACAGATTGGAAGGATTGAATGAAGGGATGTTGTCATTCTCACCCTGAAAGACATAGGCAAGAAAATTGTATGAATGAATGTTGAGAAAAAAAACTTGATTGAAAGCAATAGCTTTGTGTCTAGGCACACAAAGGTGGTGCCTTTGATATGTTGTATCAAATATTACAACCAATGTTGGATGAAAACAGTATAAAAAACACCCCAATTTTTAACAAATATAAATTATTTTGATATCCATCTCATTAATATCGAGTGAACGATTATGTTGGTCATGGCGGATAAAAGAAAAAGAAAAAAATATTTTTTACACTTTTGTCTCGCATATTCACTGTGTTATAGTATAGCATAGTATAGTATAGTATATTATAGTATAGTACAGCATAGTATAGTATAGCATAGTATCTACCCCGGGTGGATGGGACTCGTTAACCATGGACGGCAACTCATCTAAGAGAATGAGACTCTGAATTCAAACCCGGAGATGGAGTCCCGTAGGCGGATAACATTGATACTATGAAAAATTCCGACAACTCCTGCGATGCCACTGGTGCCAAGATTTATCATCCAAATGATGTTCCCTTGGGGTTATCCAGCGGCGAGGAGAGAGGCTGTTTGTTGTTGGGAACCACATTATTATCCTAGAAGAATGATCCCAGGCCTTGTGGATTTCGTCCTGCGAATTCCACACCATCGTCACATTGTGTCAGATGGATGCCTACAATAAAAAAATAGTATAGCGTGTGACATGACCTAATTTCACTTCAACGTAGAGCTGAAGCGTCCACCCGCCCCTCTCCCTTATCTGTATTAAAACAGACTGTGCGGAGCCTTTCCCACCAGCCCCATAACTTGATTTGGAAAAGTATGTCCACGTTCGGATATGCGCTATGTGTTCTAAATGAAGCTAACAGATGACCCAGCCTCTAGATTTTTCTCTCATATATAAACAGGCGACTTTCCTAACAGGGAAAGATTTTTTGCTATTTGTTCTTGAGATTTTCTGGTCGCCATATAACTGCAAGATTGTTCTCGTTATATTTGTGTGTGAATAAATATTTGTACTTTTCGAGGATTGTACCTTTTCATTTGTTGTGCTGTAAGTTGTTTTTTCTCCCTGTATATATGATTTTTTTAAAAAGAAATGTATTAGTATCATTAAATTGACAATTGTTAGTATCGCTGACTTTGGTATCGTTTTTCTCTGTATACTTGGTTTAGGTTTCTCATTCTACGAGCCAAAAATTAAAACAGATAACGTTTTCTAAACCACAGAACTTACGTAACAACTGACCCATGTAATATGTACTGCCCCTTCGTTTCTTCCTTCCTATTTTTTTCAAACTTCCAAAGAAAATTAACTTAATAATTACCATATCAGGATATAGTTAACACAAAATAGATTCCTTGGCGATCTGAACAACATATATACAGTCGTGTAAATACACTAAGAGTCAAATTGTATTTCCTAAAATAATGTTAAAAAGTATGTATGTAAATACAGTATGTATGTAAATAAAGTATGTATCATTTCTGAAGGTAAAATCATCTCTCAGTTCTTATGTTGCCCCCCCCCCCCACTACATAGCAGTGCTGGACATATCAATGCTGGACATATCAATTCTGGACATATCAATCAATACGCTGACCAGCATGCTTCATCAGTGTTGTGGGAATACTACCTGAAAATGTCAAACGTTCATACTCCTCAAAATGCTTGTTGCAAGATATTTCAAGATTAATTGAAAGTCTTCTGTTGAAATGATGGCTATTGATTTTATTTGGGCTTGGCGCTATTGAAGATAGATGACAATGTTTCAGTCGCTTCAAATTTGAAAATTTTACTTCACCAGTGGCGCTCGTGGTCACAACATTTAGGAACTATGATGGCGCAATCTTTTGAGAAAAGGATTTTATTTCTTTACACTGCGTTGATGCCACGTGACAAGAAAACATGGTCTCGCAAAAGAAATCTTGCAAGGCACTTCTAGAGGAGGGAGAAGAAGAGGAAGACAGAGCAAAAGATGGGAAAATAGCATCAAAGAGTGGAAGGGATTAAAACTAGGCGATGCTGTGCGTAGTGCAAAAGACCGAGAGAAATGGAGGAGAATAGTGTACATGTCATCTGTGGCGCCCCAACGGTCGAAGGACTAAGGGACATGATGATGATGATGATGATGCGTTCATTGTGTCAGGAGACTCTTCGACTTTTAAGGAAATACTTGAAATGGAGCACTTCTTCTGCAAACGCCAATACAGTATCCTCAAGAGTACACCCGCTTAATCTTTAGAATAAAAAGTTCATTTGACCGAAAATATATCTTTTCCTGTCTGTCGGACATTTTACCAGCGTCACCATTTGTCTAGAAATGTGTTTGTAAGTATGTGGTGTCTTGCTCATCAGGAGGTGCCGGCCACGCTCATATAGAAAGGAAAGTATGTGCACAGTTCACACTGTCTAATTTTACATGAATTATGCCTCTGCTTTGGATGAAGAGTGATTGTGAATTTATTAATGGGAAATCATTTCAATACAAAATATTTCCTATTGGGAAAACAGGCTTTACACAATATTTACTCCTTTCAAACCACATAGCTAGTGTTAATGTCGTCCGGGCAGAGTCAAAATTTTTGCCACTCCTAGACGAAAAAACAAAACAGGTGGCCCGAAATTCCGCACCTCAAGATATAAAAGAATGTCCCATTTGGGGTGCACAGTCCCTTCCACCCGCTCTTCCGGGGCTAGTGGTTCTTTACTGTCTCTCCAAATGTATTAAGTTGCTTCGTATGCAAGATATTGCACACATTGCGTTACGTCGCCAAATCTTTGGCTTTAGGTTATTTCGACAGCTTACAACGACGTCACATAACTGAGTGGCTTATGATATTCTTGAGTAGCCAATTTTCTGGCCTGGCAAGGCATGAAAAAAGGTATTGTTATGACCCCCTTTGAAATTTGTAAGCTGTATGTAGGCAGAGACATATACAATAAATAAACTTGTTTCAAAAACAAAGTATACATACATCCATAAACAAATATGTACAGTCTACATACAACAGTAAACCATAAGAACTTACATAACATACAGTAGACTCGTTCCCATGCCACATCCTGCACTGTGCGTGTGCTGGATACTTCAGACCAGGGAGACCGTCTTTTAAGTCAGGAATGTTGGAACTTTTTGGTATTTGACCAGTCAGGCACGATGCGCCGTCCCTAATAAAACCATTAGACATCCATATACAAACTTTCAGGTTGTGTGGATTTGTTAAGTTGGCAAGATCTGCGATATGTTAACGCTTATTCCAAGTGATTACGTTAAATTACTGGCAGCTTATACACGCTATTCTATCGTTTTTGGGAATACTTTTACGATAGATCTTTTACAGTGTGTTATTTCCCATCTGAGTGAAATGTGAGCTTTATCGGTCTTAATGGACCGCGGGCAAAACTTTTTTCCCAAATGAGCTCCATCTTTCGAGTGCTGTTTTAAAACATATCTGTAATTGTAGAAGGACTTTCCGCGTCATTCAAAGCCCTGTGTCTGGAGCCATGGTGCAAGTCCAGCCCTCCGGACCGGTCTTCAGTCTCTGGTCGGTTTAAGGAGGATCGGACTGGGCAGTGGTTCGTTCGTCTCTAATACATCAAACGCCGCAGTAAGCACTTCAATTCGCAACTCGCCACCGAACAAACTAATTGGGGTTTAAACGTACCAACACCGTCGCCTTTGAAATTCCCATCAACCTCCACCAAACATTCCCCCCCCCCAACTTAACACTGATATATGTGATGGGCATTATGGATGTTTCTGTGCCTGTGCGTATGCTTTTTTCGTTGCCCGTAACGTCTTCGCGACCCGTGATGCTGTGAAAGTCATTGAATTATCCTAGAGCACTTGCAATGGTTTCTATTGACGGTTCTTAAATAAAAATGTAAAAAATAATAATATACAACAACATAAAAAAGAAAAAAAAGAAATGGAGGTCTCATCTTTTATATCTGTGCATTTTTGTATTTACTGCCCTGTGTTTGTACGTGTCGGTTAGTTTATGTGTTGGGGACACAAAAAGCAAAACAGTACATTAAAGAGAAGAAAAGAAGACTGACTCATTACTTTATAGAAAAAAAATTAAACTCAGCTAACCTTGTTTTAAGAAGTTCTTGAAAGAATTTGCCGAAATACTGCAACGTACAGCTTGAGAACCTCCAGGGGTTTGAGTTTTTTCTGACCGCAGGATCCACTGGTGCCATGATAAAGTTGTCATCAGAGCTACACCTGTTGTTGAGACCATCGTGCTGTGCTGACATGCTGGTGACGGATTGCAATAGTATTTTTTGCATTACTTGTAAGTACCGTAAATAAAAACATTAGTTCTTTAACAAAAAAGTTATGAGTTTAGGAACCAGGAAATAATGCACAGCATTACCGTAACACAATGCATTAGCAGAACGATTGAAAACAAATTTTAAATCAAACAGTCCCTAAAAACAAAGTTGTTCGTATAAATCCTATATAAAATGTAATAGCGAGCAATGGGGAACGGGTCTGTGTGCCAATTTTCAGATTGATAAGTTGACGGTAAATGGGTCAATTCGGCGTCTCTAAGATTTTTTGCCATCCACTCAGCTAGCCAGCTGGGCGCGAACAAAAGGGAAGTTAATATAAAGGATTTAAATATTGCGCAAGGAATATATATTATCTGATTTTTTTATTTTTTTGTAGAAATAACAATGAAATGAAAATACGATCAGAAATTACGGCGATAGGAAAGTTTATAGAACGGAATTTACATAAATGAATACAAGAATTCATATGACAGTTAATTTATTCACCTTTACCACGCCGCATA
The DNA here is from genome assembly GCA_964017045.1 of Omphiscola glabra. Lineage (NCBI taxonomy): Eukaryota > Metazoa > Mollusca > Gastropoda > Lymnaeidae > Omphiscola > Omphiscola glabra. The sequence goes on along the minus strand of OZ024802.1, from coordinate 26,569,701 downwards.
CACATACAATAAATAAATACTAATTTTTAACCATGAAATATAATTTAGTTTTTGCATTATGCTTCTCCAGTTGACATAGTAAGACGGTGCTGGATCACGCCATGTAGGGTGCCTTCTGCTCACAATGCCAATGGGTAAGTTCATGTGCGGTGACTTTGATGTTCTTACCTGTGGGAAAGTTCATGTGCTGTGACTTTGATGTTCTTACCTGTGGGTAAGTTCATGTGCGGTGACTTTGATGTTCTTACCTGTGGGAAAGTTCATGTGCGGTGACTTTGCTGTTCTTACCTGTGGGTAAGTTCATGTGCGGTGACTTTGTGGTTCTTACATGTGGGTAAGTTCATGTGCGGTGTCTTTGATGTTCTTACCTGTGGGAAAGTTCATGTGCGATGACTTTGATGTTCTTACCTGTGGGACAACTCATGTGCGGTGACTTTGCCGTTCCTAACTGTGGGCAAGTACATTTGCGGTGACTTTGCTGATCTTACCTGTGGGCAAGTTCATGTGCGGCGACTTCAATACTCTGAAAATTTCCCTCATCTTCAACCAGCGAGGAACTCGATCCATCTTTTTCACACATCATCCCTAATACGGCTTTACCTGCATCAGAAATTATACATGAAGATTTCTTTCTTTAAGCTAGCCAAAAATAAACAAACTAGGAGGCTAACTGAAGTCGAAGAAAGATGCGACTTTCATTTCGTTTGTTCTCATACTAAGTATTTAACATTGTTCAAACACGAAAAACAATCATCCTATTGACGCTATACATGAGTGTCGATTTTCTCCCGTGGAGTTTAAACGTCATGGTGATACTTTATTATTGGATTGTTATTCTGCATCGTATTTTTAACTATACCCATAGGCGTAGGAAGGGATGTGCTGAGGAGACAGGCTACTGATATATTATTATATAGTGAGGGGCCCTCCACGTGGCTCCGGTTGACAAGTCTGTGGTGTCTTGGTGATTAGGAGGCTCCGGCCAACGGACTCCTCTGGTGTTATCCGGGGAACAAGACCATCATTGCGTGTCCTGCGTGGGCAGACAAGCGACATGCGCAGTACCTGCCGGAATTAAAAAAGCACCTACAGGGCTGCCAACTGTGACGCTTTGGGGTTGGAGGTAAAGGCAGATACGAGGTAGGGATCATGATTACACGATGCTGTTATTGGATATGAAGCGAGAGGCTAAGGTGGAAGCCTCTGGCAGATGATTCTAAATACGCATCCCTGAGAAAGCTGCTCCTAGGCAAACGTTTCGTCAAAGCTATTTCGAAAACTAGCTGACGCGTGGAAACCCACTGTAGGACGTTTGTCACCTATCCAGGATGGGTGAGGGAAGATATTGGCACGTTAAAGCACCATCCCGCTCCCTACGAGAGTGGGCTGCGAACGCTTTAAACGCAGCATTTTCGGTCGACCGGATGTCACCGGGCGGGGAAAGCCTTTATCTGCAAATCCGATCGAGCCGTTGCGGGTGGGGGCGGTCCGGGTCCGGGGAAGTCCCTGGCGTGCCGCCGAAAGGTCCAACGTCGGGGAGACTCTGCGTCTGTGCTGTGTGGAGGTGCGTTGGGGAGGTGCGTCGGGGAGGACATCAAGAGCTCACGCCATTTCCCAATGTAACATATACTGAGGGGCGACATATTTGGACAGACGCAGATTTTGTTCGTGGTGCAGAGACGGAAAAAAAATCTTGGCGTTCCCGAGGCGGAACCGAACCCTTAGCTACGCCACTGTTTATAGCCTTCATTGGAAAACACTCACCCACAATTAGTGTATTGTACTGGTCATAGTAGTAAGAGCTGGACTCTTTTCTGCTAATGTCGTACCTGTTGGAAATGGTATGTATATAAGCTGCTATTGTCATTTCAAATAAAATTGGTGGAAGGGGCGAATGTGGACTGGATTCTCAACCACTAGTCGTGTTTAAGGCATAAGTTCATAGTTGCCTTGACAAGGACAAATTTGTATTTTGAAAAGACTTTTTGTTCTTTTAACTTGACAATGCTTATTCTTCAACATCTTAAAATATAAATTGAACTAAAGTTTCCTATGTCCTCAAGGGCTTAAATTTCAATGCATTGCCAATAGTTTAAGAAAATAATTTAATGCATTTAGTTTTAAGAAGAACACAGCGCAATGTATTTTTTTTTACCTCTGTGATAATGACCAAATTGTATACATTTTGATATTCTGATGAGAGATACGCCAGAGACAATTTTCCCCAAATGTTCATGTTCATACGTTCGTTGGGAATAAAGCTTTGGTGTTTCGGTGAATCTCAGCCTAATTTATGCCTTGCAATAAACACCAACCTTACTTTTATTAATCTCAATGTCTTAATCGGTAATTTTTAATGTAATGCGCAATGAACCCAGCACTAGGCTTGGGTACTGAGCTATATAAAACCTAATAATAATAATAATAATAATAATAACTGGTAGTTGATTTTAACAAAATAATTATCGAATAAAGAATACACATTTTAAAAATATGTTACAGACTTTTAAAAACAATTGCCGTGTAAGTTAAAAAAAAGCAACAACTTAAACACTAATATAAAATCGAGTATAGTGTAGAAGACGGGTACGCGCTTCGCAAAAATATTAGAGGACGCCGGTTGTGAAGGAAACACGTAGCCTATTCTGTCATATATATCAATTCACAAGTTTGCGTTAGTGCCGATCACTTTGTGGCACTATTGTCACGCGTATAAATAATAATAATGCTAAATTATGTCAAGTGCTGGTGCCAAGCTCTATAAAAGAGTTGCTTTAAATGCTCTAAAAATAGATTTCATCAGCTGCTTTTGATCTCAGAAACTATGACAATCTGACATTTTCATTTAGAATAGGTGGGAAGCCTTTAAAAAAAATAGTTAATTAATTTAAAACCGGATTCCTAAATCAGATAGCAGATCTAATTAAAAGTATGATTGTGAAATTTGAAAGTGTGCTCACCCGGTAAATAACATTGCGTGATCGTAGGGCTCGACCAGAGAACGACCGCTTCCGGCAAGAAAATCCCCAAAGGCGTCAAGGGCAGCGCCCCCATCTACCATGTAATTTCTTATGACGTTTGCTTCGGTGAATTTAGAAGCTGAAGCCACCTGGAAAATATTATGATTTTTTTAAACATCGTTTCATTGTCTTTTGTCCCCAGTCCGACCATTCTCATTTTTTCTCTGTCTCCGTTGTCCGTGGGTTGATCACATTAACACTTGTCACTCCTGTCACGAGGGCAACGCCAACAACAGCTACAATACTTCACGAAAGCAGCAACAACGCTTGGTCAAATATCAACTGTTCTTCTTTGATCGCAGTTGCATATCCAACAAGTTCACGCTATAAAATCATCACGTAATCGGTAAAACACCAAGAAGTCTGAGCAACTACAACATGAACCACCGACATCACACCCTCAGCAGCATACTCTACTGGGACTTAACAATAACTACCAACACCACTCTACTGATTTTACTTCTCTTACAGTACGGACACATACTTAATTTAAAGTCTACAATTTTATTACTCTTCATATCTAAACCAAAATGACAGTGACAAATAATAACACATCTGAGACTCAGATCTCACGATCTAAATCCGTTCACGCTAAAAGCCGATCTAAGCATACTTAGACAACCAAGGGAGAACTTTAAGTATGTGAGAATGTCAGACCAGTGGTTATAGATTATCTGTTGGTCAATAGCCATACTTTCAAGACTTCATTGGTTTCAATGTTATTCGATGAAAGCGATAATAGGAGCAACAACAACAAAAATAATAAAAAAGAAATGTTTATTTGACTGAGCAGATAAGAAATGTTTTAACTATTTTCTGACTTACCTTACATATCTTTGGATAATTTGCATGCCCTATAGTTAAATGTTGTCACAAAAAGATGAATTGTGTTTCATTTCTTGTCATATTACATCAATCCTTAACTGCTCCAATTGCCAACCCTAGGATCTATATCCTAGCCTATTGTAGGATATTTAAAAAAAAAACAACTTGTACAGCGAATGTAAACATTATAAACAAAAGTACCAACAATGATCTGCCAATAGTTTAACAATTTTAAGTATACCTCTGCGACAATCACTTTGATGAGCCTGACCCGAATTCTGTAGTCTGTTGAAGTGATGCCCTGGTAAAGCAGATCCACCTGTGAATGTCAGGGGCATGCGATATACGAGTGTATGTTGAATGTATACAGGTTGGACATTGCATTGTCAGGAAACAGTAATAAAGAGTCGGGTGCTATATTTGTAAACATCTTTTTAAGACTTCTCTCGGTAATCGACTATTTTATATCGTGGCTACTGACTCAATTAATCGGCTATTAATGTAGGAGAACAAAAAGATTAGAAATACAGAATATTCATGACATACGCTAGATTTCTTTATATTGTTAAGATGTAAATTGAAATTTACACAGCACATTTTTCTAAAAAAAAAAGCCCTATATGGATATTAAAGATAACATTTTTTTAATTAAGTGTGTTATATAAGGTACATTTTTGAATACCGCAAAATCAACAAAAAACAAAAAACAAAACAAAAGCACGGTGATAGATAACAATAACAATCCTAAATACAGAATAAACTCACAGAGATTACTCACACCGGCGATTACGTAAGAGTAGTACTCGAGTATTTCTTGCAGGGCAGTGGCTCTGTTGACATAACGTTTCAGAAAAATACTGTAAGATTTAAAGTCTACAACAGCCGCTATGTCTATGTAATAAGTGGCTGGGGCTTGGCGGCTGCGTCGTACTGGAGTCGGGGATCTCATCATCACTGTCATCTTCACATCTTCAGAAAAGTTGGCTGGTCGAAAAAGGAAAGAAACAGATAGAGACATTCGTCTAAACAATTTTTTCTCCTCGAAAACAAAACCCCAAATTCTTTGGAACCTAGGATGTGGTTAGATGGCGATGTCCATGAGCAGCAGACTTACTTTTGTATTATATGTGTCTTAAGGACAAGGCCATCTCGTGGGCCCTGAAATTCAAGATACTAGTCGTAGGCAACCATTATTCAATGCGCAAAAAATTTGTGACAATAAAAAAAATAGAGTTAAACTTTTAACTTTGAATTCAAGGCCCCCCTGACCCGAAAAGTGGGGCGTGGGGAACTTGAAAATCATGTGACGTCACTCTCTACAGGTAACGCAGCTACATATCTTTACATTCCCTCGTGGTTTTACCTCAGAGAAATTCGATGCGTGACAACTGAGTCCAATAAATTGAAACGCCTGACTTCAACGACACATTTTGAAATCGCAACGAGGGGTAAAGTTTAGAGCTGATATTGATCTCCAAAAAACGCATTTTGAAATTACGTTGTGTATTGGAGCCTTTCGCTTTAGTGATATATTTACATAGACAAGATTTACCTAACCAATTTAATTCACGGATCACTTTTTTCAGAATCCATTTCTATCGGGGAGCCCCTTTGCCTACCTTATGTCTCATAAGTTAATTGTGCTTTTCTAAAAATAATTTCACGGAGCAGCCGTGGAGCTTCTGAGGTGTGAACGCAGGGCCATTAGGGCTTCGCGGAGCTCAGGCAGAGAACCACTGACATAAATCGTGTCTGTAATTTCAGTGGATACCATAATATAAATTATGAAGCTTAGATAGGAAAAATGTGTATTTTGGATTCCCCAATGACATGACTTTGAGATGGTAATAGTAATATTTTTATAATAGTGGTATCTCTCAAAGCACTACAAGCCATTAAACTGTTATTAAACATTCAACCCTAAACATTTACAAAAAAGACTGTTGCATCGGATGTCTGAATAAATAAATATAAAAACTACCACCTTGCTTAGACTTGCTCCAATGTGATATCCACAGTAATACAGCACAGTGTGTGTGTGTTGTTTTTTTTGGGGGGTGGGGGTTGGGGGTTCCTTGGTGTGTTGGTTACTTTATTATTTATTTGAAATCTACCGACTTACACGATTTTATGTCGTCATAGAAATGTTGCCCTCGTTGTGGTTGCCTTCTGAGTGTGTACACCACTTCTGATGACCGAACTGACAACGTCACGTCTCTTCTGGCTCGAGTCTCTACGTTTAGTGTGTAAGTGACATTTCCCAGAACAAACTGTCCTTCCTGTATAACGAAATAGACGAATTTTAACGAATCGAATGAAATTAAAAAAATAAAACAAAAAACAAAACACTATTTGAATTGAGGAAAAATATGCCATAAAGATATTTTGAATAACCTTAGTTTTAAGTTTACATACAATCACGAGGAATTAGCACACTGGGTACGCCTCTGAGATCATATTGAAGCCTAGTCTCTTCCAACAACTTTTACAACGACTTGGAAATTTAACATTACATGCACTAATCCAGAAAATAATTCCGCTCAAAATATCCCCCCCCCCCTCGCGCCCCGTTTTTTTTCCTGGGAAACTACCCATCCGGCATTTTCTGTGGCTACAGGGTCTGCAGAGCCAAAGTGTTAGAGTCCATTTGGAAGTTTAAAAATTGCATCTAAATGTCACGCATCAGACGTGAATACTTTTAACTTAACAACGATTAGATACATCGATACGTTTGAAAACATCACTGACAAACTGCAAAGCAGGTCGAGGATCCATTGTTGTTTGATCAGTTCGAACCACTTGGAAAAGAGCGGAGTTGGTCACGTCCTGATAGAAGCCGGTATTCTGAGGAAATATGGGGTGGAGAGGGAACGAACAGTGTTGGACAAAAACTCTCTAAATAAAATGATTTGTTTTTGTTTTGACTCAGGCTTAGAAGAAATTTGATTAAACCTCCCCTCTATCGTTAAAATGCCTCCCCTCTATTGTTAAAATGCCTCCCCTCTATCGTTAAAATGTCTCCCCTCTATTGTTAAAATGCCTCCCCTCTATTGTTAAAATATCTCCATTCTATCGTTCAAATACCTCAACTCTATCGTTAAAATACCCTCCCCTCTATCGATTTAACACCTCCCCTCTATCGTTAAAATGCTTCCCCTCTATCGTTAAAATGCCTCCCCTCTATCGTTAAAATGCTTCCCCTCTATCGTTAAAATGCCTCCCCTCTATCGTTAAAATGTCTCCCCTTCTATTTTTAAAATGTCTCCCCTCTATCGTTAAAATGTCTCCCCTATATCGTTAAATGTCTCCCCTCTATCGTTAAAATGCCTCCCCTCTATCGTTAAAATGTCTCCCCCTCTATCGTTAAAATGCATTCCCTCTATCGTTAAAATGCCTTCCCTCTATCTTTAAAATGTCTCCCCTCTATCGTTAAAATGCCTCCCCTCTATCGTTAAAATACCTCCCCTCTATCGTTAAAAGCCTCCCCTCTATCGTTAAAATACCCCCCCCTCTACCGTTAAAAGGGCTCCCCTCTATCGTTTCAAGGGTGTCCACCAAAAAGATCGGGTCAAGCTCTCGCACCCATCGTGCTAATTCACTGTAACAATTTTAAGTGTTTCAAATTGAGTTTTGGCAACAACACAAAAGATTTAACACTGGGTAGCGCATCAATGATAGCTTTTGATTTATTCAATTTAATCTCAATAATTTTCTAAAAAATCTGTCAATAACTAAAAATCAGCAAAAACAAAGAAACGAAAGTGCATTAAAAAAACAAAAACAATTTCAATTAGATCTAAGTATTTAAACAAAACTAACATTATTTAAAAAAAATATTTGAACGAAAAAACAGTGCTTTCCAACAAAGTCTGTTACCCTAAGTCACCGCCACCCCGACCATCACGACCAGCACCAGGACCACCACCAGGGTAATGTTGACATACCTTGATGTCCTATTCAGCTCACCTGATCATCTACCAGATCCTCCTTCTTGTACTGCAGATGGCCATCCGGGCTTGTGGTCATCGTGAAGAGGTCAGTATCCAGGTCGAATTGTTCGACATGTGTTAAGTTGAAGGTTCGCTTGTCATTTGTAGAAGTCGCTAGGGTTAAATTGACAGAAACTGGCATCTTATCAAATACCCCATGGCTTGAGTAGGTCACTTCAACTACAAGGAAATATTAGAGTATATTTTGGAAAAAGCCAGGGTAAAAAAAGATATAGTTTTAAAAAGATACCTCCTATTATTAAATGAAGATTAATAGAGATTTTAATGGGGGGGGGGGGGGAGGACCATAAAAAACCACTCAAAAATTTAATCTAGGTCTTCATTCGCTCCACTAGCGTTTTAATGTATGTAATTGCAATAACGTATTGTCCAAAAAATTGAAGTGACTATATATTCTGAAAATTCAAGCGATTTCCAAAGGCTGATTCCCATGTTTGTTAAGATAGTTTGTATTTAATGCCAACCATAAATTGAGAATTGAAGGTATCAATTATTTTTAAAGAAAATGAATCGGGAGACTAGGCTGTGTGCGAAGGGATACTAGGCTGTGCGCGAAGGGAGACCAGGCCGTGTGCGAAGGGATATCAGACTGGGTGCGAAGGGAGACTAGGCTGTGTGCGAAGGGAGACTAAGCTGTGTGCGAAGGGATACTAGGCTGTGTGCGAAGGGAGACTAGGCTGTGTGCGAAGGGAGACTAGACTGTGTGCGAACTAGACTAAGCTGTCTGCGAAGGTAGATTAGGCCGTGATCGAATTCGAAGTTCTCTAGTATTTTGGGAAATACTTTTTTTAAAAAATATTTTTCTAAATCCCTTAGGCTTTGAATTTTGTGCTTACCGCTGCTGGCAAGGTAAAGGTCGCTTATCAAAATTGGAATTGAGATGAGTTTTATTAGATTTCTGACGTTTGAGAATCCCCGATGAAACAACATGGTGTCCGAATAACGTCTAACCTGTAAAATAAGGGTTTTTAAAAAATGACCATCTTAGTTATCCAATCACGTCTTTAAGAAAGACTACACAACTGAATCATAATGACTGCCCTAGACTCATATGTCTAACTACCATTGACCAAAATAGATAGCATGTCTAACTCATAGTGACCAAAATAGACAGCATGTCAAACTCAGAATGATCAACTCAGAAAGCAAGACGAACTCATATAGACCCTCCCAGAGATCATGTCAAAAACATATGATCAATTGATATTGACCCACTGATATTGACCAAATCGTATTGACCAAATCGTATTGACCAAATCGTATTGACCAAATCGTTTTGACCAAATCGTATTGACCAAATCGTATTGACCAAATCGTATTGACCAAATCGTATTGACCAACTCATATTGACCAACTCATATTGACCAAATCGTATTGACCAAATCGTATTGACCAAATCGTATTGACCAAATCGTATTGACCAAATCGTATTGACCAAATCGTTTTGACCAAATCGTATTGACCAAATCGTATTGACCAAATCGTATTGACCAAATCGTATTGACCAACTCATATTGACCAAATCGTATTGACCAAATCGTATTGACCAAATCGTATTGACCAAATCGTATTGACCAACTCAGCTTGACCAACTCGTATTGACCAACTCAGCTTGACCAACTCGTATTGACCAACTCATATTTATCAACTCATATTGACCAACTCATATTCACAAACTCATATTGACCAACTCAGATATAATGACGAACTCAAATCGACAAACAAATATCGGATAAGGCACGTATTGTCTTCCAATAACGCATACAATGTTCACACACAATTTTATACTTTTTTTTTTAAGTTAAAGGATTGTTTTCACACTACGTTAAATAACTAAAAAGCAATACATTTCACACACACACACATACAGATCATTCAGTTCACAAATTTGCGTCCATTGCCTCCTGTCTTCCAGCCCCCAGTTCATAACACCATTGCTGAGTGACCCTTTCAGCCAGTGAAGTATCCCCTTCAAAACCATGCACAGTTACATCGCAAACCCCACTGAAACATAGGAACCAGAATGATCAATACATTGATCGTGGCCCCCCAAAATATAGAAGAAGAATACGGTAGGTGCTTTACAATACACATCAGCAATATTAAGCCAAACAATGATGGCGGCAGTGCTTGAACGTCGCATCTACTAATTTTACTTGACAAGACATGCATTAAGTCATTATTTAAAAAAAAACAAAAAACATTACTGATTACTTCTTCATATTTTATTTTGTGCGCCTATCGAACCCAGCGTCATAGATATATAGATATCTAGATGATTATTATTTGTGATTGATTCGAACATAAAATATATTTTTTTATCCTGAGACGATGAAAAGAAGATACCATATCATTTCATATATATGTCATGACGTATTTCCGGAATAGATTAAAGTTTTTAAGGTTAAGAGCTTCCTGTGTTTTTTTACAATCAAATGGAGCGTTGATAGTGTTATCGTTATCTTGGGGGGCTTGCAGTGCAGTTAAATGAACACACGGGCTCCTTATAAAACACCAACTCACGAAAAATTATATCGTTATTTTATGACCTGCTTGGCGCGATTCGTTGATAAGGGCCAACAGGATGTGGTCAAGCCATCAGTGTATTCCATCCACAAAATTGTATAAAAACTCATTGTATGGAAACTCATTGTATGGAAACTCATTGTATGGAAACTCATTGTATAAAAACTCATTGTATAAAAACTCATTGTATGAAAACTCATTGTATGGAAACTCATTGTATGGAAAAATCATTGTATGGAAACTTATTGTATAGAAACTCATTGTATGGAAACTCATTGTATGAAAACTCATTGTATGGAAACTCATTGTATGGAAACTCATTGTATGAAAACTCATTGTATGGAAAGGGATTGAACGAAAATTTAGAATTACCGTTTCTCGACCCCCGGGAATAGTTTTTTATTAATAAAAAAGAAAGAAAATAAAGAGAAAAAAAGAAAGAGAAAACAAAAAGTAAGAAAAGAAAGAAAAAAAAAGAAAGAAAAGTAAAGGAAAAAAAAGAAAGAAAAGAGATAAAGAAAAGAAAGAAAAGAAGGAAAAAAAGAAAGGAAAAAAAAAGGCAAGTTGCAAGACTAAGATTTTAATTTGCGTATAAAAAAATTACACGTGACTTAATAGTGCTGTCTTGAAATGAATGGCTCACAACACTTCTGGTACTTCAGTTTGAGCAATCTGAAAGAAGCATTTACGCGTCGTACTATACAACTCGTTCACTCAGCCACACACATCCAAAGAGTGGTAAGATTTTTTTTCAAGATCCGGAATAAAGGGAAAACTCAATTATTCACCTAAGAGATCCGGAACGAATGGTGGGGGTGAGGGGTGGGGTGGGGGGGGGGGCTTTCCCCAATACACAGAAATGTAACTAACTGAACCATACAATTATTTCGTGGTCTAGTTTTTTTAAATATAATACAACATAATATTTAACAAACTAACAAACATACATAGAACACGTAGTGTTTGACTTATCATAACCCATATAATACGTTAAACATGCATCGCACGAACTACTGTTAGTTGTTAGTCTTACCAAAAATAAGTAAACATAGTTCTTTTACACTTTGTCCACTCACTCATCATATTTTGTAGCAGCGGTTCTCGACCTGTTGGTCGCGAACCTTTTGGGGTTGAACGACCCTTACACAGGGGTCGACTAAGATCATCGGAAAACACATATTTATGAATAAGCAACGAAAATAATTTTATGGCTGGGAGTCAACACAACATGAGGAACAGTATTAAAGGATCGCGGCATTAAGAAGGTTTAGAACCACTGCTCTATAGCTTCGACTCCAACACTGATCACGTTCTTAAGTTCGACTCACACAATGCTATCATTCTAAAACTTTGACTCATTCACATTCTTAAGGGTGGGATTCACTTACTGATCACATGCTTAAGGGTTCAACTCACTTACTGATCGCAATTATGATTAATACTAAGAATTCAAAGAGGGATTATAAGATGTATACATAACACAAATAACACACGCATATTTATTCCGAAACTATTATCAAACCAGGATGCTCATGAGTGACGTATCTTATTTCCATACTGATATTTAGTCTTTAAGAAGCATTTATAATTACTTAAAATGAAATGACACTACGAAAAGAAATATTTAATTTTTTATTCTTTGACTTTTTTTACTGTGATTTTATTTCGTGACTTTTCTTCTGTTACTTTATTTCGTGACTTTTCTACTGTGACTTTTCTCGTGTGACTTTATTTCGTGACTTTTCTCTTGTGACTTTTCTCCAGTGACTTTTCTCCTGTGACTTTATTTCGTGACTTTTCACCTGTGACTTTTCTCTTGTGACTTTACTCCTGTGACTTTTCTCCTGTGACTTTATTTCGTGACTTTTCACCTGTGACTTTTCTCTTGTGACTTTACTCCTGTGACTTTTCTCCTGTGACTTTATTTCGTGACTTTTCTCCTGTGACTTTTCTCTTGTGACTTTACTCCTGTGACTTTTCTCCTGTGACTTTTCTCCTGTGAATCTTTTTTCCGCTCAGCGAGCATTGTTGCCAATCTCTTTACTGGCTTTGCTGTGTAATACGTCCTGTGCATTCAATTAATATTAGTAACATTTTAATTGAAAATGCGAATTTATTCTATGTCATATTCACAGGGGAGGTTACCTTAATTATTCACTTCTGCTGTAAAGTGCAATCCTTATGTAACTTGAATAATATTTAATATGACTAGTTGCTGATTTTGTGATCGAAGTGTTTTTTTTTTCAAATTATTTTAACTAAATACAAACATTTAGGAAGCTCATGATGTACCCTCGAGAAAATCTGATTAATAATGCAAACAATTATCTTTTTATGTTAAAATTAATTTTTAAAAATTATTTTGAGTCTTTGAGTTAAGTTGTGTAATTGAGTAATTCATGTCATTACATTGCGTTTGAGCTTGGTCATTGTCGCTTGACTTTAGACATTTACTTTAGTTTATCATTTACTCTTTACCCAATTTACACATTACCCAATTTACACTTTACGGCTTAGTAGTTAGTCGTGGCACTCTCTCCGTGCATCAGCTGCACAACCTGCGTCTAGTTCCAAGTGTAAGTCCTGGGGAACCAACTCAAACTCAGCTGCACAACCTGAGTCTAGTTCCAATTGTAAGTCCTAGGGAACTCAAACTCAGCTGCACAACCTGAGTCTAGTTCCAAGTGTAAGTCCTAGGGAACAAACTCAAAGATAACAAATTTGGCTTTTATTATAAAACTGTTTCTGACCATCTGCTTACTCCACCTGTGGGGATACTAATACTGGTCAATTTGTTTTGGTTCAGTAATAATACAGTTAATATAAATATATATGAAACACTTCTGATAAAATCAAGATCTTGCCACTGTATCTTTCAGATTTGTACATTCTACTTCTAGGTTATCCTTTTATGAAATTCCGTTAGACCGAGCAGTTTGTCCTCAGTAAATATGCAATTTTTTTCAATTTGGAGTCACCCCCCCCCCCAACCACTAAGATGGTTGTCACCCGGTGCTGTTCGCACCCCCTTAGCTACTCCACTGTATTGAAGTATTTTGAAACAGCTTTGATATGTCTCACGAAGAACAGCTTTACAGCTGTACATTTCTTTTTTTATCTTGACGGATATAAACGATTGATTGATAAATCCAATTTTTTTAACTTAACTAGCAAGTTTATCCGACTTTTCACGGGTTTTTATTCAGAAAAAAGTGTTATCAGCCGTAAATGTACATTTAGGACCCTGACAAAAACACTTCGCGAAAGTACCAATTAAATTTAAAAAAATTGGGGGAAAAATTCCATATATATTATGACAATAAAGTGATAAATCTATATTTATCATTAATGCAGTTGGTGAAGAAAAAGAGGGACAAATTATAGTGATTGAGTCGACGCCAAAGTTAAAGAAATTGCACCAAAAATGTTTTTGCCAGAGATGTGCACTATAGTTCATTACTTCGCATTATGTAATGTTAAAACGCGTGTCAAGAATTTTTCTACTGCTGTTTGGCGAGACCAGGGGTTCCAAAAATATGCAGCACATCGGCCTGGGATACCGCTTTGACCTATATGAATTTAACAGGTCACGCACGTTGAACATTCTAAAGGTCAATCCCATTAACGACGATGACACGCTATTTCGGCAGAACTTTAGCCTCCCCCCCCCCAACCGCTTTGTCCCAAATGTGTGACACAAACTTGCTCCAGGTACCGCACTTTGATCACACGCCACAAGATTTTTTTTTCTGTTGTATGTAAGACAGCCAGTGAATGGACTAAAGGAAACTGAAAAGAATGAGATTTTGAAGCAGGGTAAAGTTTCATACAATTCATGGATTTTAAGGGGGGGGGGGGGTGTAACGTAGTGGGAACTGATCATTCTACTGCACAGTACGGTAACACCAGCTCACGTATTCATGCTACAAAGTGTATTATCTTCATTGCAAGATGTACACATTTTCCCTGTCAGTTCAAGTACTGAAGAAGAATTACATAATAAGATAAAGAACTTTATTATTGGATTGTTGCATACTGGCATAAATCTTATTTTTGTATTAATAGAAAATACTCTCCCCCCACAAAAAAAAGTAGTTCACCCTTGCTAAATTTTGTTTATCCCCCATCTCTTTCATGCCCCAAATTATTTTTATAGTCCCGTTCATAGTTTCAAATGTGTACAAAATAATCGGCTGAATGAGAAGAATGAAAGCATTTCATTGTTCCTGCCAAGACGTGTGTTTCCTGACACTAATCACGTTGCTTCATTTGTAAGACTAAGACATGTGCATGGAATGTAGTCTGATAAATTTGTAAAACATGGATATGGTTTGTCAATGAAGGCCTTTGGCAAACAAACATGGAAAGGATTCAGTATATCATAGAGCAGTGATTCTCAACCTTCCTAATGCCGGGACCCTTAATTACTGTACCTGGGAGAGCAATGAGAGAGCTTGGTAACAATAATAACCTAATGCATTATGACATATTTTTGTCACCTTTTTATTTCAATTACACATTTGGTATCATGTGTATGACATACGGTTGATTTTCATATTCAGGACAAGATTACTCACTCTGCAGTCATGATTTTGTTGTTTTTTTAAAACTAGGAATACATAGAAAAAATTTAAGTGGAAGCTTTCTATTTCAAGTTAGTTAAAATAAATAAAAACCTACGTATTGAAAGTATTGTTGACTATTATCTATACCAGTTTGTACTATCATCTGTCTTTAACATGAAAAAGTATTTTACTTAGTCTCAAATTAAATATTATTAATATAGGTCACGACCAAGGAATAGATTTACCGGTGGTGCATAACAAACTACAGCTCAAAATATTTTCAATTAAAATTATTATCTCAAGGAGCTGGTGAAAGTACCGTGTCAGTGAAACCATAGCGTAGCAGCCTACACGACAACACTTCGAAACACTTCGAGGCAGAACACGGCCTATTACATGTGACATCACAAATCTTTCAACAAGGCCTACTTTCCTGTGAGTCATGGTGCGTACTGTGTGAATGGCACCTTAACAGTAGGTCTAAATTTATCATTGAGTTTTTCTCTTACTGTTCTATCAAAAAATATCTCTTTCCTTAAGCTTTCCAGAATTAAAATCAAAGTAGAAAATTAACAATGTTCCTTTCCTTTATGATATCCCGCATAAATACTACATTATCATTGACCTTGATTCGTGGGAGACACTTGCTGTAGACCGTGCAAGCTGGCGATGCCGATTAACGGTCGAAGCAATATCCCCAGAGAATAAGCGTACCGCACAAGCCCAAAGAAAGTGCATCGCAAGAAAAAAGTTGAATCGACTCAAATCAAACTGGGCTCCAAAACAACGTGTGTCCCACGTGAGGGAAAGCTTTCCAGGCACAAATAGAATCGGCAGGCCTAATCCGTACTCGTCGTGGAAAATAGCCTTGGTCATCCCCGCATGCGAAGAACGAACAACAACAAGCACATTAACTTTAAGGAATGGATTACCGAAAAAATTTTTTAAAAAAATCTCATCACAATCGCTACACAAATTTATTTTGCCTATCAATTAATTTTACTCGTGAATAATGTTAAATTTTATTATTATTATTATTAGTTAGCGGTGAAATCGAAAAACGGTAAGCCGCTTACTCCAGTGGTTCCCAAATTTTGCTCCACTTTTCAGCGGCCCGAGACCGCTCCAGGAAACTCCTTAATAGTTTAACTTTGTAACACATAGGGTATGCCACATGGGCTCTCGCAAAGGAATGGATTTTAAAGAGAGGCTCTACGAGCCAAAAAGAGATGGGAACCGCTGCTCTGCTCCAATGAACATTCCTGTTTTCCAGGAACACGACACTCCCAAATGAACTACTTTAAATCGGGCTTTGCCATCAGATCAAGGGTTCTCATCTCGTCAGACGATGTCAAAATTAGAATTACCAATGCTGTGTTTGTCTATGTGCCCCAAGGTGCGTGTACTTGATTGTGTGTGCACGTGTTTTGACATTATAATCGTGCGTCCCAAAAAAGTATATGATTAACTCGAAAGTTTCGTTTTCAGTAAGGAGCTCCTCTGACCAAAAACAACAGGATGGATTTTTCTTGAGTCTATTTTACACTCGTATTCAGAGTGTTCACTGGGATGGAACCAGTGATTTCCTGTTTTGTAAATCCTACAGCAAAGTGTACTACCCGATCATTTGTGAGAAAAGGTGCCCGCTAGAAGATCAAGTAAGTGAAAATACTTAAAGGCTATTTCACACTATTAGTGACCAGAGTGATTGTTTAGGGTTCATTTTAGGTTTAGGGATCGATTTAGGGGTCAGGTTAGGTTTAGGGAAACATCTAGGAAATTTTTTCATTGTTATTTAACGTTTAATTCTTAATTTTAAGGGTCGCGGCAACCAAGATGGCAGCCGTGTGAGACGTCGCGGAACCAATAATAGGAAATTACCTACTTAAAATGTAATCGTCTGTATGTGATATAATGTTATATCAGTGTTAGCATATTCTTCTAGACTTTTTAGCAGATAGTTTCACCATCACTTGCTTTCCATTTATGTGAGGAAATACAGTAGGGTGTCACCTGCATGTTTCGGTCGTGTCGCGCGACAATAAGACATACCGAGTTGCACACGACATTTAGTTGTTAAATGAGCGGATCAGACATTAGGATCTTGAAATGTTCAACTGTACCCCCATCTTTTTTTTTTTTTAATGCAAGCTTAAATTTTCTTATCGCTTTCTTTCAGTAGGAACTAGTTAAAAATTAACGCATCCATGTCTCGCTCATTCAAGTCAAATTGATTTTAAGCTCAGATTCACTTTTATGGCAAATAGAATGTCAAGTCCATAATACGTGACGTCGTCTTCTTACCTCAAAACAGTCATTTGTCACAGAAACTAGTTGAATGGTTCATCGATCATTCAGGAACAATACGTTTAAGTCTGCCTCATTTGGCAAAAAAAAGGTACACATCACAGAAAATTCAAGGGACACGTTGCAAGATACTTGATGGTTACAAAAAAAAAAAAAAAAAAAAACATTGGGGGGGGGGGGGGGGGGGGGGGGGAGAAAAGATCGAAAAAAGCATCGTGCTTTTCCATGGTTCGAAAATTTTTCGACCGAATTTAAGAGAGACGATATTAAAATTCATCTTACATTAGTTAGCAAAATTGGAAGACTTTTTCAAGACATTTCTAATCACTATACATTGCAAAAATAATAATAAATTGTTAACATTGCTATCGACGATTACACTAGATGCCAGTGGCTTACCCCTATAGCTGGTTTTTATATGTTTTATTGATAGCGTTAGAATCATAGTTTTTTTATTCTCGTGCAGCTATTTCCCTGTTCTGTTGGTGCTGATAAATAGCAATCACGTAAATCATATGCAAATAAATGTTATACATTTTATATTTAAAAAATTTATGAGATATTTTCATGTGATACGCTGTGGAAATATTGAAACAGGATATGCTGGTCTTGAAATGAAATAGACAAGACAGTTAAAAATGGAGGTTTGTCTTGATCAGTGGTTCTCAACCTTTCTAATGCCGCGACCATTGAAAATATTTTGTCTTGTTGTGGCGACCCCCAACCACAAAATTATTTACTTTGCTACTTTATAAATGTGTTTTCCGATGGTCTTAGGCGACCCCTGTGAAAGGGGTCGTTCGACCTCCAAAGGGGTCGCGACCCATAGGTTGAGAACCACTAGTCTAGATGCATTCTTCCGCAAGCAAGAGAAAACAAGAAACAGCAATGAATTAGAAAATTTAAAATAAATTAATTTGTTTTAGAAAATATTAATTTTGGAAGCAAAGAAAACTGTGCCAAGAAACGGTAGTGCACCATGCTGGAGATGGGAGTATTGTTTCTTTAACGCGTCTCTACAGAGTGTGTGGGAGGGGGGAGTGTCAAGTACCCGTTTATTTAAGGCTAATCTTGTTACCGCTTACAGTATTTGACTATAAATGTCTTGTTTTGAAAATTGGCCATTTTTTATTATGAGACAAAGTCTTACTTCTCATTGTTCGAAATTATCGGTCTTTGCATTTATATTATTTTTTTTTTGCATCATCATAGCGTAAAGACTTGTAACAACACGGTGATAAACTACATTTTCTTTGATAAATATTTGTCATAATAAAACCATAGTCTTTAAAGTAGTGCAGCATGTTAATTATACATTGTATCCCATTCACTCCCGGTCACTCAGAAATTTTATACTCTGAATTCCCAGCCAAAGGTAAATAACTCTGCACTTAGCGCAGGTTGTGTAAGGAAAAATTTGATAACACATATTTTTTGTCACATAATTACATGAAATAATGTACATTGCATTTAGAAATGGTTGCTCCATATGAATAATTATCTTTTCATCATTTTAAATGATACTGATTTTTGTGAAATAAAATGAAATGACAGAATGACAAAAACGAGGAACACAATTAAAGGGAAAAAAGTGTGAACCTTACAAGAAGTTATATTTATTTTAGTTTAGATTATTGTAAATGTCTGCTAAAATGAACTTTGCACACGAGGCTTCTATTGGACGTTTTTTGTGAGTCTTTTTGTATGGGTCTTTCGCTTAGCTTTTAAACATTCATAGCATGTTTTTTAAGGCCATACAATCTTATTGGCTGATGCATTGTTTGGTCAGCTGTGTTACTGCCAGTGGCTGCAGGACTGTCAGTCGCAGTTCGGTGCCTTGCAAATGATCCAGTCATGAGCTGCTGCATTAAGTCAAGTAGAAAGTCCAAATATATTCTTGTAATTTGGCCAGGATGCCGCCGAGAGAAACTGTTTTTTATACACAGTGAAGGCGTTGATTGTAACAACCTGAAGCAGAAAACCTAGAAGATACCTCCACCATTTCCTACGTCTTCTGCCAATAGGATAATAGTATCTTAACTGATCATGGAGATCTACACCACCCATAACCTTGTTGTAATTGTAGACAGGTGTTGGTATGTGGATATCAACACGTCCAGCGGCTGTGCTTCGCAGTGTTGCCGACATAGTTGGCTGTGAATTTGTCGACAAAACTTAAACTGGCCTTTTGTCATGAAAAAAACACGAGACAAGGTTTCCTATTGCCTATGTAGCACTCCCAATTCAGTTGCTGATTTTTTTGGCTTCAGGTTCTTTAGTTTCTTCGGCCAAAATTTGCGAGAGGGTCTAATTGTGGGAAACGAATATGTGCCCCGCTGAAGTAAGTCCTCGGCAAGCTTGACACTAGTGAAATAATTGTCATAGAAAAAATGGTGATGCTTGTCAAGATAAGGCTCACCCATTGTAAAAACAAAATGCTATCCCAGGTCAATAGGTATATTTAATGCCGATTTTCCAGTATAAACATTGAAATTAAACAATACAGCAGCACACCAGAATTTAATGCCCCCATAGAGTCGGCATGTTTTTAATGTATTGTTTGAAAATTAATCGTCCTGTACAACCCACCATGGCTTCATCAATGGAAAGCTCCTTCTCTGGCTACATACTCGTATGGGAATTTTCCAGGACGGTGTCAAATAGAGGACGGAATTTGAAAATGGGATAATGTCCTGACTTCCCTCTCGGAATAAAATTTGCATTAGTATTCAGATGAAAATATTTGGCAATAGCTTCATACCTGTTTCATGGCATAACTTTCAACACTGCTGCAACATTAAGCAGTTAAGTTGTTGACGAATAGGCCTACAGTCTGCAATTAGGCAATATATGGATGCCATACATAAAGTTAACATATTTATATGAACAGTTTGATGTCTGAAATATTAACCGGCTTCCATGTTGTGTCTGGTTTTGCAAGAGCTCGTTTCAGTGCTTACCGATTAATTTCTGTAATTCAGTTTCTGTAGAATTCTTCACGAATGAACAGAAAAAAAAATCAGATACGCTATGAATAATTCATCAACATTAATACAAAATGTTTGACCTACAGGTTCAGTAAGTTCGTGAAGTCTACTTCAGTCAAAATACTTGACCACACACGATGAACACGGTCACCATCCTCAGTGACTTGTCCACTCCCTCTAGGCCTAGCCTTAGTACTGCTAATAATTTTTAATATCTTCATCACTAGGAGCATCAGAATTGTCATTTTCCCCGTTTAAGTCACTGAGGATGGTGACCATGTTCATCGTGTGTGGTCAAGTATTTTGATTGAATTAGACGTTCAGAAATTTACTGTATCTGTAGGCCCAAAGGTGGTAAACCATAGTAAAAAATGAACAGCTTCAACATTTAGATAAACAAATTATTTCGGTTAAAAATGTCTCTTACAATGACAGTGAGCGTCTCATAACGTATATACTTTTGTTTCGAAATTGTGCCACTCTATTAGGGGGAATGATATGATTCTATTATCTGGGCCTTTGAGGCCCGCAATACGTCAAAAGTAGGGCACATAAGATCGTCTTTAATTTATATTTTTGCTGAAGACCATAAGTCAATTTAGAAACGTTTGCGAATTGTTTGGTAATGCCAGTAATAAGTGGCGCCATGTAATATATAAAGTGACACTTCAGGAAAATCACTTCAGACGCTCTCCTAAATAATATTATTAATTTCTTTCTTTTTTTAAAACCTAGAGCAAGAACATCGTAAAAGTCAATTTTTTTAAAATAAAGAAGGAGGTTCAAGAATGCTTCGAATGATGTGCTACAATAATAACCGGGGCCTGTATTTTTTGACTTGCATCGTGTTTTGTGTAGTAGCCGTGTCAAGCATACAAGGTAAGAATTCAAATGGTGATATAACTTAGCATTATACCCTGGTTGTTAATAAATCAAGAGCAATGTCTTTATAAGTAATAGTTCTCTTTGAACATTTTTGAGATTGCAAAAATTTAAACTACAGGACTGAAATTTTGTGCTGCGCCGGGTCTGACCCGGATACCCGAAAAATGCCGAGTATTAGCGCACGCGAAAAATACCCAGATGTAGTAAATACGGAAATTTGTCCGGGTGGTAAAAAAAATTGATGGCATATATTGTTACATATTTCTTTTACATTTTACCTACTATATAAAATAAATAATAGAAACTTCACCACTGATTGGTGTGAAACTTATTGTAAGCTAATTACAAAGCTATGAAACTAATAATGTACATGTTTAGAATTTTGTGTAATTATGTGTATAAGCAAGATACATATCTTTGTTATGACCATGTCATTTCCTATTTACAGTTAATATTTCATTGCACATGCTGGCCTGCAGATAATACCGATTGGTCAAAGTTTGTGATAGTGTGTGTGTGTGTTTTTGTGTGTGTGTCTCTATGTTTCTGGATGTGTGTGTGCTTGTTTCTGTGTGCATCAGTATGCGTGTTTTGACTGTGTGTGTTTCTGTGTGTGTGCGCGTACATGAGATGGTGTGTGTGTGTGTTTGTGCATGCGTTTTTGTGTGTTTCTGGGGGAATCAATTCAAATATTCCTGCCATAGAATTTAATAATATATATTTTATTTAACATTAAATTTTTAGGATAGAAATTCCTTTAACTTAAGAATGGCTAGGATGGTATCGGCATGGTGATGGTATGAAGAATAATGAAAATAGCATGGGTACTTTGGTACCAGAAACATGAAGAATGCTAGTGGTTCTCAACCTTCCTATGGCCGCGACCCTTTAATACAGTTCATAGTGTTGTGGCGACCCCCAGCCACAAAATTATTTTCGGTTATACTTCATAACTATAGAACGTATGTGTTTTCAGTTGGTCTTTGGTGACCCCTGGGAAAGGGTCTGTGATCCCCAAAGGGGTTGCGACCCACAGGTTGAGAACCGCTGCTATAGACCATCCACCAGCAACACTGACGATGATAGCAATGCGTCGCTCCATGTTTAGCTTCTGTTATTTATATGGGATAGGGTAGTGGTTCCAACATGTGTGTGACGACCTCCCCCCACCCACCCACCCACCTCACGGATTGCCGGAAAATTTTCAGATATTTGAGACGGTTGTGTGTGTTTGTGTTAAATGTACATTTAAAATAAAAATCTATAATTTTCATTTTAAAATTATTATTTACAGTGACTAGACTCTGACCCAACCATCGCCTATATATATATATTTAATATAAGTGAACATTTGTTTGTGGATTCGTTTATTGGTTCCACGTTAATTTTCCATGGATTGATGGTACTTCATCGAACTTGGCACACATATCCATCATTATCCAGAGTAAAGCACAAGGGGAATTTGAAAGCTAAAAAATATTCCGAACGGGGGTAGTGCCCCAATATTTTTAAATTTATATATGAGCTTATATAAATATAATTTCAAACATTTGCTACCACATGGACGTATGGATCTTGACTAAACTTAGTATACATCCACTTGATTATCAATATTCAAATTCCGTAGGCCACTGAGCTAATACTATACTCTCCTATCGGGCCAATGGCTAAATTTCATTTTTCCTTATATAAGTTTTATAAATATCAAGAGGCTTAGACAACACCATGGGTTATATGTGAATTGATGGATCCTTGGCTCGCTTGGTTAAAATTACTGATACCTTTCATAGTCCGTATTGAATTATTGGTGACTTAAATATTAATAATAGGCAATCCATTCGGCGCCGTCTAGGATTTTCAAAACGCTCGATAACTTAAAAAACGCTAGATATCCTAATGGGACAACATTTACTGTTTTACTCCATTATTAATCTGGCTGATTTTAAATAGCCCCCCCCCCCCCCCCCTGGTCAAAGCATAGCTAAAACGGCCTGGCCCCCGTATATTTTAAGAAACGGAAAGCGGTTAAAATTAAACGTTACGGCATTTTGTTGTAGATTTTCTGCTATTTGGTAGAAGAGTCATTTGTCACAAGTTTCTGGGGTGTGTGAGTGTTTTGTTTTTCTTTCTGTGAAAAAAAGAAGGGGGGGGGGGTAAATTAATTAAATCTAAAATTTTCCAGAAAGTTCTATATTGTTCAATGGGTACATATTATATTATCCGGAACTGAAAGGTTATGGGCAGGTTAATTATACATTTATGTGCCTTCCATTATTTTTTTTAAGCAACAGGGATTTGTCTTTTTATTAGTTTCTTGGAGTTTCCGTGGCATTCTTGAAAATCTTAGAATATTTGATTTTTTTTTTCTATGAGGGTTTTAAGATTAAATAAATATCGTATAGAAATTTAGTTTAGTGCCAAAAATTAAAATACCTTCCTATAAAATTTTTCAGAATTGGAAAATTATCTTTTTAGTTTCGTAAAGTTTCTAGATTATTCTAGAAGTTTCAGTTTTATTCTATAACCGTAATACGATTTTTTAAATGGCTTTATTTTTTTTTTAATGTTTCTATAACTTTCAATGAATTTATTAAAATATTTAGATATATATGAATGAGATAGGATAGCGATATAACGCTTAAAAAACTAATCTATTTAAATACGTTCGGATTCTTAAAAAAAACAGAATAGGGATTTCTCTATTACTTTACGAAAATCGATTCAATTTAAATATGATAAAACTATAATTCATCTGCTTAAACCTAAGTAATATGAATTCAGAATATGTTAAAATAATTTAACTATAAATTTAATATAATCATTAAAGAAGTATTTTAAGTACATTGAGAATTAAGGAGGCACATGAGTGTATTGGGAAGTTTCGGCGTACCTAGTAGTGGTCTACAGTCTTTGGGGTCTGTACTGTAGTGTATTGTCAAAACTGAAACTGAACTGTATTAGTATTAGTCATTTTATTTTTACTATTATTAGTAGTATTATTAAATTTATATTATTAATTATAATTAGTTATTTAGATCATTTACCAGCTTCTTTTTATGTTATATAGTAGATGTCGATGTATTTGGGGAAGTGACATTCGTACGTTTGCTATTTAGCCCCAAATGATCATTTAGTAGAGCTACGTCAATGAGTGGGTGGTGTTATGAACTAGATTTTGAGGCGTGAATGTTTATGTTTGAAAGTTGTCGATCGTGAGTAGGCGATCGATTTAATGAGGGAGAGTTATGATTGGTAGGGTGATGCACAGCAAGGTTAGTTCATGGAGCTAAGTTACTGTCGGATGCTGGGTGATCCTTCTAGTGAGAAGATGAAATCTAGTTAGTCAGTGGAGATGAGAGTGGTCTGAGGAGTAAAGCTAGTATGGTGAAGATAATAAAAAAGTATAATACTTTCATTAAAGTTTGGTTGTTGAACTTAAAGTGTGAGCCCAAGCATGGCTGTGTGTGTAGTGAAATAAGACAACGGTGACAGTAATGAGAACAATGATTGTAACATTTGACACACACAGATCAACATTAAAACTAGAAGAAGGTCGTAATAAATTGAAGCACAGAGCGTGAATTGGAAATTAGAACATACATTTTGGTGCATTTTATAAGTATAGCAATTTCGCAAAGGCACAGTTGTTACAAACTGTAACATTTCAGTTAATGGTATATTTCTTTTTGTTTATTAAATTATTTACATTTTGTAAATTCATTATAACCTTTCTCTAAATTTTTTACGGACATCAGATAATAACACGATAATGTTACAGTTAAAAACGGTGTAAGACACTGGACAATGAATCACCATTAAACATAATATTGGTATTGAATAACATGTTTTAAATAGTGAGTTTTGATTTGTTGTGTGTCTAAAATAAAATTTTCTAAAAAATTATCTTAATGAGATTAAAAATATTCATTCATAAATAATATTTATCTATCGTAAACATAAGGATGATTTGGCTGGTTTTAATCCATGCGTTTCTACAACATTAACACATTTTTAAAAAAAAATATCCATCTTTGGATGCACAGTTGTAATAATTTACATTTTATCATTATTCAGAAGGAAATGCTGACGAGCCTTGATGTTATTTTTTAACTATCCCGTTCTTCGTTGGGGGCCCAACTTTAGTTTTTTCTATAACTCATAATTCAGTTCAAAATATTTGTGCATATCAAATTAATTTTTGTGCAGGGGGGTGTCAAACTTAATTTTTTTTAACGCTTAATCTTTTACGTTTTTAAAACTGATTTTAATGGGGCAATTTCTTAAAACAAGTTTGTTCGTTATCCAACCTAAAAAAAAAACTCAACGGTGTAAAATATTAAAGATTAAAATCTTTTGATGCTAGGGACAAAAGTAAAAAAGATTGAAAAGGAAACATCTTTGCAAATTCCATCCAAGTTTAATGGCTTAAAATGTAACCGGATTTTTTTCTGAATGATTTCTTAAGAGCCCTTGTCAAAATGATAACTAAGTTGGCCCGTTTTTTGAATGCGGTGCACGTATTATTTTTAATTGATAAATGGCCATAGCATTGACATTGGTGAATAAAAATTTTTAATAAGACTTCTTTTAAAAGTAAGAACTGTTTTTAAATGATGGTGTTTTGTTTTTTAATTAAATTAAATGAGATGTGACCCGAAATGTAATGTTTATTAGAGTTATTTTAAATCATAGGAAACACAGAAGAAGAGACATTCTATAACACTCGCACTGGTGTGGTCATTGATGTGTTGGCTGTTGTAGACTATACCGTCTACAAAATGTTTCTTACAGAGGCAGGGGGGGACAAAACAGCTGCAGAGGAAAACATACGGCAATATTATGCTTTCATATTTGACGGGGTAAGCTTTTTGTGTGGTCCAATTTTGGAGGGGTTAAAGATGTTTTAAGACCTGGAATATAAGGGTGCTGGGTGGCAAGTGCTGTAAACTGAGCAAATCTCAAGTTGGTGGTCTATAGTTCAAATCCAGCCAAAGCAAAAAAATCACCATCACCCCGGCATCGAAGAGAAGGAAACTGTGAATTCAAACCCATTGATACAATGAAACAACTCCTGCGACGCTACACGTGCCAAGCTGTATTATCCACATGATGTTCCCTTGGGTTTATCCAGCGGTGTGGAGTGAGGCGATTAGCTGTTGGGAACCAGCTTATAATCCTAGAAGAATGTTCCCAGGCCTTGTGTATTTCGTCCTGCGAAGTCTTTACCATCGTCACCTTGTGACAGACGGATGCAAGCAAAAAAAAAAAAAAAAGCAACAAAAATAGTGGAATGTGCCTAATGAATAATATGCTTAAATGAGTATATCCCATGTTATACTTTCAGACCATAATCGGCTAATGTCTTATCGTTTAAAAAGGGAGGAATGTATTTGTATTTCACTTGTTGGGAAGACAAAACATCTCCTTGTTTTGGGCAATTAATTAATTTCATTTTTTGACTGTGAGACAGTATATTATTTAAATTACTTACATAACAACTATTCCTTCTTGTGTTAGCTTATTTGTTGGTTCAATTTCTGAATGTGAATTAATTTATATTTTCTTTTTTTTTTGTATTTAAAAGTTACTATTTTTTGTTATTATTATTATAAAATTCCTTCGTGTATTTTTTTTCAACAATGGTGAATCGTGTATACCAGTTAAAACAACGCTTCATAAACAGTTTTATATTCTTTGAACCACTTAAGGGAGGGTAGAACCTTGTTTACCATTCTAAGCATAAACTCATTTTCTACCTTTTGTACAGCAACCATATGTTAAGCTAATCTTTTCTGTGTAAACAGGTCCTGATTTATTTACCAATAAAAACGTAGCTAAACATATTTTAAACTTTCTAACTAAGAGACTGGAACTACATTTTTAACAGATCTTTAATCATTTTAACCTTGATCCTTGTGTAGATGAACATTAAGTTATGTTTAAACCCCTGATTGTGAAGTTAGAGTTTTTTTTTAAATATTTATATTTTCATATTACCTTTCAATAACTATAATAATTATTAAAAAAATTGTTTTAATTTTTTTTTAGATTGACAAGACGTACCAGTCCATTACAACAGGTTACACCATCCGAGTTTCTTTAAGTGGTGTCCTTATTTTGATGGTAATTATAAAATTCTTAACATTTGACTACATTTACCATTATACGTTATCGATATCTGTCCTTGAATACATCATAGAGCGTGTGAGAACCGTTTTAAGCCAACTTTACAGTTGCAGGAAGATTAGGGTCATTTGTGAGATAAATGCAAAATTAAATTTCAACTACGCCGATACAAAACCTTTCACTTAAAAAAAGTTAATTTAATAACATTGAAGCAATGTGTAGAATATATATTCAGTAATTTTTATTCTGATTTAAACAGAACGGACAGATTTTAAAACTTTAATTTGTATATAATTGTGTATTATAATTATGAAAACAACAAATTTAAATTCTAACTTAATTAATGAGCTATTATTAAACTACAACTACATTTAAATAAAACATTCATTTTGCGGATGCTCTCTTCACCACCTCATACTTCTATTTATTACATTTACAGAATAATTACTCATTACCTTTGGACAAAAGCAATACATTAGAAGGCTTCCAAGAATGGGTCTCCGAGCATAAATATTTGTCTTTTCATGACCACGTCATGCTTTTCACAACGTAAGTAATGCACGTTCTTTGCTACTGGTATATAAGTTGAAATAGTCGAGCAGTTTATTTGATTTTTCATATTGGAAGAACTATAGTTATAGGTATTGATCCCATTTTAATATTAAATAGGATTCTCCGTAATTTGTTTTGTTAAATTAATTTCACATTAGTTGTGTTGATAATATGCATTTTTACTTTTAGGGTGAACTTTACAAGTAATGCGACATGCGGACCGATTCTAGGTAACAATTTGAAACTTTTTGTAATGTATTGACATAATTTTGGAACACGTTTCTTTATGGCAGGGGTGTCCATCATGCGGCCCTAGGGTCGCTTTCGTCTCACTATGCTAAATGTTGCGACTAGTGGATACATAAGGAATTACAAATAGACTTTTTCGTTCTTCGTTAAATTTACACCAAAAAAAGTAATAATAAAAAATGTCTTTTTTAAACAAAGAAGTTCATATATTTAAAAATTTAAGTGCTATAAAAGATAAGCAAATATCACCTTAGTTCAGTTAAATTTTTTTTTTTTTGCATTTCATTATGAGCTTTAAGAATTAGATACGTAATTCTATAAAGCATTTTGTGCAGGAGTTCGTAACCTTAGGGTGCATGAAAAATGTCAGTGTGAACAGGAAGCCTCAGAAAATCAGGAATATTTGCATTTATTCATATTTTGAAGTCGGGAAACATTTTTAAAAATCAAACTGGGATGTGTTAAATGCTTTTAAATCAAGAGGTGGTGTGGCCCTGCAAAAAAAAGTTAAGAACCCTTGAATTTTAGTTTGTTTTTTATAGTTATACATTTAACTAATGATCAAAGAAAGCAATGCTAATGAAATGTTAGGTTCCATTCGACTGGTTGTTATTTATAAAAAATGATTTATAATTCTGCGTCAAATTTTGCCAACCATGGAAACCGAATTATGATGAGCTTTTTCAACACTTTTTTGCATTCCATTAAAAGTGTCCAACGCGGATGTACGATCGGCGTCTAGTGAAAATTGTCATCTAATCAGGGGAGTGGGCGCAGTGTCTGAATTTATTTTTGGACATTATGTATTTAATCGAAAAGCAACAGAAGAAATGTTGGTGGTAATTGTTTTTTTTTGTTTTCTTTATTTTTAAATGTTCCTAATGCGTAGCAATGTATTATAATTTTCATTTACGATTTGAAATGACCAATTTGAAAATAAAAGCTATTTTTTAGTGTAAAAAGGGCCTGTTACGCCATATAGGCGCCTGGCATCATAATAATTTACATCTAACTGTTCCTATTAAAATGAAAAAATAAATTTGTTATTTTAAACTTTCAAGTTTGAAAAAATATAAATAATAAAAACTGTCTAATGCAGATAAAATTATCTTTATTGCTTGTTATTGAGCTATTATACAATTAACAATTCCATTTTAAATGGATGTAATTGATTTTCAAAGTTCATGAAATATATTTCTAAGATGATAACACATCAACACGTGTCACACACACATATACATACACACACATTCAATAAAGCATGCAAAATAATTATATAAATGGCATACTGCTGTCTTCGTGAGACGATGGAGTAGCTATGGACACTTCATCAAATGGCTCACTAGGCAGATCCTGGAATTACAGTCTCGGCTTCATCTCTCGCAAGAGAACCTCGACTCCTGGTTTAAATTTGACCTTCCGTAATGCTCTTATTGTTGCAAGGGATTCGTTCGGCGCTTCTTTTGCCTTTGTGACTCTTTCATACAATATTTTCGTAAGCTGGATCGATGCTCAGCGATGATCTCCCATTCATTGATTTCTATGTTGGCTTCCCCATGCTTCTTTTGCAAACGTCCTTAAATCGCAGCTACGGCCGTCCAATAAATCATGTACCTTCTGTCAACTCTCTATACAGCAGATCTTTTGGAATATGGCCTTCCTCCATTCTCCTTACATTGCATAACTAGCGAAGTCGCCTTTTGACAAGAGCGGAGAAAATGCTACACATGTATGCACGTACTAAGACCTTGTCCTGCAATCGAGTGATTAAAATGTTTCTCAGAAACGATGCAAAAGTGATAGCGCGCACATTTCAGTCGTTTGACAAACTAATTCGTCACGGAAATGAAAAGATATATTCAAATAGAATATTCTTTACAAATGTATACAAATAAAAGCCTAGATTTAAGTGAAAAATATTTCTGTTTTTTTTTAACGCTGTTTTACACCATAATTTCAAATTTTGCATTTAAAAGAAGAAAGAAAAAGAGCATCAAGTTGCATGAAAAGAGTACATTTTTGTTGTACGGCCCATTCGTCATCCGTGGGGCCGCAATATCAAAAGTCACGTGTGGCCCACGGGTTGGCAAACCCTTGTTTTAGATAGAAAGTTGATGCTTCAATTTAAACAGAAACATTTGGATTTAAGTTATCAGAAGTTAACAATGCCCTCACAGGTGTAGCCTCCATGTCATCCCTGTATCAGATGTACGTTTTGAGTGTGTCGATTATAAAGGAAAGGAAGGACTATGAAAGCATCGTTCCAGCTGCCCATGAGCTTGGTCACAGGTTCGTAAGCGTGTGGTGCATAGTATTTCCTAGGGTACTGTGTGAAGGAAATCTATGTCGTTAAATAGTGTTTTACGTGCTCAGTGGAGTTTTTAAAAAAAAAATTATTTCTTAGTTAATCAGTGGAGAATATTAATGTTTCCCCTACAAAAATCCATACCAGTAATACCTAACTTCTCATGTGTTTATTCACAGCCTCTCAGCAGAACATGATGGCGCTGGCAACAATTGCTCCTCTACAGAACGACACATCATGGCGGCCAACTATGGCTCAACTTTAGAGTCGACCGTGTACCAACCATGGCAGTTTTCACCATGCAGCCAGGAGAGATTTTCTTCATTTCTAAGGGGTCCGCCGATGTAAGTGGACATATTTAAAAAATTATGTTAACATAGAAGTGCAGGTAGCAAGGCATAAAAACATAAAAACATTTATATTTTGATGGGGGTAGGCAGTGTGAATGTAGGGAGTGAAGTTATGAGGTTCCTCTAGTTTGGTGCTTATTTTTAAACGAGTTTTTGTTTTCTCTTTCGTTAAAGACCTGGTTCTGCTAGACGTTGAACATTTAGAGTAGATAATTGAATTAAAGGTCTGTTGAACCTAAATATGACATATTTAGCATGTTTATTAACAATAAAAAGAAGGCTTTGCTTGTTTAAAAAATGACAGCTTCTGGCCGGTTCTATTTCGTCCGGTGTCAAATAGATTCAACTTGTTCTATGTTTTTGCTAATGCATGATGTCACTGACCAATGTCGTTATAAATAACGCCTGAGGCGACGTGGTTCAAACAGTAACTGATTTTAATATTCACATTCACAATAACAAATACTTTAACAACTTCTACATAACATAAACTTCTTTTCCTTGATAATATTATTAACAAAATATAAATCTTCTTCTTCTTCTATGTTTTCAGGGCCCACGATCAATGCATTGATCATTATGGCTCATATGGTTCAGAAACGCCAACGGCCTTTGCTCTTCTCCGCTCCATGCCAAAACAAACTCCATTCTTCAGCCAAATCTCTAAATGGCAAGTTTCTCCCAAATCTCAACACTGTGTACTATACGAGAAAATTAACCATATTAATTTTGTCCCGTTAGTGTTCACATATTCATATCTGCCACACATTCCGAAATTCCTCTCAAATGATCTTACTAAAACATTCTTATATCACACTATTTCAACAATCTATGTTTAGCCTTGAAATGAAAAGACAGGACATTAAACATTAATTAAAATAAAATGTCCCTGATTTTTCAATTCAACCCTAAACATTTTGTTTCACTATTTCCTTCACCAGCTTGAACGCAGTCTCTCTAATATTATAATATAAT
Source organism: Omphiscola glabra (assembly GCA_964017045.1). NCBI lineage: Eukaryota > Metazoa > Mollusca > Gastropoda > Lymnaeidae > Omphiscola > Omphiscola glabra. The sequence goes on along the minus strand of OZ024802.1, from coordinate 26,538,019 downwards.
TTACAGTTATAGAGACTGGGATAAGTTTCATAGAACAATTCCGCCCTCCAACATCCCGAACGTGACCGGACGTCTGCTGGGACAAGAAATACCACCTGACCAGCAGTGCCAGCTTTCGTTCGGATCAAGCTCAGCATACCTGAGAGTAAGTAACAGTTTCTTTTATGATCTTTTATTAAGGTGGTCAAACTGAAACACGTGATAACCCCCTTGCAAGCAAAATTTTCCATTTCGTATATTGAAACCAATAAGCTATCAAACATAGTGTAGGAGCTGCATAAAATAAAATAGAAAATTATTACGTTTGTCATACTATGCCCAAACTTGTATTTTCGTGACATTGAAATGGTAATCTTTTTGTATGTTTTCAAACCCGCTGGCTACAAACATTTATATCAGCTAAATGTAACAGTAAGATCTTGTGACTGAGATTGAGGTATTTCATGAAAGGTCCGGAGATATTTTAATATTTTTAAAAAAAATTAGTTAAATATATTGTAGTTGTTGAAAAAGTTAGCGTATTTCTTAAACAACCAATGCTAATACACACTGTTGGTATCCATAATATTTAATCAATGACCCTTTATGTACAGACTATGACAAACAAAGGATCCATAATGTGTAATGCAATGCAGTGTTATGATGCAACTTCAGATAAACTCACTAAACGTACGGCACTGGATGGGACAACATGTGGCAATCTCAAGGTCAGTGCTAGGATATAATATAGTAAAAAAAAATGCATAAGAAAATGGAAACATTATTTGTAGAACTATCAAATAACATATGAAAATATACGTAAAGTGAACAGAAGGCGATCGAAAGGTTTTTCGCAAGATCACCGCCAAATGAAATACGAACGGAAATGCAAATTTGGCGATAAAATGTATTTGGATTTTTTAAAAGCTTGTTTACACCTAAGATTGATGAGATAAGAAATAAACTTCTGATCACCTTAAGTCTCCTAAAGAAAAACATAGAGTAGGCTAATATTTTTATGTGTGTGTGAGCGAGAGAGATAAATAACTAAATGTTATTGTAATATTTATAAATATTTATATTCTCTAACAGATCTGTCGGTTTGGTCAGTGTGTCTCAGATCCAAAAGCACCTGAAGTGGATGGTAAAATAGTTTATCTACTTCAGACCTTTCATATTATTTAAAGGTTCCAATTACAAATACAACATATGAGGTCTGCAGATACTATCAATGTTTTTTAACATAAAGAAATAAGACAATAGCTGAAAAGTTACATATAGCTTTTTGTTTACAGTAAGACAGACATTCAATAACATAACTGGCGATAAACAGGCCAGATAACTTTGGATAAGGAATGTTTTACAAGATCTCAAAGTATGAAAAAAAAAACATCACCACCACCAATAAACATTTTGGATAATAGAGTTGAATAGCAAAGTTCACATAAAATTATCCTTAAAAATGTTGTTCATAATCCAAAAGAGATGTGAGGGCTCTTAGTAAAGCAATTTATGTTAGAAAATATTCTGGACTTATTTTAACCAAGGAGACCCTGAGTAGTTCGATGAGTGAATTAACAAATTGCAATGGTAGAAAAGTTGATGTCACAATTATAGTGTAGCACAGGCTGTGTTTATTTAAGACACCTGGTTGTAAATATAACTATATCGATATCCCTGTTAGTATTATCACAGGACGCAAACGGTTATATGTCGGACCCATTATGCCAACAATAACTTATACGAGCACACACTCTGCTGCACAAGAATGTACTATAATTTATACTGCCGCACACTCTGAGGCATTAACATTAACTATAATTTTTTTCTACCGCACACTCTATTGCATAACCTTTAACTATAATTTTTACTATAGCACACTCTGTGTGGCATTACCTTTAAATATAACCGTACCGGATAAAATTGCGTGAGGTCCAAAGTAATTAAAAACATTGTTTAACTTGAATAAATAATGAACAGGGATCTTCCAATGCAAACTTTGAACCAAATAAACTCTACAATAAAAAAAGTATTTATAATGCGTGCGGTTTTTCACAAAGCGCACAGAGACGGTCGGGAAGTAACTAGGCAAAGGTGTGTTGGGGTCAGCGCTCGTAGCATAAGTCAAACTATCGGAGGGCATGTGACGTAGCGTCAAGACCAGCCATATCTTTAGGCACTTGAGCGACGGGAAACCTGGTAGACTGGACAATAATTCGAGACCCCAAACTGTATAGAAGTTAAATCCCCAGAGCAAGAGTCCCGGAACTTATATGCGTAGTTTAAGTTTAGTCGAAGCATTTGGAGGTATATTTATATAGTTTGAATGTTCTTTGACATATAGTGTGACATATTTTTTGCACCATAATTAGGTTAAACTAATTAGATTCTCTCAAGGAGGCGAGACATGTTAGCATACTGATACATTAAGCAAACAATCCTCCTTTCAGGAAGATATACTTTTTTATAATTTATCAAGGTTCTGTGGGAGTTAATTATTGAAATTAAAAAAAAATTAAAATAAAAACAACACAAATGTTTTCCAATTATTTTACATATGATTTAGCTACGCAGTGTCATACACTATGTATGTGGTGTTAAAGATATTTAACTGTCCAGAGATATTTAAGTGGCCCACTGGCATTCATGTATTCACACATTTTCCAATGAAAGTTTTTTTTAATATGCCGTGCTTAAGAATATTGTAATGAAGGGTGTCCGTCTAATGGTGATGTTTTGATTGAACATAGATGGTTCTTTTTGTGTCATTTAAACGGTTTCTTTGGTGTATAGTATATCAGTATGTTGCAAGTTGATCATATTGCAGAGAGCTGCATGTTTGGAGATCATAAGGGCATCATTCACTCTGGAAAGACTTGTCAACAGTTTGTCGACTTCCCTTTTAATTGTTATTTGCCACGGGTCCAAAACTTCTGCTGCAAGTCATGTCAAGATGTCTTCAATTCACAGAAGGGTAAGTTAACTCCATTTAAGGTGTTTATTAATTGTAAGTATGGTTTAAATATTTAGAGTTTTAAATAATAAATGTTACACACTATTTTCTTCGTGCTTCTTCGAGCCATCTTACTTTCTTGACCTAGATAAGTAGAGACGTTAGATTGATAGATATGATGGTAACGGAGGTATGCTAAGATGGAATAGTGCAGATGTTAGGCTAGGGTGGTAGATACGTGTGTAGGTTTGAGGTGGTGGGTGGTGCGATAGGATGGTAAATATTTTAATAAATAAATATTTGTATCCTACACCCTGAAATTCCTCCCCCACCCACCCCATTTTTAAGAATTTTCTGTGTTAGGGTTGGACTTGAGCCTTGAAAAATTTGAACGTTGCAAATATGCTTTCACAGCCCTCGAAAAAAATATAAATCATGGATTTCACAAATTTTTAGGTGATGGCTGTCTTATTAGACATATAAGTAGTCTAATTATGGAATGTCATGTGTCATAATAATTCATGAATAAATAAACTTATTTTTAGCAAACACCCTCCCCCCCCCCCACTAAAAATAACAAAACAATAAAAAACACTGCCATTCGCATCCGTAAGGAAAGTTTAAAAAATAAACACCTTCCCACAGAGAGTACATAACATATGAATGGCCCATTAGGGCATACAATCCTTTGGTTTTTTTTGTATGGTGAAATATTTGTTAATTTGATACACTAAACTCTTATAAAACAAAGCATAAAAATGATTGCCTTAAGTTCTAAATTAAAATTTGTGTTGTTTCATTTCCTCTTCGGGCGCAGTTCATTACAATTCTCCAGATGAGATCCATAATAGCTCAAATACATGTGCTGGTGCATCTATACGGTTTCACATTCTCATCAGTGGTGTCACTGAAGTTGCGATCAACTTTTAAAGTAGGGTGGGCTCTAAATGTCGTCTATCTTTAAAAAATAACAGCTTTATTTTAAATGTAGTTAATCCCATGAGTGTTGAGCTAGATGAAAATGAAAACTTAAAAAAAACAAAACAAATAGCAATCAAATCATTTTTGAACACATTAAGAGTTATCGTCCGCATAGTACTGGATCACGTTTTATCAACACTTTTTAAATTATCGAACTATATAGTATTTTCTTGACATTTCTTTTCTGGCATAGCTTATTGGATAACAGAAGGTAAAAAGCAACTTAAAAATGCACACAGTAGCCAAAATTAATTTCTTAAGCACTTTTCTCTTCTTTATTTCAGAAGAGTTACTAAAAACAATATGGCCTACAAATAAAAGAACTTAGGATTATTATCAAATAGAAAATTGAAAAACATTTTTCGTGATCTACTTTTACGATTTTTAAATATATTCAGTTTATTATTTTTTTTGTACCCATTTAAAGGTCTTACCTAAAAATAATGTCAATTTTTTTATGATCTAGAAATTTACAAATAAAAATGATTTAAAATGTATACGAGAGAGTTTGACCAAAATTGTTTTCACGAAAAGAAAAATGATTTGGCCGAAAATGCCACCCCTCAAAATAAGGACTAGAGTGACGCCTTGGGCTAACCGCCTCCTCCGCACCCTCCTTCCTACACGTCTTGTTTATTAATTTGCAATTTATCTTCTTAATATAATTATACTTACCGTAAAAACAAAAATGACCACTTTAAATAGCCATATTGTATCTATAGACACAATCTACAAAAAGTAACTATTCTATTATAATTTGGTAATAATTAGATTTATTATTAAAGAAAACGGGAGCCTGATTTTGAAAGTAAAATTCTATATTCCTTTAACATCTTTTATGACGTCAGTCCTTTTTATGTGTCGCTATGCCAAGGCCCGACTTGCAGGCAGTTTAAGTACTGAAGTAAATAAATATTTGAAAAACAAGACTAATATTAAAAAACAATAAAAAAATAAGATTTATAAGATAGAATTAAAAACTACTATGTAAGAGACAACTAAATATCTATGCATCTCATCTGTTTAGCTTTTGATCCAAAACTGAGTTCAGATATTCGCCCATAACTTGAGTAATGTAGGTATTTTTTTGCTGTATGATGAAGGTATGTTGGCTGTGTTGAATAATGTTGCTTTGTTGTGCTGTATTTGATGATGTATGTAAGATTGGCTGTTCATTTGATGCTTCCTATATTGCTAGTTTGTCTGCTCTTTCATTTCTTGATATATTGTGGTGTCCTGCGATCCATTGTAAGGTTAGCTTGACGAAGGACATACACGTCGTGACCACACTGTTTATTACAGAAGTACCGATTTGATGTTGCTGTTGTGAGGTCTTGATTCTCAGCTGCCTGAAATATTGAATAGCATTTGGAGAAGATATCCTTTAGGATAACGACATTTTTTTTTCTTTTCTTGGATGAGCTGTAAAGATACGGACAAGACTTAGTTGCGTAGCGCTACCTCCGAAGCAGTAATTTTTAATTCAAAATTCCTACAGATCGCCCCACAGGGTTTGCAGATTTCATCACATGATCGGTCTGGTAATCTGTTCGTACAGCATAGCCTCCCTTTATGGGCGTCGCCTTGACGTTAACCTCGGCGACAACAACATTCGTAAAACATTTTTATATACGGATTAAAAAATCCGGATAAGTTGATAACCAGGATGTGTGTAATCGATAAAGAGAGCTATATTTGCTGGCTGACGATATCTTCCTAAACTGAGAATGGGATTTCATCTTCTAATCCACTCAGTCATAAGCCAGTATTGGGATGACGGATTGAAGAGCACCTTGTGCCAGCCTTGTCAACCACGTCGAACAATATTATCAGGTAACACCAGTCCTGTCAATACCTTCGTTCATAAAATATAATCTAAAGTAAGGGACAGAGATAGGTACTGCGGTTTAATCTGAAACGTGGACTCGTGGGGTGAGTAATGAGATATGGCTTTAGCTTAAAAGTTTCATTTTTGTTGGCGTGCAGCTAAATAGGATTGACATTAACTTCAAAATCAGTCAAAAATTCAAGATAAGTCAGTAACCGAAGATCAGGAATAAATTTCAAGATCAAGAATTAATTTTTAAGTCAGGCATTGAGTTTAAGATCAATTATTAACCTACATTATATGTTATTAATTACAATATCAGGCATTAATTTCACATTGTGACGAACTTTTCAAGTTGTCGCAAACATTTCCAGATCCGTCATTCAATCACGAAATATTTCTTAATTAATATTTTTCAGTAGCATCCGGTTTAGGTGGAAGACGCTTTATAAATACCTCATTTTGTTTGGCCCAACTTATTTAGATCTGATTAAGTGACCACTTATTTACTAGCATTGCTGACGAATAAATTAATTGTTAATCTTTGATAAAAAAATATTTAAAATGTAGACGATTGATAATTAACAAACTATTAAAAGGGCATAGAGAGCTGAAAAATAACAAGCGAATTTTTTTAAACATGATAATTGATACTATTCCAAATATTTTAAATTTTTGCACTTGCTAATAGATGATTACACTATGCAATTGATCCTTAAAAGGTAGAATATTACCATACCAGTAAGAAGAGTAATTCCAATAGTAGAGTAATATAAATAAGTAGAGTAATGAAAAGAAGTAGAGTAATGAAAATCGTTAAAAACGAAAAATTCAATATTTTCCTACTTTCCTCAGGTTGTGAATACGCTGAAATGCCGCAAGATAATAGTAGTACTAAAGTCTTTTGTTTTTCAAATGCCCATTGGTGTTGTTATGCATGCCTAAGCTTACCCTCCATCAGGACAGTTCACGCAGAATGGAATGGAGAGAAAAACAAGTGGACTTGGTTGCTACCATTCATATTTATTGTAATTGTGATCATGGTTATCTTGTATTTTTTTTGGTTTGTGACGCAATGGACTTTCAAGAAATATTGTGAAAGAAATTATAGAATTTTAAAAAGTGAATAAAAACCAGACGATGGATTGTGTTGAAATGTAAAACGCAGATTAAATACATTTGTCCTTTTTTATATGTTTTTTTTTAAAATTTAAATATTTAATTGATTTATTTAAACATTGTGTTGTGTTTATTCCTCTTATAATGAACTTTGAAATGACATTTTTTCCTGTTTAATGTATGCAATATAATCTTCAAATACCTTTCTCCAATATAAAATCTAATTAAAACCAATGTTCTAAATAAAATCCGTCACGTTTTAGTCGTGTGGCAGTCGTGAAAGGATCTTTGTGAAAGGAGGTTGTGTTTTATTTCTCTCTGATAACGAGCTGCGTTATAAATGTGTAGATGGAATTAACTGTCTGTGAATCTACATTAGATATTAAAAGTGACTTTATTATAAGAAATATATGGAGTTGATTCAGTGCTCGTACGACGTATTACAACATGTGAAAGAACTTCATGAATTAACAAATCTAGTATAAACAGGAGTTGATAAATGTTAAACAATTCACTTTTATAGACTTTCTCTCTCAATTTCACTGGTGGCCAAACCAGCATAGTTGACTTGGTGGCAAAACTGACATCGTTGACCTGGTGGCCAAACTGGCATGGATCACTTAGTGGTCAAACTGGCATTGTTCACTTAGTGGTCAAACTGGCATTGTTCTCTTTGGTGGCCAAACTGGCATGGTTCAAATTGGTGGTCAAACTGGCATGGATGAGTTAGTGGCCAATCTGGCATTACTCACTTGCTTTAAATTCAAGTAATCTCTATAATATTTTTTTTTATAATTTCACTGATATTATTTATACCACCCTCGGGATATATCTAAGAATTCTATGTAAAACGTGTTTTACTAAGACAACACAATACCAAAAGTCTTTGTCAATTTAAACACGTTCACCGTAACTTGATTGGAAATGAGAGCATTAGATAAACGTTTAATTTATCACAAAAGCTGAAAGATTTACATACTTCGTCGAGCCGCCTACAACACATTATTCAATGCGAAAACGTATGCATGTATCCATATCCAATACCGAAATAAAAAAAATTGCTTACTGGAGTGGTGTGATGATGTTAAGCAGTTTTTAATATAAAAAAATTTAAAGATTGTCAATTCAAAAGTTTGATCTTTTCTTGTTCTGCGTCAAAGAACCTGGTATTTCAGTAAATGTTTTTTTTTTTTTTTGAAAATTGGAATCTGATGTTTAATGTCGAGGTGTATTTTATTGAAGGTAAAAACAAGTGGAAGAATTACAACTCCCAAAAGTTAGTAATAATTCCGATTCTAAATGCATACATCGAAAGGCCGGGATCTTTTTTAAGCGTAGAAGGGAAGATAACACATTTCCGCATTTCACATTTGGCGGGTTATTTTTAGAAATGTAAATTTGAAGTAAATTTTTTTTATTGATTTCATTCAGAGAGGTGGTTTAGCTCTTGGCTCCACCACCACCCTCCCACCCCCTCCACTAATATTAGCTCACGGAGTCAAAAAGTTTGGAGAGAATTGTTTTAAGACGTGAGTAAAGATAAGAAACTGCTATTTATAGAATGTAAATAAATACAAGAGTATTTCGTCAATCATTTTAAACATTTTTTTTTAAAATTATCTAAAATTTGAATCTTTGTCTGGCTGTCGAAGAAAACTAAGGTTTACAAGAAACAACCCTTCACTGAACGCCGCGTTCATAAAATTTAAATTAGTATTTGTTTAGATGATCAAAGCTACTAGCTAGACCAGGGGTTACCAAACTTTTCTTTTCACCGTGGGCCGGATAACGGACAAAATGACGAGCGCGGGCCGGAAATCAATTATGTACAATAATTGCAAGTCAAAACAAAGGCCCTGGGGGCAAAAAAGAAGACGAAAAACTAAGTTTAGTGCTCCATGTTAATCATGAGTGTGCGGCGTGCAGTGCACACAAATTTAAAGACAACCAACATATATATTTACTAAAAAGAATGTAACAAAGAAGGCGACGTTAGCAAAACGATAGTTACATCAGACCTAGAGCTTACATATTCGAATTTCACAACTAAGCAGCAAATAAGGTTCGTGAGATTTGTGAAAGTGGCGTTTGGCTCTCAAGATATCATCAATGTTTGGTTTGGAAATGCTGCATCCAATCAAAAGAATTAATTCAAAATGTTAATCACCCCCCTCCCCGGCATTCCGGTCGACAAGTCTAGGTGTCTTGTCGAGTTGGAAGCGTTGGCCACCGGACCCCCTCAACGTAAACCCTCGGAAGCAAAGCCAAAGGCATGCATGGTACCTGCCAGAATAAATAAAAAATATCCTACAGGACTGACAGCTGTGACGTTTCACAATTGAAGGTAAAGGCAGAGACAGGTTAGGGATCATGATTACAAGTTGCCGTTAAGGGATATTAGGAAAGAGGCTAAGGTGTAAGTCTCTTTCCGATGATTCGAATTATGCATCCCTGAAAAAGCTGCTCCAAAGACAACCGTTTCGTCCCAGCTGTTTCGCAAATTAGTAGCGTGTTGGAAACCCATTGTGGGAAACCCTCTTAGTCTGACGCTTCCCCCGGGATTGGGGGAGGGAGGTATTAGGATGTAAATTTACTATCCCGATTCCCTGGGAGAGTCGGCTGCGAACGCTGTTAACGCAGCGTTTTCGGTCTACCGGACATCCCCCGGCGAGGAAAGCTTCCATTCGCGAGTCCGATCAAGCGACCGCGAGTGGGGGTGGTACAGGCCGGGGGAGGTTCCCGGCGTCCGCCGCACGGTCTGGCGGCGAGGAGACCCGGCTTCCGGCCCGTGTGCAGGTGTGCCGTGACAATCATTAAGAGCTCAAGCTCGTCGGCCCACCGACGCCATTTCCCAATTCACGTATTTAAATGTCAATCAGTCACTCTCGTTTGATGTGTTGACTTCACATACTTTATTTTTGAAAAGAAATAAGTTGTTCCAATTACTTATGCGCTATTAGTTGCAATTTTTTTTTTCGGAAACTCAATTTCGGGTAAGCAGCGGTAAAACTCAACACATTTTCCTTCTTTGTTCTTCTCTTTCAAAAAGACATTTGCTTGCAAATCAATGAGCTCCAACTGTAGTTCAACTGGCCCATCATCAAGGTTAATATCAAACCGATTCTGGAACCAAAAGAATGTCAATCTCAATTCTGTAAAGATCTGAAAATCTCTTCAACAAATGCTTCTACATAGCCGAAACGACTGGTTTTAGTATATTAGCAACATTTAAGTCTTTCCTACAGAGTTCTTGCTGATGTATGATGCAGTGTATGATAAGTAATCCCAAACTTGTAAATCTTCCAAATGAGCTTTGATCTGCCCGCCCAATTCACCCTTGCCAACATCGGCCATGTTTTTAGTCAATAAAATGTCTTTTCCAGTTGTTTGTTCCATGCATGCTGCAAGCGGATGACAGGACTTGCGTTATCTGAAAGTCCAAATTGACACCACAAATAAACAAATAAATGCGAGAAGTTGTTACGTACTCGAGAGATCAGTAGACTCATCCAGCGCTAGAGAATACCCAGCAAGTTCTTAGCTTTCTCACGTATCTCTAGCACTATATTCACTCAAAGTTCTTCGGTTCTCCGCACAACTGAACTTGCGGAAAGGCTTATAGTTCCAACCACGAGTACGGTTTTTAATGCCCCGTATGTTTCCAACACTACTCTTCCCTTCTTTCACCCTTTTACGGATGTGAGTAATTATCAGACTATAATGTATTAGCGGGAAAAAGCTTTATCAATATGATATTGATTCTTATTTTATTATTTTTAAATAAGCTTTTCAGTTACTTTGTAGATTTTTTAAATGGCATCATTTCTTTATTAGTTCTTATTGAAATACATTTTATTTTAGGTTGACGTGACTCCGAGTTTGTGCCACGTTAAATTTACCAGCAACTTTATTTTTACCATTGACAGACTGTGATAATGTGATCTATACGTCTACTCAATATAAATCAATATCAATAGCAAATACACTTCTGCACAATAAAAGTAACCACCGATTACTATTTAAAATCTGTCGTCTACTTTTAGAAGATAACATCTTTGACGCCAGCTTAACGTGATCCCACTAGGCACTGCGATGCGTGTACCTATTGTATGCATTAAGAATACTGTATGTTTGTTCATTTAATATAAAGATACCACATGTTAAGATTCTGATACGATATTTTACGATTTTAGGAGTTTGGGGGTAAATAGGTCTGCAATTAACAAGAAAATCTAGATACATTAATTTAACTTTGAAAATGATAAATTTAAGGCTCATGGAAGCCAGAATGTCTCGGCACGTGTGAAGATCTCCAAGTATTCTAAACATAATATTTAAATTTTACCACGACGTCTCGTGTTTTTATATGTTTATCAAGCAAATTCAAGTACCCTCAGCAGTATTTTTAGTGTTTGCTACGGTTAGCATTCTCTGTAAGTAATTGCTAAAGGCAGCACAGCCCCGCTAATCCATTTTGGATATTGCTGGAGCTGTTTCCCTTATAATTATAAGTATTTTATCAACGAATCCGTTGGGTGTTGTTTGTGTTGTTAAAAGAACAAAAGTGCCAAGTAAAACACATAAAGATTTATTTCACGGATCTTCTGTCGAAATTAAAGTGTTACATAAAACACAAAAATATTTCATAGATTTTCTGTCAAAACTTAAGTACTAAAAGCATATACAGTGGAACCTCTCATAACGAGCATAACTCGTTCCAGAGTCTTACTCGTTAAGCGAAACACTCGTTATACGAACCAATTTTTCCCATACAAATCAATGTAAAATATGATAATGCGTTCCATGCTGAAAAAATACAAATTTTCAAAAGTTTTTATTAACATTTATTAAAATAAAATTACTTATGAATTGTTAAGGAGTGTAACAACTTGGAATACAATTTAGATTTGAAACAAAAATCGTAAATAAAAATATGAATTTTTTACAAATAATTAATCTTTTTTTAACTAGAAAACTGTCTAAAGACATTTGTTTTTGCCGACGCTTCAAAATTTGACGGAAATGTGTCACAGCATTATCATTGAATAAATTTGTAGCACGAATAGCCACCTCCTTATTAGGGTGATGCTTCTCAGTGTACGGTGCAACAGTTTCTCATACTTTCAGCATTTCTCTTATTGCGCTAGAAGATTGTTGCTCTGCTACTTCCTCCTCCATTAATGAGCTCTCCTCCATTAATGAGCTCTCCTCCATTAATGAGCTCTCCTCCGTAATTTCTTGCTGTGAAACACGATGCAACTCCATAAGCTCTTCGGTGGTCAACTCTTGACTGATCTCTTTCACAAGCTCTTCAATATCGTTGTTGTCCACCTCGAGTCCCATGATATTGGCCACTGACACAATCTCGTTAACTGTAGACTCCACAGGTACTGTTTCAAAATCACATTCAACAACACTCTCTGGCCAAAGTTTTTTTCCAAGCAGAAGATAGGGTCCTCTACGTACCTCCTTCCCAAGCCTTGTCAATCATCTTGAGGCAAGCAACGATGTGAAAATGATCTTTCCAAAACTCTCTAAGAGTGAGATTTGTCTCTTCAGTAACTTCAAAACAACGCTCGAAGAGGATTTTAGTTTAGAGTTTTTTAAAGTTAGAAATAGCCTGCTGGTCCTCTCAACGTCATCAAGAATACGTAGCCGTTTCGTAGAAAAGGGGACTTCCCCTATCTGCGTCACTCGTTATGCGAAATGTCGCTCGTAAAGGGAGCAACTTCTTCAAAAAAAATTTTTGCTCGTTATGCGAAGTACTCGTTATGAGAGGTACTCGTTATGAAAGGTTCCACTGTATTTATTTCATGGATCTTATGTCAAAGCTAAAGTGCTAAATAAAACACATACATATGTATTTCATGGATCTGATAACATATACTGAAATCGTAGTAGGAAAACGAAGTGTTCATATCATGAAACAGAATAATGACTTTTACAACGTGATATGAAATTTTTATTTTTGACAATAAATTAAACCATTTTTGAAAGCATGATATGGAAGCAAATTGAATAAAACTAAAATTTGTAAACAAATTGTATCCTGAAGCTAATATTTATATTACCACGAAATAAAAATTGCACAAATTGGGTTCATTACACAGAATTTAATGTTTGGTCAAGTAACTTTAGTGGATAGGAAATCACACATTTCCGTCTCAAATATTTTGGCGAGTTAAATCAATACATACATACTAGTACATAATAAATTGTTTGTAATTCGATATCGGAAAATAATTTATTTGCTTGTGAATATTGCGTAAAAGAAATTTGAAATTATATTTTTTGACCTGTAAATAAAACAAAATTAAAAGAGAAAATGGTGACCTGATAGTGTCATTCAATCATAATATTTATTATCTAGTTTTATAACAAGCGGGCCTAGCTGGGTGGGTGGGGGGGGGAAGGACCACTAGTAACAAGGGATTAATCTCTAAACAAATTTTAACAGCGTTTTTTGTTCATTAAATGCTATACAAATTGAGCACTTTAAAACAACTTTCTTATATACTTTAATTCAACTTAAGCCGTATTTTTAATATAAATAATTGTATACACATTCCCTTTTAGAAGCAACATTCCTGGGAATGAGAAACCGAAGAGGAAATAAATTATAATAAGGGGGACAAAATGCAAACAGATTAGGCCGAAGGAAATAAATGAAACAAAAGTATGGGAAAACCTGTAAACAAAAATGGTGCACCAAATCAAAGAACGTGTCGGTCAGAAGCCTTCTTGAATGTCGTGTTCTCCATCAATTTTTAAATCTTTTCTCCGCCCCCTCCCTGTCACAACCCATCGCGTGGACGTACTTTTCCTCTCTTCCTTCCACTATTGACTATATTAATTAACTATCTTACATTCTAATGGTCTGTTACATTCTCCTTGCTGTCCTCAGATTAAAAAAAAGTGCAGCTAAGTGTGTATTTTAATTACTATATTTGTTTTTCGCCGAAGAAGGCATCTCGCCAAAAACTTTTTTTTTGTTGCGTCCTTTTTTGTTCTTGAAATTTTACCGTATTCTGTTTCGCTTATTTCCAGAAATCCATTTGTATCATTCACTTTAAAGGGTTAGATTATTTCTCACTATAATAAATTTCGTAACAGAAAAGCAAAAATCATCACTAATACACTTAACACATTGAACGCAAGATAGCAAAGATAATCACTAATATATTTTACACATTGAACACAAAACAGCAAATCATCACTAATAGATTTAACACATTAAACACTGTAACTGCGCACAATAGCAAAGATCAACAATAATAGGCATCACTAATAGGCCAAACACATCCAACACACTACTATAAGTATTAAAGAAATTAATTGTTGCCTAAAAGTCTTTCTAATATACACACCGGGGCATCCAGATAAAGCCCCGCGAGATGTTTTAAGGCGGGAGCCGCCAGTGGCCACGGTAGAGGGGTTAGCAGTGGTGGTGGTGGTGGAAGGTGGTATACAAAACTGACAACATAAATAGGCATATGAAATACAACTACTTTTATCTCTGCAAAGACCAGGACTTCGGTCACCGTACTCACAGCCTGGAAAAAAACAAACAAATGGAATATTGTATTACTCAGAGTAATCTATTTATCGGGATCCACGATTTGTAGTACTTTATTTGGATTAAATTTTGGGTGTTAATCTAATGGCATCATTCTATTGGCATTATTCTATTCCTATAACTGTGTTGGGACTACTCTATTGCAATTATTCTTTTTATTTGGGATTTCTTTACTTTTTTTTGGATCAACCTATGTCTTCAAATTACTCAACTTATATGTAAATGCTGAAATATGTAGAAATACATGTGGTTGACGTGGCAAATTTTGTTATAATAACATCAATAATTCCAGTAGCAAAATGATTTTACTTTTTTTTTAAATTATTATTATTTGTTTCATTTTTTAAAATATTTTGTTGTTTGTTTATTTTAGATTGAAAGACGAATTCATTATTAATGTATTATCAATATCAAAGACAAAAACAAAATGCGGTAGGAAGCCAGGGCAAATACTTAACACTGCCGACAGTAGATCTGTTTCTCACTAACATACACGATTAGAAACCAGCCAAAGCTCGGACCAGGTTGTGTCACTTGCAAGAATGCAGGAACTAAGGTCTTGTGAGTATTTCGTGCAATCGAGAAATTCCACTAGGCACCATAACATAATTACAGATTATGAAGACCCATGAAACTCTAGAAATAACTTTTCCCTCAGTGGTTTGGGAACAACTGATCAAAAATGGAATCTACAGTTTCAATTTATTGGAAAATAAATGTATTTTTTTAAATATTTTTTTGTATGAACAAAATTAATTAAAATTAGAGCATGTCTTGAATTAGTCACAGGCATCACAGCGTTTGCTGTTAACAAAACTGACATTGCCTGGTATTTTTGTTAGATGCTGTTGACAAAACTGACATTATCTGGTATTTTTGTTATATGCTGTTGACAAAACTGACATTACCTGGTATTTTTGTTAGATGCTGTTGACAAAACTGACATTATCTGGTATTTTTGTTAGACGCTGTTGACAAAACTGACATTACCTGGTAATTTTGCTAGGTGCTGTAGACAAAACTAACATTACCTGGTATTTTTGCTAGATGCTGTTGACAAAATTGACATTATCTGGTATTTTTGCTAGGTGCTGTAGACAAAACTGACATTACCTGGTATTTTTGCTAGGTGCTGTAGACAAAACTGACATTACCTGGTATTTTTGCTAGGTGCTGTTGACAAAAATGACATTACCTTGTATTTTTGCTAGTTGCTGTTGACAAAACTGACATTACCTGGTATTTTTGCTAAGTGCTGTTGACAAAACTGACATTACCTGATATTTTGGTTAGATGATGTTGACAAAACTGACAGCATTTTCTGTTAAACCCTTCGTCGTAACACTGAGTCACGGCGTCGTCTTCTAGAAAGTAACAGCTCCACTCACTGTTACGGCACACGTCGTCTGTCAAGAAAATAATTTTATCTTTATCCATAATAACCATATTATTATTAATAAAATCGACCAAATGGTTCTATACTTTATGAAGTGACAGCCTACATGACAAATAATTGTTTAGTTTATTTAGAGATATCTTACATGACATATAATGCTATAATGTAAGTAGTGCTATCATAAATGGCATATAATGCTGCAGGTTATGTGGTGATACCATACGTGACATAATGCTATAGCTATGCAGTGTTATCTTACGTGACATATGATGGTATAGTTTAACAATTGTAGACTACAAAACATATAGTTTAACTAAGTATCACTTAGTTTATTTTAGCAACTACGACTTTGTAATAGAGTAATGCACTGTAATAATTTATGAGTTGTATATAAAACTGGGTACTGTGCTATATAAGAAACATTGAGGCTTAGGCTGGGGTACCGTGCTATATAAGACAACTGAGGCCTAGGCCAGGGTACCATGCTATATAAGACCACTGAGCCCTAGGCTGGGGTACTGTGCTTTATAAGACCACTGAGCACTAGGCTGTGGTACCGTGCTATATAAGACCACTGAGCCCTATGCTGGGGTACTGTGCTATATAAGACCACTGAGCCCTAGGCCGGGGTACCATGCTATATAAGACAACTGAGGCCTAGGTTGGGGTACCATGCTATATAAGACCACTGAGGCCTAGGCTGGGGTACCGTGCTATATAAGACCACTGAGCCCTATGCTAGGGTACTGTGCTATATAAGACCACTAGTCCCTAGGCTTTGGTACAGTGCTATATAAGACCACTGAGCCCTAGGCTGGGATACTGCGCTATATAAGACTACTTTAATAATAATAATAATAAAATAAAACTTTTCAAAATTTCTGCAACATTTTTTTTGATTCAACGCTGAAGCAAGGGCAACTAGAATTTATGAATAACCTCTTGATTTGGTTTTTCAAATTTAACCATTTGATGAAAGGTTTTATAGAAAGGTATAACATAAAGGTTTTACAGAAATTTATTAAAGAAAGGTTGCGCAGAAAGGTATTACAGAAAGGTCTTACAGAAACGTCTTGCAGAAAGGTATTACAGAAAGGTCTTGCAGAGGCAACTAAAATTAGTCTAGAAATTAATATATAACGTAAACGACGAGTATGAAATTAAGTTGTTCATGGGTTTCGACCATTTGCTGACCAGAACTAATGATCTATTGCAAGCATTGTGCAGTACACCACAATCAAAAATTATTATTTATATTCAGATGCACATTGGTATTATATAATGGTTAAAATTATTGACTACTCTCTCCTAATATCGGAAGTTTCATGCGATCAAAGGTTCTCGAAGCTAAAATTTAAAGACAAATGATTCGAGTTGAACTCCATCGGGAAACAAGCTGGAAGCATGCATTCAAATGAACTGTGACAAAAGCTTTTAAACAAACTTGTCAGAAGGAAAATTTATTTCTAAACATGGCAATATATATTGAAATATATAATCATTTCCAAGAATTTATTTGTGTAATACATTAGTTAAATGTTATCATTATTTTTGTTTCATTTTTAAAACTGCATTTTTAGTTTCGATATTCCTATTACAAAAACATAATTTTAAAAAGTTTATTTAAATATACAATGGCCTTTCTCTATATCCGAGACCAGTTGATATTCAATAATTCATCTCACAACGTGTTTTACACAATCCTTTGTAAAATGTGCGGAAAATCATACGCAGGGATACCGGAATACCCGTGCAATATCAATTAATTAGCACTTTGTCTTGTTAAAAAAAAAATTCAATAGAGCCAACCATAGTGGTATACTAGAGTAATACAGTTGATAGAATTTATTTGGCTCCACAATATAATCTTTGCAAATAAAGTGTTTCGAATCTTGATACTGCCTGTGATGTTCGTGATTCAGCAAACACAAAAAAGCATTGTCATATCATATGACGCTCTTAAGCCTACGGGGTTTTCATTGGAAACATTGAAAAATAAATTGACAGTGTTCAGCTCTTTTATAAAGTCCATTTAATTCTATATTACATATTTTATATTAGTGTTGTCAGATCAAAAAGTTTTCATGTTTTAATGTCAATTACCGTTATTTTGGAAGCTATATCAAAAGTCTCCCCTCCCTTGGTTGTGTCGACAAAACCAATATTGGGTTGATGGTTATCATCGACTCTTATTTCTTGTCAACAAAAAAATCAGTTCTCAATATCTCTACTAAATATAATTCTTTTTTTGGTGTTTTTTTCGTTTTAAAAACTATATCCAATATAATTCGGCAGCGCCCCTTTTGGTAGTCCCTACGCCCCCTCCCCTTATATCTCCAAAGCTTTTCACCAAACACTTTGAGAACCACTGACTTACAATGACAACAATCAAACATTTTAAGAACTTTGCCACAGTTTTAACAGCCCTCACCTGCAGGGTCAAGATTTTGATTTGTAGGGCGTGGTGCGTATGTGACAACCCTCGTTGGCTGTGCAGTGAAATGGGCACCGTTGTTGCAAGTGCCACAGCAGTCCACGGGGTATTGAGAGCAATGTTGTGATGTACAGCCCTTCAGTCGGTCTCCGTATTCACAACCTGCAGGATTTTATCGTGTAAGAAAAATATGGTTCAGTTTGAGAGTAAACACGTATTACGTTTTTCAAATATTTTTTTTTGTTTTCGTTGTAAATTTTTTTTTTTAAATTTCGTTGCTAAACATTTTTTAAATTTGGTTAATCACACTGTTGGTAAAAGATTTTCATAAGCAAATTTGTGTTACCCAAATGGTAATTGAAAGCCACCACCGAATTATTCATGATTAGAAACTTTAGGAAACAAATTCAAAAACCGTGTCTTTAACCATAAAACAACACTAAATCCATACTCAAGTAAATATAAACTTTCACGTGCAGCAGATTTTTTAAATAAACTTTGAAGGCGATATATATGTATATTCTTGGTCCTAGATCGTCGCACGTATTCCTTTACTGTTCAATAACCTTTGTATTAGAAAAAAATGACAAATTATTTCAAACACGACAATACATTCATCATGGTGTATCCTTTAAAGTCGAGCAACGTTAGTGCTCACATTAAGCATCCTCTTCAATAAAATGTGCTCACCCGTGACTGTCCTGTAGGCTGCTCGACAAGACTTGCAACAGCCTCGCTGATTTGCAGGACCGTAACAATTTCCATGAAAATCTTGTATAAACTGTGGACAAGTCATTCCCTCCGACACGACGCTAGGCGTATCTCCAAACATGCAGCTCTCTGAAAAGTTATGAACTCGTGCGACACAGTTACACAAATTCTAACGCGTGTAAACACGACACATGTCTGAAACATATCAGATAATAATTGTTCTCCCCCCCTCTTTTACACCCCACCCCAGCTCCCGTAAACTCTGGTGTTGTTACACTGCACGTTCACGAAACATTTATATGTACCATAATATAAAAGTGCATGTTGTGAATCTATGGATACGTATTAGATAAGCCCACTTCCAATCACTAAGTATTGTAATACGTTGAATGAAATAAATGAAACAATTCTTTTACCGTCTGCAGTCGGTGCTTGTGGGTCTGAGACGCACTGCCCGGACCGACAGATCTGGTACACGAGCATAAAACATATCAAAAATGCATTCGAGAAATCAAAAGCTACACTCTTCTAGCTGCAGTTTATTTTACGACAATCAATATTATATAATCAGTACCGCTGAGGTCATGTGTTAAGCCACATATTTAAATATCACTGCAATTCATGGTTTGTTTTAGTTTTGAAAAATAGAAGATATTTCTCCCAAATTCCGCCATTCACTTGGCATTCCAGCACTCACCTTGAGATTCCCACACGTTGTACCGTCCAGTGCTACTTTTCTGTAGCACAAATTATCAAATATATTCCAGCAATACAAAGCATGGCAAAGATCTGAACCAATATTTTGTATACCCTGTAAAGTAATGGTAATTATAATACTGTAATTATTATTGGTACAATTCAGATACTTAGTTGCACAAGTTCACATATGCGTTTTAAGTCGCTAACCAATTTTATGGAAGTAAATTGACCAACAACGCCTAAACATTTTATTTGGATGATAGCAAAGACAATGAGCATACATTTTTCCAATGTGCTGTAACAGCGGTTCTCAACCTGTGGGTTGTGACCCCTTTGGGGGTCGCACGACCCTTTCCCATGGGTCGCGTAAGACCACCTGAAAAACCTATACTCTACAGTTATAAAGTGTCAACGAAAATAATTTTGTTGTTGGGGGTCGCTACAACATGAGGAACTGTATTATAGGGTCGCGGCGTCAGAAAGATTGAGAACCACTGTGTTATAATTTACATTAAATACACATATTTATTTAACTTAGTATAATTTTTACGCAATTGTTGATATTGTAATTTATATTAATTTAAGACCCCGTTTAAATGTGATAACAGCATGATTATTATTGTTAAATTATTTTAGTATTTTCCAGTTATTTAGTGCATGACTCTAGGGACACGAGGTTTATTATACAAATATTAGTTAGTTATGCTTATGATAAGAGAGCTTTTTTAACATATGTCAAATTATTTTATTATTTATGTTTTCATTGTTTTTAGGAGGTGTGGGGGGGTGGGGTGGGGGTGGGGTGCGGGTCCCTCTTTAGACGACGCCTTCGCTGGTTGATGCGAAATCACAAGGCCTGGGATTTTTTTTTCAGTGCAGAATAAACGGTTCTCAATCATCACATTCCCATCTCCACGCAGCTGATTAGCCCAAGGGATTTTAAGAGGATGAAAAGCATG
Source organism: Omphiscola glabra (assembly GCA_964017045.1). Taxonomy (NCBI): domain Eukaryota; kingdom Metazoa; phylum Mollusca; class Gastropoda; family Lymnaeidae; genus Omphiscola; species Omphiscola glabra. Next base: position 26,517,384 of record OZ024802.1, on the reverse strand, counting down.
GCCCCAGGGGCGTCGCAAGAGTTGCCGGAATTGGCACTGAGTCAACGTTATACCGCCTACGGGGTTGGTATCGATTTCTCACATATATGTATATGTGTGTGCAGGTGCGCAGAGAAAGGCCAGAAAACACTGCTCCGCCGCATTCGTGTGTGGGACATGCAAAAGAGACCGCCACTCGAGGATCGGTCTCACTAGCCACACCAAGAGCTGCAATCAGACAAGATAAATCTATCGTCTCTCGTAGACGGAAAGATGCCATACAAATACAATTACAAATATATATGTATGATTTTTGTGGACGTACTTCATATGAGTCTATATAAGTATTTAGCCATTTGTTTGTAGCCAAATGTCAGTAGAGTTTTGCCACCATTAAAAGCTGACGAGTCCCATCCACTCGGAGGACCGGAGGTAGGCGTACTTTGAAATCCAGGCAACTAGTTGTGACCGTCATGTTCTGATGTCGACACTATGAATCGCACAGCCATGTTCATTTAAAATCACGACTATGATTAAAATCGAAGCATGTGTGCGTAAAACAAATTCAGAATATTTGTTTAAAATGTACATAATAATATATTTACTTTATTAAAGACCCTACATATCGCAAAAGATGAGACACACAAGCACTTGTATGGCAGGGCCATCTGGATTTTTAAAAAAAAATTCCCCCCCCCCCCCCCCCGAAAAAAAACAAGAAAAAAAAACGGCTATTACATTATACCATAGTGAACGATTAACTCACTGAACAGACTTTGGAGTCTGGTCCTAATGTCATCTGGCACTGCTTGTCAGGTGGTATCTCTTGTCCCAGCAGACGCCCACTCACATCCGGAATGGTGTTGTCCATGGGTGGATGACCAGTCAGACAAGCTGATCCTTGTCTATTCAGATATGGACATAAGACTGTTTACTATTTATGCTGCCTGGGACATACCATTTGATTTTATGACAGAGCACGGACTGTAGAGCGTCGGAAGACATAGAATCCCTGGGATGTTTTAAGGTTTTTAAGACAACAGAAGCCCTCTTATGAACATAAAAGTAAATGTCTAAAGGAGAAATGCTTAAAATGTCCTGTGTTAAATAACGTATATTATCCACAAGTCGGTTTTTACATTGTTAAGAAATCTAAGCTATATCTTATATGGAACGTTTGATGGGTTTGAATGACTTCGGAGTTGTTGCAAAAATTTCTGTTAACACGATTTTTTCTCATCCATTTAATTTCAAAGTAAATAGCTGACTTACTTAAGTGACAGCTTATAACAAAGAATTAAATATGCGAAATAAATTTTTAAAAAAAATCTTGGTTACCACAAATAAAAATGAAAGATTATCGGCTACCCTGCAGAAAAGTAGATTTATTATGACTGGCAAAAGCTACAGTTATGCCGATGGCTTGTTGAAATACCTGCCAGTTTACATCGTTTAAGTTATATCAATCATAACATAGGATTTATGCATTCCATCTCGAAGTGGTTGTGGGCCTTTGCGCGCGTGTATTCCTTTTGGTAAAGTTAACTTCGTTGACAGACATATTCTACGCTACATTTTGTTTTATACAGAAAGTAGTTGTAACGTCTAAACGTAGAATGTTGTACGATTTTTTGATCGGGTTTTGATGAATCACCTAATTATAACTATCCATCCTTTCTAAAGTTTACTGTCTCACCATCCCCATGGTTTCGTGCATCACACTCCCTTTCGCAACAGTCCCCAAGTATAAAAGCACTGCCTTTATCTAGCTACCAATATATCTAAATCTTTTTATCTATCTACAGGTAAATATGTATTTTTTTAACTATTGACATTAATAAATGTATCTCTTTAAAAAAATCTATTACCAATAGATCTGTTTATCTATTTACCAAAAAATATCTACATGTTCTTATCTAACTAGAAATATAGCTACATCTTTTTATCTATTTACAAATAAATCTACATCTTTGTATATATCGACCAATATATCTATATCCTATATAACGACCTAGTTTAAATAAAACATAAATCTGTCCACTTACGACGTCAACAACTGTTGGTTCAGATATGCTGTGAAGTACGCCACGCTGCATGATGAAAACTGCCAATAGTGATTCTGTGTCGGGTTGGTATCCACGCGGGGGGAGGCCGACAAGATGTATCCTTCCGAAGAGGAGCAGGAGTTACCATCGCCATCAAGATTTGCTGAGAGGCTGTGAAGAAACACGTATGACGTTAGCTGTCATTGTCTGGGATTTTTATCAGGGGACAGAAGTGTGTGTTTGGGGGTGGGGGTGGGTGGGGGGATATTTTACGAGTAGCGACTAAATATATACATTTATTTTTATAAAAGTATTTTCTTCTGAACAAGAACTACTTAACGATGCATATGATACTTGATCCCGTACCACATAACAAACACTTAAAACCATGGGCTCACGAACCTTTGAGCCAGCACCTGGGCAACTACAGTGGTACTTTGGTAGTTATTCATTTCCTCTATGACCGACACGCTTGAGCCGTCCGTCTTACACAGTGTTGCCTTGTAGCCAATACCTGCGCAGACAGTAACATTGTTCACGTCTGGTAACGTAAATCATATTTTATGATTATTAATCATTTTCCCTGTCTTGCTTTGGAAACATTGGAACTAAAACATTGAAATAAAAATTTAATAAATACAAACAATTCCAAAAAACATCAAAGATTACTTTATTTTTCACTTCATTGTACAACTGTGGTTTTAGCATAATAAAAATGGCCTAAAATTTTGAATTGATCTCTAAACAGTGCTATTAACAAACTTGCTATGCTCATTTCACACAATAAAATGTTCGTGATAGTTTGTAAATATATAGCGTCAAATTTCTTTTTAAACACATTATTTTTGTTTAATTATTTTTATTTTTACTTAAAAATGTAACGTTGGTGTAGACTTCTAAGGACGAAACCCAAAAGGCGTGCGATTATTCTTCTAAGATTATAAGGGTATAAGCTGGTTCCCAACAGCAAATCGCCTTTCTCCACGCCGCTGGATAACCGCAAGGGAACACCATGTGGATGATACAGCTTGGCGCCAGTGGTGTCGCAGAAGTTGTCAAAATGTTTTATTGTATTAATGTTATTCGACTTCGGGACTCCATCTCCGGGTTTGAATTCAGAGGTTCCTTCTCTTATTTGAGTTGCCGTCCAAGGTTAACGAGTCCCATCCATATGTTTTACTATACAAAGCGTTGAAAAATAAATTAACGAAAATTTGATCGTGTAAACTGAGCATTCACGTTAGTTTAAAAGGTTTAAAAAACGAATTAATGTTCATTACGACAATGTACGGAGTGTTTGTGTTTATTTAGCTTCAGAACTCATCTCCAAAAGACGATTATAATCCAAAACCACAGTGTTCGATAGAAGATGAATTGAACAGTAATTTCACAATCCTTTCCTTTAAATAGAAGCAGGAGAATTAAGCCAAGCATAGTTATGGAAGCAAAAACTTTGAACAATATTTCCATTTATAAAAAAAAAAGGATTATAATAATCAATATTCACACCTAATTTTTTCTTAAATCAATAAAAAAAGGTGTTGTGTGTGTCAATTCATATCATTGTCTTTAATATCATTGTGTTTAATTTGATTGTGTTTAATATCATTATGTTAAATATCATTGTGTTGTGTAATTAAAAACTTGGCCAAATGACTTTTAGAAGCATTTCTCTATACTTAACACCAGTTTGTATTTTTAAGATCTTGATACGCTGGACATCTCTAACCGAAAATCACCTCTAGGTTCTGTCCATCTCCTTAAGTAAAGTGAGCAAGGGCTGTGCGCTCAGCTGAGACTTGCCGCACATTGTGTTATGTCAATATATGACTTGCCAGCCTCTCGTTCTTCTATTTTAATGATTTTTTTTAAATATTATAATCATACAAATTATTTTTTAAATACTTTTGTTCCTTAGAAACTTAATGTCTTAATACCCGGGTGTGTTATTAAAGAAAGCTGCGTTTACTTGCATTCCTACTAATACCGTTTTCGGCAAATATTTACCCCCCCCCCCCCCCGACGAAATTTTACAATGAAATTACTCAAGGTGTCGTAACATTACCGATAGTACTGACGTCGACAGTTCTGTAGTCCTTTTCAATTGCAAGGTCGTACCTAGAAATACATATGCACAGTGTCAGTTCAACTACAGTGAAATTTAATCAACAGGTAAAAAATTGACAAGTGGCCCTATATAACATCATTAAATGTGCTGCGTTAATTTGATGTAATAATTTATAGTATCCGTTTCAACATAAAGCCCTTCCATTATTTATGAAAATGCAAAAGAAGGGTGCAACTCTTTGTTAAATTATTTAAAGAAAGTGAAGGGCATTACTCACGCAGTGAATAGTATGGCGTGATCATATGACGTCACCATGTCCTTCGCCCGTTGGGCGACAAAGTTTTTGAATGCACTTACAGCTGTTTCAGAGATTATGTAAGTGTCTGGGTGGTCGGTGCCAGCAAGGGGTGATGTTGAGCTGGACTGGAGATTAATTGATTAAAAGTTTGGGTATTTTGAAAAATCGAGCTAATAAGCTTAAAAGTGGGAAAAGAAGTAAAGGAGGGGGAGTTGAGACCGAGGGGGAGGGTTGAAACAGGGTTTCGGGGAAGTGTTTATAAAAAAAGGGGGGGGGGGGGCTAAACAAATAGGGGTGGGAAACAAGGTGTGAAATAAGTAGGAAGTTTAACACAGGACGTGGTTGAAACAGTTAGTAGGTTGAAATTGGGAGATAGATAAGTTCCTAGGAATTTCCTAGGGATCGGTAAAGATATTTTGTTTTGGAGTTTTTTTGAATTTTTTCTTTATTCCAGAACGTTCGAGTTTCTATAAGGGTTTAAGATTATAAATACGTTTTTAGAAAGTTCCAAACGGTTGTAGGAGTGTCTACAATGTATTTTCCTTATTATAGTCAAATATATACAAGAAGGCTAGAGTCAAGGGTAAGAGAACCACTGTTGTGAGTTTTTGATTACAGTAATTGATGCTCACCAAACTGAGTGAACGTTTACGTGAACTAGGCGTGAGATTGTTACAGTCGATTAGGGTCGAGAGGGGTACATATAAAAGAAATAGTGTCATAGTGAGGAGTGTTGTATTATGTTCATGTAGGGAGTTGTAATATGTTCACGGGCGAGAGTGTGTTCTCTAGTGTCTAATGGACTACGATTAGTCACTTCCTTGTTTTGTCAGGTGATACGTACCAGCCATTAGTAGGCTTTCTGCTACACATAACAACACATAACAACAGATAAACAGCTGATCAGCCATTGCCATTATCATTAATTCTAAAGCAAAATGTTTGTCTCCATCAGCGCTTCCCCAGTGTTTATTAAAATTTTACTTTTCAAAATATTCTTGAATACACGCGTTTCTTTAAATGACATTCAATAAATGTGACAATAATTATAATTCAGTTATGATTAAAGGAAGAAAGTTGTTTGAAGAAAAATTTGTGAGCGACTAGTGTGTTGCAGACAGCCTACCGGAAGTATTACTTGTTTTTACACGTATCACGTGACAAAACAATCGACTAATCGTAGTCCATAGACGTATTGTGAACTAGTGATTATTGCTGTGTATCTCTTACATTTGGAGGGGGGTGTGATATGACCTGCTATATGTGATAGAGTTAATAAACTCATAGTAGTATATGATGGAGTCAGAGTGTAGTGCCTTGGACTAACATAGAGTACAAGTTGCACTAGCCAGAGGCGCTTAGAGACCATACATGTACTTCCGGGGCGCTGCTCTGCAGGCGACTCGATTGCATCAGTGCATCTTTTTCAGCTTTTTTACAGTTTTTACACGTTAGATTTAATTGTGTTTCACTCAAGTACAAATTGATCTACTACGGACGATTTTCTTGTATGTATTGTGTCTTTTTCTTCGCGGGAAACAGCTTTAATATGGACTTCGGATATCAAAATAGTAAGTCTGGTATAAAGATGTCACTTCCGCCATTTATTGTAAACTTCCGCCATGTCAACAACAAATGGGGACCAATTCACGACTGAGAGGAAGAAAGCAGGGAAGAAGTGGAGGCATTCGTTTCAAATGCAGAAACATAGGACAGCGAGCATTTCTTCCACATGTTGTTTTGGGAAACGTTGGATCACTACGTAACAGGATGGATGACGTGGGTTGTTTCTGTAAGGATTTCTATCAATTTCGTATGAGCTCTTTAATGTGCCTGACAGAAACATGGCTTAACGAAACGTTACCAGATTCAGCAGTGGCACTGGACTAATTTAACATTTTCCGTGCCGAAGGAACAACCGACAGCATCAAATCCAAAGGAAGGGGTTGCAATATATGTTAACAAAAACTACTGTAGAATCAACAACGGAATATTGAAACATGTAGTTTGTACACCCGACATGTAACTACCTTGCACCACTTTGCCGCCATTTTACCTACCTACGGAATTCACACAAACCTGTATCATCCTGAAAACCCGGAGATGGGGAGATGGAGTTCACGTGCGCCTAACAGGCAGCAGTGAGGCCTCTCGAACATCTAACATCGGATTTATTTTACGCGCTTCGAGCCTTTGGGGATGAAGCGTGATTTTTAAATAAACTTTATTATTATTATTATTATGTCTTCCGACAATAAGAGTAGATAGATTGTCTCAACCTCGGACATCCACAGCATGTCAAGTTCGTCAGCTAGTCTTAACTTGCAATGCAATCTTCTCTGTAAATTCTTGCGTCTATGCCAACTTGGTAAACGTACATTGCATAATCCCTTTGAAAATATCGATGGTTTTTAACTAATAATATCAACATCTTTTTGTGCAGGGCCATGCCCAATTTTATTTAATTAAAAAAAAACGCGTTATGTTTTACTTATTTCAAACGTTCGAATGGAAAGATTTTAAAATAAAGTTATCAAAATAACCTAAAATACTCACTGCTGTAAAAATGTTAAAGATTAAGTTATTTCTTTTTTTTTTTTTTTTTTTTTTTTTTTTGGCTAGTGAGATCCAATAGTAAACATTTGAAAGGAAAAATCTTTATATTTCGTTCGGATTTTGATGAGTAAAATTTATAGAAAATAAAAAACAACCTTCATTTTATCTGAGTGATTTTTAAATTGCCCCTGCCATAGAGATAACAAAAATGGACAATTATGGATTGGGGATATTATTTGATTTTAATGATAAACGTCCATAGCTTTGGCATACTTGGTGAATTCTTGTTTTTAAAAGACATATTTTAAGACTTGGATATGTCTTTAAATCATTATTCGACTGTGCCCAGCTTGAATATTAACTTAATAAATAAGGGTTTAAACCCCATTATCAATTAACGAAGTCTTTTGATATGGCTCTAACTTAACGCGTACTCTTATAACGCTTTAGAAGTTTTTTTTGTTTTGATTTTTTTTTTTTTTTTGTTTTTTTTTTTTTGTTTTTTTTAATTCTAAATACAAACCCGAGAAAGCCTGGTTTATTTGCTAGTAGAATATATAGGCTGTAATGTTATTAGTTGTGGTTTTTTTTTGCCTCTAAAACATAGGTGTGTGATGTGGAGCCAAGTTCTTAAAGCAGGTAAGCTGTTAAAAAAATTGTCATATTTACAATAAGGGGATATGTGACAAAAATTACTAAGCAGGTAATTAAATTGAGAAACGCATGAAGTTGATGATTACCTCCGTCACAAATACTTGACTTAGGTAAACATGAATGATATAATTTGTGTCCAAGTTCTGGAACCTCTGGTCCACCTGGAGATAAGTAAAACACAATTTGTTTGCAATTTAATCTTCTGAAAAGTAATTTGAGTTGCGCTAAAAAGTGTTTGATCACATATTAACAATTAGTTTCTGTAGTATGAATGGGTTTTTTAAAAGTTCCTATGTATCAAGACAAAATTGCAAGAAGCTTGAGTTTTAACATAAATAAGAAATACGAATCTCAAATTTTTAGTTTCATATATAAACACGAGTCCACATGGCCACGCGTAATGAATTGAACAAATTGAACGAGCAAATTATATTCCTTGTCATTTATATATATCTTTATATATATATATACATCCTTTTTCCAAACCTATCATCAACCTTAGGACGAGTAGCCGATATAAGCCGATTATACCACAAATTTATAACATTGGATAATATTTATATGTATGCGTGTTATTCCAAAATTTAACAAAAACTCCATGTGCCTTATGGGCCCCTTCCTCCGTAATGAAGTCTTAGTTCCTACTTACCATATTAAATATGAATGCAAAATATTCCCTTATATTCTGCAGTGCAGCTGTTCTGTCATTTCTTGCTGCTGTCAAAAACTTTATGTATAACGTGTAGTCAACAACAGCAGCAACATCAATGGAAAAGGTTGTGGTCGATCTACGGCGGCGTCTGAGTTTGGCAAATAATTCTGGCTTTTCAGATGAGCCGTTGGAGTCTAAAAGTATCGGCGATTGTTCGAATGACAAATCAATCAATTGGTCAGTTTTGGGATTGATGTTGCGAAGGGTTTCATTATTAGTCTCTTCATATTGAGAGTCCAGGTCCGAAACATTCGGAGCATTGGACATTGTCGGTGGTTGTTTGGAAACAATGACTTCCGGGGCTAAATGTAAATAAATTACTACATTAAATTTAATAAACGTATTATTTCAAAACAAGAATTAACCTCCACGTGTCGTTGATATATATATATCAGCGATAAGATTATAAAGTATCAATGAATAATAAAATGTATCATGATAACAATGAAACATTACAGACAAGCTTCCAACCTGAGTGGCTTATGGAATAAAAACTGCGCAGTAAAGGGAGCCGTACAAACGAAGGTGCTTGTAAATTCGAGATTAAAAAAAATAAACCTTTAATGATTTTACTGTTACTCATATCATTTTCATTTTAGGAACAGTCGAGTAATACAAAGCAATGCTTCAAATTTCTCCAAAGCCTCCAATTTACACGAAAAAGACAGATTTGCTACACAATCTACATCCAAGAAAACCTTACATTGAGCCAATCGTTCAAGTAAATGCCAAAAGCAGTACAAAGTTCTTTTGACTTGGCAGCACACTGTCCTGAAAAGCAATCCTCGTTGACGAGATTAAACTTCATATTGCAACAGCCATTGCAAGCTGTGGACAAAGGTCTAAGAATTTACGGACAAATAGAGGCATCAGCACTCAAGCTAATATACAAGTCTCGGCGGATGCTTCCCCCATGTTTCATTATGCTCGTGAAACGTGGACGGTCTTTGTGGACGGTCTATGTGGACGGTCTATGTGGACGGTCTATGTGGACGGTCTATGTGGACGGTCTATGTGGACGGTCGATGTGGACGGTCTATGTGAACGGTCTATGTGGACGGTCTATGTGGACGGTCTATGTGGACGGTCTATGTGGACGGTCTATGTGGACGGTCTATGTGGACGGTCTATGTGGACGGTCTATGTGGACGGTCTATGTGGATGGTCTATATTAACGGTCTATGTGGACGGTCATTGTGGTCATGCAAGGAAGTTGATCAACTTTCCCACAACCACCCACAGAAAAATGCAAATCGCTGGAATGGGTTTCAGACATCGAGGAGCACATTCATGTCCCCCTGGTATATTTCACATTTTGACGCCGTCCCATATTTTGAGACTGTCAGACGAGCGCTTGCCCAACAAAATGTTTTTTTTTGGTCGATTTCGAGCATGTAATATGGAATTTTAAACACAGATCTGGTGAACGAAAATAAAAATATACAAAAAAAAAAACGTATCAACTCAAAAGTCTTCGACAAATATGAACATGAAGAGACACGTAGTTCAATGAACCTTGTCTTCAACTCAAAGTACACATAAAAGCATAAGGAAGAAAAAAGTAAACCGTATCGGTTTCCATGCGGACGTTCCCAAGAGTGTAAGGCGGTAGACTAGTATGCAGAAGATACCAATTAAATACAACATAAAGGCTTCTTGGAAAGAATTCTAAAAAAAACAGAATGTATAAGAAGAATTATCATAAGATCTAGCATTGTAGAAATACTCTTTTCTCAAGGGCTCAAAAAAAAATAAATCACAACAAACTTGGAGCTAACATAACAGCAGCTGCAGAGAAGAAAAGACAGAGGCACGAATCAACTTTGCACCTGCAGCTGTCCCAACCTCTGCACTTACTGCACAAGAACGTCTCGTGCCAGAATCGGTCTCATAAGCCATCTGCGCACCCACGGACAGAATGATATCTTGCCAATATCCGATGATTAAAGTGGTGTTAGTAGATTTCGACGGATGAACAAATATATTTTTTTTTAATGCTCGGCATAAACTGCAATAAAAAAAGGAGACGAGATGGTTACTTGACATTATTCTAAGAATAATGCTTACGTGCTCCCATGAAGTTGTCGCTTGTCGATCTCTGTACTTTCTGGACTTCGAGGCTGTAAATCTCGTCATCAGCGTCGGAAATCGGCGAGGACGAAGGTGCCGAGGTGAATCCTGATGTGGTTGATGTCGCCGTTTCTTGGAAATTACTTTCTCTTCCTCTCTCAGATTTTAAGAGAAAGCTTTTTCCGGACATTCGGAATTCTCCTTTCTTGATTTAAAAAAAGGGTTTATTAAAAAAATATTTTTAATATTTTTAATAATTTGTTAGTTCATTTAAACATTAAGTTGCAAAATAAAGAAAAAAATTGTATGATGACATCTTATTAGTTTTTTCAACTATTGCAAGACATACCTTATTCTACGGACTATAAGAAGCAACTTTATTTTTTACAAATTTAACGTAAAATACGGTAGGTCTGATAGAGAGAAACTTAGAATTTATTTTTTAAAAAAGAACATAACTGACGCTTCCTTTTTAAAATAAATTTAGAAAAATAAAAATAATAATGAAGACAGTTCTTGTTTGTACACAAACTGTTTGTGTCTGATTAATCTAGATTTAAGATACACGATTCTTATAAACACACCCAGGTCAAGAGACGCCTATTAATTTTGTTAACATCTCTTTTGTTTCTCTCTGATTAAGTGTAGAACGGGCAGAGAAATAGCTCGCCTTAGTCGCCATTATGTATAAAGTTGCTCTAATGGATGTACTTTCCAGTAGCAGAGCTAACTACAAGGTTTATACAAATTTCAGCCTAAAATACCCCCCCACCCCCGCCAACCTAATTGCAAAATGTGCTGCCTGAGACGCACCACCCCCTCTCCACCTTCCATACGCCACTGGCATTGCCAAGCAGAACATCTGAAATCATCCCGCCAACCACTTTTTCGGCACAATTTGTCTGACAAAAATCATTCTTCTGGGGTGATTTGCTTAGTGGCCTGTCTGAGCATCACGTCACCTGAGCGAAAGAAGATCCTAAGCAGAACGGGGGTCAAAGGTCAATAGCATTTCACATTTGACGTCTTTGTACGTGTGTTGCGTTGACGTCCTATAATGATTGGTGAGAAATCTGTTTAAGCCAACATGTTTATCTTTTAGTTCTCAGACCGACCTACGAACGCCGATACAACGAATAGTTCAGAACGTGACATTTCAAAAACCTTTGTTTTATAACGAAAACATAATGTACACAATCCCAAAATCCCCCCCCCCCAAAAAAAAAGACCCTGCTGGCAGTAGTTGGTCATTTATTCAAAGTTAACATGCTTTTCGTTTTTAACAACAACTTTTCATTCACACAAGGGAAAATTGCTTTCCTACCATAGAGTATTTAAAGGTCGAACTCGTTTGACTTACCACTTTGTATAAATCTTTCTTGTTTTTGTGATTTTCATTTTTCGTTACTTGAAAAACGCCATCGGTGGCCACATCTTGGTAGAAGGCGGTCATCTAAATAAGTGGGGTGATGGGAAACAACATGGAATAAGGCAATATATATATATATATTAATGTTCTAAAAGTTAATTTATGCGCAATAGAAACACATTTTCCGTTTCTAGTTATACGAAACAAGTATGTCCAATGAACGATTATTTCACCCCATTCACCAGTCTTACCACAATTACCAGTCTCACCTCATTCACCAGTCGCACCACAATTACCAGTCTCACCTCATTCACCAGTCGCACCACAATTACCAGTCTCACCTCTTTCACCCGTCTCACCACAATTACTAGTGTCACCCCATTCACCAGTCTAAGCACAATTAATAGTCTTACCTCATTCACCAATCGCAACATAATTGCTAGTCTCACCTAATTTATCAGTCTCACCACAATTACTAGTCTCACCCAATTCACCAGTCTCACCACAATTAATAGTCTCACCTCATTCACCAGTCGCACCACATTTACTAGTCTCAGCCCATTTACCAGTCTCACCACAATTACTAGTCTCATCCCAATCACAAGTCTCACCCCAATTAATAGTCTCACCTCATTCACCAGTCGAACAATAATTGCTAGTCTCACCTAATTCATCAGTCTCACAACAATTACCAGTCTCACTTCATTCACCAGTCGCACGACAATTACTAGTCTCATCCCATTCACCAGTCTTAACACAACTACTAGTCTCACCCCATTCGCCAGTCTCACCACAATTACCAGTCTTACCCCATTCACCAGTCTCACCACAATTACCAGTCTCACCCCATTCACCAGTCTCACCACAATTACAAGTCTCACCTCATTCACCAGTTTCAACACAATTACCAGTCTCACACCATTCACCAGTCTCACCACAATTACCAGTCGCACCACAATTACCAGTCTCACCTCATTCACCAGTCGCACTACAGTTACCAGTCTCACCTCATTCACCAGTCTCACCACAATTACTAGTCTCACCTCATTCACCAGTCGCACCACATTTACTAGTCTCAGCCGATTAACCAGTCGCACCACAATTTCTAGTCTTACCCAATTCATCAGTCGCACTACAATTACCAGTCTCACCCCATTCACCAGTCTCACCACAATTACAAATCTCACGCCATTCCCCAGTCTCACCACAATTACTAGTCTCACCTCATTCACCAGTCGCACCACAATTTCTAGTCTCACCCCATTCACCAGTCTCACCACAATTAATTGTCTCACCTCATTCACCAGTCTCACCACAATTACAAGTCTCACCTCATTCACCAGTTTCAACACAATTACCAGTCTCACACCATTCACCAGTCTCACCACAATTACCAGTCGCACCACAATTACCAGTCTCACCTCATTCACCAGTCGCACTACAGTTACCAGTCTCACCTCATTCACCAGTCTCACCACAATTACTAGTCTCACCTCATTCACCAGTCGCACCACATTTACTAGTCTCAGCCGATTAACCAGTCGCACCACAATTTCTAGTCTTACCCAATTCATCAGTCGCACTACAATTACCAGTCTCACCCCATTCACCAGTCTCACCACAATTACAAATCTCACGCCATTCCCCAGTCTCACCACAATTACTAGTCTCACCTCATTCACCAGTCGCACCACAATTTCTAGTCTCACCCCATTCACCAGTCTCACCACAATTAATTGTCTCACCTCATTCACCAGTCTCACCACAATTAAAGTTCCTCCTTATTCACCACCTCCACCACAGCTACTAGTCTCTCCTTATTCAACAGTTCCTTGTCTGGCGCATTGCGTGCAATAATTAGAATAATAATTTTTTTTTAATCCATAACTTTTTTTTCGGACAATCAACCCTCTAGCGCAGGGGTGGGCAAACTTTTTGTGCGGAGGGCCACATTGACAAAGGTAAAGCTATTGGGGGGCAGCATGTATATTATGTCCAATTTTTAAATATCGATAAACATTTCCCTATATTAAAATCGATAGTTTCGCATTTTAGCATTACATGACAAAGGTCAAGGACTGTTTAAAAAATAGAAAATTAGAAAGAAATTGGATCAAAAATGTTTTAAAATCATAACGGTGCATGGAATTCTGTAAAATTCAACAAAATAACTTAAAAACATAGTAATTTTTTACCATTTCTAAATGCCTTCGAGGGCCACATAATATCAGTTGCCGGGCCGTAGTTTGCCCACCCCTGCTCTAGTGTATCGATAACTTGAAAAAATAACAAAATGCGTGTAATGACAGCGACGACGAATCGGGGGGGGGGGGGGCGTTTATTTTGTTTAAAAAAAACAACAAAAATAACAAAACTCAATTTTCAAAGTAATGAAAAAAACTACGACACTTCAAAAAGTTTGACAGCTCACCATTTGGGCAGCACGTCCTTCTTTCCGCCTGGTCATCGTGCCGGTGCCGTCATGGTTGAGTGTGTACAGGGGAAAGTCAAGGTTACTACGTGGGACACGTGACAGACGTAGAATGGCCGCCGTGTTGGCCCCTGTGCTAACGGTCACATTGACGTCATCGGGCATGCCGCCCCCCTGCTTGTCATCGCTGGTGTAGTCCACCTTGACTTTAAAACAAGAATTTTAAAATGTTATCCAATACCTTTACTGTAGACTGTCCAAATAAATGAGTTTAAACAGAACATATTATAGATTATTTTATAATTAAGGCTTATTTTAAGAGTTGTTTTTTCCCCCAATGGTTTTTGTCTTAAAAACTAATTTAAATGGTAGAAATTTTCAACTAGTCTTTTTAAAAGTTTCACTCTGTTTACAATTCAGTCAAAATATAATATATTTTGAAAATTACTAGCAAAGACACTGGTCCATATATATCAATCCATTTTTTTACCCCCAATGCCGCGAACAAATATCTGCCGGAGGCCGAAAATACAATTTATAAACATGGGAAAAAAAATAATATCGCCCGGATTCAGCCACCCATACCGCCCTACCCCTTCTCTCCCATAAGTTCATATCAACATTTAAGGAATTAAAAGCTACGTCTTACCATCTATGCTAGAGACAGGAACAACCCAAAGCAGGTGTAGCGCTAGGCAAGTCACAAGATTCAGTGCACGGTCCTTGGATGACCTCCTTCGTAGCATTCTTTATTCTGTTTTATATTGAAATGTATGAAGCTAGCTCAGATTGAGGCCCCCCCCCCTAAATACTATACTATGTGAACCTTTAAAATACTGTTTGATTTTGGTTCATGTCACAATGTCTGTAGAGAAATCTTTCGAGAGCTTCATAAGGCTGTTCTTAGTTCACGGATTATTTTGTAGCACTAAATTGGGTCCTAATTAATTATTTTTTTTAAAAGAGAAACATTATTCACACTTTCAAAAACAAAATATATTATTTCTTTCGATGTGAAGCAGTGTCTTAATTAATTAACTTTTTAATCAAAACAATTATGATATAACCCCGTGCCAAAATTTTTGTGCAAGCAAAATCCATTCCAACTTCCATCCTCTATATTTTTGAAAATATCTTTTCCATTCCGTTTAGTAATTTGATAAAAACTGGCACATTTACAATTACAAGTGTGTTATCGCAGCATGTTGAAAACAATTTCTGTAAGGTCTCTGAAACAGTCTGATAACATTATAAGTATTTGCACTTGTCAGGGTTTATAGCTGAAAACTTTCCCACAATTGGTGAATATATCCAACATTGCAGGAGGCTTTTTTTCTAATTTCTGAACACAACCGGTCACATCCCAGCGAAATATTTGAACACCAGAGTTTCAGTTTCAGTTCCATTATGCAAATTTTTATTCTGGGGAGACCCTTGTTAAAAACGAAACGCATGCGAGTGTTGATCGCCAACAAAATGGGTACAAGCTGGAGGGCACGAACTTAAGGAGCACAGCAATATCAAAGTCTTTGCGCAGATGAATTGCATCCAGGTAGACTTTTCTAAATAAGGAATATATATCATTATCGTATAAAATAGTGTAAAGAAATACCTTACATGCACGCATTTGTAATAGCCTCCGCAAACACAGGATTCGAAAAGAATTCACATGGTTTCAAACGGATAGTTTTGACTCTCTCAACTAAGTTGCCACAAAATTAGTTTAGATCAGCCATGAGGTCAGTCAATTTCCTTTAGATTTTAATTAAAACAGCTCAAATTCCACGAAACTGGCATTAATCACTTTTTGGCCAAACTTGCATGGGTCACTTGGTGGCTATACTGAAAGAGATCACTTGCTGGTTCCTGGTTTGAAAATCTGAATGAGCTTGGTGAAAAATATACGGTCGGCATGATGGATTACTTCCATATCGAAATAAATTTTCGATAATGAAGTTAAGCAAAGAATTCAATATCCAACATATATCCAACAAATTTTTTACTAATACTTGTACACAATCAAAAAAGAAGAATACAGTGGGGTCATAAAATACTATTGAATAGCATCGGTGTCGGGGGGGGGGGGAATCACTGTGTTTTGTCGTTTATACCTAAAATGGCTTGATACACTCATGATTCGTCTAGGAATTCCAGTGTGTACTTGCGTGCCGTTTGAATTGAGATGCTTATTTCGTTACTGTTACATAAACAAATTGTATGTATGTTCACTCACCAGATTTGTATAGATAGATGTCCGCACTTTTCTTCCAAGTCAATCCACGTGGCTCACCTTTCTACGCATGCGTTCGAATGCAGGCAGTAGCTGGTTACGTCCCAGCGAACACATCGATTTCGATTACATAATAGGTAGAGCCTCTGAGTTCCTGGAATGAGATTAAGAAACATGACACGATACAGTAGTTTTGTGCTTTCTGCTGGAAAGTCGGTATCTAAAAACGAAACCGCCAAGTTGCTATTTTTGTAAACGTTTTTTTATAGATTACGTTTTGACGACCGGGCTGACACCTACGAGATTAAAGACTGCACACCACATGTGCTCACAACGGGCAACTAATCCTATTTTAAACTGTACGATGCGGTCTTTGATGCTGGCCGTGGAGATCACTGATACGATTTTTAAAGTCGTTTCTAAAGCAATCGATTATGGGATTGTGAAGCCAGTGTACGACAGAAAGGCTTATGAATACCAACAAAATTGACGCCAACGACAGCGGTTGGCTGGCTGTTTGAAGGTAGAGAAAGACAGAAAGGGGTTTTAAAAAATATTCAAAATCGATACTTATCTGGGCGCTTAATCGATGTTCAAATTATTAGTGACTAAAAAAAAACGTTCGACTTTACTTGTTAGCTTAAATACATCTTTTTTGTCTTGCTGCTCATCATTTCTTGTTAGCTGAAAAAAAAAATGGTTTCGGTGTCCACATTTCGGTAGAAGGAAATGGTCTATGCTTAGTGAGAAAAGTCGGTGACGCGCTGTCGATATCAAGGTCAACGATCCAGCTAATCTCCTCCGGCTAGTGCAACTTATCCAATATGTACGTCACGCTATTTTTGGACAGATTTTCTTATACCCCCTCACAGTCTGTCACAAATCACATACCCACCATTTCCTTAAATTACTTTATACTTTCGAATTAAAAAATTATTTAAAAAGTTAACAACTAATTAAATTTTAATTTGAAAGACACTTCACTATTAAAATATTCATTTTATCAGAATTCATCAATCACAACGTAAAGTTCGATGTCAATGGCAATTTCATATTTTCTATATATGATAAAATAAATAAAATAATAATAAACACATGGCCTTTATAGGGTAAAAATTGTCATACCTTCCTTAACCCACCCTCCCCGCCTCCGAATCGTGAATAACTTTATGGACGGTACCAAAGCAATCAAAACACAAAACTAAAAAGTTAAAACGGAAATTACATATACCCTAACCATAAACTTAACAAAAATCCTAACCCTAACCTTAACCCTAACCCTAAGCTTACCCCTATCCTAACCTTAACCCAAACCCTAACTTTTAATGTTAATCTTAACCCTAACCCTAACCTTTACCCTAACATTTAACCTAAACTTAACCCTAACCCCAACCTTAATCATAACCCTAAACTTAACCCTAACCTTAACACTAACCCAAACCTTTAATCTTAAATCTAAACCTAAACCTAACCATAACCCTAACCCTAACCTTAATCCTAACCCTAACCTTAACCTTAACCTACGATTCTTACTATGGAGTCAAATATGCAGACGTCTAGAATCTTCAGTTTAAAAAATACGGAATACTTCGTCGGAAATAAATAATTATCCAGAGCGAATATCGTAATGGGACTTTACGTGAGCGCATGAGCAGCCCTAGCTACTAACAAACAACAGCAACTAACTAACTTACTTAAGAAAATCAGCAGAATATCGAGCCGAGGCTCATAAAGTCTTCCCCAGCACACCTCCACCGCCCCCAACTGGCATTCAACCACTCCCCCAGTGGTCTCTATTCCAGTCAGGCCGCGAAGCGGCATGCCGAGGGCTCCCCGCCCCTGAGACAGCCCCACCCACCCTTCCACTTGATTGACTATGCGAGTGAGGCCGCATCAGAGAAGGGACGCCTGGCCAGCCGGGGTGATGCTTACACAGCAACCGGGCCGGACATCCTTGGGTTGGGGTGATACAATTTACGTCTCTGAAGCCCCCCCTTCCCACCCCGGGGGGACTCGTAGGTGTTAACAGACGCCCTCTAATAGGGTTTACGTGGTTTTCTGCGGCGTGACTAATTCACACCGCAGCTGGGAAATGATAAAACGAGAGGTTGCCTAGGAGCAGTACCCTCAAGACTGCATATTTGGAATCATCGGCTAGGGTCGCCACACTCCTTCGCCTCATATCCATGCGGCAACTGTAATCATATCCCGACCTGTTTCTACGTTATTTTCGACTGCATTTGGTAGGAAACCATGCAGCCGTGCTCTTTGTAACGCAGTTTCCGTGAGTTGCCTTTGCCTTTCGGCGCGAGTCCCCTACACGGTGATCATGTGCCCCGGGTAACGTTTCAGGGGGTTCGTGGCAAATGCAACAGCAACTACAAATGTTCATCGGCTCAGTCGTGACCGTATTGCTACACAAGTCTTGAACTAAACGGCGACCTCAATATTGACTCAAAATTATTATAATACACATTCAAAAATCCATTCTAAAAGGGTAATAACTCTCCTCAACAAGTTTTACTTTTCCCAGATCTGAATCGGAAAAATAATAATAAAGTAAGAATTTGTGTATACAATCAGGCTACAATTTTAGTCTAAGATAATAGCTCCGGACGGGAATACCCTAGCTACGCCTCAGTAGTGAGATTAGTGTAGAAAAGCAGCGCCGTCTTTAGGCATCGGCAATCCGCGCACTTGTCCAGCTTCTCACGCCTCTCTATGTGGCCTCATGCTTGAGGGGGGCCTCATGGCTCTAAGGGGCCTCACGCCTCTAGGTGGCCTCATGTTTGAGGGGGGCCTCTATGCTCTAAGGGGCCTCACGCCTCGTGGTGGCCTCATGCTTGAGGGGGGCCTCTAGGCTCTAAGGGGCCTCACGCCTCTAGGTGGCCTCATGCTTGAGGGGGGCCGCTAGGCTCTAAGGAGCCTCACGCCTCTAGGTGGCCTCATGCTTGAGGGGGGCCTCTAGGCTCTAAGGGGCCTCACGCCTCTCTAGGTGGCCTCATGCTTGAGGGGGGCCTCATGGCTCTAAGGGGCCTCACGCCTCTCTAGGTGGCCTCATGCTTGAGGGGGGCCTCAAGGCTCTAAGGGGCCTCACGCCTCTAGGTGGCCTCATGCTTGAGGGGGGCCTCTAGGCTCTAAGGGACCTTACGCCCATGAGGGCATCACGCCTCTGGGGAATCATACGCGTATAGGGCACCTCATTCGTCCAGGGCAATTATGCTGACAAAATTTGTAGGGAAAGTTTTAGTATTTTTAGGTCATTTATTTTGCTTTGAAAGCGGAAAGACCGTTTCTCCAGTTTATTTAAACATGTTTTTCGATTCTCGCATCAATTTTTTACACCAGCACGGCCCTGAGTCCTTCGCAAGGCCCCCAAGTCCTTCGGACGGCCCCGAGTCTTTCGCACGGCCCTGAGTATAAAGAGCTTGTTATTTCATGTCATCAAAGGAAATATCAGTAAAATTCCACCTTTTGATGACTATCACCCCAGTTAATGGATTGTTGAGGTTTTCTACTTGGATTATTGTGTTCCATCCAACATTTATATTTCACTGGGTCAGAATAAAAGATTAAACTTAAATACACTGAACTTATGTTTCCACTATCTCATGATAATGAGTAGTAGTTGGTGGTCAAGTAAAAGTATGCCTTGTACCTTTTAACCTTAAAATCCCTCTATTTTTGTTGCACTTGACTGAAAAAGCCACCCGCACCTATATAGACAAAATCAAAAAGTGCGGACATGGGACGGGAACCTAGAAATTAAATAAAGAAGACCGAGGCTCATTTAAGATGAAATTCTAGGATAGACTTAGCCAGCAAGAAATGTTTATTAAAAATATATTTATAAATTATTTTTCTTAAGTTTTCCAAAAACTAAAAATTCCCAATCAAGCCCGACATCTCATAACACTTTCACACTCGTAACGCAGTTCAATTTGATATTGGTTATATAATCGATATCATTATTGGTAACACACAATAAGTAAAATGTAGTTGAAGAAATGTTTTCATAACATATTTTGGAATTGACCATCTTTAAAAACAACACAGCTACACAAACCTCCAGAGCCCATCATCAGCATAGATCTTAAACTAGCCAGTTTTAGTTCAACAAATTTGTTGTGTGTCAGACTGTTGATATCTCTCACAAAAACTGTTTATCACTTTATTACTAAAATATTCCATGATGCCAGTCTACAGTCCTCATTATCGTTTTCGTATCTTATGGGTCAGTTTCCCCAATGTAAGATAATGTACAGCGAAGACAACAGTACAATGAATATCTTGATGAGATAGCGAAATCAGGTAGCCCATGCCTTTTGGTGGCTCCCAAGGTAGCTATCTTTAAACTGGTTGTTTCTTCACCTCATATGTAACTCTGCTTTTCAGTTTAATTCATTTAATATAAAAAATGCATGATCTTTTTATTGCTTATAATATCAATCTATTAATTTTCATTACATATTATTAGTTATTCAATTTTAAATTCAATTCTTCATTTTTCATGTATAAAACTTAATAAATACCACAACGCTTTTTCTATTCCAGAAATTATTGACATTACATGACAACGGATAAAATGAAATTGAATTAACCCATTCTTGCGTAATTTGCCCTCCTGCATAAGCAATGGCACATAACTCAATTTTAAAATGTAAAATTATTTAATTTTTTATTAAATATAAAAATAAATGATATGTAATAATCACAATTAAAAAATAAGGTTATTAAGAGAAAAAACGTTTATTTATATCTGTAGTTGACTATCGCATATTGATCATAACTTTGTAAGCTGTCTGGTGTACTTTTGGGGGAATTTTATCTTTCAAGCTATTGAATGAGCGTTACACATCTACTTTGGCTCCTTCTTTACACATCTACTTTGGCTCCTTCTTTACACATCTACTTTGGCTCCTTCTTTACACATCTACTTTGGCTCCTTCTTTACACATCTACTTTGGCTCCTTCTTTACACATCTACTTTGGCTCCTTCATTACACATCTACTTTGGCTCCTTCATTACACATCTACTTTGGCTCCTTCTTTACACAACTTCTTTGGCTCCTTCATTACACATCTACGTTGGCTCCTTCTTTACACAACTTCTTTGGCTCCTTCATTACACATCTACTTTGGCTCCTTCTTTACACAACTTCTTTGGCTCCTTCATTACACATCTACTTTGGCTCCTTCTTTACACAACTTCTTTGGCTCCTTCATTACACGTCTACTTTGGCTCCTTCTTTACACAACTTCTTTGGCTCCTTCATTACACGTCTACTTTGGCTCCTTCTTTACACAACTTCTTTGGCTCCTTCATTACACGTCTACTTTGGCTCCTTCTTTACACAACTTCTTTGGCTCCTTCATTACACGTCTACTTTGGCTCCTTCTTTACACAACTTCTTTGGCTCCTTCATTACACGTCTACTTTGGCTCCTTCTTTACACAACTTCTTTGGCTCCTTCATTACACGTCTACTTTGGCTCCTTCTTTACACAACTTCTTTGGCTCCTTCATTACACGTCTACTTTGGCTCCTTCTTTACACAACTTCTTTGGCTCCTTCATTACACGTCTACTTTGGCTCCTTCTTTACACAACTTCTTTGGCTCCTTCATTACACGTCTACTTTGGCTCCTTCTTTACACAACTTCTTTGGCTCCTTCATTACACGTCTACTTTGGCTCCTTCTTTACACAACTTCTTTGGCTCCTTCATTACACGTCTACTTTGGCTCCTTCTTTACACAACTTCTTTGGCTCCTTCATTACACGTCTACTTTGGCTCCTTCTTTACACAACTTCTTTGGCTCCTTCATTACACGTCTACTTTGGCTCCTTCTTTACACAACTTCTTTGGCTCCTTCATTACACATCTACTTTGGCTCCTTCTTTACACAACTTCTTTGGCTCCTTCATTACACATCTACTTTGGCTCCTTCTTTACACAACTTCTTTGGCTCCTTCATTACACATCTACTTTGGCTCCTTCTTTACACAACTTCTTTGGCTCCTTCATTACACGTCTACTTTGGCTCCTTCTTTACACAACTTCTTTGGCTCCTTCATTACACATCTACTTTGGCTCCTTCTTTACACAACTTCTTTGGCTCCTACATGCAGAGGATGTATTTGCAAATGTATTTTAACAATCTGTGCTTTAATCGTCACATTAAAAAAAGTCTGTGAAAATTAATTGGTAATTTTGTTGGTGTCATTTTAAGACAGATTTCAACTTATTATTTGTTGGTTACGTATGAACATTTCTTTAATCTGTCATTTTAATTATCTGATCATTTGATTCGAGACATTCACTTCATGAATATTTTAGTAACTAAAAAAAAGCATGAAGGCAATTACCTCTTTTGGCCAAATCGATAACTCATTTATAGTTAGGAGGAAGCACAAAGTTCACACTGCCCGTGAGCACAACCAAATATTTTTACAGCTTTTCAAATATATATGTTCGTGTCAAATATATGTTTTTTAAAGAATACTTTTTTTATCTCCTTCTGATAGTTATGAAGCTGGGCTTGCACGTGAAGACTACATGTACAGATTGCTTACACGTGGACTCTTGGCTGATGTGGACTCTTGTCTGAAGTAGACTATAATCTTGATCATGGACATGAATGTACCTTGTTAGGACATCTTACATTTTTTAACAAATTAAAAAATAGAAGATGCTATTTATATTTTATGCTTTTTTCAAAATCTTTTATTAATATCATGAAAGTGTAATGGCTTTTAAATTGTTTTCTAGATTCAACTGTTAGAATACAATTAAACGCTACCCAAATAGGTGACCCAGCACCGGCCACTGTTAGTGTTAGGTCCATGATCAACCAACACAAACCACAGTTAGCTACAACAACAGATCAACCATATCCAACCACTGTTATCAAGCGTTAAAAAAACTCACCAGCTGCTGTAAGCTCCAGGGTTTAAAATGAATATAAATCTTTACTTAAAATAAATTATTTAAAATGAGAAACACATTTCAAATTTAAAATTGAACTATGAAAATTATAAACAGTATGACTGCATTCAAAAACTTTCATGTATACTTCAATTTAAAATTGTTTACCTTATAACTTTTGCTGTGCGACGTATAGAATTCCATTAAAGTGAAATAAATAATCAAAATTAAGTTATAAAAAGGCTAAACACATGTTACTGTAATTGTGTACTCTGATCTAAAATTGTATTTTTGTGTAAAACCTGGAGAATGTCTGAATCAGAAAGACTAAGTACATGATCACTGGAGGGACTCATTGGATTCTGGGGGACTGAGTACAGGATCACTGGAGGGACTCATTGGATTCTGAGGGACTGAGTACATGATCACTGGAGGGACTCATTGGATTCTGAGGGACTGAGTACATGATCACTGGAGGGACTCATTCGATTCTGAGGGACTAAGAACATCCTGGAGTCAAGATCAGGAGCTCGTTGACACCAAATATTTGTATTCATCATATTTGTCAGTAATATACATCTATTTAAGTCTGATTATTACACCAATTCAATGGTTCTCAACGTGTGAGTCGGGAAACCTTAGGGCAGCAGTTCTCATCATGTGGGTCGCGACCCTTTCTCAAGGGTTGCCTAAGACCATCTGAAAACACATGTTCTACAGTTATGAAGTAGCAACGAAAATAAATGTGTGGCTGGGGGGTCGCCACAACATGAGGAACTGTATAATTAAAGGGTCACGGTATTAAGAAGGTTGAGAACCACTGCCTTAGGGGGTCATGTAACAAAATACCAGAAACATGAGTGTTTTTTTTAAAATGTTAATCTTTATCTTATATGTAACACCTATTTTTATAATTGAAAAATGAATGTGGGTTGCAAAAACGTTGTAAATGATATTAAGGGGTCGCTGCAAAAAAAAAAGTTTGATAACCGCCAGCACTAATTATTATTGTAATAAATTTTCTGAAATGTTTTAGAAATTGTAATCCTCATTTGTATATCATATGACTTTTCATAACTTCCGATTAAGTATACAGTCTATACAATCTATCCCCTCTGCCGGTCTGATAAGATAACGCTTAGGGTCGGCTCACACGATCAAATTTTCCTTCAAGCATTTGATGCAATTCGTGTTTGATGCAATTCGTGTCACAACTTTTTAATTACTATTTGATCAAATTCCCCCAAAAAAGATACCACGCACAAAATAGTGCGTTCATACAAAAATTTGATGCGAAATTTGATTGTGTGAACTGACGTTTAATGGCTTGAATGACAATCATTTACTGGACCAGGATTGCTACCATTGTCGATTTACTACCCCCTAGGATGCCTAATATAAGGGTCGGCATTTTTTTTTCTTTACTTAGCTAACATTCTTTTTTTTTTATTTTACCCGCTCTTTTTGTTTTGTGTTCCATGTTCAGTCCATCTGAGTGCTGTCCTGAGATGTGTTCTATGTTAAGTCCATCTGAGCGCTGTCCTGAGATGTGTTCTATGTTAAGTCCATCTGAGTGCTGTCCTGGGATGTGAGCTTGGTTGTATTCTACGGATATATCCAAGCGGCCTCCGGCAATTATCTGCTTTTAAGAGATGCAATTTTTACCACAATGATCTTTACTCTTGATTGGCATTTCATTACTTCATTGCATCGTAAGGTGTCAGAATATTCTATGGGAGCTCATAGGCATTCGGTCTGGATAAATTCTAGCTTCCAATTTAATGTGATAGTGGTCTCCCAGCACAGAGTATAATCAAGACATTGTCACTGTCCCAAATGCCACCTCCTGTGACGTCACTTCCTAGATACTTACACTCTTTGAGGGGGTGTTGTTTCATGGATTGTGTTTTACTCTTGTGTTTTTTTTATCATGACTTGTTTTTTTTTATCTTAGGTCCTTATCATCATACAAATATACACTATAATTATAAACTGTGTTTTAAACAAGAAATAAAATCAGGTTTAAATTAAATTGAAACTTTTCATGAATCGCCAACAGTTGATTAGGGGTGTGGGTGGGCACTTGCATTGTGTTGCCCACTTGCATTGTGTTGTACACTTGCATTGTGTTGTCCACTTGCATTGAGTTGCCCACTTGCATTGTGTTGCCCACTTGCATTGTGTTGCCCACTTGCATTGTGTTGTACACTTGCTTTGTGTTGTCCACTTGCATTGTGTTGCCCACTTGCATTGTGTTGCCCACTTGTGTAGACAGAGACAGAGACTGACAGTGAGACAGACTGAGAGACAGCTTGAGAGACAAACATAGAGACAGAGAGACAGACAGAGAGACAGACAGAGAGACATATAGACCGGCAGAAAAACAGAGAGACAGACAGAGAGACATAGAGACAGGCAGAGACAGAGAGACAGACAGTCAGACAGACAGATCATCCTTGAATAATTGCAAATAAGTTATCTTAATTCGGTAAACTATATCTATACATACATAAGTATATCCCGTATGTGCTTCTATACCATCAATCCAAAGTGATGAAAATTTTGGACTGCTATATGTTGCCTGCTCATGCATCGAAAAAACGTCTAATTTATTTGTGTACACAGCAGACGGAAAAAACAATAAATATTTTCTATTTAAAAATTACTTTGAAACTTAATTAAAACACAAACACTTTTTTCATTGAGTGGCGTGCAACGCATGTCGGGTTCTCGCTAGTTCATTATATACAAATGTAGTCCCATCAAGAGTCACCAAAATATAATCAAATCCTCAATAACACGTATGGAATAAACTCCGACTAACACAGGTGTTCATCACGTTCTCTCTTCACGATCTTCTGTCTTCTCTACAATTCCTCTGCAATCTCCCACGACTCCTCTGCAATCTCCCACGACTAACTAACCCCCTGTCCTTTTATCCACGCACTTGCTTATTAATATTGCCCTGTCATCCAATGATCATTCGGATACAATAATACACTCATAACAACTCATGGACCAAAAAGTGTTCACACTAACAACAGTGGTTCTCATACAAACTCTCACCACGCATGAATAACCTTTCATACCAAACATCACGCTACCGAATTTTATTCACAACCCAGGAATCAATGTTTAGCTTTTTAATAATGTTTTCAGTGTCTCATAAGGAAGTTATTTTTTTTAATTTAAATATGTATATAATTCTTTTAAACTGTAGAGAGATAGAATTAAACAAATGAAGCTAACAGCAAATGGGGAAATTTCATTTATCAATTGAATTTAACATTCGATGTTGATGGGTCATCCATTACTGTAGCTGCCTGAGGTTGTTGATCATGTCATCAATAGTTGAAGCTAGGAATAGGAAACAATTTTTTTAAAGTACATTTGAAGATATAAATAAAATTTTATAAAAACTGAAAAAAAATTTTTTTAAAATAAATATACACTTGTATATATATATATACACACAAGTAAACAAATATTATTATTATCAAAACTGAACTAACATTATCCATTCTTGTCTATTAAGCTAGCCAAGAACCCACTTCAGATATAGATGTGTGCTGAACAAGTGAAAAACTCACTTCAGACACAGATATCTACTAGCACGATGCGCTCCATTTTCTTCTAGGAATAATTGTTAGAAGAACAAAAAAAGAAAGGATATGTTTTTAAAACGTTTTTACTGAAAATATTTTCTATACTTGATAAGTGCTTAAAACGATTGTTCAAGTTAATTGGCAGTTTACGAGGTGTTCTTACAAACAAATAATAATAAGAAAAGTAGGTTTTAATTTTGTCCCAATAATTTTATGATAGACATTTATTTCCCTAATGTTGAGTCAATGATTTCGCCAAATAGATACAGGTAATTAATTAATCTAATCTGCCATTGTAAAAAAAAAAAAGAAAAGAATGATAAATAATTTATTTGTGGAAATAACTAAAAGAAAGTATCGGAAAATTTAAAAAGAAAAAAAAAGACGCAACGAAATTTCGAGTGGTTTGACTAGAAGCCTTCTTCTAGGAACAAACAACGGTAAAACAAATATAGACGTTTTAAGAAAACGCCTTAAATAAACATGAAACTATTTAAAATTAAATTTAAATTATTTAACAAAAAAAGAAACACACACAACTCCATTTCATGCCTAAATTTGAGATTGATGCCCGCGGGGCACAATTTCAAATGGGATTGCGCATGGTCTTCTGTGGTTCACTGGATGAAAAAATAGATGACAGAGTTTTGGGCACATGTTCTGTGGTTCACTGGATGAGACAATAGATAACAGAGTTTTGAGCACATGTTATGTGGTTCACTGGATGAGACAATAGATGACAGAGTTTTTAGCACATGGTCTGTGGTTCACTGGATGAAAAAATAGATGACAGAGTTTTGAGCACATGTTCTGTGGTTCACTGGATGAAACAATAGATGACAGAGTTTTGGGCACCTGTTCTGTGGTTCACTGGATGAAAAAATAGATGACAGAGTTTTGAGCACATGTTCTGTGGTTCACCGGATGAGACAATGGATAACAAAATTTTGAGCTCATGTTCTGTGGAACTACTAGGCTAATAATTCATCGTAATTTACAGGACTGTACAGGTGCATGCACTTAGCGACTAAGTGTTGCATGGTGGACAATTAAAAAAAGAAGAAATAAACATTGACAGTGTTATAATAAAAGCTAGTCCCCGACATAGAAAGATACGTGTCTATATCATACTGTCAAAGATATTTCGTTCATGCCATATTGTAAAAGAATATATTTCTCCACTCATTGTTGTCAAAGCTATATTACCTATATCCTCTAACAAAAATATACTTTCATACCATATTTTTATAGATGTTTTCATAGACTCAATACACTGTAAAGAATTTAACCCAATTAGAGTTCTAATATATCATAATATTGAGGTAGTAATTGATATTAAAATAAAAGTTTGCCTTGTGTCTTTTGTGCCGAAAAATGTCGCCCACTCCTATATTGAAGAAAAAAGTACTGACAGGGGCAGACCGTGCCCCGCACCCCACTAAATTGAAGGAAAAGTAATGACAGGGGCGGACCGTGCCCCGCACCTTCACACTACGCCACTGCACACACATTTGATAATTTCTCTAATGCTCCCGACCAATGACATTTAGGCATACAATTACAACCGAGGCGCTCAAATAAGTCTAGAAACGAGTTTAGACAAATTACAGTGATTATCATCCCGCGAAAGTTATAACATTTTATGACACCACTACATTACTCCGTTTAAGTTGAGTAAAAGTATTGCTAAATATTTTGTTGGATCAATGTTGGATATGGAACATAATTAAATTTCCCATGGCTTCTAATTCTTTGCGTACCATTTTACACATTTTAGCGAAAAGTTGAATAATAAGTTAGCGCCCCATTTAATTTATCTCGACAGAGAAGCAATTTATCATTTCGACCTAATTTTTTTCTTTACCAAAGTCATTCAGCCATGCAAGTTTTGCCACCAAATGGTTATCTTCGTGGACTTTGAGCTGTCTATGCATTTTAAAATTTAAATGAATTTAACCGACCTCATGGTTGACCTAAAATAATTTTGCGACAACTTTGCTTGGGAGAGCAAAATGTATCAATTTGAAACTATATTATCATTATTATTATTATTATATTTATTTCGAATACTTTGTTTTTGCAGACTATTAAAAACAAGTTTAATTTATTTTTGTTCGATGCAGACATATATTCCTTATTAAGAAAAGTCCACCTGGCAATATATCCTTTTGCGGATATTTTTGATCTCAACAGCGCCACTTAAGTTTTAGCCCTCAAATGTTTGCTATTTAGTATGTGCCAGTGTGGGAATGGTTGTTGATACGTGTCTCTATTTAAAGTATTTTGCATAATCCGTGACGTCGTTTTCAAGAAGCGAAACTGAAACACTAGGGCCCGTAATACATTGTCAAATATGCGCTGGGGCATGACCGGTATCTCCAGGATTGACAAGCCTGTTGCATCGTGGGCTTCACGGACCATTTGCGAATAAAGTTTCCAGCTGCACGATCTTGTAAGTGAGAATACTAATTATGTAATCGTTTTGTTTCGTGGTGTAATATTATATTGGCGTTATCATATATTATTTTTAGACCCTACCGAAGGTGTTTTCAAACACGAGATAACACACTAGACTTCTTATTTGACTAAATATTTTAAAATACTTAAATGGAAAAGAAACGAAAGTAAAAAATTTTTTTTAGATACATATAATATATATATTGTGTGGTCGGGAGCTGAATTTCGTTTTCTTAAAAAGTCGGAAAAGTGGGGTGGGGGGGGGGGAGAGTTTTCATTATTGGTTTATTGAAAAATTTAAATTTTGGGTCTCTGCTTCAGGCAGCAAGTACAAATATTTTTTTTTTTTCAAATTTTAAGAATGTTTGGCGTTTAAAAAAAAAACTATTTAAAACGTCATTGTAAAAAAATAGAACTGTTATAAAAGACCCACCAATCTGGATCCAAATGTTAAATCGACAAATATTTAAAGTTGTGCAATTATTTTTATGAACACCTGGTAGACACAAACTATACACCGAGTGAGGTGACGAGCCAACTTTCTTGTGCTAGACATGGTTTATAATAACATGCTGATGTTGTAATTTTAGACAACAACGAAAATTTTTGTATACAAATTTAACAGCATCAAATTTTCGTTTTAACAATTTATGAAACAAAACAAAAACCGCTAGCTTACAAGGACGAGAGGGTCTCAAATCTTAAATTAATTTCATTTAAAATCGGCCCCTCTCCTTTGGTGAAATTATGGAGGATTCTAATTCTGTGATCAGAACCACTGAAGCTGTAACTAAATTACCTCCACGCCGCAGTGCACTCGTCTGGTGACGCCGGGATATAGTGACACGTCATTAAGTGGGGCGCATGAGAACCACTTACCTCTATCATTTTTTGTGGGATAACCATAAGTCAATGTATCAGGCTTGAACGAATACTTTTGGTCAGGCCAGTAAAAGGCGTAGCCGTATACTACATTGACTGGCATTAAATTGACTGGCATTACGTTGACTGGCACTGCATTGACAGAGATTACGTTGACTAGCACTGCATTGAAAGACATTACGTTGACTGGCACTGCGTTGACTGGCATTACGTTGACTAGCACTTCATTGACTGAAATTACGTTGACTGGCACTGCGTTGACTGACATTACGTTGACTAGCACTTCATTGACTGAAATTACGTTGACACACACTGCATTGAGTGACATTACGTTGACTGGCACTGCATTGACTGAAACTACGTTGACTGACACTACATTGACTAACACTAAATTGGCTGACACTACATTGACTGAGACTATGTTGCATGAAGCCGCATTTACTGACACTACATGGACTAACACGACATTGACTAACACTACAATGACTAATACTACATTGACTAACACTACATTGACAAACACTACATGAACTAACACTGCATTGACTAACACTACATGGACTAACACTACATTGACTAACACTACATTGACTAACACTACCTGGACTAACACTAAATTGACTAACACTAAATTGACTGACACTACATTGACTGACACTACATTGACTGACACTGCATGGACTAACACTACATGGACCAACACTACATAGACTAACACTACATTGACTAACACTACATCGACTGGCACTGCATTTACTGACATTGCATTTACTGACACTACATTCACTGACAATGAATTTACTAACACTACATTGACTGACACTACATTGACTGGCACTGCATGGACTGAAACTACATTAACTGACACTACATTGAAAAAAGAGTATGATTTATGGACCACTATAACCATTTTAGTATGAGTTAATGAAGGCTTTTCAGAAGCACGAAGCCCCTAAATCTGAATTCAGCGCTGAAGCGCCAAATCTACAGTCAACTTGGAATGAATATTATTGAAAGTTAAAACATTTTAGGGCAGCAATTTTCCAAATGACAAATAGCTCCAGTGCATGCGTCAAACAATTCTTATGTGCATTTAGTTTTGGCTTCCTTATCATTATTTTGTTGGTACACTGTTCTAAAAAATTTAAAGAATGAGGACCATATTTATCATTCCAAATGAATTGGTGAACCAATAGCACATTGAAAAAACCTTCACCGAATTCTCTTCAAACATTTCAACACGTAGAAAAATTCAATTGTAAATCAGTCAACCATGCAAGTATTTTAAGGTTACGAATAGCATACTATTTAGCGGGATAATGGCTCCAGCATAACTAACTTCTCACTTTCAATAAAACAGGATGTAAAAAATGATACGAATGACGTCATCAAAAGACCGTGCCCTGAATCTGTTGACTTGCCTACACTTGCTTTGGTTTGTGGCCGTGTCAAGCGTAGAAGGTAAGGGTTCGCGGTTCAATGCCTTAAATGGTGATATAACCGGTATGGGAGGAGGGGGAGGGGGCGGTAGGGACGGTCCAACCCGGAAGACACTTTTTAATTCCTTGACATTAGCTTCGCTTTTGTCTGCGTGTCCGTGTGCTTGTGACAAAATCTACAGTAGCTAGGGCTTCACACCAGTGTAAATGAGGATTAAAAAATTTTTTTTAAAAAAATGGTCGCATGTGCAATGGTGCAGTGATATTTACTTTTGTTATACGTAAAATACTTGGTGTAAAAAATCTGCGTCGAAAAAGCGGGGGGAGAATTTAGAATATTAAATATAGTTCAGGGGCGTGGAAAAGAAATTGTGCGGTTACGAGCCTTGTGGGGAACACCTATTGGGATAATTATAATGTGGGTTACTTGAAAGTAAGTTTTGTCAAATGTCGGTGTTTCTCTGGCTTGCAAATTATTCGGACGGCTAATTGATCCACTTCCCTTCATCCTTTCGAGCTGAACCTTAGCACATCGACTCGATGGCGGTGAAAACATATTTTATCAGATTTTTAGCCCCTCTCCCACCACCCCCAACTTTTAAAGACTGAGTTTTTCCTGTTTTTCAAGGGGAGATGAAGGAAAATTGATACAATGATTTCTTAAGAACTGTAGCCATCGCTAAGTCGCAAATAAATGCATATAAAATATTTTATACAAAAACAACTTTGTTTTTAGGGTTGTTTCGATTTTTTTATAAAATCCTAAATAATAACTTTGCTTTCGTTCTTGTGTTCCTAGCAAAATTTTCGTATGGCTACTTGACACACTTTCCGTAATCATATCGACTTGAACCTTGGCAAAAAGACTCGTGCCGATAACAACCCATTCTATCTAATTTTCAGCTCCATTCCCTCTCGACCCCCCCCCCCCCCCCAAAAAAAAAATATAAAAAATAAACAGTTTTTCCTGTTTCCCAAAAGGGAAGATGAATGAAATAAGATATGTTCAATAGTTTCATGTTTTGGTGTGGAGATTAATTGTGTAGCTGTTGCCATGTGCTTTGTATTTGTGACATAGTTGTGCTTAAATATATATTTATTCTTTTAGGTTTTACGTACACTAAGTTTGATGAAAATCATTCACGTACTAAAAAATATGTTGCTACAATGACATAAATGAAAAAAAGTGCATATACCGGATTTATAAGAAAAGCTTTGTTTTTTGGCTGCGGCTATTCGTACACGGGTACCAGAAGTGAGAGGTTAAGATTTAATTTAAAAAAAAATATTATTGTTAGGTTTGTAAGACAAAATTCTGTATCAAATGAAAGATAATTGAATGGACTATACGTTTATAAACTTACTTCTTCAGTTTAGCTAAAATAAACTACCACGAATGACATCCGAATAGCATTAGTCAAAATGGACCCGGACACGCAGCGCCGCCATTCGCACCCGCGTCCCATTAGACTCAATGCTATGAGTGATTTAGGACAGTAGTGATTTAGGGCAGTAGTGATTTAGGGCAGTTGTGATTTAAGGCAGTAATTATTTAGGGCAGTAGTGATTTAGGGCAGTAGTGATTTAAGGCAGTAGTTATTTAGGGAGGTAGTGATTTAAGGCAGTAGTGATTTAGGGCAGTAGTGATTTGGGGCAGTAGTGATTTAGGGCAGTAATGATTTAGGGCATTAGTTATTTAGGGCAGTGGTGATTTAGGACAGTAGTGATTTAGGGCAATAGTGATTTAGGGCAATAGTTATTTAGGGCAGTGGTGATTTAGGGCAGTAGTGATTTAGGGCAGTAATGATTAGGGCAGTAGTGATTTAAGGCAGTAGTGTTTTAGGGCAGTAGTGATTTATGGCAGTAGTGATTTAGGGCAGTAGTGATTTAGGGAGGTAGTGATTTAGGGCAGTGGTGATTTAGGGCAGTGGGGATTTAGGGCAGTAGTGATTTAGGGCAGTAGTGATTTAGGGCAGTAATTTTTTAGGGCATTAGAGATTTAGGGCAGTAGTAATTTAGGGCAGTAGTGATTTAGGGCAGTGGTTATTTAGCGCAGTAGTGATTTAGGGCAGTAGTGATTTAGGGAAGAGGTGATTTAGGGCAGCAGTGATTTAGGGAAGTTGTGATTTAGGGCAGTAGTGATTTACTGAAGTGGTGATTTAGGGCAGTAGCGATTTAGGGCATTAGTGATTTAGGGCAGTAGTGCCCTTCACCGTCCCTTTAGCGATCTCTATGTGTCAAATTTTATATCTTTTAATCTAACCCACTTCCTGATCTGCAACTGAGCTAAATATTTGTGCACACTTAGCCGACCCGACAACAATACAACCCTGCAAGATCAGAAGCTCATCAACGACCTCAGCTGACCCTTGAGTGACCTATGCGAGTCAAATTTTTCATCTCCATTTTGACCCATATTCTCGTCTTAAATTGCTTTAAAAAACGTTGTACACAAGGTGCCCCCAACACCCGATGAAAATACAAACACGCCATACGCCATGACCAATATATCATAATGAAGACTTAAATGTACAAAATAATTATTTTTTTAAAAAATCTTTCAAAAAACGAATCAGGATTTTGCACAAATGTACAACAAAATATATAACAAAATATAAAACAAAACTTCAGGGTTGTTACAGTAATATGATTAAAAAAGCTTGGGGCAACAAAGGCAGCAGGTGCGATACTGTATATGGGGGCAGTGTGCATGGACAGCAGTTCGGGTCCCTGTCTTTGTCTATCTTTACTTAACAGCAAGAATTTTTTTTTTTTTAAATATGGCTATTTTGCACCGAACTAGTTAGGAGTTGATATTGGTAATTTATGTTAAAAACTAGATGCAGCAAGGGCATTATAACTGAAAGGCACAATAACTGAAAGGCACTATACTTGAAAGGAACAATAACTGAAAGGCACTATAACTGAAAGGCACTATAACTAAACGTCTTTGGGGAAACACTAACGCTAAAATCAAAGTTTGGTCTGTTTGTAAATTAATCTGTATTATTTTCTTTTTAAAACCCAATTATTTGGACAGTCTACAGCAAATGTATTGGATAACATTTTAAAATTCTTGTTTTAAAGTCAAGGTGGACTACGCCAGCAATGACAAGCAGGGGGGCGCCATGCCTGATGACGTCAATGTGACCGTGAGCACCGGGTCCAACACGACGGCCATTCTACGTCTGTCGCGTGTCCCACACATCAACCTTGACTTTCCCATGTACACACTCAACCATGACGGCACCGGCACGATGGTCAGGCGGAGAGAAAGACGTTCAACCAAAATGGTGAGTTGTTGAACTTTTTGTAATGACGTAGTTCCCTCGAAGCCATTGAAAATTATACTTTTTAAAACGCTTGACCCTCTATATCAGACCTGCACAACTCAAAATTTAAGGCCCGATATAGAGGGTACTAATTTTTAAAAAAAACGTTTGCGGGCCGATAGAAAAAAAAAAGGACAGGGGGAAAGCCATTAAGAAAATAATTATGTTAATAAATAATATTTCGTTACTTACGAAGTAAATTTAATGTGACACATTGCAGCGTTTTTTGGTAAGACGTTTGTCAGATTCAGGAGATATATTGGAAGTGGCTGTTCTCAAGATGTCTTCCAAATGATCCTCACTGAGACATGAGCGTGGTGTGCATTTATTAATGTTCATTATTGAAAATGTCTGTTCAAAAATATAGCTCTAAGTTTTCCAAAGATTGGCCAAATATGTGTCTTTAATCCATGGACGTCGGCCTAAACCTGAGTTGGGATCTCACAGGCTTGCGAGGCAGATTCACGTTTGGAGCACAATCTACGGAGAACAAGCATACAGCTCACGTCCTAAGAGAGCACACAGCCACGGAAATCAAAATTGTCTCATCATCATCATGTCCATTTAGTCCTTGGACCGTTGGGGAGCCACAGATAACATGAAAACTGCCCTCCATTCCTCTCGGTCTTCTGTACTAAGCATGGCATCGCCTGGTTTTAGTCCCGTCCACTCTTTGATGTTATCTTCCCATCTTTTCTACAACATCCAAAAAACAAAACAAGTTTACTACTTGTGGTAACGCTCCCCGTCGCATATAGCCTTGATCAACTTCGCATTCCAACGACGAACTGTAAAAACAATATTCGATGGTCTGGTTTTTACTCTATTGTGTTTTTAGGTTCGGGCTGCAAGAATTTTTTTCTTTCGATCACATTGATCGGATGTCACTCCGCCCCACTTTCCCGTAGGAACTAGGCGTTTGCCAGGACTTCTTTGTTACGTCTGCCCTGAGGCTGGCTAGTGAGTTACTCTACTCTCATCTAGAAAAGGGTTAGAACATTAAAAAAACACAATGACCTGGGCTACGCCATGCAGTACCAGATTATTCTAAAGGGAAAATAAGGCACGCACCCTCGGGCCCTTTGAATTTTAAGGGCCCCCTGACAAAGGGGTATGTGTTAGAGCAGTGACGTACCTTGACTAAATGCGGCCCAAATCGAATTTCTTAATGGTCGACCTATTATGATAAATAAGTTATACAGTTCTCGGCCTCCCCATTTAGACTCCTAGGTACACGTCTGATGAATGCCAATTTCGAATGCCGAGTGGCCTAAAAAGAATTTAATCCGATACTGACAGAATGTCTTTTTTGTATTAGCCCTCCAAAATCCTTCAAATAGTATTACTGAAATCTCTTTATATTCTTTATTTTAATTCACTTTTGTTTGTGGCCGGATGGATGGAAAAATCTTCGGATTGCTAATGACCCACTTACCGTCAACATATCAAGCTGAAACTTGGCACATAGACTTGTTGCCGATGACAGCACATATGGTAAAAAAAGTTCAGCCCTAGCTCCAACCGCAATCCTCAAAAATATTCTTCCCTGTTTTTCAAGTAGAAAAATAAAGCGGGAATTCGCGATAATTACCCTAAATGAGAATCTTTTTTTAAGAAAGTGTGATCGTTTCTATTGTTTTTCAAATTTTCATCCCTATGCCCCATTGACCTATTTTATATTTTTATAAAGGATTTATAGGAAAGTCTCTGTTTTTACGTGTTGTTTAATTTTTGTATCGAAATATGACGCATCGGAGCGTATCTATAAAATTTGAAGATTCTAGAATGTGGACACCCTTGCTAAACCTGATACAAAATGTGAATGCACAAAAGATTATTGTACTTTGGATAGTGATACGATTTTTAAAAAAAAATAATTGTTTTATTTTTAAATCTCTTTATTTGTACATTTTTAATTATCAAAATATTAAGCATCAAGTCTTTTAAAATAATCAAAATAATTTTCCATGACCAATGTTTGTTTTAAGAAATCGTGCATTGGAATTGCATGTTTTTAATTATTTTAAAAAAAAAAAAAAGCGGTAAACGTGGTTTTCAACAATAGTGAATAGGTAATGTCTGTTTCCACCAATAGTGAATTGGTAATGTCTGTTTGCACTAATAGTGTATGGGTAATGTCTGTTTCCACTAATAGTGTATGGGTAATGTCTGTTTCCACTATTAGTGAATGGGTAATGTCTGTTTCCACCAATAGTGAATTGGTAATGTCTGTTTCCACTAAGAGTGAATGGGTAATGCCTGTTTCCACTAATAGTGCATAGGTAATGTCTGTTTCCACTAATAGTGCATGGGTAATGTCTGTTTCCACTAATAGTGCATGGGTAATGTCTGTTTCCACTAATAGTGCATGGGTAATGTCTCTTTTCACTAATAGTGCATGGGTAATGTCTGTTTCCAGTAATAGCGCATGGGCAATGTCTGTCTCCCTTAATAGTGAATGGGTAATGTCTGTTTCCAATAATGGAACATGGATAATATCTGTTTCCACCAAAAGTGCATGAGTAATGTCTGTTTCTATTAAGCATGAGCTAATATTTGCCAAATATTTGTTAGTATGTCTCATTCTTAGTTGTTTCCCATTGATCCACGTTTTTTTTTTTCTTTTAGATGACCGCCTTCTACCAAGACATGGCCACCGACGCTGTTTTTCAGATAACGAGAAATGAAAATCGCAAGAACAAGAAAGATTTATTCAAAGTGGTAAGTCAAATGAGTTCGATTTTTTTAAAATTACTATCCGGTGGGAAAACGCTTTTCCCTTGCGCGAATGAATTGTCGCTGACAAATAAATACAGTCAAAGGTGAATGACATTGCCAGCTAATGCCGGCGGAGTCATACTTGTGGATTTTTGGGGGGGATTTAATACAGAAGGTTTCACAAGAAATGCATAATTTATGCCAACTCTTAGGAATACAGTTTTGAAACTTGATGAACAACTTGTTGAGATGCATATGTATGCAACTCACTTTTCCCACTTTGAAATCCCTCCCTAACTGTACATTGCTAAAATGCCAATTTTAATTGTTTTACCGACGTATCCTTTTTTTATTTTTTTTTTTTCTTCAACAGCCTCCTCTAATCGATACAGTTCGCAATCACGAAATTTTAAAATAATTCCTAAACAATAAATATTTATTTTCTGAAGAAAAAAAATTAATTTAGTACATAAATTGAAAACACCACCTTGGCCCCACTGAATCACGTCATAAAAAGCAATCTTAATTTTTTTATATGTCCTAACTATTTGTAAGTTTGAACATTTACAAATAGAAAAAAGGGGGTGAGTTATTCATTTAAGGATTTCACTTAAATATTCGGATCATCAAAAAAATTCGTGGTTAGCGTTCTTTGATTGCATCCACTATTTCACTTATATAAATGGTTTAAATGATTTTAAAATTTATTAGTGTAAACAAAAGGTTTATAAATATTACAGTTTCGTTGAATGCTTTTTTCCCTTAATTTTGTTCTCCGGGATTGGAGAAATTGTGTAGTGGGGCAATAACTGCCACGATAACTGCCTGAAGTAAAAAAAACACCGCTTAGTGGTACCTTGGGTACGGCTGAACTGGTTGACGATGGGTCTGGACCCACTTTTATTTATCCCTGATTCAAAAGACCCTATTAGTTAGTAAATCTTTTTTGATTCATAATAGCAGGGTTTTATTAAGGATTATTAAATTGTAACAAAGCAGAGACAAAATTTGTTTAATGTTGTATCAATTTTGATCTTTCTCCGTCAGAACAACGTCTTGCCATAGCTGAACAACTAACTAACAGTATTTAAAATAAATATTTTCCTTTAATTAATTTTTTTTCCTTAATTCTAGAAAGGAGCATTCAAAATATCCGGAAAGAGCTTTTTCTTAAAATCCGAGAAAAGAAGGAAAAAGAATTTCCAGACAACGGCTTCGTCAACAACATCGAGATCCACCTCAACAGCTTCATCCCCACCCATTTCCGACAGTGAAGACGAGATTTATAGCCTCAAAGCCCAGAAAGTACAGAGACCAACAACCGACGACTTCATGAAAGCGCGTAAGAAATAGACTTCCTATAACGTTGAGTAACCACGTCGTCTTATGTTTAATTTCAACCAATGCAGAACAGTGTTTAAACCAGGTTGTCGTCCTTCGATATCAACCGGGACAATTTCAATCATCCAATATTGAAAGGATCTTCTTCTTACCGTGTGTGCTCAGATGGCTGAGACCGATTCTGTCAAGAAATACTGGGGACGGATTGTGCTTCTCCGGGTGAATAGTTAACCCGAGTTTTTTTCTGGTATGTCCTTTCTGCTCTGCAGCCGCTGTTCTCTAGCATTCATGTTGTATGGGGATTTTGCGAAAGAGGAAAACCTCAATGCTGGAGCTTGTGCTATGTCTCCCACGTGTTTGGGTTCATATCGAGCGCGTTCTGTGATGCTTTTAAGGTGTTTTTGAAGCGTTTCTTCTGACCAACAGCAAACCGCGTTACATGCTTGAGTTTTCTTCGGACTCCTCCGATCGCATATCGCTATGTTTTCCTGTTTTCTATGATTTTTTTTTTTGGTGCACATTCAGTTGACCACAATATTCTTTGAGTTAAGATTTTCTTAATGTCCATCTTTGTTTGCTGTTGGAGACTTTTGAGACCAAACGTTCTTTAGTTGTATTTCATGTTTTCCCCTTCTTCTATGATATATGTTTTATTCTGCATGCTCGAGCTCACTATAAAATATTCTTTATGGCGGTCGTATGACATTCTCGCAATATGCAATATCACTGCATAAAAATGGTAAAGATGCTGTGGAGACCTATAAGTCCTCCTCGGTGTTTTGGACCCTGTCGTTCAATTTGGCGTTGAGTGGCTCAGCTATCTTGAATTGCGCTAGTATACCGTCTATTTTTTCAAAGGCATAAAAAATTTAAGGAGGACGTCCGCTTTGTTGACTTTTATTTTAGTTAGGCTGCTGCTACCTCTATTGGTCAGTTCAATCTTAGACAATTGTCCATTGCTTGTGTTGGATCTTGCAATGATAAGGCTAATCTTGTCATCGGTGGTTGCGCATTGGGGCCGTGCCCGTCCACGGTAGGAGAAGCTATTCACTACGTAAGCTTTTGCCATTTAATTGAATGTTGGGGTCAACATAAGGTCTTCGAGGAGCTGGTTTCTGTAGGACCACCTTAGTTTTCATATAAATCGTGAGTGGGACGTTGTTGCTGTCATTGGAGAAGTGTGCGACACTGCGTTGCATGTTCGTTGCATTTAAAAAAAGGGATTGCTAACCAGACGTTAACTCAATAATTAAGTAACTAGATTGTTTCTATTTAGATCGCAAATGATTATATTTTGATTAGTGTACTACTGAGATTTTAATAACAAGTGTAACAGAAAATTTGTTAAATATATGTTGTTTTTTTTAACCTCGAAATTGATTTACTATGATAAAAAATAATTACTTCTCCAGGTTGTAAGGAACTTCTTATGGTGTAGTTTTCGTCTATACACTTATCAGTTCACGAGCATGTCTTTAACATTTCATGTTCATTATGATAAATTGGATTGATATTTCATACTTATTAGGGCTAATTGCTGATTTGAGGCTATTTCAACGACACGTGGAAGTTAATTTTCAATTGAATTAATAATGTTATTATCTTTAATGTCGCAATTTATTCATATTTAGCCCCTGAAGTGATTGTTTCCAAAAAAACACTGACAATGTTCAATGCTCTGAATATATCGGACCTGGACTCTCGAAGTCAAGATACGAAGAATGACACCATCACCAGTACCATGCCGGAAGCAGATCAAATTATTGATTTGTCATCCGACCAATCGCCGATACGTTTAGACTCCAACGGCTCATCCGACAAGCCAGACCTATTTAGACGCCGCCGTAGATCGACCGCACCAATAGCTGTTGATGTTGCTGCTGTTGTTGACTACACGTTATACATAAAGTTTCTGGCAGCAGCAGCATATGACAGAACAGCTGCACTGCAAAATATAAGGGAATATTTTGCATTCATATTTAATGGGGTAAGTAGGTTGTTTTTTTACGAAGTGCTCGTAAGCTACTTGCAGTTGGTAAAAGTTCGCAATAATTGCCACATGTAATTGTAAATTATATTAACCAATGTTTTAATTGCTTGGTATTATTTGCGTATATCTAAAACTGTTAAATCAGTAAAGCTGTTTAAATTTGTTTAGAGGCCAAATGTAGACTTTGTTCCTCAGT
Source organism: Omphiscola glabra (assembly GCA_964017045.1). Classification (NCBI taxonomy): domain Eukaryota; kingdom Metazoa; phylum Mollusca; class Gastropoda; family Lymnaeidae; genus Omphiscola; species Omphiscola glabra. The sequence continues at coordinate 26,476,086 of OZ024802.1, read as the reverse complement.
TTGTTAAATTTATTACAGGGAAACTTGTATTTGCTAAAAAAAAATTTAAAAAAAGTTTTAAGGTTCGTACTTATTCATCATCTTTAAGCAACTCAAGGTGCTGGTACTTTTCTCATGATACATATGTACGCACATATTTTAAACAGATCTTAATATCAATGTGCTCAAACACAATTTCAGCGCGCATCAGTCACATTTCAGAAGATTAAATCGAAAACAAATGTGTTCTGCTTACCTTCAGGTGGATCAGAGGTACCAGTCCATCAACCTAAACACTGGCTTCAACGTGTACTTAAGTCAAGTCCTTGTAGCTGAGGTAATGTTCAAACGCTTCACTCTGTTATTACCTGCATAGGTGTTTCTTGTTGATTTCACCATAGTGCAAATATGACAGTTTCTTTACGAATGTCCTGCATGAATGACTTGGGTTCATATCACTTACGCAGTGAAAAAACAATTGTTGAAACACATGACGTAATCGCCTATATATTCTTTAATTTCCTCTATATTTAAAAACAAAATAAAATACACATTTAAAAAATCAAAAAACAATATATATATTTTGTTCGTGGCTGATTGGGTGGGTTGTTGGCTAAAACTTCGGACGGCTAATTGACCCACTTCACTGAAAATAACAAAATAAATACACAATTTTTAAAAAATATATATATTTTGTTCGTGGCTGGTTGCGTGGGTTGTTGGCTAAGCCTTCGGACGGCTAATTGACCCACTTCCCTGTAACCAATATAGCTGAAACTTGCAACATACACTCGTTGACGATGATAAAATATTCTTTTAAATTTTATGTCCCGACCCCCACCCCCAACCCCCCAAAAATGAGTTTTTCCCGTTTCTCATGGAAGGGAATATGATGCCAGTAATTTCACAAATAAAATTCCCGATAACGGCGCTAAATGAGATTATGAATAATAAAAATTGGAAAAATGCGTCTGTTGCGATATATTTTGTGTTTTTCTGAAATGGTTGGTGAAATAAATCTGGATAAATAAGAATATGAATATTGTTCATGAACATGAAAAAATTGCGGTTGCGAGCCTTGACAGTTGGGGGGGGGGCTAATTAAAAAATGAAATTACACAAATTTTAAATACAATTACTTTCACTACATTATTGCGGGTTTTCACATTAAGGCTTATATTTTTAACTCAAATTATTGATTCTAGCTCTCGATTTGAACCCAATCCTTTGTTTCGAACCCATATCTGTTTAAACCATCCACCTTGTTTCCCCACCTTGTTTTCCCACCTTGTTTTCCCACTTTGTTTCAAACCCCTATCTATTTGAAACCCCTTCACGTTTCAACTTACTCACCTTTTCAACCGCTCCCTGTTTCAAACGACCCCCCCCCCCACCAGTTTCTGCCCCTTTTCAACTTGATTGTCCTATTTTACAAATGCCCATACTTTTAGTAATTTATTTGCAGTCAGGATCAACATCACCTCTTGCTGACACCAATCACCCCAATAATTATGTGGATCCTAACAAAGCTATAGGGGCGTTTGGGAACTTTGTCGCCCAAAGGGCGAAGGACATGGTGATGTCATATGATCACGCAATGCTTTTTACTGCGTGAGTTATGCGGTTTTTCTTTATGTAAACAAGTTAACGAAGAGCAGCAACGTACTAGCTTATTCATAAATATTGAAGATCTTAATGTTGAAATAGGAAATAATAATTGATCCATTAAAATTAGTGAAACCTATTTAAAGTTTGTTAAAGGGTTAACATTTCAACTTGTTTCTTGTTTGATAACTTACACTGGAATTGTGCTGACAATGTGACTATTTCTTTCTAGATACAACCTTACAGATGGAACAAATTTCGCTATATCTGGTAAGTGTGGGGGGGGGGGGGGGATAAAAATTTGACAAAATGATATTTCTTAGGAATAAACAAAAATGAAGATTTATTAAATACACAACATATAAATAAAACACAGTTAGTTGCTGAGCAATAAAACATTTAAAATATGTTTAGATTATCATACTTAAATAATCATTCAAATAGAAGATTATTAGGTTAATTGTATTAACAAAATAAAATGTACAGCCAGACTAAGCTGAGCCCAGAATCCATGAAATCTTGACAGGATGGACAGGACCCAGTGGTGGTCTTAGACTAGAGATGTCTTGTGCATCAAGAAAATTCAACACATCGGTTTTATGTGTAGTGTAAAGATTTAAATAGTTCATGCGTACACATTTTCTATTTCACACAAGAAAGAGCAACTTAGAGCAACTTTGTCATGTGATTATTTGTAGTTTTGAATATTAATTATATATATGTATGGCATCCTTCCGACCTCGCGAGACGATGGAGTAGCTATATTGTAGTCCTACACCTCGACGAGTGGCTCACTAGGCCAATCCTGGAGTGACAATCTCGATTGCATTTCTCGCAGGAGAATATTGATTCCTGGTTAATTTTGGCCTTCTGTGCTGTTCTTTTTGTTGCAAGGGCTTCGTTTCGCATATCTTCTGCCTTTTTTACTCCTTCGTACACTGCCGTTCGCCAGCTGGAACGTTGTTCAGCAATGATCTTCCATTTGTTGATTTCAATGTTGGTTTCCCTCATGCTCCTTTTGCAAACGTCCATAAATCTCAGGCGTGGCCGTCCGATAAGTATTGTCCCTTCTGCCAACTCTCCATACAACATCATATTTGGAATACGGCCTTCCTCCATTCTCCTTACATTGCTTAACCAGAGAAGGCGCCTCTTGTTAAGAGCGGATAATATGCTACAAACTTTAGCACGTTCCAATACCTCTGTGTTAATCACCTTGTCCTGCCATCGGATGCGTAAAATGCGGCGCAGACATCTTTGATGGAAGCTATTGAGTTTCCGCTCGAGACTGGTGTATGTGGTCCACACCTACTGCCCTATAGGCACTTAGTTTTGTTTTTTCAGTTAGATTGAGGGCCATAATCTGACAGTTGTTGAGCATTTCACATACCTTGGATCCAATATTTCAAGTTCTCTCTCCGTTGATGAAGAGATAAACACCAGGATTGCAAAGGAAACAGCATCTATAGCTAAACTGAATAAGCGGGTGTGGAATAATCTCAATACATATATATGTATATATAAATTGTAAGGCATCTTTCCGTCTACGAGAGACGATAGATTTATCTTTTCTGATTGCAGCTCATGGTGTAGCTAGAGAGACCGATCCTCGAGTGGCAGTCTCTTTTGCATGTCCCACACACGAATGCGGTGGAGCAGTGTTTTCTGGCCTTTCTCTGCGCTCTCTTTTCAGCTGCTTCCGCTCCGTAGAGCTCCTCAGCCCGTGGCGATCCTGCCTTCACGATGCCCGCCATGTGGATCGATTTTCCGCCAGGTCCTCCAAATTTGAGATGTTGATCTTGGCCGCCTTCATGTCTCTTTTGCAAATGTCTAAGTATATATATATATATATGCAAACGATGCGCAAAGTCTCCTAATCATTCCTGTCTTTATTCAACTACTTTGTTTTTAAAAAAGGCATGAATTGCCAAATTATGTGTTCCTTTTGGTTTCGGAATTTTAAATGAAAAATATATTTTAAAACCTTTTTAAAAAAAAAAAAAAAAAAAAAAAAAAAGCTTTAAAAGTAATGAAATTCTGTTTAAGAAAAATCAGAACATTCTTTAGTAGATGTAAAGCAAAAAGAGAGAGAACACCAAGAAGAAATAGAACGTAATTTCAGTTGAATAAATAGTAAATCATGTTTTCTGAAATAGTAGGCTTGTCAGGAGAGAAGATGAATTATGTCAGCAAATGAAATGGTGGAATTATTTAAATAAAATAAAATAAACGTGACTGGCATCATGGTGAATGGCGCTACAGCTCACGATTGGCTCTGGTCTGTACCATAGTGTCGTAAACTTGATACCACAGAGATCGTTCACCGGCTTTTTGCTTTCCCGCACGGAACCCCACCTGACGTATTGCCGTCTCCACATCGTCTGTCTCGGTCTCCATTCAGCAACGACCTTGACAAGGTCAAAATACATTACAACAATTATGTGTCCTTTAAGATCTATGTTATTGTGATATTTAGTAAAAACAAATGGTTCATTTGAATAAATTTCATTTTTTTAAAAATCTTAAGTCAAGATGACATAGTATTTGTGTAATTGTAACAGCAACATCAGGTTTCTGGTAACCAGTAATGAACGATCTTACCGTCCGTACAGGTGTTGCCTATGTCTCAGCACTGTGCAAGACGGACGGCTCAAGTGTGTCGGTCGTAGAGGAAACGATTGACTACGAAAGCATCATTATAGCTGCCCACGAGCTTGGTCATAGGTTCGTAAAGTGCCTGGTGTATACTGTTTGTAATAGTACTTGGTCATAGATCGTAAGTGCCTGGTGTATACTGTTTGTAATGGTACTTGGTCATAGGTTCGTAAAGTGCCTGGTGTATACTGTTTGTAATGGTACTTGGTCATAGGTTCGTAAAGTGCCTGGTGTATACTGTTTGTAATGGTACTTGGTCATAGGTTCGTAAAGTGCCTGGTGTATACTGTTTGTAATAGTACTTGGTCATAGATCGTAAGTGCCTGGTGTATACTGTTTGTAATAGTACTTGGTCATAGATCGTAAGTGCCTGGTGTATACTGTTTGTAATAGTACTTGGTCATAGATCGTAAGTGCCTGGTGTATACTGTTTGTAATAGTACTGTGTCATAGGTTCGTTAAGTGACCGGTGTATACTGTTTGTAATTGTACTTGGTCATAGGTCGTAAGTGCCTGGTGTATACTGTTTGTAATAGTACTTGGTCATAGGTCGTAAGTGCCTGGTGTATACTGTTTGTAATAGTACTTGGTCATAGGTCGTAAGTGCCTGGTGTATACTGTTTGTAATGGTACTGGGTCACACGTCGTAAGTGTCTGTTGTATACTGTTTAGTATGGTATCGCAGCTGGGTCATATAACTCGTTAAATAATGTTTTTCGTTTCCAGAATATAGCATTTTAAACTATATAACTTGCTTGTGAACTTTGTTTCGAAAGAATGAAAAATAAAATAACAACCTTTCATATTGTTTATTTAATTTTATAATACGTTAAATTTTCATATTACAAGTAAATCAAATGATTATGTCTTTTAGTTTTCGGAAATCTAAATATCAGTAAATGAATCAATATGTTTGGCTGAGAAGTATAAAAAAAAATGTTGCTCTGTATGGAAATTGATAGTGGTAAGTTGTAGGTCAACTGACGACCACATTATTTATTCGGATCACTAAAATTGAGATGTGTAACCAGACATCTGACTTGCTTGCATTTTAAAGAGATTACTCGGTGCGCATGCCTTGCAATCATATGACTAAACAATCCCAGATCCCATATGGAGAAGTAAGTTTGAGATCGTCGCTGCCTTTAGATCGCTTCGGTGGTAAACACTCATTTCGAATCACAAGGATCGGACTTTGACTTTAAGCCACAGTTTTGAAGTGGAGGCAGGATGAACTAGAATCGATACATATATCAGAAATTAAATAGTTCAAGTGGCAGTGACCTTGAGTAAATATTTATTATATGACTTACAGAGAGATCGATTGGAAATGATGTAGTATATGTCGAGAGCGTGCCGCTACTGGATCTATACCGTAATTTACTTGAATACAGAGAATGTCCCTTTAGCAGGACTTAGTCCACTCAGGAAACTATCGTTATTCATGCATAAAAAGCCTAGTCTACTTTTGGTGAACTTGTGTAAACTGTACATTTACTCTTCCTGGTTGTTGACTTGGCGTTTGAGTTTTTACTTGACATTCGTCTACCAAACAACGTGGCTATCTATCACTCAAGCACTTCAGTGACAAACGCAAACACTTAGTTGCAAACAACAAACAAGTAACAACTGACAGTGGTCACTTGATCAGTGAGTGAGTAAGTGAGTAAGTGAGTAAGTGAGTGGGCGAGTGAATCAGTGGGTGAGTGAATCAGTGAGTGAGTGAATGAGCTGGTTGTATTGGCTTAAAATTATATATATATACATCTTTATAGTTAACACAAGGAGTATAGTCCCCTTATCCTTCTTTTTCTTGACAGCCTCTCAGCACAGCATGATGGCGATGGCAACTACTGCTCCTCGTCAGAACGATACATCATGGCGAAAGTCAGCGGCACTGCCGAGACGGAGCCAACCGTGTACCATCCATGGCAGTTTTCAACATGCAGTGTGGAGAGTTTCATATCGTTTCTGAATCAACAGCTAGTGACGTCGTATGTGGCCAGATTTAAGACTATAGACATTTAAAAAGAGAATACATTTTCATTTCAGTTATTAACAGTGAAATTAAATGGTTAGGGACACTCGTGATAGCATACTTTCTTTTTTGCAACCAGGCTCTAGTCATTCAATCCCGCGACAGGCCCTAGTCATTCTATCCCCCATCAGGCCCTAGTCATTCTTTTACACACCAGGCGCTAGTCATTCCATCCCGCACCAGGCCCTAGTCATTCTATCCCCCATCAGGCCCTAGTCATTCTTTTACACACCAGGCGCTAGTCATTCTATCCCCAACCAGGCCCTAGTCATTCCATCCCGAGACAACTTTGCAAGTAATAAATAGCTTAGGTTTCATAGCCATGACAACCGATTTGTGGATTTCATTTTTCATCATTTTTCTAATTAGAGGACCTCTAATATATCTTACAATTTGAAAACTTGTCAACGGATCTGTTTACCAGCTACAGAGTAATGTAAGCTGTAAACAGCTTTGTGTCCATAATTTTTACAGACGAGGTGTAACATGTCTGACTGGTCATCCAACGATGGACAACAGCATCCCGGACGTGAGTGGACGTCTGCTAGGACAAGAGATACCACCCGACCAGCAGTGCCAGGCAACTTTCGGGCCCGGCTCCAAAGTCTGTGCAGTGAGTTAAAAGTTCTGTATTTTATACTTTGGTGTTTGCATTAAAATTCTCATCTTCGGACATAAGTAAAAATCTTTAAATATCGTAAAAATATTGCATAAATTTAACAGAACATTTCTGACGTCTTTTAAACACAAGCTTCGGTTTTTATTATAGTCGGGACGATAAAATAACATGGGCGACTGCATGGCTGTGCGATCTAGAGAGTCATTGTTAGAACATGGCGTACTCAAATTGTGGGATGAATTTCAACTACCACCGATCCACCGAGTGGATGGGACTCTTCAAACTTGGATGGTGGCAAAACTCCGCTGACATTTGGCTACAAACAATTGGCTAATTACCAAGATAGACTTTTATATGAAGGACGTCCAAAAAAATTATGCGTATATATATATACAGAAATGGAGGAAACAGGATCAAATCGGGAAAGTGATCCCGTCGGAAAAAATTATCCCGTCGGGCAACCGTCACTTATCAGGGATCACATCGGGACACAAAATGGCTATGAAAATGTATTCTCCTTTTAAAGGTCTATGGCCTAATATTTTATAGGTGAACATTTTTCCTTTTGCAAAGTTCTTTTACTGCACCTCTGAGCTAAAAGGCCGTAGACGTGTTTTCTCTCCGAATGAAATCCCGGTATATTAGTTAGTATATATAATTTTTGTTTCCTTGCATCCGGCCGTCGCTATGTGACATTAACATGACATGGGAGTATTCTTCAAGGATAATAAGCTGGTTTACAACAGCAAATAGACTGTCTCCACGCCGCTGGATACCCCCAAGGTGTTATCCTCATGTGGATGATTCAGCTTCGCACCAGTGGAGTCGCAGGAGTTGTCGAATGTTTAATTGTATCAAAGTTATCCGCCTATGGGACACGATCTCCTGGTTTGAGTTCAGAGTTTCCTTATCTTATATGAGTTGCCGTCCAAGGTTAGCGAGCCCCATCCACCCAGGGTGCTGGTGAAGTTTTTTGTTGACCGGGCTTTGGTGGGGATTGAATTCCAGACCATCAACTTGAGATTTGCTCAGTTAGACCACTCGGCCACACAGCATCCTTTACATATTTTTTATGTATATTGTTTTATTTTTATGTGTGGTTAAAGGGATCATGGACTCTTGAATTTTAGTTAAGTTCAAGGACGTGCAAAAAATGTATGTTTGCGTACGAATGGGGCTACCATCACGTGGATTATTTTTATTATTTTTTAAACATTAAAAACTGTGTGGGACCGGGGGAGGGGGGGGGATTCGATAATGTAATTTTGCGCAAGGCAGTGCAAGATAAGCTTCAGACTAAAGGAATGAATTCGATAAATTATTAAGCTCATTAGGTACATATATCGGTGGTAGGGAATAGGTTAAGTACATTATTACGTGCCTGACAATATCTTTAAACCCAAGTGATTTTTTCTTTGTGAAAAAAAGAGATTTTACATTCTCTTTTTTTACAAAAATCATATGCTTACCCATTAAGAAAATCAAAATCATTTACAAAATGTGGATACATTTAAATAAGTATGCCCATGAATGTAAAGACCCAATCATTTTTTGGCCTAATATTTGATGGGCGTGAATAAACAATGGTTAGGATGTTCTTTCAAAGCGGTTGTAACTGAGTCAATCATGGGTGCACTGGAGTTCAATTCCAAGCCAAGCCAAGCGAAGCTAAAACTCTACCAGCACCCCGGGTGAATGGGTTCCGATAACCTTGGATGGCAACTCATCTAAGAGAAGGAGAACGCTGAAAAACCGGGAGACGGAATCCCGTAGGTGGATAACATTGACACAATGAAACATTTCGAAAACTCCTGCGATGCCACTGGTGCCAAGCTGTATCATGTACATGATGTTCCCTTGGGTTATCCAACGGCGTGGAGAGAGCCGATTTGCTGTTGGGAACCAGCTTATAATCCTAGAAGAATAATCATTGTTGACATATAAGTTTAACTTATATAACTTAAAACAGGAGTTTTAAACCTATAAATTGTGTTGGGTATTGGGGGAAAACATAAAAAAAAAATAATTTCTAAAGCAATTATTTCAAATTATATCGTTGTCTCAAAGTGTAGGTTACAATGTCAATCATTGCCGTAAACTCGTCGTAGCTCAAAATTAAATGTGTATTCAGTTTACACAAAAACCCACTTGAATGGCCACGCTTCGTGTCTTTTCTTTCATGCTAATAAAAGGCATAGGGATAGCGAATCACTTTACTTCCATTAAATTGGTTACCGAGTTTTAAAAAAAATAGAGTGGAATTGTGCAACTAAGTATTTGAATTGTACCGATGATACTTACAGTATTCTTAATACTTAGAATAATTATGTTTACAATTACTGTACAGGGTTTACAAGAGATTGGATCAGATGTTTGCCATGCTTTGAACTGCTGGGATACTGGTGATAAGTGCTACCTAAAAGCAGCACTGGACGGTACAACATGTGGGAATCGCTATGTGAGTGCTGGAATTTAGGAGACGTGGAGCTATCTTCTTTTTGTAAAAAAAAACAACAAAAACAAACCTAAAACAAATCCTGTTTAGCAGTAAACTTTTAATATGTGGCTTAGCTCGTGATCTCTGTGAGCCTTGTTATATATTATTGTTCTTAATATAATGAACTACTGCTGAACTGTAGTTATTCATTTCTCGAATGTGTTTTTGATATATATTTATATATTTATATATTTATGCTTGTGTACCAGATCTGTCGGTCCGGGCAGTGCGTCTCAGATCCACAAGCACCGACAGCAGACGGTAAACAGAATTGTTTCATTTTTACTGCGTTTAGATTATATCTACACTGAGTGATTGGAAGTGGGCCAACCTAAGATGTATCCATATATTCACAATATCTTTATATCTGCATATTTACATATATGTTACACAGTCATAAAGGTTTGTTGAATGTGCAGTGTAAAAAAAACCAAAGTTATCCGGGGGGTTGGGGGGCTGTTTTTCTGTGTGTGTGAGTGGGGTGGGGGGGTTGTGGTGATATTATTATCTGAAATCTGTCAGGCCTGTGTCGTATTTACACGTTTAAGTTTGTTTAACTGTGTCTCACGATTTCATGACTTTGCAGAGAGCTGTATGTTTGGAGATACGCCTGGCGTCGTTGTTAATGGACTGACTTGTCCACAGTTCATACAGAACTTTCCTGGACAATGTTACCTTCCTGGAAATCAACGAGTCTGCTGCAAGTCTTGTCAAGCCGCCTACAGGACTGTGAAGGGTGAGCATATTTAATGCTTAATGTGAGCACACAAGCTGCTGGATTTTCCCTGGATGCCCTGATGCGTTTTTTGCCCTGTCTGAAATAATTTGTTTTTTTTTTCGCTTGTCCATATTTGTGTCTTAACGATTTCCCCAAATTCAATACTACATTTGTTTATATATAGACTGAAATGTAAGCATGTGGGGGTATCAGATCAGGTCAAACGAGTTGTCTTATTTTTAATTGAATATGAGTGGTAGTGTGATGGGCATATTAGGAAGCTGGGCATGTTATGATGGCAGATGGTAGGATAATATGTTGTGAAGGCAGATGGATATGTTGGGATATCATGTTATGGAGGTAGATATTTTGGGATATTATGCTAGGATGGTAGGTATGTTAGGATGGTAGGTACGTTAGGTATGTTAGGATGGTAGGTAAGTTTTGATGGTAGGTATGTTAGGATAGTAGGTATTTAAGGATGGTAGGTATGTTAGGATGGTAGCTGTTTTAGGATGGTAGGTATGTTAAGGTGGTATATAGTTAATGATTTTTGGTGCGTTAGGAAGGTAGATATGCTAGGGTGGTAATGTTTTTATGATTGTGAGTAGTTTAGGATGGTGGGTTTGTAATAATAGAAAGTATGTTAGTAGGCTAGGTATGTTAGGATAGTTAGTATTCGTTAGAATACTTGTTATGTTAGGATAGTAAGTAACCTGATAGTAGGTATGTTCGTTCACAAAGTGAGTTAAGATGGTAGTTGTGATTAGATAGTAAGTCTGTTAAGTAATAGGTGTGTTAGGATATTAACTAAGTTAGGATGGTAAGTATTTTAGGTGTAACATAACGTGCGCTCATCTGCTAGGGAACATTAAGTCTTTAAAAGATAGGGGATGTAGTTTACGGCACACTCGTTGGCTGCTTTAGACATGACATCTATTGACAACTGTATGACCCGGTCATGTGTGACCGGATATGTCTCTTGTTTAGAATTTTTGGCTTAGACCGAACTACTAACGGTAAGCTATTTAATCTCAAGAGGCTACACGCCCACTTCTTGTTTCTAACTGACATCATCATGGACTTACTGTACGCCGGCAATTTTTTTATAAACGATGTATCAGCAGTGGATATATATTCTCCAATGCCTGTACAATCTATGGTCTCTTCATTAACACGACAACAGCCTGAGCACCTTCACCAGCCAACTTCTCGAAAAACCTTATGTTAAGTCCAACATTCAAGTATATGCTGAATAACTTAAACTGGTAAACATTTATTTTGAGCTCAAGCACAGAAGGCGGTTTTCTTGCGGGCAGAGGAAACGCTTTATAGGCAACCTAAAAGCCACGCTGAAAGCGCTCTATATAGCCACGGACACGTGGGGAGAAGTGGCAAAGGATCGTGGCGTTCCATTTTACACAATGGCTCCATTCAACATGAAGCCAAAAGAACAGCGGTTTCAAAACACAAAAGACATGTTATAAAAGCCCGGGTTAAACTCTGCAACCATCCCAACCCTTACACATACTGCTAAAGAACATTTCGTACCAGAATCGGTCTCGTGAGTCATCTGCTCACCAACAGGTAAATTAATAACTTGCACGAATACCAAGTTTGTTTTAGAATAGCGATGCATAAAATAAAATCACACCAAGATGAGCTGGTTGTCTTTGTGAAATCTTCGATACTATTTGTGGAAACCATTGCAATTTCACGAAAAACTGTTGGACTCGCAAAGAGTTAACTCAATACAATAATTATTTTAAAATCAATATATAAAAACGCATATCGTGGCAAAAAGTATCAAAATATCCGCATACACGTTTGTAAATTAAAAAAAAAAATGATGTTGATATTCGCAATTAGATATTTCTATGAATTTAGTAATAATATTTGAAGATGCAAAATTGTAACTAATCCAAACCTTATTTAAGAAGTAAAATAATAACGGCGACGATCTAGGACTAACAAGCTAATTATAGATCACATCCATGTTTTTTTTTTTTTTTGCAATTGAAAAGTTTATATTTAGTTGAATATGCATTGAGCGTTGTTTTATGGTTAAAGACACGGTTTTGAATTTGCTTCCGAAAATGTCTAATCATGAATAATTCGGTGGTGGATTTCAATTACCATTTGAGTAAAAAATATAATTTTATCCCCTCTGTTACCAAAAGTGATTTTAAGAATTTAAAAAAAAAAATTTTGTAACAAAAAAAAAACAACAACAAAAAAAGTATTTAAAACGAAAAAAAACAAGAAAAAAATAATTATAAAAAAGCGGGGAATGCGTGTTTGCTCTCAAGGTGAACAATATTTTTCTTACATGATAAAATCCTGCAGATTGTGAATACGGAGACCGACTGAAGGGCTGTACATCACAACATTGCTCTCAGCACCCCGTGGATTGCTGCGGCACTTGCAACAACGGTGCCCGTTTCACGACGAAGCCCACGAGCGTTGTCACATACGCACCACGCCCTTCAAATCAAAACCTTGACCCTGCAGGTGAGGGCAGTTAAAACTGTGGTAATGTTCTTAAAATGTTTTTATTGTTATCGTTGAAAGTCGGTGGTTCTCAAAGTGTTTTGTGAAAAGCTTTGGAGATTTAAGGGTGGGGGCGTAGGGACTACCAAAAATTATATTGGATATAGTATTTAAATCTAAAAAAAAAATATTATTTTTTTAAAAGAGAGATATATTTAAGAGATATTTAAAACTGATACTCAATGGAATCGGGATCCCACCGGTATCGGAATCCCACTAGGATTTAGATACCGACAGGATCGGGATGACACCGGAATTGGAATCATGAGGGATAGGAATCCCATCGGGAAACGGGATCCAATCGAGTTGGTGATACTAACGGGATGTGGATCCCAGCGGATCGGGATACTATCAGGAACTAGAACCTCCTGGGATCGGGATCCCACTGGGATGAGGCAACCTCCGATGTCGACATGTCACCGGTATCGAGATCAAACTTTTATCGGGATCCCACAAGGATTAGGATACCGACGTGACAGGGATCCCACCGGGATTTTGATCTTATAGGGAAGCTCGATCCTACTTGGATCGGGATACCACCCAAATCGGAAATTCACCTGTATCAAGATCCGACTTGTTTCGGGTTCCCACTGGGATCGAGATATCACCGGGATCAAAATACCAACGGGATCGGGATCCCACCGGGATCGGATTCCTTTTGGGAAACACGATTCTACCAAAGTCGGGATTCAACCGGGATCGGTAGCCATTCGGGATCGTGAACCCACCGGTGTCAGAAACCCACCGGGTTCGGGATCCCCGTGGAGTCGGGAATCCACCGGGATCGGAAAACCGACAATATCGAAAGCCCATCAGAATTTGATCTAGAGGCTTCGAGATCCCGCCGAGGTCGGAATACCGACTGAATAGGGATAACAATGGGATCAGGATCCAACGGAATAGGGATCCAAACGGGGTCGGGATCCTTCCGGGTACCGGGATACCATCGGAAAACGGAATCTCATCGAATAACGGGATCCGATTGGTATCTCTCTGTGATCGGGATGCCAATGGCGAACGAAAGTTTTACAAAATTTATTATAAATGTGTCTTGAAAGGATATAAAGAGATTTGTAAATATTTTTTTACTAAAGAGGTGTTTTTATTTTTAAATGCATAATTTTAATTTTATATAATGTTGTTTTTCCGAACATAGTGCTGTGCAATGTCCCGTATATTGCCTTGTATAATATATATATATATATATACAAATATACATAAAACTCATACATTATTGCAGTGCATTACTCTGTTACACTTTAATATTTGCTAAAATAAACTAAGCTGTAGTCAGTAGAACTATATGTTTTGTAGACTATATCATTTTGTGGCACTTAAAAGAGATCACTGCAAAGCTATAGCATTATTTCTCATGAACGCTATTATTGCATAAAACTTTAGAACCATTTGTTAAGAAAGGTATAGGTATTATAGATAAACATAACGAATATTTTGTTGACAGACCAGGTGTGCCGTAACAGAGAGTTGAGCTGTTACTTTCTAAAAGACGACGCCATGACTCAGTGTTACGACGAAGGGTTTAACAGAAAATGCTGTCAGTTTTGTCAAGAGCACCTAACAAAAACACCAGGTAATGTCAGTTTTGTCAACAGCACCTAACCAAAATACCAGGTAATGTCAGTTTTGTCAACAGCACCTAACCATAGTACCAGGTAATGTCAGTTTTGTCAATAGCACTTAACCAAAATACCAGGTAATGTCAGTTTTGTCTACAGCATCGAACAACAATAATAGGTAATGTCGGTTTTGTCTACAGCATCGAACAAAAATAACAGGTAATGTCAGTTTTGTCTACAGCATCGAACAACAATAACAGGTAATGTCATTTTTGTCAACAGCACCTAACAAAAATACCAGGTAATGTCAGTGTTGTCAAAAGCACCTAACCAAAATACCAGGTAATGTCAGTGTTGCCAACAGCACCTAACAAAAATACCAGGTAATGTCAGTGTTGCCAACAGCACCTAACCAAAATACCAGGTAATGTCAGTGTTGCCAACAGCACCTAACAAAAATACCAGGTATGTCAGTTTTGTCAACTGCACCTAACAAAAATACCAGGTAATGTCAGTTTTGTCAACAGCAACTAATAAAAATACCAGGTGATGTCAGTGTTGTCAACAGCACCTAATAAAAATACCAGGTAATGTCAGTTTTGTCAACAACACCTAACCAAAATACCAGGTAATGTCAGTGTTGTTAACAGAACCTAACAAAAATAACAGGTAATGTCAGTTTTGTCAACAGCACTAAACAAAAAACCAAGGTAATGTCAGTTTTGTCAACAGCACCTAACCAAAATACCAGGTAATGTCAGTTTTGTCAACAGCATCGAACAACAATAACAGGTAATGTCAGTTTTGTCTACAGCATTGAACAACAATAACAGGTAATGTCAGTTTTGTCTACAGCACCTAACAAAAATACCAGGTAATGTCAGTTTTGTCTACAGCACCTAACAAAAATACCATTTAATGTCATTTTTGTCAACAGCACTTAACATAAATACCAGGTAATGTCAGTTTTGTCAACAGCACCTAACCAAAATACCAGGTAATGTCAGTGTTGCCAACAGCACCTAACAAAAATACCAGGTAATGTCAGTGTTGCCAACAGCACCTAACCAAAATACCAGGTAATGTCAGTGTTGCCAACAGCACCTAACAAAAATACCAGGTATGTCAGTTTTGTCAACTGCACCTAACAAAAATACCAGGTAATGTCAGTTTTGTCAACAGCAACTAATAAAAATACCAGGTGATGTCAGTGTTGTCAACAGCACCTAACAAAAATACCAGGTAATGTCAGTTTTGTCAACAACACCTAACCAAAATACCAGGTAATGTCAGTGTTGTTAACAGAACCTAACAAAAATAACAGGTAATGTCAGTTTTGTCAACAGCACTAAACAAAAAACCAAGGTAATGTCAGTTTTGTCAACAGCACCTAACCAAAATACCAGGTAATGTCAGTTTTGTCTGCAGCATCGAACAACAATAACAGGTAATGTCAGTTTTGTCTACAGCATTGAACAACAATAACAGGTAATGTCAGTTTTGTCTACAGCACCTAACAAAAATACCAGGTAATGTCAGTTTTGTCTACAGCACCTAACAAAAATACCATTTAATGTCATTTTTGTCAACAGCACTTAACATAAATACCAGGTAATGT
Source organism: Omphiscola glabra (assembly GCA_964017045.1). NCBI lineage: Eukaryota > Metazoa > Mollusca > Gastropoda > Lymnaeidae > Omphiscola > Omphiscola glabra. Next base: position 26,460,230 of record OZ024802.1, on the reverse strand, counting down.
CAGTTTTGTCAACAGCACCTAACCAAAATACCAGGTAATGTCAGTTTTGTCAACAGCACCTAACAAAAATACCAGGTAATGTCAGTTTTGTCAACAGCACCTAACAAAAATACCAAGTAATGTCATTTTTGTCAACAGCACCTAACAAAAATACCAGGTAATGTCAGTGTTGTCAAAAGCACCTAACCAAAATACCAGGTAATGTCAGTGTTGCCAACAGCACCTAACAAAAATACCAGGTAATGTCAGTGTTGCCAACAGCACCTAACCAAAATACCAGGTAATGTCAGTGTTGCCAACAGCACCTAACAAAAATACCAGGTATGTCAGTTTTGTCAACTGCACCTAACAAAAATACCAGGTAATGTCAGTTTTGTCAACAGCAACTAATAAAAATACCAGGTGATGTCAGTGTTGTCAACAGCACCTAACAAAAATACCAGGTAATGTCAGTTTTGTCAACAACACCTAACCAAAATACCAGGTAATGTCAGTGTTGTTAACAGAACCTAACAAAAATAACAGGTAATGTCAGTTTTGTCAACAGCACTAAACAAAAAACCAAGGTAATGTCAGTTTTGTCAACAGCACCTAACCAAAATACCAGGTAATGTCAGTTTTGTCAACAGCACCGAACAAAAATACCAGGTAATGTCAGTTTTGTCTGCAGCATCGAACAACAATAACAGGTAATGTCAGTTTTGTCTACAGCATTGAACAACAATAACAGGTAATGTCAGTTTTGTCTACAGCACCTAACAAAAATACCAGGTAATGTCAGTTTTGTCTACAGCACCTAACAAAAATACCATGTAATGTCATTTTTGTCAACAGCACTTAACATAAATACCAGGTAATGTCAGTTTTGTCAACAGCACCTAACCAAAATACCAGGTAATGTCAGTTTTGTCAACAGCACCTAACAAAAATACCAGGTAATGTCAGTTTTGTCAACAGCACCTAACAAAAATACCAAGTAATGTCAGTTTTGTCAACAGCACCTAACCAAAATACCAGGTAATGTCAGTTTTGTCAACAGCACCTAACAAAAATACCAGGTAATGTCTGTGTTGCCAACAGCACCTAACAGAAATACCAGGTAATATTATTTTTGTCAACAGCACCTAACAAAAATATCAGGTAATGTCAGTTTTGTCAACATCACCTAACAAAAATACCAGGTAATGTCAGTTTTGTCAACAACACCTAACCAAAATACCAGGTAATGTCAGTTTTGTCAACAGCACCTAACCAAATTACCAGGTAATGTCAATTTTGTCTACAGTATCGAACAACAATAACATGTAATGTCATTTTTGTCAACAGCACCTAACAAAAATACGAGGTAATGTCAGTTTTGTCAACAGCACCTAACGAAAATACCAGATAATGTCAGTTTTGTCAACAACACCTAACCAAAATACCAGGTAATGTCCGTGTTGTTAACAGCACCTAACAAAAATACCAGGTAATGTCAGTTTTGTCAACAGCACCGAACAAAAATATCAGTTAATGTCAGATTTGTCAACAGCACCTAACCAAAATACCATGTAATGTCAGTTTTGTCAACAACACCTAACCAAAAAACCAGATTATGTTAGTTTTGTCAAAAGCACCTAACAAAAATACCAGGTAATGTCAGTTTTATAAACGACATCTAACCAAAATACCAGGTAATGTCAGTGTTGTCAACAGCATCTAACAAAAATACCAGGTAATGTCAGTGTTGACAACAGCACCTAACAAAAATACCAGGTAATGTCAGTGTTGCCAACAGCACCTAACAAAAATACCAGGTATGTCAGTTTTGTCAACAGCACCTAACAAAAATACCAGGTAATGTCAGTTTTGTCAACAGCACCTAACAAAAATACCAGGTGATGTCAGTTTTGTCAACAGCACCTAACAAAAATACCAGGTAATGTCAGTGTTGTCAACAGCACCTAACAAAAATACCAAGTAATGTCAGTTTTGTCAACAACGCCTAACCAAAATACCAGGTAATGTCATTGTTGTTAACAGCACCTAACTAAAATACCAGGCAATGTCAGTTTTGTCAACAGCACCGAACAAAAATACCAGGTAATGTCAGTTTTGTCAACAGCACCTAACCAAAATACCAGGTAATGTCAGTTTTGTCAACAGCACCTAACAAAAATACTAGATAATGTCAGTTTTGTCAACAGAACCTAACCAAAAAACCAGATTATGTCAGTTTTGTCAACAGCACCTAACAAAAATACCAGGTAATGTCAGTTTTATAAACGACATCTAACCAAAATACCAGGTAATGTCAGTGTTGTCAACAGCATCTAACAAAAATACCAGGTAATGTCAGTGTTGACAACAGCACCTAACAAAAATACCAGGTAATGTCAGTGTTGCCAACAGCACCTAACAAAAATACCAGGTATGTCAGTTTTGTCAACAGCACCTAACAAAAATACCAGGTAATGTCAGTTTTGTCAACAGCACCTAACAAAAATACCAGGTGATGTCAGTTTTGTCAACAGCACCTAACAAAAATACCAGGTAATGTCAGTGTTGTCAACAGCACCTAACAAAAATACCAAGTAATGTCAGTTTTGTCAACAACACCTAACCAAAATACCAGGTAATGTCAGTTTTGTCAACAGCACCTAACCAAAGTACCAGGTAATGTCAGTTTTGTCAACAGCACCTAACAAAAATACCAAGTAATGTCAGTTTTGTCAACAGCACCTAACCAAAATACCAGGTAATGTCAGTTTTGTCAACAGCACCTAACAAAAATACCAGGTAATGTCAGTTTTATCAACGACATCTAACCAAAATACCAGATAATGTCAGTGTTGTCAACAGCATCTAACAAAAATACCAGGTAATGTCAGTTTTGTCAACAGCACCGAACAAAAATATCAGGTAATGTCAGATTTGTCAACAGCACCTAACCAAAATACCATGTAATGTCAGTTTTGTCAACAGCACCTAACAAAAATACTAGGTAATGTCAGTTTTGTCAACAGCATCTAACCAAAATACCAGATAATGTCAGTGTTGTCAACAGCATCTAACAAAAATACCAGATAATGTCATTTTGTCAACAACAAACAATATGATGCCTTGACTAGACGTTTTGTGACAAATTCAAAACATTTTCTAATTTAAATTTATTTTATTCATACAAAGAAACGTGTTAGAAAAAAATCAATTTTATTTTCCAATATCTTTTGTAACTATCGATTTCAATATAGATCACTGGTCCTTAAACCACTGAGGAAAAGTTATTGATAGTGTTTCAAAATGCTCCATAACCCGCAAATATATTATAATGTTTAGCGGAATTTCTCGATGGCACGAAATATTGACAAGGCGTTCGTTGCAGCAGTCTTGCAAGTGAGCAAACCTTGGTGCAAACTTTGGCTGGTTTCTAAACGTACACGTTCCAGATCAAAAGACGTACAAAGATGTACAGAGATGTACAAAGGTGTACGAATATGTACAAAGGTGTACACAGATGTACAAGATGCCAAACTGTGTTGAAGCATTTGCCCTGTGTTTTCTTCTTTCTACAGCATTGTAGTTCTGTCTTTGATTTTGAAAATAAGTTGGTCTTTAAAACTAAAAAAAAAACAAAAAAAAAAAAAACAACGCTACCGTCAACAAATCTATTTTCTTCTGGAATCATTGCTGTTATTTAACTTGATTTGCCACACCAATCACCGATTGTGCTGCATTTCTACATATTTCAGCTATTACAAATAAGTAGAATATATCCGAAGATGTAGATTGATCCCGAAGAGTAAAGTAATACCAATAAAAACCATAACCCCAATAGAGTAGTCCCAATAGAGTAATAGCAATAGAGTAATATCAATAGAATAATACCAAAAGATTAATCTCTAAGTACTACAAATAGGGTATCCCGATAATTACATTACTCTCAACAATAAAATATTTCATTTGGTCTCTTTCCAGGCTGTGAGTACGGTGACCGAAGTCCTCAATTTTGCAAAGATAAAAGCGTTTGTGCTTCAAACGCCTATTTGTGCTGTCAGTTTTGTACACCCACGCCTACCGTCACCACTGGTCGCCCCTCTACCGTCACCACTGTTCGCCCCTCTACCGTCACCACTGGCTATTCCGTCCTTCGCACGTCCCCGGTTGCTTTATCTGGATGCCCTGGTGCATATATTAGAAAGACACTTGGGCAACACATTATGTCTTTAATACTTTTAGTATTGTGTTCAATGTGTTTAGCCTATTAGTGATGATTTTTTCTATTTTGTGTTCAAGGTGTTTCGGCTATTAGTGATTATCTTTTCTATTTTGAGTTCAAGGTGTTTCGGCTATTAGGAATGATCTTTGCTATTTTGTGTCCAAAGTGTTTAGGCTATTAGGAATGATCTTTGCTATTTTGTGTCCAAAGTGTTTAGGCTATTAGGAATGATCTTTGCTATTTTGTGTCCAAAGTGTTTAGGCTATTAGGAATGATCTTTGCTATTTTGTGACCAATGTTTTTAGGCTATTAGGAATGATATTTGCTATTTTGTAACCAATGTTTTTAGGCTATTAGGAATGATATTTGCTATTTTGTGTCCAATGTGTTTAGGCTATTAGGAATAATCTTTGATATTTTGTGTCCAATGTTTTTAAGCTATTAGGAATAATCTTTGATGTTTTGTGTCCAATGTTTTTAGGCAATTAGGAATGATCTTTGCTATTTTGTTTTGAAATTTATTGTAGTGAGAAATAATCTACCTCTGTAAAGTGAATGACACAAATGTATTTCTGTAAATAAGCGAAACAAAATTTGGGGATATCTGAAGAAATAGGACGCAAAAAAACCAACAAAAAAAAACGAACGTTTCGGCAAGAAGTCTTCCTCAGCGATGAAACAAATATGGTAAATAAAATGCTCACTTAGCGGCATTTTTATTATCTGAGGACAGCGAGGAGAATGTAACAGACCATTGGAAGTTAAGATAATTAAGGAATATGATCAATAGAGTGAAGAAAGATAAGCAAAGTAAGCCCACGGCCATTGGTTGGAACCGGGGGTGGCGGAGAAATGATTTAACAAATGGAGGAGAGCATGAGATTCAAGGCTTGTGTGTCAAGATCTTGTAAGTCTATGTCAGTTTGATCTCTAAATTCGCAAGAGTGTTTATTATAATTGCGGCATTTTTAATGCTCTTTGCTCGCTCGCTGAAGAAGGCTTCTTGCTGACACGTTCTTTGTTTTAGTGCGTCCTTTTTTTTCCCCATACTTTGTTTTATTTAATCTTTTGGCTTAACCTGTTTACAGTTTTCCCACCTTTTTTCTTGGGTTTCTCAATTCCAGAATTTTTGCTTGTACAAAAGAATATGAATAAAATTATTCATATTAAAAATACGCCATGAACTGAATTAAAATATATAAGAAATTGTTTAATTTGTATCGTATTTAATGAATAACAAACGCTGTTAAAATTTGTTTCCCCAGCAAAGCCCTGTTTGTAGATAACTAGCTAATATTAAGAATTAATAACAAAAAGAGGCCAACATTTTCTCTTTTACTTTTATCTTCTTTACAGGTTAAAAAAAATCTAATTTCGAATTATACATGCATTGATTTAATCTGCCGAAAATTTTGGAGTGATTCCCTTTCCATCCAGTTTACTTGACAAAATAATTACATTCTTGGTGAGAATCCAAATGTATGCTATTTTCATTTAGCGCGCCCATTGAACACAGCGCTAAAGACATACATACATATTCAGCTCCTGAATTGCCTGATAATTTTCTTTTCCCTTCACTACTTACAGGAATCAGATGTGAGACGAAAACATTTTGTTGGTTAACTTATTGAAAAGATGAATGTAAGGTTGTTTAACAAGAGCACGATTTCAATGATGCAGTTATGTTACGGCTCATGCATTTTTATGTATAAGTTAATAAAAAAATATAAGCTTCAGGGAATAATTTTTAATGATGCCAGTTTTCTTCATTTTGCTTCCATAACATGCTTTCAACAATTTTTTATCTATCTCATCTGGTAAAAGATATAATTTCATACCACGTTGTCAAAGACATTTCTCCATAACCTGTTGTAAAAACATGCTATCGATATCATCGTGAAAAGAATAAGATGTCATAACAAAATATAAAAAATAAAATTTCCCATGACGCTGTCAAATATAGCATTCTATACCATGCGTGTAAGCGCTCCGTTTTTTCTTACTACGCTTTAAGCCTTTTGTTTTGACGAAAAAAAAAAAAAAAAAAAAAAAGGCTTAAAGCGTAGTAAGAAAAAACGGAGTGCTTACATGCGTGTAAGCGCTCCGTTTTTTCTTACTACGCTTTAAGCCTTTTGTTTTGACATTAGGTGTATGAAATAAAATTCCCGATCAGTTCTGATCAGCCAATAATTGAGCAATTTGTTGCCTCTGGGGCCTTATTTCCTTCATTTAGAGCAGTGTTTTCCTCAAGGGTAGCCCGGTGGACCGGCGCCGGTCGGCGAGCCTTACGTTGCCGGCCAGTAACAACAAGAATATTTATGCTCGCATAAAAAAAAAAAAAAAGAAAATTTATTTAATTAATCTTGCACTGGTCCTTGATGCAACTTCAAAACGTGTCCGCCGGTCAGTCGAACATAAACGTTTGAGAACCGTGGATTTTAGAGGACACAGAGAATCGGTAGAAGCAACCCATGGGTCCCCATTATGATGACGCCTTTTTCTGTGTCTTATCTTTTTACAAACATTCAACACAAAAAAAAAATTGTTTCATTTCTAGGATTTAAAGTGCGCCAGAGAATGGTTGAATCACTTCCAAGGGTGAAGCATTGGAGGTTGGTTTTTTTTTGTGTTTTTTTTTTGTTTTTTTAAAATTTTGTTTATAACACAGGTGTTAAACTGACTTTAACAAAAAAATGTTTCAAAAGAAATACGTGGAGATTGACGAAATGATGAGGAAATTATGGGATTCAATGATTACCACCCTTGCATTGGTGTCTTTTGCGCCATCTAAAAATCACTCCTTAAATTGTTATCGGTGTATATTGTACATGCAGACCTTTTGTCCCTAATCAAATGACTTCAGAGCGTTAAGTGGTGTTATAAAATCATTGTTTAATTGAGTTGGAAAAATTTGTCTGAAACCATTTGAAACAGAATAGATATTACACTTTTTGATGAAGATTGTATTAAATTTTTTTTTTTTTTTTTCGATGACTCAAGTGCAAACAGTGACTTGTCGGATACATAAAACAACCAAAACAAAACAAACTTGAATGAAACTCCATCTGATGCTGTACAAACTGTCGTGGGAGTAATAATGTAGCAAATAGAAAATCAAAATGTCAAATGTATTTTTTTTTTCAAACGCGTTAATTAGAGAGCCAATTTTTCTGTTGTCTTTGCATGGCTATGTAAATAAAGAGTTATGATCTTGAATCTGATAAATAGCTGGTGTCTTTCATTATGTACCGAATATAGAGCCCGTCTTGGGTGTCCTTGAACTACATCCTAACTTCAAGGTTAGCATTCCAACTATCAATGGAGCATATTCACCAAGAGAAATATTGCATTTTTAAAAAAAAGTTTCTACCTGTCGTTATGTAAAAGTTGTGTGCGTTGATAGAGACGCGTCATATGAGGATTCTCCTCTGGCAGCAGTTAGTCAAGCTACGCCACTGGGTCTTGGTAAAACAACCCGATAAATAGAAATGGAAATCTTTTTTGGCCACCCCTCTACCGACGCCACTGGTCACCCCTCTAACGACACCACTGGCTACCCCTCTACCGACGCCACTGGTCACCCCTCTAACGACACCACTGGCTACCCCTCTACCGACACCACTGGCTACCCCTCTACCGACGCCACTGGCTACCCCTCTACCGACGCCACTGGCTACCCCTCTACCGACGCCACTGGCTACCCTGTCCATCACACGTATCCCGGGGTTTTATCTGGATGCCCTGGTGTATATATTAGAAAGAAATTTGGGCAACAAATAATTTCTTTAATAACTTTAGCCGTGTGTTCTGTGTGCTAAGCCTATTAATAATGATCTCCATTATTGTGTTTGTAAATTTATTTTAGTTAGATCTATTCTGCCACTGTAAAAAAAAGTGAGTGATAAATAATTTATTTGTGGAAATAACTGAAAGCAAATATCGGAAAATATGAAGAAAAAAATAAGACGCAACGAAAATTCGAGTGGTTTGACTAGAAACCTTCTTCTACGAACAAACAACAGTTAAACAAATATAGACATTTAAAAAAAAAACGCCTGTAAATAAACATGAAACTATTTAAACTTAAATTAAAATTCTTTAAAATCAGTATTTTATTTCGTTTAAGTCGGCGACCATATAAAACCACAACACCATTCATGCCAATATTTGCGATTGATGCCCGCGGGACATAATTTCAAATGGTATTGCGAATGGTCCTCTGTGGTTTACTGGATGAAACAATAGATGACAGAGTTTTGGGCACATGTTCTGTGGAACGACTAGGCTTAATAATTTGGCGTAATTTACACGACTGTACAGGTCCCGGCACGCAGCGACAAAGTGCTTCAATGGTGGATAATTTAAAAAAGAAAAAAAAACTCATTGCCATTGTTATTATAGAAGCTAGCCCTGAGATCCAAAGATAAGTTTCTATGTCATATTGTCGAAGATATTATTTTCATACCATATGGTATGATATATATTTCTACGTTCCCTATTGTCAAAGATATATTACCCATATCCTCTTTTAAAAACATATAATTTCATTTCATATTGTCATAGATGTTTCCATACCATGTTGTTGAAGATGTTATCTGTAAAATGCAGCGAGACCCTATATCCTTACTACTTTTCCGTCTTCAGTTATGGCATCAGATATATGAAATAAAAATCGGTAAATGTTTTATTTAGCATATTTACCAAATAGCTGGTGGTCTGGAGTTCAATCCCCACCCAAAACCATAACAAGAAAATCATCCCCAGACCCCGGGTAGATGGGATTCGTTAGGCTTGGACAACAACTCCACTATGAGAAGGCAAACTCTTAATTTCAAATCAGGAGCCAGAATGATCAAAAAATTAATCTTGCGTCCTAAAATATAAGGATTTAAAAAATCCAATTTACTCATTGATAAAATAGCTATAATTAAAATGATAACATTGCCAACAATACCTAAACGGCTCAACCGTGCGCTGCTACATTTAAAAATAAATTACAGGAAATACATCAGTAGCAAATATTAAATATAACAAAATGTTAAATGTAAGTGCATCAATCACCAATCAAAGTATCAATCACCAATCAAAGTATCAATCACCAATCAAAGTATCAATCACCAATCAAAGTATCAATCACCAATCAAAGCTTCTTAAAGGAACTTGAGCGTACAAATCTTCGACTCACACTCAAGCTTCTAGGAAACTTGGGTGAATTTGAAATTTTGGCATTTTTAGGCCTATTTCCATAAATACCGCAACAATTGCTAAAGAAATGTATGTGAAAGTTTAGTGGTTGTCATTCATGTTGTGTCATTGTCCTGTTCATTGACAGCCCTAAACTATTTACATTTGGCCCCGTTGCTATGGTAACAACGTGATATACAGCACTATAACTAATACAGTCACGCCAACATTAGAGGTCGCAAATCACTTTCTGAAAATTCATTTCTGCTTTGGTGTGTGTCATTTGGTGTGTAATATTTGGTGTGTGTCTTTTGGTGTGTGCCATTTGGTGTGTGCCATTTGGTGTGTGCCATTTGGTGTGTGCCATTTGGTGTGTGTCATTTGGTGTGGGCCATTTGGTGTGGGCCATTTGGTGTGTGCCATTTGGTGTGTGCCATTTGGTGTGTGCCATTTGGTGTGTGTCATTTGGTGTGTGTCATTTGGTGTGTGCCATTTGGTGTGTGCCATTTGGTGTGTGCCATTTGGTGTGTGCCATTTGGTGTGTGCCATTTGATGTGTGTCATTTGGTGTGTGCCATTTGGTGTGTGTCATTTGGTGTGTGCCATTTGGTGTGTGCCATTTGGTGTGTGCCATTTGGTGTGTGCCATTTGGTGTGTGTCATTTGGTGTGTGCCATTTGGTGTATGCCATTTGGTGTGTGTCATTTGGTGTGTGCCATTTGGTGTGTGTCATTTGGTGTGTTTCATTTGGTGTGTGCCATTTGGTGTGTGCCATTTGGTGTGTGCCATTTGGTGTGTGTCATTTGGTGTGTGTCATTTGCTGTGTGCCATTTGGTGTGTGCCATTTTGTGTGTGCCATTTGGTGCGTGCCATTTGGTGTGTGCCATTTGGTGTGTGTCATTTGGTGTGTGCCATTTGGTGTGTGCCATTTGGTGTGTGCCATTTGGTGTGTGCCATTTGGTGTGTGCCATTCGGTGTGTGTCATTTGGTGTGTGCCATTTGGTGTGTGCCGTTCGGTGTGTGCCATTCGGTGTGCTATTCGGTGTGTGCCATTCGGTGTGTGCCATTCGGTGTGTGCCATTCGGTGTGTGCCATTTGGTGTGTGCCATTCGGTGTGTGCCATAGGGTGTGTGCCATAAGGTCTGCACCATTCGGTGTGTGCCATTCGGTGTGTGTCATAGGGTGTGTGTCATAGGGTGTGTGCCATTCGGTGTGTGTCATAGGGTCTGCAGCATTCGGTGTGTGTCATAGGGTCTGCAGCATTCGGTTTGTGCCATTCGATGTGTGCCATTTGTCGTGTGCCATTTGGTGTGTGCCACAGGGTGTGTGTCATAGGGTTTGTGCCATTCAGTGTGTGCCATTTGGTGAGTGCCATAGGGTTTGGAACATTCGGTGTGTGCCATTCGGTGTGTGTCATAGGCTGTGTGCCATAGGGTGTGTGCCATCCGGTGTGCTATTCGGTGTGCTATTCGGTGTGCTATTCGGTGTGCGCCATTCGGTGTGTACCATTCATTGTGTTCCATTCATTGTGTTCCATTCATTGTATGCCATTCAGTCTGTGCGATTCTGTGTGTGCCAGTGTGGCAATGATTGTTAAATTTTTTTTACATAATCCATGATCTAGTTTTGAATAAGCTGTACCACCAGTCCTATTGTACACCTCAAAATAATGTGCTGGGACATATCCGGTTACTTCTTTAATTGAAAAGCCTGCTGCATCGTCGGCTACATAGACCATATGAGAACAAAGTTTCCAGCTACAGAATCTCGTAAGAAATATAACTTACTATGTAATCGTCTTGTACGTGTTATAATATTATATTGGTGTTAGTAGATTGTTTTATGCCATACTTAAGCATGAGGTAACACACTGGAATTCTAAATTAGTCTACATATTTTAAAATTCTTAAATTGGAAAGAAAATAAAATAAAAAAATCATTATATATATATATATGTGTGTGTGTGTATATATATAAGAATGAGCTAGACAGACCATAACGCCAAAGATACGAAACGAGTTATTTAAGTTCGGATTCTTAAAAACTATGATAATGTTTTTTTTATTTATTTTACGGAAATCGAATAAACTTAACAGCGCAAAAAATAAAATGTTTCTGCATTTGATTTTGTAAACGTCTAAGAATTATTAATATAAATTACAAAAGCATTTAAAATAACAACAAAGGAATTATTTTATTTAATATTCCTGTCTATAAAATATGTTAGTGGATGCATTATGCATCTCAATCGAATATGTTAGTGGATGAAATATGCATCTCAATAAAATATGTTAGTGGATGAAATATGCATCTCAATAAAATATGTTATTGGATGAAATATGCATCTCACTAAAATATGTTAGTGGATGAAATATGCATTCAATAAAATATGTTAGTGGATGAAATATTTATGTCAATAAAATATGTTAGTGGATGAAATATGCATCTCAATAAAATATGTTAGTGAATGAAATATACACCTCAATAAAATATGTTATTGGATGAAATATGCATCTCAATAAAATATGTTAGTGGATGAAATATGTCTGTTGAAAAATATGAATGTTGATGAAATATGTCAGTCGACAAAGTATGTCTGTCCATAAAATATGTCTGTCAGTGAAATATGGATGTCGAGGAAGTACGTCTAAAAATGAAATATGACTGTCAATGAAATGTGTCTGTTCATGAAATATGCCTGTTGACCAAATTCAAACGAAAACAGATTTCAAAATTCTTGCCTGGGATGAATTTCTTGGCGGGATATTATGGAGATTCTAATTTTAGGAACAGAGCAATTGAAGGTTTAACTAAGGCTACCTTCCCTCCACACCTCGTCTGGTAACGACAGGGAACAAAGGACACGTCATTAAGTGGGGCACATGATAGTATACGCCCTACCTAAAAACCTGACACTGCATTGACTACCTAAAAAAAGATTTTAAAAATCGGAGTGGGCGCAAAAACCTCACAGAAAAAAAGTAAAGAAGGAACAAGAAACCTTTTAAACTTGAATGAATCGCTGAAGGCGAATCTACTGTGAACTTTAAGTTTGAACGAATTTTATCGAAAATTAAAGAATTAAAGGGTAGTAATTTTCCAAATTACAAATAGCTCGAGTGAATGCGGCAAATAATACTTCGTTTGTGCTTTGAGCTTCGACTTTCTTCTTGTGGTGATTTTGTTGGTACACTGTTCTAAAAAAATATTAAAGAATGAGGACCATGTTAAGTACTCCAAATGAATTGGTGAACTAAAAGCCCGTTTTAAAGAGAAAAAAATAAACACACTATGCACTGACTTTTCTTCAGACATTTGAACAAAAAAAATTCACTAATTTATCAGTTAAATAAAATAAATAATTTTCTTCCGGGAACAAGAAAGGAAATCTCCAAAGTTTTTTTTTGTTTTAAGTGTTCAGTTTCTTGTCGTAATTTTATTAATCCTGTTTGCTGAAGAAGGCCCCAAGCCGAAACGCTCACGTCTTTTTGTCCTGTGCTATGATTCAACCCTCCACATGCCTCGCTCTACTGTTTTCTATCAGTCAACCATGCAAGCATTTTAAGATTCATGCCTAACATAATATTTAGCGGGATAACTGGCTTTATGCTTTCAACAAAAACAGGAATACAATGGTGCGAGTGACAACATCAGAGGACCGTGTCCTGAATCGTGTGACTTGCCTAGCGCTACACCTGCTTTGGGTTGTTGCCGTGTCAAGCATAGGAGGTAAGGGCGTGTCGTTCAATGCCTTAAACGGTGACGTAGCCGGCATGGGCGGAGGGGAGAGGTAGTAGGGACGGACCAATCCGGGCGATACTTTTTAAATTCATTTACATTAACTTCGCTTTTTGTTTCTGTGTTTGTATTTTTGATAAAATTGTCCCAATATTTTAACGACATTCATAAAAAAAAAAATATCGCAAGTGCGTTTGTTGCGTAATAATTTCTTTATGTTTAACTGATATGTTGGGTGTAACAGATCCGGGGTAATAAAAGGGTGGTAATTTAGACTATTGGTATAGTTCAGGGGCGTGGAAAAAATGTGTGTTTGCGAGCGGAGCTCTAATTGGGTTACTTGAATGCAAGTTTTGACAAATGTCGGTGGGTTTTTTTTCCTCGCAAATTATTCGGAAGGCTAACTTATCCACTTCCCGTCATACTATCGGACGGCTATTCGACACACCTCCCGTCCTCCAATCGAGCTGAACCTTGGCACATAGACTCGCTGTCGATGACAACCCTATTCTATCGAATTTTCAGCTCCACTCCCTCCCCACACGCCCCGCAAAAAAATCATCTTTTCCTTTTTTTTTTTGCAAGGGGAAGATGAATAAAATCTCATTTGTTTAAGAGCTGCATGCTTTGGTATCGGGGGTTTAAATATATGTTTTGTCATTTAGTTTTTTTTACATACACTAAGTTTGATGACAATTATTAGCGTGCATTAAATCATTTGCTACATCAAGTAAAGGATAAGCCGTGTAAAATGACATCAATGTAAAAAAAGGGAATCTACACGATTTATCAGAAAATATTTTTTTTTTTTAAAGGAGTTGTTTAATTAGATGCTTTTACTTAACTTGAAATTTTTGGCCGGGGTCAAATATTGTAACTTAATTTTGTAACCTATTCCTTTTCGTCCGAAAATTTTGGTAAATTTTCCATGGTCAAACAATCACCGTGACATCAGAACCTTTCACGATGTTTGGGTCACATGTGACCTTAACTGTCCCTATAGTGGTGTCTCCGGGTCAAATGTCACACCTTCGATTTAACCCACTTCCTGATCTCCAATTGAGCAGAAACTTTGCACACTTAACCAGCCCCGACGACAACACGACCTTGCAAAAAACAGACGTTCCTCAGATCACCCCTTGACTGACCTCTGCGAGTCACATTTTTCATCTCAATTTTGACACACATTCTCATCGCAAATTGAGCGGAAATTTTGTACTTATGGTCCGCCGCCCCCCAAATGGAAACATAAATGGGCCCTAAATAATGACAAAGAAACAACCATAAAGACTAAAATGTACAAACAAACAAACAAACAAATAATAACAATAGAAAAAAATCCTTACAAAACTGAAAAAAGGATTTTAGAAAAAAAAAGTGTACGATGGGGCATAAAATAAATATCCCGCAAAGCTTCAGAGTTGTTACAGATTTAGGACTGAAGAAGCTTTGGTCAAGAAGATAACAGGTGTTGTACTGTATATGGGGCCAGTGAGCAAGGCGGGTAGTTCGAGTCCCCGTGTTTGTCAGTCTTTACTTAGCAGCGAGGATAAAACAAAATATATATATACAATTTGTCTTTTTTTTGCAGTAAATTTGTTAGGTGCCGATGTTTTGGAATTTCGATCAAAAACGGGGTGCAGACAGGGCATTACAGCTGAAAATTTTTTGAATAAAACGCAAAGGCTTGAGATAAATTTTATCCCGTTGATAAAATAATCTGTGTTAGTTTCTGTTTTAAAGCCCAATTATTTGGACAGTCTGTAGCTAATGTATTGGATAACATTTTAAAATTCTTGTTTTTTTTAAAGTCAAAGTGGACTACACCATCCATGTCCAGCGGGGAGGAGGCGCCATGCCCGATGACGTCAATGTGACCGTGAGCACCGGGGCGAAAACAATGGCCATTCTGCACCTGACACGTGTCCCACACATCAACCTTGACTTTCCTCTTTACACACTCAACCATGACGGCACCGGCACGATGGTCAGGCGGAGAGAAAGACGTGCAATCAAAATGGTGAGTTTGTTGGACTTGTAGCGTCGTAGTTTCCGCGAAGCCATTCAAAATAGTACGTTTTTTTTAAAAAGACTGTTGACCCTCTATATCAGTGGTTCTCTGCCTTACTAATGCCGCGACCATTTAATACAGTTCCTGATTGTTAGGGTGACCCCCAAACCATAACATTATTTTCGTTTCTACTTTATAAATATGTGTTTTCATATGATGTTAGGCGAACCCCCTGTAACGTTTTTTTCGACGCCCAAAGGATTCGCCACCCCCAGGTTGAGAACCGCTGCTCTACAATGACCGAAAATTGTATTTAAAAAAAATAAATAATGCCAGGGTATTGTCTGGTTTCACTAATAGTTCATGGGTATTGTCTGTTTTCACTAATAGTGCATGGGTAATTTCTGTTTCCACTAACGGTGCATGGATAATGTCTGTTTCTTTTAAGCATAATTCAATATGTACCATATATTTTTTTTTAATTATGTCTCATTCTTAGATGTGTTTCATGACTCCACGTTTTGTTTAGATGACCGCCTTCTACCAAGACATGGCCACCGACGCGGTTTTCCAGCTAACGAGAAATGAAAACAGCAAGAAAAAAAAAGATTCATTCAAGCTGGTTAGTAAAACGAATCGGATTTTTTAATTATTATCCGGCAGGAAAAAAACACTTTCCCTGGCGTAAATGAAATAGTCGCTGACAAATAAATACATGCTAAGTTTGATTAAATTACCCACTGATTCCATGGGAGCCTCACGTGTGGATTTTTTGGGATTCGGTACAATGTTCAGTACAAGAAATGTATTGTTACGCTAACTCTATGAAATACGGTTTAGAATTTATTGAATGAATAATTTGAAATACATATGCATGCAGCCCTCTCTTCCCAACTCTTTAATCTCTCTTCATCTGTTAAAAAAATGGTAAAATGGCCATTTTAAAAAAAATTGTTTTATGAAGTATCTTTATTTTAAAAAAAAAATTATTTTTTAATATCCTCCTCTAAGCGATACAGTTCTCTATCATATAAAATTTTTAACATATTTCTTAGACAATAAATATTTATTTTCTGAAACAGAAGAAAAATTATTTAGTACTTAAATTAAAAACACCCCTTTGGCCCCCCTCGGGGCGGAATTAAGTCTTAACAAGCAAAAGGTCAATAATTTTAATATATCCTATATATTTGCAGGTGTGAACATTTACAAAAAAAAAAAAAAAGAGAGAAAAGTCATTTAAATCAAGGGTCTCAAGCTCGCGGTCCGCGGGCCATTTGTGCCCCGCAAGACGATACTTTGCGGCCCAATAACTGATAGCAAGTGTTAATGCGGCCCACGCGTTGTCCTCATTCTCATATCTATAATGTGACCCTCTATAATGTGACCCTCTATAATGTGACCCTCTGTAATGTGACCCTCAATAACGTGACCCTCTATAATGTCACCCTCTATAACGTGACCCTCCGCGACGGTTTCAGTCAAATCTCACCGACTAGTCTAATTCTGATTTTTATGAAGCTTATATTGATTTGGGCTTGATTATAATGGTAAAAACCGTTTCAAAATAGGACTTAAATATTTTATTTTATAACATTTTATGAGACAAACATGGCCAAAGTGCGGTTATGAAAGCAGTTTTAAATATTTAGTTATTGGGTAATGCACATCCATAATTGTGTAAATCGTAGCAATCTAATATAGTACCAAGTAATTTCTATTAAAATTGACACTAGTGTTTACGAGTGAGGGAAATTCCGAGCCTATCAGCTTGGTCACTTTCGAAATAAGATCAGTCAAAAAGGTAATTTCTACGATAAAAAAATCTAAATTCATTCTCCCTAAAATAACATCTTCCATTGCATCAATAATTCATAAATATGGCCTGTTCCTGCCTATTATTTGAAAACGCTCTAGCATTCAAAACATCCATGGAGAAGGGTGGGATGGTTGTTCCTGTAATAAGTGATCCCAAATGGCTCATGGACTTCCAAAATATATTTCTTAGTGTTCTCCCATTGCTTTTATTATTTTATTTTTTGTATTAATAGATTCCAACTTATACTACTCTTTATAAAATGTTTGTAAATATGACAACTTCTTTGTCTACCACAATGCACTTGACTTGTTCAGGTTTGCACTGCCCGCCCCCCCCCACTCCGTGAGCGCCGCCTGAAGTAAACACTGATTAGTGATACTTAGGATATGGCTGAACGGGTTAACGGTGGGTCAGGGCCAGTGGTGTAGTTACGGGGTTGGCCAAGGGTGCGGACCGCACCGGGTGACACCAAACCTAGCTACGTCCCTGGTCCAGGCCTACTTGTTTTCACCCCTGATTCAAAAGATAATCTTACATTTAGTAGGTAAATTTACTTTAGATTCATAATATCAAATTTTTTTGTGATTTTTAAATTGCAACAAAGCATAAAACAAAGTTTTAATTATTGTAAATCAAAATTGATTTTTCTCAATCAGAACAACGTCTTGCCGTAACGGAACAACTCAATAGGATGTCATTTTAAAAAAAAAAAAAGTTATTTGCGATTTCACAAATTAATATTTAAATTAACTAGCAGTATTTAAAATAATTTTTATGTTTTTAAATGAATGCTTAGTTTTTTTTGTTGTTGTATTTTTTTTTAATTAAAGAAAGGAGAATTCCAAATATCCGGAAAAAGCTTTTTCTTAAATTCCGAAAAAAGAAGGAAAAGGCATTTCCAGACAACAAGGTCGCGATCCACCTCTAGACCTTCGTCATCGCCAATTTTCGACAGTAAAGACGAAATTTACAGCCTCAAAGTCCAGCAAGTACAGAGAGGGTTAGCCGACGACTTCATGGAAGCACGTAAGCAATAGACTTGCAATAACGATGTGTAACCAACTCGTCTTATGTTTAATTGCAACCAATGAACAGAACAGTGCTTACACATGTTTTAGTCCGTTCGAAATCGTCCAGGACAACTTCAATCATCCGATATTGCAAGGATCTGCTTCTTACCGTGTGTGCTCAGATGGCTGATAAGACCGATTCTGTCAAGAAATGCAGGAGGGTGGATTGGGCATCTCCAACTGCAGAGTTAACCCGGGCTTCTCTCGTTTGTCTTCTCTGCTCTGCAGTCGCTGTTCGCTAGGCTTCATGTTGTATGGGAGATTTTGTGAAAGAGACTTTCAGTTGACCCCATAGTTCTCTGAGCTAAGATTTTCTGTATGTCTATATGTCTCGGCTGTTGGAGACTTTTGAGTCCAAACGTTCTTTGTTTAGTTGAGTTGTATTTTCACGTTTTCCACTACTCCGTCTGAGACACGTCTCGATCTCCATGCTTGCGCTTCTTACGACGCTTGTTACGACGCTTGTTACGACGCTTGTTGCGACGCTTGTTACGACACTTGGTGCGACGCTTGTTGCGACGCTTGTTGTGACGCTTGTTGCGACGCTTGTTGCGACGCTTGTTGCGACGCTTGTTACGACGCTTGTTACAACGCTTGTTACGACGCTTGTTCTGACGCTTGTTGTGACGCTTGTTGCGACGCTTGTTACGACGCTTGTTACGACGCTTGTTACGACGCTTGTTACGGCGCTTGTTGCGACCTTCTTTCGTTCGTCTTCACCGAATGTTAAATATTTCGTCTGGTCTAATGTCTTATGATGATGGCAAATATTCCGATGTGTAATATTCCGATGGCAAATCTTTCCTTTGGTCACAACACGGACTAGTATGAATCAAAAACACTCAAAAGATTCACTGTACATTATGGGTTTATTTTCCGTAACTAAAACGTAAACTTGGTTCATGAATACATCTAGTAGAACAATATTATCCTCGGCAAAAGCCCGCAGCGAATGGAACATAATTGCTATCTCTCTCTCTCTGTCTAGCTCTCTCTGTCACTCTAGATCACTCTATACACTCTCTCAACTCTAACTCTGCTCGACTCTCGACTCTAACTCTGCCCGACTCTCGACTCTAACTCTGCCCGACTCTCGACTCTAACTCTGCCCGACTCTAGACTCTAACTCTGCCCGACTCTCGACTCTAACTCTGCCCGACTCTCGACTCTAACTCTGCCCGACTCTCGACTCTAACTCTGCCCGACTCTCGACTCTAACTCTGCCCGACTCTCGACTCTAACTCTGCCCGACTCTCGACTCTAACTCTGCCCGACTCTCGACTCTAACTCTGCCCGACTCTAGACTCTAACTCTGCCCGACTCTCGACTCTAACTCTGCCCGACTCTCGACTCTAACTCTGCCCGACTCTCGACTCTAACTCTGCCCGACTCTCGACTCTAACTCTGCCCGACTCTCGACTCTAGCTCTGCCCGACTGTCGACTCTAACTCTTCCCGACTCTCGACTCTAACTCTGCCCGCCTCTCGACTCTAACTCTGCCCGACTCTCGACTCTAACTCTGCAAGACTCTCGACTCTAACTCTGCCCGACTCTCGACTAACGATACAAAACATCACACTGCATTTTATATCCCACCAAAACACTCAGCACACACTAAAGCTTAACGACACGAACCAACTTCACATTCTGACCTCACGACGTACAACTCACAAAAACGCTCTCACGATCAAAATCTCCCCTTACCAACCATTCACAACAATCTAATTCACGAAATATCTATTAAGGCAAGCGGTCGTATGAAATTCTCGCAAACATGATTGCAATACAATGGCAGGGGCGCGTAGCTAGTGTTGGTGACACCCTGCGCGGTAAACTCATGGTGCCACTCGGCGCGGTGAACTCATGGTGCCACGAGGCGCGGTAAACTCATGGTGCCACTCGGCGCGGTGAACTCATGGTGCCACGAGGCGCGGTGAACTCATGGTGCCACGAGGCGCGGTAAACTCATGGTGTGACAAGGCGCGGTAAACTCATGGTGTGACAAGGCGCGGTAAACTCATGGTGTGACGAGGCGCGGTAAACTCATGGTGCCACGAGGCGCGTTAAACTCATGGTGCCACGTGGCGCAGTAAACTCATGGTGCCACCCGGCGCTGTAAACTCATGGTGTGACAAGGCGCAGTAAACTCATGGTGCCACTCGGCGCGGTGAACTCATGGTGCCACGAGGCGCGGTAAACTCATGGTGTGACAAGGCGCGGTAAACTCATGGTGTGACAAGGCGCGGTAAACTCATGGTGCCACGAGGCGCGGTAAACTCATGGTGCCACCCGGCGCGGTAAACTCATGGTGCCATCCGGCGCGGTAAACTCATGGTGTGACAAGGCGCAGTAAACTCATGGTGCCACTCGGCGCGGTGAACTCATGGTGCCACAAGGCGCAGTAAACTCATGGTGTGACAAGGCGCGGTAAACTCATGGTGCCACGAGGCGCGGTAAACTCATGGTGCCACCCGGCGCGGTAAACTCATGGTGTGACAAGGCGCGGAAAACTCATGGTGCCACGAGTTGCGTTAAACTCATGGTGCCACGAGGTGCGTTAAACTCATGGTGTGACAAGGCGCAGTAAACTCATGGTGTCACTCGGCGCGGTGAACTCATGGTGCCACAAGGCGCGGTAAACTAATGGTGTGACAAGGCGCGGTAAACTCATGGTGTGACAAGGCGCGGTAAAATCATGGTGCCACGAGACGCGTTAAACTCATGGTTTGACAAGGCGCGGTAAACTCATGGTGCCACCCGGCGCGGTGAACTCATGGTGCCACGAGGCGCAGTAAACTCATGGTGCCACCCGGCGCGGTAAACTCATGGTGCCACCCGGCGCGGTAAACTCATGGTGTGACAAGGCGCAGTAAACTCATGGTGCCACAAGGCGCGGTAAACTCGTGGTGCCACGAGGCGCGTTAAACTCATGGTGTGACAAGGCGTGGTAAACTCATGGTGTGACGAGGCGCGGTAAACTCATGGTGCCACGAGGCGCGTTAAACGCATGGTGCCACGTGGCGCAGTAAACTCATGGTGCCACCCGGCGCTGTAAACTCATGGTGTGACAAGGCGCAGTAAACTCATGGTGCCACTCGGCGCGGTGAACTCATGGTGCCACGAGGCGCGGTAAACTCATGGTGTGACAAGGCGCGGTAAACTCATGGTGTGACAAGGCGCGGTAAACTCATGGTGCCACGAGGCGCGGTAAACTCATGGTGCCACCCGGCGCGGTAAACTCATGGTGCCATCCGGCGCGGTAAACTCATGGTGTGACAAGGCGCAGTAAACTCATGGTGCCACTCGGCGCGGTGAACTCATGGTGCCACAAGGCGCAGTAAACTCATGGTGTGACAAGGCGCGGTAAACTCATGGTGCCACGAGGCGCGGTAAACTCATGGTGCCACCCGGCGCGGTAAACTCATGGTGTGACAAGGCGCGGAAAACTCATGGTGCCACGAGTTGCGTTAAACTCATGGTGCCACGAGGTGCGTTAAACTCATGGTGTGACAAGGCGCAGTAAACTCATGGTGTCACTCGGCGCGGTGAACTCATGGTGCCACGAGGCGCGGTAAACTAATGGTGTGACAAGGCGCGGTAAACTCATGGTGTGACAAGGCGCGGTAAAATCATGGTGCCACGAGACGCGTTAAACTCATGGTTTGACAAGGCGCGGTAAACTCATGGTGCCACCCGGCGCGGTGAACTCATGGTGCCACGAGGCGCAGTAAACTCATGGTGCCACCCGGCGCGGTAAACTCATGGTGCCACCCGGCGCGGTAAACTCATGGTGTGACAAGGCGCAGTAAACTCATGGTGCCACAAGGCGCGGTAAACTCGTGGTGCCACGAGGCGCGTTAAACTCATGGTGTGACAAGGCGTGGTAAACTCATGGTGTGACAAGGCGCAGTAAACTCATGGTGTCACTCAACGCGGTGAACTCATGGTGCCACGAGGCGCGGTAAACTCATGGTGTCACAAGGCGCGGTAAACTCATGGTGTGACAAGGCGCTGTAAAATCATGGTGCCACGAGGCGCGTTAAACTCATGGTGTGACAAGGCGCGGTAAACTCATGGTGTTACCCGGCGCCGTAAACTCATGGTGTGACAAGGCGCGCTAAACTCATGGTGCCACGAGGCGCGGTAAACTCATGGTGCCACCCGGCGCCGTAAACTCATGGTGTGACAAGGCGCGGTAAACTCATGGTGCCACGAGGCGCGGTAAAATCATGGTGTCATAACTGTATTATCTTTAATGTTGTAATTTATTCACATTTAGCCCCGCAAGCGATCGTTTCCATGAAGCCGCCTAGAGCTTTCAATGCTCCGAATGTATCGGACCGGGACTCTCGAGGACAAGAGACCGAGGACGACACCGTCAGCAGTAGCAAGCCCGAAGCAGATGAAGTTATTGATTTGTCGTCCTACCAACCATCGATACCTTTAGACTCCAACGGCTCTTCTGGCGAGCCAGACCTGTTTGCCCAACTCAAGCGTCGACGTAGATCGACCAAACCCTTAGCCGTTGATGTTGCTGCTGTGGTTGACTACTCGGTGTACGTAAAGTTTCTGACAGCAGCAGGCAACGACAGAACGTCCGCTCTGCAGAATATACGGGAATATTTTGCATTCATATTTAATGGGGTAAGTAGGTATTTATTTTATTTTAACGAAGGGCCCATAAGTTACTTGCAATTTGTCGTTGTTTAGTAATAAAACCCATGAGTATAAATTTAACTAACCACTTTTTTTTTAAAAAAATATTTGGTGTTATTGGCTTAGATCTTAACCAGTTCTGTCGTGTGGATTGTGACAGCTTTGGAAAAAACAAACAAACCATTTTTAAACATTTTCTTAGGATTCAATTTGTTAAAATTAATATACAGAAACTTTGTTTTTTAAAAAAAACAACGCTTTTGTAGACTCGTATTAATTCATCGTATTTAACCTCAAGGCAGTGGCGTAGCGAGCTTAACTTGCGCCCGGGGCGCAATACCTTTTTAGCGCCCCCCCTATTCGAAAACCATACAATATTATATGTAAAATATACCATTTGGCGCCCCTTGTGAGTAGCGCCCGTGGCATGATGCCCCCCTTGCCCCCCCTCGCTACGCCACTGCCTCAAGGTGCCGGTACTTCTCTCATGATACACACGTACACACATACTTTAAACAGATGTTAACATGTGCTCTAGCACAAATAAGCACACATCAATCACATTTCAGAGGATTAAATCGCAAACAAATGTGTTTCTACTTACCTTCAGGTGGATCAGATATACCAGTCCATCAACATGAACCATGTCCTCAACGTGTACTTAAGTCAAGTCCTTGTAGCTGAGGTAATGTTCAAACGCTTCACTCTGCTACTGCCTGCGTAGGTATTTCTTGTGCCCACCTAAGTGCAAGTATGTCATTTTCTTTACGAATGTCCTGCATTAGGGACTACAAAAATAATAACAAAAGTTCAAACTAATAACATAATCTCCTTTATACTATTTAATTTACTCTGTACTTAATAACTAAATAAATGCACATTATGTTTTTAAAAATTCTTTACATTTCGTTAGTGGGTTGGCTCGCACAATCTTCGGGTGGCTAAATGACCCACTGTCCTGCAACCAATCAAGCCGAAACTTGCAACGTAGACTATTTGCCGATGACAAAACATTCTATCAAATTGTATGTTCCACACCCCCAACCCCCCCCCCCCAAGCCCCCAAAAATCAGTTTTTCCTGTTCCCCAATGAAGGGAATAAAATATGCCACTAATGTCCCGAAATAAAATTCCCGATAACTGCGCTAAATGAGATTCTTAAAGGGGGAAAAAATCTGAAATTCGTTTAATGCGTCTAATATTTTCTTATGTATTTCAGAAATAGTTGTTAAATAGAACTATGCGGTGTAATATGCGGTGGAATATGCGTTCTAGTATGCGGTCTAATATGCGGTCTAATATGCGGTGTAAAACCGCGTGGATCAATAGAATATTAATAGTGTTACAGGGGCGTTACAAAAAAAGGTTCGGCTACGAGCCTTGGCTGGTGGGGACTAATTCAAAATAAAATTAAACCAATTTTAAAATACAATTACATTACTTTTCTTACCATTATAATCAACATACAAATATGTAGAAACCCAATCAAAATCAGAATTAGACTAGTCGCTGATATTCGATTGAAACTTTCGCGGAGGGTCACATTATAGATATGAAAATGGGGACAACGCGCCGGTCGCATTAACACTAAACTTTAATGTAGCGGACCTCAAAATATCGTCTTGCGGGACACAAATGGCCCGCGGGCCGCGAGTTAAAGACTAATTCATTGGATGGTTATTTGCTAATAGTCCCGATGATCTAATTTTTATAAAAAAAGAATGTAAATCTTGATACCTCCTCCCATCAATTGCGATGCATGGACAATGTATGTGTGAACGAATGTTAATATATCTAGATATTTCAGCTTCGGCTTCGGTTTCGGCTTAAAGTCATTTTAAGCTTTTGCTTTCGGTTTTCGGCCGAAAGACATTTTTAAATTTCAGAAATTCACTTTCAGTCGGTCTCTATTTCAAACCACTGTTTAAAGCATCTACCTTGTTTCCCCACTTTGTTTCACCACTTTGTTTTCCCACTTTGTCTCACCACTTTGTTCACCACTTTGTTTCACCACTTTGTTTCACCACTTTGTTTCACCACTTTGTTTCACCACTTTGTTTCACCACTTTGTTTCACCACTTTGTTTCACCACTTTGTTTCACCACTTTGTTTCACCACTTTGTTTCACCACTTTGTTTCCCCACTTTGTTTCACCACCTTGTTTCCCCACTTTGTTTCACCACCTTGTTTCCCCACTTTGTTTCAAACCCCTCTCTATTTTAAACCCTTGCATGTTTAAAGTTACTCCTCTAGCTATTTTAACACGCACGCCCCCCGTACCCCCAACCCCCATTTTAAATGACGTAGCCCACCTGTTTCTGCCATATTTCGACTTGCTTTCCCTATTTCACAAAGGCCAATAATTTTAATAATTTTTTTTGCAGTCAAGATCGGCATCGCCTCTTGCTAACACCAACCACTTCAATAGTTTTTTGGACTCTAAAGAAGCTCTCTATGCGTTTAGCAGCTTTGTCGCCCTAAGGGCGAAGGGCGTTGTGACGTCATGTGATCACGCAATGCTTTTCACAGCGTGAGTGATGCATTTATCCTTTATGTAAATAAGTTCACGAAGAGAAGAAACTTATTTGGAAATCACAATGTTGAAATAGAAAATAAAAACTGATACTTTAAAACAAAGTGAAACGAATTTAAAGTCTGTTAAAAGGGCTATCAGTTCGTTTCTGTATATCTTTGGTTTTATTTTTATTTTTTTATTTTTTTTATATTTTTTTTTTTGTTGTTGCTTGTTTGATAACTGACTATGGAATCGTGCTGACGATGTACAACTGTCTTTTTCCAGGTACGACCTCACAGTTGGAACGGATCCAAGTAATGTCGGTAATGTTACGAAACATTGTGTAATTTCATGATATTATTAAATAATTCGTTTAATCATGGTTGGGAGTGGGGCGGGGTGGGAAAAAGGGGGGGGGGGGGGTAATAATGTTTGACAAAACAGTATTTTTTAGGAATAAAGACAAATGTAGATTAATTTCAGTTAAAAAAACGTGTAAATACAACAGTGGCTGAGCAATATAAGATTTAAAATATGTTTAGATTGTTATATTTTTAAATATCATTCAAATAGACGATTATCAGGTTCGTATGGCAAATCTGTATGAACATTAATAAAAAACGTACTTAGCTCAGCATACAAGTCCATGAAATCTTGACTCCGGTGGGTGGATAGAAAACAAGGCAGTGGGGCGTAGGGGCAAGGCAAGGTTTCGATATGAGGTTGAAGATGTGTCTAGTGTTTCATGATCATAAACACAACGGTGTAAGTGGAGTGAAAAGATATTTTTTTTTAAATTTAAATGCACCACTTTTTAATATAACATAATAAAGTTGAACTTAAAACAGCAGCGTTGTCATGTAATTGTTTGTAAGTTGAATATGAAATATATATATTGCGTCTCCTGGCCAATTCATATCTTGATTCAACTACTTTTTTCTAAAGGCACGCAGTGCCAAAGCGTGTGTTTCTTTTAGTTTTCGGAAGATGAAATTGACAATATTTTTTTTTAACATGTTTATTCCACGGTCCAATTTTTTTTTTTAAAAACATGTTTATTCCACGGTCCAATTTTTTTTTTAAAAACATGTTTATTCCAAGGTCCATTTTTTTTTAAAAAGAACCTAAAGTAATGAACATTTGTTCAACAAATCACAACAATATTTTTTTAGATGTTAAGGAAAGGGAAAGATGACAACAAAGAAGGTTTTGTAGCGTAATTAGAATTGATGAATTGAGGGGTAAAATATGTCTTTGGAAATGTGGGCTTGTCAGATGAGAAGATTAATCCCGTCGCCAAACGAAATGCTAGAAATATTTATATAAAATAAAATATGAACGTGACACTCTTCGTGGTGAATAGCACTAAAGCAGCATATGTCCTTCAAAATCTCTGCTGATCCCCAATTATGGCGACGTTAAAATAAATAATCATATACTTTTTTTTATATTTTAGATTTTGCAGTCTCATTCTTTTTTAATTTAAAGTTTTTTTTTATTTTAAATATTATTTTTTATAAAATCTAAAATTGAGATGATATATTATTTGTGTAAATGTAGTAGCGACGTTAGGAGTCTGGTAACCAGAAATGAACAATGTACCGTCTGTACAGGTTATGCCTATGTCTCAACACTGTGCAAGACGGACGGCTCGAGTGTGTCGGTGATAGAGGAAACGAATAACTACCAAAGCATCATTATAGCTGCCCACGAGCTTGCTCATAGGTTCGTAATTACCCGGTTTCACACTGTTTATGGTACTGGGTCGTAGGTTCGTAGGTACATGGCTTATACTGTTTGTTATGTGTCAAGGGTATGAGAATCACTGTTGTTGTGTTTGATATGGGAAAGACGTTTAGTGTAGAGATTAAGTGTGTGGTTGTGTCTGTGGTGTGATCTAATTGTGACGTATTATGGTAAAAGGGAAATGACGTGTTAGTTCTGGTTGCTATTATCTTGGTGATAGATGGCCGTTGTACGGCAGTGTATAA
This sequence comes from Omphiscola glabra, assembly GCA_964017045.1. Taxonomy (NCBI): domain Eukaryota; kingdom Metazoa; phylum Mollusca; class Gastropoda; family Lymnaeidae; genus Omphiscola; species Omphiscola glabra. The sequence continues at coordinate 26,433,050 of OZ024802.1, read as the reverse complement.
GGCTGGAACGACTTGATTGGTAGTCGTAAGGTATATATCAGAGACAGTGAAATAATTGTTGGAGAATAAATGTTATCGTGCAACAAACCGGCTGGTGTTTGGTGTATCTGTATCAGTTGCTATTCGTTACACTTTGGCCCGAGGGATGAAGTGGGAGGCATAGCCTAACAAGTAGACAGTTTGCAATACTACTGGGCCATATGTTCGTAAAGCACCTGGCTTACACTGTTTGTTATGGAACTGCGTCATAGGTTAGTAAAGCACATGGCTTACACTGTTTGTTATGCTACTGGTACATAGCTTCGTAAAGCATATGGCTTACACTGTTTGTTATGCTACTGGTACATAGCTTCGTAAAGCACATGGCTTACACTGTTTGCTATACTACTGGTACATAGCTTCGTAAAGCACCTGGCTTACACTGTTTGTTATGCTACTGGTACATAGCTTCGTAAAGCACATGGCTTACACTGTTTGTTATGGTACTGGTACATAGCTTCGTAAAGCACCTGGCTTACACTGTTTGTTATGCTAGTGGTACATAGCTTCGTAAAGCACCTGGCTTACACTGTTTGTTATGCTACTGGTACATAGGTTCGTAAAGCACCTGGCGTACACTGTTTGTTATGCTACTGGGTCATAAGTGCGAAAGTGCCTTGGTATAATCAGCAACAAGATAATATTTTTTAATTTTTTTTTCACACGCAAAATCGCCGAAACTCGTGCAGAACTTGATCATCTTAAAGTATCGCCTTTTCACCAGCCTATGTCTTCTAGCTTTAGTTCATGGTTTGATGTTTTCAAACCCTGTTTTCGAACAAGAGATCAAAAGTATTATTCTAAACTCTAAACCTACGAAATGTTCTCTCGACACCATTCCCACTGCACTGTTGGTTGAGTCGTTGGATTATTTGCTCCTAACGATAACCAATATAGTCGATGAGAGCTTGTCTCCCATCATTGTTCCATCTCTTTGCTACACTGCTGTCACCAAACCAATACTTAAGAAGTCTGGTCTTGATCAAAAAAAATTAAAAAACACTATAGACCTGTATCGAGAGGCGTAGCGAAGGGGGGCAGTAGCGGACATATTCCCCGGGCGCAAGCTAGTTAGGGGCGCCAAAATGTGCTTTGAAATTATTTTATTGATGAAAATAATGGGTTTGTGGGTTGAAAAAAGACAAAAAGACAAAAGGGGCGCTTTAAAATGAATCGTGTCCCCGGGCGCCAAACACTCTAGCTACGCCCCTGCCTGTATCTAATTTATCATTTTTATCTTGTCATTAACTAACTAGCTCTAAATCAGTTTTTTGCTTACTTGAATGACCCTTGTCCTAATCAGTCGGCCCATAGACATTTTCATAGCACAGACACAGCTCTCTTGAGAGTCAGCAGTGACCTCTTGCTCGCATTGGACAGCAATGATGTCTCCATCCTGATCCTCTTAGAACTCAGTGCGGCATTTGATACCGTTGACCATCAGACACTTTACACAACACTTGAAAATTACTTCTGAATTTCTGGTTCAGTTTTGGCTTGGTTTCGGTCTCCGATAGTAAAAAAGGCGGTCGCTGTTGTCTCTCTGGTAGTGTCGAATTGGTGTAAGGAGTGCCACAGTGGTCAGTTTTGGGTTCCGTCCTATTCACAATGTATACGAGGCCATATCTCCTCCTGCTCGGGAGGCATGCTGCTGTCAGCAAAACATTCGCAGATGACATGCAGCAATACACGCATAACCATCCCTCTCTTGTCACTTCTGCTATCCACACCTTGCAGGAGTGCATTGGTGATGTCAAGTCATGGATGAATCTCAGCTAGTTGAAGCAAAATGATGACGAAACGGAAGCACGCCTCATTCACAATCATGAATCGTCCTCTAACTCAGCTCTCCCCATATCGTTTCATTTAGGTTTAGCTCCGAAAGAGAGTTCACATACTCTGCTAGGAATCTTGGTTACATTCTTTCTAAAAACATGTCTCTCAATAATCATATTCCTCACATCTGTCGCTCTGCGTACACCGCTATCCGACAGATGAGCTCCATCCGCCACTACCTCACAGCTAGTGCAACAAAAAACCTAGTCTATGCTCTTGTTCTCTCTCGTCTTGACTATTGTAATTCTCTTCTGTCAGGTTCACTAAAACATTTCATAGAAAAACTGCAGAAAGTTCAAAACTCAGCTGCTAGGTTAGTTCTAAAGGCAAAGAAACGTGATCACTTCCCTCGACTACTTCACTCACTTCAATGGCTCCCCATAAAGGCATGCACTGATTATAAGCTGTCTGTTCTCTTTCACAACTTTTTTTCTGGTTCCTGCCCTTCCTACCTTACAGAACTTCTTACTGTCTATTCACCCCTTCGAAACCTTCGTTCCTTTGCAGACACGCGTATTCTTTCTATTCCAAGAACACGCAGTAAAACATGTGGTGAACGATCTTTCTATGTCTGCGCCCAAAACAATGGAATTCTCTGCCACAACACATCCGCTATATACCAACCACCCAGGCCTTCAAAACTGCACTCAAAACACATCTCTTTAAACTCTACTACCCCGACTGATTCCCCACATCTGACCGATAAACGATGCTGCTGGCCGCCGTCCATGGCTTGTCATGTAAAAGTTCTGGGGTGGATGGGGTGAATATGCATTAGTTTTTTTTTGCTCTCTATACAGCTGTTCTTTATTACATAAATGTATTTTAGTTTATTGTCACGATTATGCCTTTTTTTGCTAATATTTTTATGTACAGCGCGGTGAGCCCAGCCCTAGGCTGGGGTACCGCGCTATATAAGACATGTAATAATAATAATAATATATTGAAATTTACTTGAATCGAGAGAATGTCCTTTTAGCAGGAATAAGTCCGCTCATGAAACTAACGTTGTTTGTGTAAAAAAAAAAGCTTAGTCTACTATTGGTGAACTGTGTAAACTCGGTCTTCGGTGTTGTTAACCCGGCGTTGGAGTTTTACTTGACATTCTTCAGCCAAAACACGCTGCAATCAACCACTCAAGCACTTCAGTAACACAAACATTTAATAGGGGCAAGCAACACACATATAATAATTGACAATGGTCACTTGATCAGTGAGTGAGTGAGTTAGTGTGTGTGTGTGAGTGAGTGAGTGGGTGAGTGAGTGAGTGGGTGGTCGAGTGGGTGAGCGATTGAGTATATGAGGAATCAGCATGCAAATTTCAACTTCAATTTTTTTTGGGAGTGATGTTTCTGAGATCTCGTGATAAGTGAGTGAGTAAATCATTGGGCGAGTGAATCAATGTGCGAGTGAATCAGTGGGCGAGAGAATCAGTGGGCGAGTGAATAAGTGGGTGAGTGAATAAGTGGGCGAGTGAATAAGTGGGCGAGTGAATAAGTGGGAGCGTGTGGGCAAGTGAATCAGTGGGCGTGTGAATCAGTAGATGGTTTTGGCTTAAATTTATAAATTTAAAAAAAATATATTTAAATACAGTTCACACAAGGAGAATTAGTATTCGTTTTTTTTCCTCCTATTTCTTGACAGCCTCTCAGTAAAGCATGATGGCGATGGCAACAACTGCTCCCCGTCAGAAAGATACATCATGGCGGAAGTCCCCAGCAACGCAGAGACAGCGTTAACCGTGCACGATCCATGGCAGTTTTCACCATGCAGCGTGGCAAGTCTCACATCGTATCTGAATCAACTGCTAGCCACATCGTAGGTGGCCAGATTTTTAGGTTTCATTTCAACCCATAACGCTAGATATTTAAAAAGCTATTAACTAATAACGTTGAAATTAAATAATTAGCAACCAGCGTGATAGAATACAATCTTGTTGCCACCAGGCCCTAGTCATTCCATCCAGAGACAACTTTGCATATCATAAATGAATTAGCTTTCGTAGCCATGAAAACCGACTCGTGGATTTCATTTTTCAGCATTTTTCTAATACGATTGCTTCTAACCAATGTTCCCTTTAAGCTGCGTGGCTGCGCGGCCGCGCAGCTACCTCACAGATGCCGCGCAGCAGTTTTGAGCATCCGTGCAGCAAATTTTAAAAAAAATCAATTTGAACAGATACGCTGCACTCTGCAAAGTAAAAGTTTGCACACAACTTTATGATTTTGCACACGAACCAGCAAACCTTAGAGGAAACATTGCTTCTAATATGTCTTAAAATTTGATAACTTTTGAACGGATCTATTTCTTCCTCTTTCGAGACTGAATGCTCTTATCTTATATTAGTATTATCCTTTTAAATCATATCTTTAAATCAGATGGCATTTGCAGTAAGGTAAATATTAATAAAGTGTGTGTCCATAATTTTTTAAAGACGAGGTGTGACATGTCTGACTGGTCATCCACCGATTGACATCAGCATCCCGGACGTGAGTGGACGTCTGCTAGGACAGGAGATACCACCAGATCAGCAGTGCCAGGCTAAATACGGGCCCGGCTCAAAAGTCTGTGGAGTGAGTTGACAGTTCACTAGTGTATTTTATGGAGTATGCTTTAAAATATCTCATCTTCGGACTTAAGTAAAAATCTTTAAATAAATTAAAAATATTGTATAAATTTAACAGAAAACTTCTGACGTGTATTAAACACAAGCTTTGGTGTTATCATAGTCGTGACGATAAAATAACATGGGCGACTGCATGGCTGTGCGGTCTTGTGAGAGGGATTTAAACTACCACCGGTCCACCGAGTGGATGGCACTCATCGAAATAGGATGGTGGAAAAACTCGGCTATCATGCGGCTACAAACAGTTTGCTAAATACTAATATAGACTCTTATAAGAAGGACGTCCACACAAATTATACACACACACATATATATATATATATATATATATATATATATATACATACATGACACGAGGAAACGGGATCAAACCGGGAATGGGATCCCATTGGGAACTGGGATCCCGTCAGGGAACCGTCACTTATCGTCACTTTAAAGCGTTATTTTGTTCCTTTAGCGATGTGCTTTCACGGGGCCCTTAGTTTCGGTGTTAGCTAAAATGGTAAATATTTCTCAAAAACTAAATGGTGTTAGCAATATAAACACCGTTACATAGATACTTCATCTGTTGTTTTTTTATGGAATTCTGAAGAGTTTTCGTAATAGCAGATACAAAAATATCAAAAAAATGCCTGCCTTTGTTATCGAATAGTCATTAATACAAATCCTGTAGGGCAGTGGTTCGCAGTCTTTCTAATGCCGCGACCCTTTAATATAGTACCACATGCTGTGGTGGGCCCCAAACATAAAATTATTTTCGTTGCTACTTCATAAATATGTGTTTTCCTATAGTCTTAGGCGACCCCTGTGTAAAGGTCGTTCGATCCCAAAAAGGGTCCTGGACCCAGGGGTTGAGAACCGCTGTCATACGGGGGTATAAGACTGACTCAATGACTTTTTCTTAAACTCATGTGGGGCCCCTGGTGCCATGCTATTCATCCTATTAAAACTAATTAGGCTCATCAGGTTCCATCAGACGATAATCTGATTGCTGAGAACTAGCTCATTCTACATAAAACCACAGTCCATTTGATATCCAGTGAAACAAATCACACCATCGTCTCCGTGAGACGGATGGATCCCTCCCCCACCCCCACTCCCGGCGCGGTAAAAAAAAAAAAAAGGTAAAAGAATAAAAGATGTCCCAAAAATTTTAATTTTTTAAAAAATTTAGATTTTAATTTGTTGTGGTTAAAAACTGGCTGATTATAAGTTTGATCTTTATAAAATGTAATATTATTTTTGTCTCTGGATTCACGTTTTAAATACCTTATAAGGAACTAAATCGGGGTGCTGGGGTGGCCGAGTGGTCTTATGGGAGTCAATCCTCAGTGCACCGGAGCTCAATGCCCAGCAAAAGCCCAGCCCATTTGACGGGCAAAAAAAGAAAATATTTTTTTTTATTTAAAAATTACTTCAAAAGCGTAATTAAAACAAAAGCGGGGTTTTCCCTATGTGTGGCACTGCAACGCATGCCGGGGTTTCGCTAGTATTATATAAGCAATAACTACCATATGACTTATCGCCCCTGTATTCAAATTTATATCTGTGACACGCTACCCTCTTCATAAAAAAAATAAAAAATTAACAAATGTTTAAATAAGTTCCAATAGTAACATTCAAGTCAATAATTATTAACATAATAAATTGAACATCTTAATAACCAGAGTTTTTAAAACCATAATATGTAGGGCAACCGGGTAAAGCAAATATAAATAATGTTGAAAAAAAATTCTCGACTCTTTATCGGTGTTTTCATGTTGAGGTTACAGAGTCAGTCATTGTCTTCATGTTGAGGTTAAAGAGTCAGTCATTGTCTTCGTGTTCAGGTTACAGATTCAGACATTGTCTTCGTGTTGAGGTTACAGATTCAGTCATTGTCTTCGTGTTCAGGTTACAGATTCAGTCATTGTCTTCGTGATGAGGTTACAGATTCAGTCATTGTCTTCGTGTTGAGGTTACAGATTCAGTCATTGTCTTCGTGTTGAGGTTACAGAGTCAGTCATTGTGTTCATGTTGAGGTTACAGATTCAGACATTGTCTTCGTGTTGAGGTTACAGATTCAGACATTGTCTTCGTGTTGAGGCTACAGAGTCAGTCATTGTGTTCATGTTGAGGCTACAGAGTCAGTCATTGTGTTCATGTTGAGGTTACATAATCAATCATTGTCTTCATGTTGAGGTTAGAGATTCAGACATTGTCTTCATGTTGAGGTTACAGATTCAGACATTGTCTTCGTGTTGAGGTTACAGATTCAGACATTGTCTTCGTGTTGAGGTTACAGATTCAGACATTGTCTTCGTGTTGAGGTTACAGATTCAGTCATTGTCGTCATGTTGAGGTTACAGATTCAGTCATTGTCTTCATGTTGAGGTTACAGAGTCAGTCATTGTGTTCATGTTGAGGTTACAGATTCAGTCATTGTCTTCATGTTGAGGTTACAGATTCAGTCATTGTCTTCGTGTTCAGGTTACAGATTCAGTCATTGTCTTCGTGTTCAGGTTACAGATTCAGTCATTGTCTTCATGTTGAGGTTACAGATTCAGTCATTGTGTTCATTTTAAGGCTACAGAGTCAGTCATTGTCTTCATGTTGAGGTTACAGAGTCAGTCATTGTCTTCATGTTGAGGTTACAGATTCAGTCATTGTCGTCATGTTGAGGTTACAGATTCAGTCATTGTCTTCGTGTTCAGGTTACAGATTCAGTCATTGTCTTCATGTTGAGGTTACAGAGTCAGTCATTGTGTTCATGTTGAGGTTACATAGTCAATCATTGTCTTCATGTTGAGGTTACAGATTCAGACATTGTCTTCGTGTTGAAGTTACAGAGTCAATCATTGTCTTCATGTTGAGGTTACAGAGTCAGTCATTGTCTTCATGTTGAGGTTACAGATTAAGTCATTGTCTTCGTGTTGAGGTTACAGTGTCAATCCTTGTCTTCATGTTGAGGTTACAGAGTCAATCATTGTCTTCATGTTGAGGTTACAGAGTCAGTCATTGTGTTCATGTTGAGGTTACTGAGTCAGTCATTGTGTTCATGTTGAGGTTACAGAGTCAGTCATTGTGTTCATGTTGAGGTTACAGAGTCAGTTATTGTGTTCATGTTGAGGTTACAGAGTCAATCATTGTCTTCATGTTGAGGTTACAGAGTCAATCATTGTCTTCATGTTGAGGTTACAGAGTCAGTCATTGTGTTCATGTTGAGGTTACAGAGTCAATCATTGTCTTCATGTTGAGGTTACAGAGTCAATCATTGTCTTCATGTTGAGGTTACAGAGTCAGTCATTGTCTTCATGTTGAGGTTACAGAGTCAGTCATTGTCTTCATGTTGAGGTTACAGAGTCAGTCATTGTCTTTATGTTGAGGTTACAGAGCCAGCCATTGTCTTCCTATTGAGGTTACAGAGTCAGTCATTGTCTTCATGTTGAGGTTACAGAGTCAATCATTGTCTTCATGTTGAGGTTACAGAGTGAATCATCGTTCATGTTGAGGTTACAGAGTCAATCATTGTCTTAAAATCGTCGCAGCTTAAAATTTAATGTATATATTAGTTTACTGAACAATCTACGCTCCATGTTTTTTTTCTTTCATGCTAATAAAAGACGTAGTGGTTTGCTGGTCACTTTCCCTTCCATGAATTTGGAGAGCGACTTTAAAAGAAAATGGTGTGAACTTGTGCAACAAAGTATTTGAATTGTTTCACCAAAAATTTTATTATGTTTACAATTACCGTACAGGGTCACCAAAAGATTGGGTCACATGTTTGCCGCTCATTATATTGCTTTGATACTCGTGATTTTGGGTGCTACCCAAATGCAGCATTGGACGGTACAACGTGTGGAAGTCGCAAGGTGAGTGCTGTTATTAAGTGGAATTGGAGATACCTTCTTTTTTTTCAATAACTAAATTCATAAAAAAAAAAAAAACGTGTTTAGGAGTAATCTTTAACTATGTGGCTTAACTCGTGACCTTAGTCAGCTTTGTCATATATTATTATTTGTTAAATAATGGAATGTTGCTGTAACGGTAACTTTTCATTTCTAAAATGTTATTTTCGAAATGTTTTTTAAAAAAAATTATATTTATGCTTGTTTCAGATCTGTCGGTCCGGGAAGTGCGTCTCGGATCCACAAGCACCGACAGCGGACGGTAAGAAAAATAAACTGTTTCATCTTTACGTCATTCAATTTTACACTGAGGATGGGAAGTCAGCATAATTGCACATTTTGCCATAGATTCAAATGGGATCAAATGAACGTTTTTAAGTTTACAGGGCAGGGTTTCTTTCAGGCATCTCCTTGGGGGGTACAGACTCCCCCGGAAAAAAGCAAATGCCCCCCCCCCCGGAGCAAAATCGGTAAAAACAAGAGAACGATGATATATTTTTTTAATTAAAAACGACTAAATTGTCATTTTAAACAGTTTTAAAAGAATGCAATTTGGTGCCTTTAACCGATTACAATTAGTGGAATCTATGAAATATCGTTACTCTCTATATATTTGATGATCCGTACATTTAAGGCCAATCTTCTTAGAAACTTACATTATTCGATTAAAAATATCGCAATTTTTCAAAAATTTGCCTGGTCCGACTATGAGCCGAAGTGTTATTTCCTGTTGGCACATATCTGTATTATTTGTTTAATTATTCTTTGCAACTCGCAAGCTTAAAGACTTTAATTACACTGTATTAAACTACATTTGCTTCAATTTTAAGATCTGTACTTTTAATAGAGTTCTCACTAAGTATCATATGTGAGCAAACTTTTTTATGTTTGCAAATTAAATTTTATAATAAAAGCATGACTTTTACAGTAGGGAATGATGAAAATTAAAAATTCAATGATGGCCTTATGCTTTAAAAAATATAGTTACTATTAGCAACAGTGTCTCTTTCAACTATGTCTCCGTGAGGGCACTGCCCCCTCCCCCCAGCCGGAGCACAATGTGTAAAACAATATAACAAATAGATATTGTTTTTATTAAAAATGACAAAATTGTCATTGACAAAATTGTCATTTTAAAACAGTTTTTAAAAGCATAGTAACTGGTGCCTTTAACCGATTACACTTAGTGGAATCCATAAAATATCGATAGGCACTATATGTTTGATAATCCGTATATTTAAGGCTAATCAAGTTAGAGTATTTGGTTATACAAATCGCACTGACCGTTCAAGTCTTACTTCCTGTTGTTCGCATATATCGCTATTTTATTAATTTATTTTGTGCAACTGGCAAGTTAAACGACTTTTATGACAATATATATTAAAATACATTTACATACCTGTAATAGTCTAAAATTTGTATAATAGTTATTCACATACTAAACATGTGCAATCTGTTTTCAAATTATAGCTCATCGTAAAAGCATGATTAAAAATGAGGATAGGTGTTCATTATAAATTGTATGACGTCATTAATCTTATTTTTCTAATTATAAACTTGTAAGGGCGGATACAAACAGTGCACGTGTCATCAATTAAATCGAAAGCTTTTTTGTTTTCTTCAAATGTGCTACTTTCGTTATAAAGTTTCCTGGATAACATATTTTAAAAAAAATATATATATATACTAAGCCGATATTTATTTTATTAACTTCCCAACTGCTTTTCTATTTTTAATGTCAGAATAAAAAAACAAAAATGCCCCATCCATTGGTATTGCACTCATTTTTTGAATATTATTAATTTTTTGTAGATGAGAATCAAGTAGAAAGATTAGAATCTTTTTTGTGAGCTAGCATTTCGATTATCATATCATTTCTATTTTACGTTACGTGTTTAAAAACAACTCTTATTTTAATACGTCAATTTAAAATAGATTCTTTGGATTTAGATAAAAATATTTTAAAGTATGTCGAAGAGGCAATTTATGAATGTTATAGTAGTTTGAAATACCAAATAAAAAGTTCAGTCTACTGAATATTGGGAAATGTTTACTTTATTTGCATATTAATTTCCCTTATATAAAATCACACATTAATAATTATAATGTCTTCTGCAAACAACTCATGTCTTCTTAAAATAGTTATGCCATTCTTAGGCTGTTTTTTTCCTTGTTGACTCTGGTAAAATTATGAAATATTTAGATAAGTTATCTAAGCATTATAAGTAAGTTTGTTTTTTCCATCTGCGTACAGCATATGAAATAAAGTTTACAGTGCTTTTTAGTGATGGAATCCTTTTTAATTTAATTTTGTTTTTTTGAAAATTCCTTATTGATTGAATAACTGTCTCTAATAATAATGTAAATAAAAATTAAAGCCACATAACTATTTTAAGTTATATAATTATTTTTTTATTATAATTATTTTGCCTAACACAAGCAGGTCAAGCAATTTCCGTTTTGCCAACTCTGCATGGAAAGATGATAATTAATCAAATATCATCATCACATCTTTAAGCCCCTAAAATACGCGAAGCACCCTGCAGTCGTAAGGGTTGTGGGCGCACACGATGGCTCTAAATTTAAGTGACACATACATTTTTAACTAGGATCTCTACCGTTGTTCTCAAATTAAGTGTAGAATATTGCACTACTAATTTCAGATATGTGATAAAATGAATTCTTGTATTTTGAATTTATCAAAAATTTTCTGGGGACAATAATGATTTAAGGGGCGAGAATAATCTAGGGCAAAAGCGTACCCTCAAGGGTGACACAGCTACAATGTAAATAGTTATCGTCCTGCTGGTGCGAAATTTAAGATGTCTTTGTTCATTATTATGGATAATTATGACACTTTCCACCCGAATATTTGAAATGCCTCCTCAAAATTGTCTGAAAGAAACAACTAATTCAAGTAAGCAAAATAAAGCATCCCTCCATTTTGAGTTTGTACGACTGTCTTTAGCGACCTAAATTATGCACCCCTTTCCTCACTCTGATCAATGTTACAGTATGGGGTTGATTCTAAGCTTGTGCCTAATGATTACCCTGGGGCACAAATGTAGTGAATTTAGTTTATATATGGCACTGGGCTATATAATGCCTCTCACAAAACCTTAAAAAGCTTTAAAATGTTTTACCGTTCAAAGGGTATAATAGTAACATCGAATTCAAGTATACTCAAAAATGCACTTCTTGATTTTGAAATAATCAAAAATTTTCTGGGGGGCATACTCCCCAAAACTCTCGACCGATCAAGATTTATCGGCGCCCACGATTTCAGCCCTACTTCTCAATGAAAATTATCGCTAATTTTGGTATCGATGGATACACTGTCTAGTGGCGTAGCTACTATTAGTGCTGCCATGAGCGGCCAAGTATTTGCCGTCCCCACTTTCACGATATAACTGTCCAAAAATGCCAAACCTGCATATAAAGAAAAAGTGACACCTGGGTGGACCACCCCATCCGCCTTATCTCGATGACACTAGCAGTGGTGTATCTACAGTGTTTGGCGTCACGGGGCAAGATTCATTGTTACGCCCCCACACCAACTCTGAAAAGCATTATTTTTAACCAATTAATGCCATCTAAGCCCATTTTTGCCCCACTCCGCTAGTCTGGCACCCAGGGACGTATGCCCCCATCAGCCTCTGGCCACTGACAACTGGCAATGTGGCCCCTGAAAATTCAAAATGCCCCCCGGGGAAAATTTCTGAAAGAAACACTGTTACAGGGGTTTGGGGAAAGTGGCTTTACGAGGATGAGAAAATGCTGTGATGTTTCGATCTCAATAGTGTGAGTCTTTAGTGCAGTGTGGTTATTTTATTGTGTTTAACGAGTCCATGACTCTGCAGAGAGCTGCATGTTTGGAGATCAACCAGGCGTCATGGGGCTAGGACTGACTTGTCCACAGTTTATACAGGACTTTCCTGGACAATGTTACGATCCTGGAAATCAACGAGTCTGCTGCAAGACTTGTCGAGCCGCCTACAGGACTGTGAAGGGTGAGGTTATTATTAATTGAAGTGTTGAATGTGAAAATTTAATTTGCTGGATTTTTAAGGGTTAAAACATGATGCATTGATATCTCTAATTAAAGTGTTTCCTGCAGTCACCTTTCTTTCCTGAAGTTATCCCTACATTCAATACACACTGTGTTACAAATAGGCATTTGAGCTTGAGGGAATGTTAGGTGAGGTCAAATGAATACTATTGTATTTATTTGAATGTGTATATTAGAAAGGTAAGTATTCTACGTGAGCATTTATATTATAAAGTTAGGTATTTTAAGTTAGTATGTATATTAGAAAGGTAGATTATAAATGTTAATGGGTATTTTATCATGGTAGATATGCTGGTGGTTGTATTTTTATGATAATAAGTAGGATAGTATGGAATGTAAGTTAGTATGGTTTGTACGTTATTATGGTATATATGTCCGTATGGTATGTATGTTAGTATGGTTTGTATGATAGGGCAGTAAGAAACTTAGGATAATAGGCAAGGTCGAATAAAAAGTAGATTGAGATAGTAGCCGTGTTAGGACAGTAATCATGTCAGAATACTAGCTATAATATTATAGTAACTAGGTTTGGATGCTAGGTTTTTAAGGATATTAATTTGGTTGTGGTGGTGGTTTTGTTGGGATATTAAGTAGGTTGTGGTGGTAGGCTTGTTGGGATATTAAGTAGGTTATGATGGTAGGTTTGTTGGGATATTAAGTAGGTTATGATGGTAGGTTTGTTGGGTATTAATAGGTTGTGGTGGTATGCTTGTTGGGATATTAAGTAGGTTTTGTTGGTGGGTTTGTGGAAATATTTATTAGGTTGTAGTGGTGGGTTTACATTTTAAAATTTTATTTTAAAAAAACTTTGATATTGACAAGTTTATATTTAGTTAAGTATGGATATAGCTTTTTTTTCGTTTAAAACATGGTTTAGAAATTGCTTCCTACAGCTCTAATCATGGTGCGTTTTATTTCCGTGGCATTTTTGGTTTCAATTTTTTTTCTGTCAATTACCAACAGCAGTTTTAGGAAAATTCATACAACTTTTGGCACTTAAATTACAGCGGAAATAAACAATTTTTAACAATACGCGTTTTGCTCTGAAACTGAGCTATTTTTTTTCTTTTTTTTTTTTTTTTACATGATAAAATCTTGCAGGTTGTGAATACGGAGACCGATTGAAAGGCTGTACATCACAACATTGCTCTCAACACCGCGATGACTGCTGTGGCACTTGCGAAAACGGTGTCCCTTTCACTACAAAGCCAATGAGCGTTGTTACATACGCACCACGCCCTTCAAATAAAACTCCAGTTATTACGGGTGAGGACTGTTAAAACTGTGTTGATGTTCTTAAAAGGATTGCTTGTTTTCCCTGCAAGTCCGATTTCGTTAAAAAAAATAATTTACACATCATCTTTATTGGCTCTACTTTTTGTAAAGGGCTATTTACCTTAATCCAATTACACAAAATGATTCCTTGGCGCGGTGTTCGGCAAACCGTGGCTCCTCAACGACCTGAGTGCGGCTCGGCCAGTCGACCATAAATCGGTTTTGACTCTGAAAAACATGGTTCTTGACAGGTTCTTGAAAGGAAATTTGGCGCTCTAATTTTTTTTTTAATCGTCCTGCTGCTGATTTTTCGCTCTTTTGACTAATGAGTTTGCCGACCACTGGTCTGAAATAAAGGAAAAAATAAAAAGAACATGGAATATTCCTTATGTAAAATTACAAATATATTTACATCCATGGGTGGATAGAGGAATCCAGTCTGTCAAATTGATTTGGCTGAAGGGGCCTGGGGTTCCGTTACCTTTCTTTACAATTACTTAAGTAGCCCCGGTCCTCGGATATCAATAGGGCGATCGTACCCTTAAATAAACATTTTAAAAAACATATTGTTATATTAATATCGAAAATATAAATGCTGTCTCAAAAAAGAAAAAAAACAGCCCAACAACAACTTAGTGAGATATTACCACACACAAAAAAATATTAAGAGATTATAGAAATGTTCAAAGGTATTAGTAGATATGTCCGTATCTCTTCTTATGTTTCGATAATCCTTTTTTTTTCCCAACTTTAACAATTTTGCTTTAGTGCCTGGCTCACAGTTCAATCAGTGGGCATGCTGCAAATTTGTACATAAAAGCTTCGAGTGTGTGCATGCATGCTTCGAATGTGTACATACATGCTTCAAATGTGTATGTACACGTTTCGAATGTTTACATGCATGCTTTAAATGTACATACATGATTCGAATTTGTAAATGCATGCTTCGAATTTGTACATACATGCTTCGAAATTGTACATACATGCTTCGAAATTGTACATACATGCTTCGAAATTTTATATACATGCTTCGAATTTGTAAATATATGCTTCGAATGTGTACATACATGCTTCGAATTTGTACATACATGCTTCGAATGTGTACATACATGCTTCGAATTTGTACATACATGCTTCGAATTTGTACATACATCTTCGAAATTGTACATACATGCTTCGAAATTGTATATACATGCTTCGAATGTGTAAATTTATGCTTCGAATGTGTACATGCATGCTTTGAAGTTGTACATACATGCTTCGAACTTGTAAATACATGCTTCGAATTTGCATATGCATGCATCAAATGTGTACATACATGCTTCGAGTTTGTACATACATCTCGAAATTGTACATATATGATTCGAATTTGTACATACACCTTCGAAATTGTACAAAAATGCTTCGAAATTGTATATTCATGCTTCGAATTTGTAAATATATGCTTCGAGTTTGTACATACATGCTTCGTATTTCTACATACATGCTCCGAGTTTGTGACCAGATAAACGTGATGTCAATCATCTGTTTTTAAATGTCGGTTCCGAGAAACTTCCGAGATTAGGTTGTTATTCGTCAGTGCTGTATAAAGCACAGTTTTCATTGCAAGAACTAAAGTGTTCTGAAGTCACTTTAGGTCTGCACAAGCCCATATCCCCATTACTTTTATAATCGTCGTCTTCGTTTTGTATATTACTTCGACCTACGTAAAAAGGTTCAATTTAGAAGGAAAATCTAGAGGTTCAATTTTGAGGTTTTTAAAGCCAAAACGTCAACAATACAAACTACAAGGCAATAGCTGCACAATTAATCTCTACGCAAAAAAGCTTAATAAATAACATCTTTACAGATGACGGACGCACTACCTACGGCGTTATATTATGTATGTATGTATGTATATATGTGTATGTTTGTATGTATGTATGTATGTTTGTATATAAATACAAGTGAATGTATGTATATATGTCTGTATATACGTATGTATCTATGTATGTATGAATGAATGTATGCATGTATATTTAATGTATCTGTGTGTAGGTGTGTGTACGTATGTATGTATGTATGTATGTGTGTATATATGTATGTATGTATTTATGTAGGTATGTATTTATGTATGTATGTATGGATGTATGTATGTATGTATTTTTGTATGTATGTATGCAATTTTGTGTGTATGTGTGTGTGTATGTATTTGTGTATGTATATGTGTGTATACGTGGGTATATGTTTGTGTGTGTATGTGTGTAAATGTTTATCTATCGATGTATATATGTATATCTATATGTATGTATGTATGTATATATGTATGTATGTATGTATGCATGTATGTATGTACATATGTATGTACGTATGTGTGTATGCATGTATATATGTATGTGTGTGTGTATGTAAGTATGTAAGTATATATGTATATATACATGTATGGATCTATCTATGTATGTATGAATGTATGTAAGTTTGTATGTATGTTTGTATGTATGTTTTTGTGTATGTATGTATGTGTGGGTGTATATTTGTGTGTGTATGTGTGTGTCTGTTTGTATGCGCGTATGTGTTTATTTATGTATTTATATATGTATGTATACATATATGTACCGTATGTATTTCTATGCCATTCATCCGATTGCGATAAAACTTTGGTAAGTTGTTGTGCGCATGCCCGCAAGAGTTTCTGAATCAATATATCCATTCTACAATATTCCGTTTTTTGGCCGGGGCACTAAATTAATGTTTTTACCTATATGAGATATATAAATATAATTTCAAACAAAGCTATTGGACAAAATTTAGAAAATCCATGCTCCTCACATGGGCAGCTGTATTCTGCTCACGCGTCGTAAAACCTTCTAGTGTATTCGTGTACACATCAGACGGAAAAACCAAATATATTGTTATAATAAAAAGTACTTTAAACAAAACATAAATAACACACAATCACTTGTTATTTCGTCTTTGAGTGGCCTTGCAAAGCATGCCGGGTACTCGCTATTATAATATGTAATTCTTAAACAACTATTGCAGGGCCTTAATTGAAGCGGTTAACTTGCAATTGGTCGTAAAATAAACTTGCCTGTATTGAGTAGAACTACTTGCCTCATAACCTAAAAATAACCTAACTATAGAATTATAGGTCACATATAGTGTCAATACGTAAACTATAGCATTATATGTCACGTATGAAATTACTGCACAATCTATTGCATTATATGTCACGTATGAAATTACTGCACAATCTATTGCATTATATGTCACGTATGCAATCACTGCACAAACTATTGCATTATATGTCACGTATGAAATTACTGCACAATCTATTGCATTATATGTCACGTATGCAATCACTACACAAACTATATCAAAATATGTCACGTATGCAATCACTGCACAAACTATAGAACCTTTCGGTGGATTTCGTTAAGTATGGTATAGTTATTATACATAAAGATAAACACTATTTTGTTGACAGACGACGTGTGCCTTAACAGAGAGTTGAGCTGTTACTTTCTAGAAGACGACGCTGTGACCCAGTGTTACGACGAGGGGTTTAACAGAAAATGCTGTCAGTTTTGTCAACGGTATCTAACCAAAATACCAGGTAATGTCAGTTTTGTCAACAGCATCTAACCAAAATACCAGGTAATGTCAGTTTTGTCAACAGCATCTAACAACAATACCAGGTAATGTCAGTTTTGTCAACAGCATCTAACCAAAATACCAGGTAATATCAGTTTTGTCAACAGCATCTAACAACAATAACAGGTAATGTCTGCCTTTAAAAAAAAAAATTCAAAAAGGTAAAGAACATAAAATCCAATGAATGTATTCCTTGCTAAAATTGTCAAGAAAAATGCACTAGGTAATGTCAGTTTTGTCAACAACAAACACTATGATGCCTTAACTAGGCGTTCTGTGACTAATTCAAGGCATGTTTTAATTTAAAATAATATTATTCATACCAAAAAAAAAATGTATTAAAAAAAATACATTTATTTCCTAATATCTCTTGAAATTGTAGGATTCCTTTTAGATCAGTGGTCTTCCAGCCACCGAGGAAAATATATTTCTAGAGTTTCAATGGATTCTATAAGCCGTAAATATATTATGATGCGTGGTGGAATTTCTCGCTAGCGCGAAATATTAACAAGATCTGCAGTCTTGCAAGTGACACAACTTGATCCGAACATTCCCTTGTTTCTAAACGTACATGTTGGGGAGAAACAGATGTACTGACGCCAAACAGTGTTCAAGTATTTGCCCTGGTTTCCGTACACTTTTTTTGCTTTTCTATTTGATTTTGAAAACATAAATACAATAATGAAACAACACAAACAATCAAATAATAAAAAAAAAATTATCAATAAATAAATAAAACAAAATTTAAAGGAAAGAATAATCCTCTTGATACTGGAATTGTTGATGTTATTTAACAAGATTTGCCACATCAACCACGGTTTCAGCGTTGCTTTTTCTACATATTTCCGCATTTACAATTAAGTAGAGCAATCCGAAGAAGTAGGTTAATCCCAAAAAAAGTAAAGGAATCCTAATAAAAAGTATAATCCCAACAGAGTAATAGGAGTAGAGTATAGCCAATAGATTGACACCAACAGATTAAATACCGAAATATTAATCCAAATAAATTACTCCAAATGTCGCATAAGAGATGGAGTCGGTGGGCCGTCGAGCGCGAGCTCTTAATGCCCCCCCCCCGGCGCTCCCCCACACAAACCAGAGCACTGAAGGACTTAACCCGACTCCAGCCCGTGCGGGAGGGCGCCGGGAACCTCCCCCTTGACCTAGGGGAGAACCGGTCGACCGAGGACGCTGCGTTTAAAGCGTCCGCAGTTAACTCTCTGTGGGTCAGGACGGTTTTGCTTCCACTCCGGGGGTTGGTGTTGCGTTACCACTCCCCACCGCCCAGGGAGTCTTTCGGTTGGGACGTTGGTAGTGGCGGGACGAAACGGTTGCCTAGGAGCGGCTTTCTCACGGCCGCGTAGCTAAAATCATCAACATGGGTTTTAGAAATTATTACTATTATTATTATTATTACTATTACTACAAATAGGGTATCCCGATAATTAGAATACTCTCAAAAAAATTATTTTTTTAAATATTTTTTCAGGATGTAAGTACGGCGACCGAAGACCTGAATTTTGCATACATAAAAGCATTTGTACTTGGAATGCCTTTTGGTGTTGTCAGTTTTGTGAAACACCCTCTGATGTCACTACTGGCTACTCACGCCTACACGTGTCTTCCGGAGATTTAGCTGAAAGCTCTGCCGTTTATGTTGGAAAGACATCCGGGCAACAAATTATTTCTTTAGTACTTTTAGTAGTGTGTTCAATGTGTTTCTTCTATTAGTGATGATCTTTGCAGTTTTGTGTTCAATGTGTTTCGCCTATTAGTGATGATCTTTGCTGTTTGTGTTAAATGTGTGTAGCCTATTATTTATGATCTGTGCTGTTTTGTGCTCAATGTGTTTAGCCTATTAGATATGATCTTTGCTGTTTTGTGCTCAATGTGTTTAGCTTATTAGTGATGCTCTTTGCTATTTTGTGTTCAATATGTTCTGCCTATTAGTGATTATCTATACTGTTTTGTGTTCAATGTGTTAAGCCTATTGGTGATGATCTTTGCTGTTTTATGTTCAAATTTTTTGTAGTGAGAAACAATAATCTACCGATGTAAAGTGAATCATACATATTTATTTATGTAAATAAGTGGGGGGGGAGGGGGGAATATGGGAAAATCTGAAAAGAGTACGCCACAAAACAACAAACGTTTTGGCCAGAAGCCTTCTTCGGCAACAAAAAAAAAATATTTAAAATACACACTTAGCTGCAATGTATTCTCTGAGGACCATTACTATCTAAGAGAGTTATTATAGTCAATAGGGGAAGGAAGTGAGGGAAAAGTAAGCCCACGGCCATTGGTTGTAAACAGAGAGTGGGCGGAGAAAAAGATGTAAAAATTGATGGAGAACTCGACATTTAAATCTTGTGGTGTCAAGATCTTATAAGTCTGAATCCTTCCTCTCTCTAAGTTCCCAAAGGGGACTTATTATGATTTCAATAATTTATTTTACTGCTCTTGGTTCGATGACGAAGGCTTCTTGTCGATACTTTCTTTGATTCGGTGCATCATTTTTTTAAAACAGGTTTTCCCATTGTTTGTTTCATTTATTTCTTCGGTCTAACCTGTTTACAGTTTGATCCCTTTATTATAATTTATTTCTTCTTGGGTTTCTCATTTCCAGGCTTTTTGCTTATCAAAGGGGATATGTATAAAATTATTTATATAAAAATACGGCTTAAGTTGAATTAAAGTATATAAGAAATTTGTTTTAAAGTGCTCAATTTGTATAGCATTTAATGAAGAAAAAGACGCTGTTAAAATTTGTTTAGAGATTAATTCCTTGTTAATAATTGTTCCCCCCCCCGACCCACCCACCCAGCTAGGCCCGCTTGTTATATAACTAGCTAATAAATATTATGATTGAATAACAAAATGAGGTCATCATTTTCCCTTTTACTTTTGCTTTATTTACCGATCAAAATATCTCATTTCGAATTCTTTTACGTAGTATTTACAAGCAAATAAATTATTTTGCGTCATCAAATTACAAACAATATAATACCGGTGTATATAATATATATGTACCAGAATTAACCCGCCCAAAAAATTGGGACGAATATGTGTCATTTCTTATCCACCAAAGTTACTTGATAAAACATTATGTTTTTTGTATGGATCCATAATTGTACTTATTTAATTTTGCGCGCTTATTGTACAAAGCGCCAAAGACATACATGTATACATATAATAATGCTCCTATATCAACTCTTGCATCTTTTAAATTCCTGAAAATTTTCTTTTCCTTTCACTACTTACAGAAATCAGATTTGGGAATAAAACATTTTGTGGGTTTACTAATTATGTTGAAAATATTGCTGTAAACTTGTCTCATTTAGGCGCTATATTTTAATTTTGCGGTCTTGTTTAATCTTATACATTGTTATTGACAGGGCTATATAAATATTTGCTTCAGGATACACATTTTGTTTGTAGATAACCTTTGGCAAAAATCATCTTATCTATATCATCTCGTGGAGAATAAGATTGCACACCAAATTGTCGAAAAATAAGATTTCATTTAACGTTGTCAAAGATCGTATGCTATATCATGCTTTCAGCACTCCGTTTTCTTACTACGCTACCAGTCTGTGTGCTTCGACAGCAGATGCACGCAACAAAATATGTATGTGTGCTATTTAGCACATTTATTTTGGTACGGCAGATCCATTAAATAAAAGATGTATGCGTTTTGGCACTGTAATTATGACAGTAGATCCACGAAATTAAATATGTATGTGTGTTATTTAGACCCTTGGTTTTGCTTGCATATCCATGAAATAAAAATCCTGATCAGCCAATAATTGTTCAATTTGATGACTCTGGGTCTTCATTTCTTACACGACAAAATCTTTTATTAAGAGCGGTGTTTCTTAAATGGTCGGTCCGTGGACCGGCGCCGGTCCGCGATTCTTACGTTGCCGGTCCGTAAGAGCACGAATATTTATGGTGGCATAAACCAGAAAATTAATTTAATAAATCTGTCACCCTGTCCCTCGTGCAGCTTCAAGATGTGTTCACTGGTCAGCTGAGCTTGAAGGTTTGAGAAACGAGGTTTGAGAGAACAGAGAATTGCTAGGAACAACCCATGGCTTCAAAATATAATAGGACGCCTTATTTTGTGTCTTATCTATTGACAAACATTCGAAAAAAACATTCTTTGATTTCTAAGTTTTAAAGTGCGTCAGAGGATCGTTGAGTCGATTCCAAAGGCGAAGCATTGGACGTTTTTTTTTTTTTTTTTTTTTTTTTTTTAAAAATATTTTATTTATAACCGGGGTGTTTAACTGACGAAAAAAGTGATTCAAAAGAAATACGTGGAAATTGAAAAAGTGCTGGGAAAATAAGGTATCCAATGATTACCACCCTTGTTAAAAAAGCAGGTCATCTTCCTGAAATCCGAAAATGAATATCTTGAGCAGATTTGTTTGGTATCTTTTGCTCCATCTAACAATCACTTTTTAAATTGCATCGGTGTGCATTGTACATGCAGAGCTATAGTCCATAGTCTTGCTGAAAATTGGTTTGTTTTCTTTTATGTTTTTTTTAACACTGTCTCGCTCATTTCGTGTCTTTTCATCCTCAAAATACAGATGGGTTTTTTGAAAGTATATGCGAACATACCGGTGAAGTCTCATTCAGACACAAGATCTAGAGCGGCCGTATATGCGGGTATGTCAAGTCTAATCAACTTTAGACCATGTGATTTCAGAACTTGAGAATCTGCTGCAATACTGTGGCTGAAACCATTGACACACTTGTTGAGACTGGCCTACTTTAGACTAAAATTAACACTTTAACTGTGTTGCTCTTTCATCTGTACGGTAACCAAAAATCTGGGCCACTAATTAAACGACGTATAGACTCAGAGCGTTAAGCGGTGTTATAAAATCATTATTTAACTGAGTTGGCAAAATTTGGCTGGAACCATTTGAAACAGAATAGATATTACACCTTTTGTTGAAGACTGTGTTGCAAAAAAAAAAAAACAGCCATACAAAACAAACTTGAATGAAAGTCCATCTGATGCTGTACAACCTGTCGTGGGAGTAATGATGTACGAGATAGAAACTCAAAATGTCAAATGGATATTTTTTCCCCCTAAAAGCGTTAATTAGAGCGCCGATTTTTCTCTGGTGTCTCTGTTAGGATATGTAAATAAAGAGTTGTGATCTTGAATCTGAGTGATACAAAGCTAGTGTCCTTCATTATGTGCCGGTTATCATTCGAACTATCAACGCAGCATATTCACCACTAGAAATATTGCATTTTAAAAAAAGTTTCTTCCCGTCATTATGTACCAGATGTGTACGTTGGTAGAGATGTTTCATTTCAGGGGTCGCCCCGGGCAGCATTTAGTCAAGCTACGCCACTGGGTCTTGGTAAAGCAAATCGATAAATAGAAATGGAAATCTTTTTTTTTTTTTCTTTTTTTTTAACTATCTAACATTGCACACGGATGGTTATTACGTTTCTGTAATCTTTCGAAATTGGCAAATATCTCAACTTTTGTTTATGTTTATGCAACCTCTTGTTTAACCATAAAATGTTAACCGAAGCAGCAGATGATAATGTGTGTCCATTGCGTCATGTGTTGGTTACCAGTAAAGCCTAAAAGAAAAATAAAGTAAACTATTTTAAAGTCCGATTCGAATGAACGAGAAGTGAAAAATCGTATAAAACATCAAGTTTTTTAAATAGTGTGGTAATATCGTGATATCTGGCTTATTCCCTATATAAAATCAAGTTTATCTATAAATATATACATTATAATTAGACCAACGGGTTGTTGGAGGTGTTGTTGAAAAATTAGGGTTCATTATAAGCATTTGGTTTTTGATTCTCCCCTTTTTGAACAATAAAGAACACTATGCCAAAATAAGGTAGCACTGAATGACACAAAATAATATGTCAAGTTAGTTAGTATTGAATGACACAAAACAATATGTCAAGTTAGGTAGTATTGAATGACACAAAACAATATGTCAAGTTAGGTAGTATTGAATGACACAAAACAATATGTCAAGTTAGGTAGTATTGAATGACACAAAACAATATGTCAAGTTAGGTAGTATTGAATGACACAAAACAATATGTCAAGTTAGGTAGTATTGAATGACACAAAACAATATGTCAAGTTAGGTAGTATTGAATGACACAAAACACTATGTCAAGTTAGGTAGTATTGAATGACACAAAACAATATGTCAAGTTAGGTAGTATTGAATGACACAAACAACTATGTCAAGTTAGGTAGTATTGAATGACACAAAACAATATGTCAAGTTAGGTAGTATTGAATGACACAAAACAATATGTCAAGTTAGGTAGTATTGAATGACACAAAACACTATGTCAAGTTAGGTAGTATTGAATGACACAAAACAATATGTCAAGTTAGGTAGTATTGAATGACACAAAACAATATGTCAAGTTAGGTAGTATTGAATGACACAAAACACTATGTCAAGTTAGGTAGTATTGAATGACACAAAACAATATGTCAAGTTAGGTAGTATTGAATGACACAAAACAATATGTCAAGTTAGGTAGTATTGAATGACACAAAACAATATGTCAAGTTAGGTAGTATTGAATGACACAAAACAATATGTCAAGTTAGGTAGTATTGAATGACACAAAACAATATGTCAAGTTAGGTAGTATTGAATGACACAAAACAATATGTCAAGTTAGGTAGTATTGAATGACACAAAACAATATGTCAAGTTAGGTAGTATTGAATGACACAAACAACTATGTCAAGTTAGGTAGTATTGAATGACACAAAACAATATGTCAAGTTAGGTAGTATTGAATGACACAAAACAATATGTCAAGTTAGGTAGTATTGAATGACACAAAACACTATGTCAAGTTAGGTAGTATTGAATGACACAAAACAATATGTCAAGTTAGGTAGTATTGAATGACACAAAACAATATGTCAAGTTAGGTAGTATTGAATGACACAAAACACTATGTCAAGTTAGGTAGTATTGAATGACACAAAACAATATGTCAAGTTAGGTAGTATTGAATGACACAAAAAAATATGTCAAGTTAGGTAGTATTGAATGACACAAAACAATATGTCAAGTTAGGTAGTATTGAATGACACAAAACAATATGTCAAGTTAGGTAGTATTGAATGACACAAAACACTATGTCACGTTAGGTAGTATTGAATGACACAAAACAATATGTCAAGTTAGGTAGTATTGAATGACACAAAACAATATGTCAAGTTAGGTAGTATTAAATGACACAAAACAATATGTCAAGTTAGGTAGTATTGAATGACACAAAACAATATGTCAAGTTAGGTAGTATTGAATGACACAAAAAAATATGTCAAGTTAGGTAGTATTGAATGACACAAAACAATATGTCAAGTTAGGTAGTATTGAATGACACAAAACAATATGTCAAGTTAGGTAGAACTGAATGACACAAAACAATATGCCAAAATAAGGTAGTATTGAATGACACAAACAATATGCCAAGTTAAGTAATAGTGAATGACACAAACAATATTCCAGGTTATGTAATACTGAATGACACAAAACAATATGCCAAGTTGACATTACACATGGGTTGACCGAACTTTCATTTTTGTGACTGAATTTTTTTTTTTTAAACTATCGAAATTTTTCTCAAATACAAAA
This sequence comes from Omphiscola glabra, assembly GCA_964017045.1. Classification (NCBI taxonomy): domain Eukaryota; kingdom Metazoa; phylum Mollusca; class Gastropoda; family Lymnaeidae; genus Omphiscola; species Omphiscola glabra. The sequence continues at coordinate 26,408,015 of OZ024802.1, read as the reverse complement.
CAACGCCTGCTATTGTGAGCAATTATCATGTATAACTTGCACGAATTCGTGAAATCAGAAATAGATCATTTTAATTATACACTTTTTAAAAAAATCAACATTCAATGGTGGACTGGATTGTCATGGCAGACATGGATATACAAAAATATATATAATTAGGTACGTTAGAAATAAAATTAAATTTGAATTCAGTAGCGGCCCAAGGCGTAACTATCACCGGCCCATGCAGGACTAACACCACCGGACCGGGTAAACAAGGATCCCGGGGGGACCCAGTCTAACTCAGTCAGCAGGAATGTTTTATTTTCATTGTCATTTTTTTTTCTGTTATCTTTTCCAGGAAGTGGCAGAGGTCCGTATCAATGTTATCTAACCGTACCCCGGTCGGTTCGTTATGACCTACATGCCTACATGCATACTTCCTGTTTTAACGTCCCCTAAATAAAAGGCTACACCACCTACAGCAACTAAACCAAGAGCGTCTTCCTCTTTTAGTTTGGGAAGAGGCACAGCAAGCCTAGCAGGTAAGTAAGTGAACGTAGTTTAATTATAATTGTTTGAAAGCGTAACTAGAAAATATATTAATGGTATCTTATAATTCTAAATACAATCAACAGAGATGTGATGTTCGACCAGTGCGTCACCTGGCATACTTGACTATGTGTATGAAAGATATTAGAAAAATATGAATACATATCGATATTAACATGGTTTTTTTTTGGATGTATGGAGTTTAGGGTGGTGGGTCTTACGCTTACAAGCTACAAATTAAGGTGACAATAATTAAAATTCATATAATAATTAATCTCATGAGCTGTGTAGACGTTTATGTGGACATTTGATGCTTAAATTATCGTTTTAACAAATATTAATTGAGTCTCGAAAATGTCGTTAGATTTTTTTTGTATTTTTTTAGATCGTTGCGGTTGTAAAACAAAAAAAAAAATTTTAAAATAATGGAATGCGCATGTCTAAAACAGGGGTTCTCAATTATTTTTCCCACCCCACACTTATGTACAAGTTATGTGCAGATTATTTCAATTACTTTTGCCAGAAAACAATCAGACAAGTGTTAGAAATTTCGCGGCCCATTGGGCTAATCTACAGTGCAGTCGTAAACACATTGAGAACCATTGGTCTCGTGTTTTAGCGCATGTTCAGTTGATGACACTATATACTATCTACAAGCACATTGATTTGGATTGGCAGAACACGCACAAAAACTTGACATTTTTGTAACAACAACGTTTAACACAGATCATTATGTGTTACTGTGTAGAAAAAGGCATTTGTTATAATCCTGGTTTTATTTGTGTCTATGAGATTTGGTGGCGACATTGTGAGATTCGATGACGACATTGTGAGATTCGATGACGACATTGTGAGATTCGATGACGACATTGTGAGATTCGATGACGACATTGTGAGATTCGATGACGACATTGTGAGATTCGATGACGACATTGTGAGATTTGATGACGACATTGTGAGATTTGATGACGACATTGTGATATTCGATGACGACATTGTGAGATTTGATGACGACATTGTGAGATTTGATGACGAAATTGTGAGATTTGATGACGAAATTATGAGATTTGATGACGATGTTATGAGTTTTGATGACGAGAGATTAGGAGGTTTGATGACGACATTATGACATTTGATGACAAAATTGTGAATCTAGTGAATCTAGTGAGTCTAGTGAATCTTGTGAATACAGTGAGTCTAATGATTCTGGTGAGTCTATTGAAACTAGTGAGTCTAGTGAATCTAGTGAATCTTTATAAAAGCCCCCCCCCCCCGCAACTGCCCTCCCCAAAATTCACCAGAGGGGTAGTGAACGGGGGCAAAGGGGGCAGATGTCCCCGGGCGCCAGCTAGTTAGGAGCGCCAAAAAGAGCTTTGATATATTTTCGATGAAAAGAATTGTTTTGAGAGTTGAAAAAAGAAAAAGGGGCGCTTTAAGATGAATCTTGACCCCGGGCGCCGAACACTTTCGCCACGCCTCGGCCAATCACCCACCCCCTCCCTCCGCCGACACAGTTTCGACGAATTGTCTTGATTTGTATTTATGCTTGACCTAGTGAACAACAACGTGTTGCAGCTGTCTCTTGTGTCATCCAGTGTCAGCCAATTTGTATTGTAAATAGGAGAGGGAAAAAAAAAACGCAAAATGGATTTGCGTGTATAAATATAACAAACACCGTGTAAGAAAAGTCTACGCGAACATTTTAGCTATATAAGATTGATAAGCCATTTCGTACCCCTTTTTTCCAATAAGCATAAAACGTTATAAAATTAAACCAAAAATAAATTTATGTTTACCAACATTTTTTTCCCCATATATATTTAGCAATCCAGTCCTTTATTCATAGTGATATAAATCCCTGCTTGCAATCACCTGTATTTTATTCACTGTAGTGCATTTTTTTATTATTATATGTTATACGCGTATGTTTATAAAAATAGTATATATCTTATATATTTACTTAAATGAAACTTAAACTTGGTTCAAATTGCTATAAATTCCGAAAATGCCGAACGTCATTGGTTGCCGAGCAGAACACTTCAGGGTGTTACCGAACCGAATCGAACACGAATTTAAATTGTTGCCAAATCCGAATATTTTAGCTGTAACGGATGTGACCCGAACTCAATGTTGTTACCGCATCGTGCCGGACCCGAACTTTTCAATGAGGGTTTGATTCACACCAGTAATGTAATGTTATCGAAGTAGTAGTACTTTGTTATCAGTGAAGGTGACGCATGTTGGACTGCTCTGGAGTGCTTGAGTCACCAACGGTTTTATCTTGCACGCAATTGATTAACAAGGTCGACACCCTGACGGTAAGAACTGCACCCATGTGTCATATTATAGCAGCGGTTCTCTACCTGTGGGTCGCGACTCCTTTGAGGGTCGAATGACCCTTTATCGTGGGGTCGCCTAAGACCATCCGAAAACACATATACACCACAATTAGGAAGTAGCAACTAAAATAATTTTGTGGGAAGGGGGGGGGGGGTCGCCACAACAAGAAGAAGTGTATTAAAGGGTCACGGCATTAGGACGGTTGAGAACCACTGTATTATAGAATGCCAGAACGTTGCTCTGATTCAAAACAATGTGTGAAGAAACATCATCACCCACCTGGACTGCGGACCGCTGCAACGTTTGTAGAAATCCCGACGGACGTACGTACGAACGAGAATTTTACAAGGGGAAAAATACAAGTGTGTTCATAAGAGGTAACTTTTTTTTTTCGATTTCGCTCTAAACAGGTTTTAAGAATGCTAAAACTGGCGTCATCTAAATACCGAGGTCCAGGCATCGTAACCTGCATTGTGGTGCACCTGCTTTGGGTCGCTGTCGTGTCAAGCGTTGAGGGTAAGGTTCAAATCCCAAAATAGTGATTTAATGGATCTCAGGTCCCTGAGGATTAATATATATAATATAGAAAAAATTCGCATTTTGTGATTCATATATATATATCTATATATATATAAATACATATAAATATATTGTATTATTATTATTGGTAGTTTTCTATAGCGTGGTACCCCAGCCTAGGGCTGGGCTCACCACGCTGTACAAACAATTTAACAAACATAATCATGAACATAAAATTAACTTACATTAATTAAAAAAAACAAAATACAAAAAATGTGTATCCGGCCAACCATTCCATAACAATTTACACGTGAAGCAATGGACGGCACTCAGCAGCATCGTTTTACGGTCAGAGGTGGAATCAGTCAGGATAGTAGAGTTGAAAGAGATGTGTTTTGAGTGCAGTTTTGAAGGCTGTGATGGTTGATATATTATTATTTCTGATGTGAAGTGGAAGAGAATATTGACAAAAATGTATTTTGTGATTGTTTACATTAGAACTTAAAATATTTGATCCACCGCAAACAGATTAGTGGAACATCTCAGAAGAATGAAGAAAAAGAAAAATATAGATATATATATTATGTAATGTATAGATTCGAATGAAACATGTTATGCCCATGTCTAAAACTTGAAAAATAATATAAAATTAGTTCTAACATTTAAGTAAAAAAAACAACTTAAGAAATAAACGCTATGCCTGTACTGCTTAACTTACAAAGTATTTGTATTGAATTTTTTTTTTTTCATTTTTTAAGGAGCATCACATTATAAATACACTGTATTGATATTAATATATATATAATATATATATATATATACTTCAAGTCGAAGTGGACTACACTATAAATGACCAGCATGGGGACACCATGCCTGATGACGTCAACGTGACCGTGAGCGTGGGTACCAACACAACGGCCAGTTTACGTCTATCACGTGTCCCACACATCAACCTTGACTTTCCCCTATACACACTCAACCATGACGGCACCGGCACGATGGTCAGGCGGAGAGAGAAACATGCGTCCAAGAATGTGAGTAGTTCAATTTACTTGTTTAGCTGGAAATACAATTTCTTTTAACAATAAAAGAAAGCGAATCCACCTTAGGGGTACGACGGCTTAGTGAAAAAATATCCCCTCCCCCCTTTTTTCGTCTTTATGATTTATCGTGGACGTCGACTAGGCTTTGTAAACGTGGATTTGATGACGATACCATGATGTGAAAAAATACATCATTCAGGAGGAAATTACAGTGGAGCTTCCATTTTCCAAACTAATTGAGACTCGGTATGATTCGGATAAACTTTTTTTTTGCGTTTACTAAGTTATTGATTATAGTACAACATATAGTACCTTATTCAAGTATTGTGATGTATGTTACGTTTATTACATGCGGTAGTACTAAATTTTTCGTTTTTATTTTTTTCAAAATAGATTTTTACATGGGTTTTTTGACAGGGTTCAGATTTGTTTTCCAGTGTTTAATTTTCAATACTCCATGGCATACAAATAGAGGTAAATAATAATTTTTTTTTAATGACAGCGATTTAAATAACCCACTTTTTAAGACAATCGATTTTTGCAAAGTCAAAGCTCAACTGTAGACTATAATCTACGAATTATATCAATGATTCGGTTTTAAATAGCCCTACTCATCTAACTGTAATCAAATCAAGAAACATCAAAAAGAGAAAAAGGGCACAACTCAGGAGTGGAAAACGTCGGAGTTGTCCACGGGCAAGCTACTCTATTTCACTCAAAATTGGACGTACCCCATAAATGACTTTTAAGAATTTTCCCGTTAAAATGAGTTAGTTTCGTACGAGCCTATTTTTGGATACGCTGTGCGCACGTCTTTTACAAAGCCAGTAAACTTAAAACAATAATGGTGTCATATTACATTTTGCTTTATCATTGTATTCTCACCAAGACTCGCGATAAGACAATGTCTTCTAAATAAGTTCTCCGAACCCATTTTATTTCCACTCATGACAGACCTTGACCCTTCCCAGATTTCCGCGGCACGCCAAAATTTAAACACGGAGGAAAAAAAAAATTATTAAATTTTTAGCGCTTGTAACCAACCATCAGTAAAACGGTTGGTTTTTTTATTAACATCACTCCACTTATTTAGATGACCGCCTTCTACCAAGACGTGGCCACCGACGCGGTTTTCCAGCTAACAAGAAATGAAAAGCCCAAGAACAAGAAAGATTTATTTAAACTGGCAAGTACAATCGTGTTGGGGTATTTGGCAGGTTTCTGGCAGGGGGACAAATCTTCCGCGTGGATATGAGTAGTTTGTTCTTTTTTTACATCGGTCAAAAGACGTCTTGTTGACTTTTTCATGTTTAATTAAAAAAGACAACGTTGATTCTAAAGACTCTGTTACAATTCTTTTTCGCCCTTTCGTCCTCGAGGAACAGCAGCCGATCTTCATAGACGTCTGTGATCCTTTCTATGACATAGGCTGCCTACAAGAGCCCTCCAGGCATCACGATTCTTAGCCAATCTTTCCAGCCTCCCCCCAAGTGTGGCCAAGTTTCTTGGTATCTGCTTCCACTTCACTGCGCCAAGTGTTCCTTGGCCTGCCTCTTTTCCGTTTTCCTTGAGGGTTCCGGTTCAATGTTTGTCTAGTTATACTGGAGGCAGGTTTCCTGAGTGTATGGCCGATCCATCTCCATCTTCTCTAGAGGATCTCTTGTTCTACCGGTTTCTGCTTTGTCCGCTGCCACAGTTTCTGGTTGCTGATTCTGTCAGGACAGTGAATCCCGAGAACCCTTTTTAGGCATATGTTGATGAAGGAATGGATTCTCTTCATATTCACAGCAGTGTTTCTCCATGTATCTGCACCATATAGTAGAACAGGTTTCTCCATGGTGTTGAAGGTTCCTGTTACAATCACCTGGGAAAATATATACAGGGGCGTGCTAAAATATATATTGATTTATTTTGGTATTCTTTTGGTATGAAGAAAAACCATAAGTTGTACTATTTTATATAGTTTAATTTGAATTTGCTTAGCTCCTGCCGGAACTGAGATGCTATTGAAATTTATTTTTAAATCCTTTATATCGACTTCGTTTTTTTTTGTTTTTTTTTCTTGGCTTTCTGGCAAGATATTCGGACGGCTAATTGACCCACATCCAGTTAACCTAAAGAGCTAAAACAATAGCACATCGCCTCGTTGCTGATGACAACACAATACATTCTGTAAAATTTTCAGCCCCTACTTCCATTGCTCAATATTTCATTTGATTGTGCGGTCGAAAGAGTTGAACTGTTTAAATTTAAAACACATCTCTTTAAACTGTACTATCCTCACTGTGTCCCCCCCCCCTTCCTTACCGATAAATGATGCTCCTGGGTGCCGTCCATGGCTTGACATGCAAATAGTTATGGACTGGTTGAAGTGAATACACATTTGTTTTGTTTCATTCAATTAATGTATGTTAAATTTTAAGTTCATGATTGTGTTTGTTAAATTGTATGTACAGCGTGGTGAGCCCAGCCCTGGTCTGGGGTACCACGCTGTATAAAACTAATAATAATAATAATAATAATAATAATAATAATAATAATTAATTCCCTTTATGTAATAATGATTTTTTTTTTTTTAAATTTTATTTCAATATTTTGATTCCAGAAAGGGGAATTCAAAATCTCCGGGGAGAGCTATTTCTTGAAATCCGAGAAAAGAATGAAATCTGGTTCTCAGACAAAGACGACATCAGCGCCACAAAGATCAACCACGGCAGATTCGCCCTCGTCGCCGGCCGAGGCTGATGGCGAGTTATATAGCCTCGAGGTCCACAAAGTGCGGCATCCAACAATAGAGGACTTTGTGCAAGCACGTAAGTAACGGACTGGCAGTGTCTTTACGTTGAGCTGGCTGGTCGCTGTGTCTTTACGTTGAGCTGGCTGGTCGCTGTGTCTTTACGTTGAGCTGGCTGGTCGCTGTGTCTTTACGTTGAGCTGGCTGGTCGCTGTGTCTTTACGTTGAGCTGGCTGGTCGCTGTGTCTTTACGTTGAGCTGGCTGGTCGCTGTGTCTTTACGTTGAGCTGGCTGGTCGCTGTGTCTTTACGTTGAGCTGGCTGGTCGCTGTGTCTTTACGTTGAGCTGGCTGGTCGCTGTGTCTTTACGTTGAGCTGGCTGGTCGCTGTGTCTTTACGTTGAGCTGGCTGGTCGCTGTGTCTTTACGTTGAGCTGGCTGGTCGCTGTGTCTTTACGTTGAGCTGGCTGGTCGCTGTGTCTTTACGTTGAGCTGGCTGGTCGCTGTGTCTTTACGTTGAGCTGGCTGGTCGCTGTGTCTTTACGTTGAGCTGGCTGGTCGCTGTGTCTTTACGTTGAGCTGGCTGGTCGCTGTGTCTTTACGTTGAGCTGGCTGGTCGCTGTGTCTTTACGTTGAGCTGGCTGGTCGCTGTGTCTTTACGTTGAGCTGGCTGGTCGCTGTGTCTTTACGTTGAGCTGGCTGGTCGCTGTGTCTTTACGTTGAGCTGGCTGGTCGCTGTGTCTTTACGTTGAGCTGGCTGGTCGCTGTGTCTTTACGTTGAGCTGGCTGGTCGCTGTGTCTTTACGTTGAGCTGGCTGGTCGCTGTGTCTTTACGTTGAGCTGGCTGGTCGCTGTGTCTTTACGTTGAGCTGGCTGGTCGCTGTGTCTTTACGTTGAGCTGGCTGGTCGCTGTGTCTTTACGTTGAGCTGGCTGGTCGCTGTGTCTTTACGTTGAGCTGGCTGGTCGCTGTGTCTTTACGTTGAGCTGGCTGGTCGCTGTGTCTTTACGTTGAGCTGGCTGATCGCTGTGTCTTTACGTTGAGCTGGCTGGTCGCTGTGTCTTTACGTTGAGCTGGCTGGTCGCTGTGTCTTTACGTTGAGCTGGCTGGTCGCTGTGTCTTTACGTTGAGCTGGCTAGTCGATGTGTCTTTAAGTTGAACAGCCTGGTCGTGTATTTTTACGTTGAACTGGCTGGTCGCTCTGTCTTATCGTTGAACTGGCTGGAAGCTGTGTCTTTACGTTGAACGGACTGGTCTCATTTTTAAACTGTAGCCATAGTAGGAAAGCGTCTGTGATGGCTAACCAGATGCAAACTGATCATTTGTCAACAATATCTCAGCTGACATTTCATTATTCAGATTCCATGTAAGAATTTGCTATCTAGATCTTGACACGGGCGATATCATCTAAGAATTTGGTGACCAGATCTCAATTGAGCGTTCATTAACATTTATTGTTCAACTAATATTTGAATAGTTTTCGTTTTACCAGAATTGCAATAAAGTTTTCCTATAGATCTCGTATTGTAATAGATAAGACACACACACACACACGCGAACACACACACACACACACACACACAAACACACAAACACACAAACACACACACACACGCGAACACAAACTTTTAAAATTAAAACTACAAAAAAATAAATATAAACAACAAAACCAAAACAAAAATCAATACGAACACACACACACAAACACACACACACAAACACACACACAAACACACACACACACACAAACACACACATACAAACACACACACACAAACACACAAACACACACACACACACACACACACGCAACCTTATTGGGCGTGCACCTCAAGGTAGTAGAGCCCTTATTATGATTTTATTTCATATTACCACATCCCCAGTGGGCGTGTCTGCAGGATTTCATTACAACATGACGAGCTAGATTGATAACCGATGCCTACAATTAATCCATAACATAAGGTTATATCAAGCAGAATTGAATATCAATCGTTTTAAGTTAGATATAAGGGGATCGTTTGTTTAAAGCCATTTTATCCCACATTCAGCATTGGAGGTGATGGTACCCAAAAGAAGACCAACAGTTTCCGATGTTTCAACATTTTTGGATCTGGACTCCCAAAATCAAGACATCAAGACGGCCATCCTCAAAATCATCGATACCGACTTCAAAGATCAAATGATCGACCCGTGGTCCAACCAATCACACATACATTTGGATTCCGAAGGCTCATCCGAGGGGCTAGGAATATTTTCCAAATTCCTAAGACGCCGTAGATCGACCCCGATCTATTCCGTTGATGTTGCTGCTGTAGTTGACTACTTGGTGTACAGGCACTTTCTGGCAGCTGCTGGAAACGACAGAGAAGCAGCACTGCAAAAAATACGGGAATATTTTGCATTCGTATTCAATGGGGTAAACAAATGACTTCTTTATGAATATTCCAACTTACGATGCTTAGGAGCATGTAGAATCGTTATTAGAAATAAAAATATTTTTAATCCAATCTTTATGATGACAAGAATACAACATTTTTCGCTAAAATCCTATTTCTTGTCATGAGATCTAACTGCAAACAATTTTGTCTTAATTTAATTTCCTTTAAGGTTGACCAGAGGTACCAATCCATCCAGTCCATTCAAAATACATTCATCATACGTGTTTATCTGAGTCAAGTCTTTGTGGTAGAGGTAATGACAAAACTACATCAATTTTGACAATCTCGATTGTGATATCTTCTTCAACGTCCTGTACAATCTCGATTGTAATCACTTCTTCAACGTCCTGTACAATCTTGATTGTGATCTTTTCTTCAACGTCCTGTACAATCTTGTTTGTGATCACTTCTTCAACGTCCTGTACAATCTTGATTGTGATCTCTTCTTCAACGTCCTGTACAATCTTGATTGTTATCTCTTCTTCGGCGTCATGTACATGTGGCTTTAAACCACATGAGTGGCTGGGTGGCTGCGCGGTGTAAATCGCATCGAATCTTTTTGACGGGGGTGCAAACAAATGCCTTAGACAGCCAAAAACCACCCCAGCACCCCGTGTGGACAGGATTCGCTAAACTTGGAGGGCAACTTAGCTTAGAGTGCAAACAAATGCCTTAGACCGCCAAAAACAACCCCAGCACCCCATGTGGACAGGATTAGCTAAACTTGGAGGGCAACTCAGCTTAGAGTGCAAACCCCGAACATGTAGTCCCAAAATAGTACTCTTAACAGGTCCGAGAAAAGTTAAATAGGGACAATACCGTCAACTCTTATGGAGCTCCTAGTTCCGAGCTGGGTCATACACATAGGATCATCACCAATGCTTGGAGAGTGGGCAGGGCCGGCCTTAGGCGACTGCAATCGATGCGGCCGCAATGGGCCCCGCACTTTCATAGGCCCGGCCCGAATTTATTTTCTAATACAAAATCTTAATTTTCACTTATTATCCTTATCCTCTACACAGAATGGGCCCCGCGCAATCCGTTTCGCATAGGGCTCCGCATTGATAGGGTCGGCCTTGAGAGTGGGTATTTGCTGTCTTGTGTCCCACTCAAATAGACAAAAATCCCAGGACCTTGTGATTTCGGTTGCGATGATTTCACAGTAGTCGCGTTGATGTGACTTTGGGCACTTCACGTCACCTACCTGCATATTGTCTACTAAATGAAGGGCATGTCCAATTTTGACAGGTGTATAACTCCAAACGACACCTCTCAGCTCATATAATTTTACCTATCTTTATTGGTACCGACATCTATAGTTCAACAGCTGGCCATGCTCGACACGCAACCGCCAATGCAATCTTCACTTTACGTCTTAAATGATAGACGCAATAAACAACAATACTTATAGCAAACGTGTACTTTTTTATACCAATTTGCTATTAACATAACCGTGTTTCAACTAACTCCTACCTGTATAAACAACTTTCCTGTTTCATTCCATTCCTCCATCTTTCACCCCATCCTACCCCGAATTCACCCCCCCCCCCCCCCGCCCGGGCGGGATTTCTAATCGCGAACTCGACATAAGAAAATCGCCATTCCTCAATTTGACCATTCTTCTATTTGACAATTCTTTTATTTGACCATTCTTCTTTTTGACCATACATCTATTTGACCATGTTTCTATTTGACCATATTTCTATTTGACTATAGTTCTATTTGACCTTAGTTCTATTTGATCATAGTACTGTTTTACCATATATCTAATTGACTATATTTCTATTTGACGATATTTATATTTGACCATACATCTATTTGACCATACTTCTATTTTACCAGACATCCATTTGACCATTTCTACTATGGTACCATATTTCTATTTGACCATACTTCTATTTCACCAGACATTTATTTACCATACATACTATGGTGCCATACTTCGATTTGACCATACTTCTATTCGTTTCATTTCCAGTCATCATCCGCATCACCGCTGGCAGACACCTATCACCCAGGCAATACAATCGACTCTCTAAAGGCTCTAGAAGCCTTCAAATACTTTATCGCCCAAAGGGCGAAAGACATCGGGGCTTTATTTGACCACGCCATGCTTTTCACAGGGTGAGTAATGGTCATGCTTTGTACAGGGTGAGTAATGTGTCATGCTTTGTACAGAATAAGTAATCGTCGTGATTTGTACAGCGTGGTTAATGGCCATGCTTTTTACGGGTCTAGTAATGGTCATATTTGTACAGGGTAGATAGTGGCCATGCTTTTTACAGGGTGATTAATGTACTTTTCTTTCATTTAAATAACTTCAAAAATGAAATGAAAAATGGAGAGAATTATTTTTAAAAGGAAAAATTTTAAAAATTGTTTTTTAAAGAAACAACATTACTGCACATAATGTTAACATTGTAAACGTCTGTACTAAATTTTAACTTAATTTTTACTGGTATTGTGTATTTGAATTTCTAGGTACGACCTTACTGGTAAGGCAGATCACCAAACTGCAGGTAATTCAACGACATTTTGAGAACCTTTATAACTGCCTATAATTTAGGATTTAGATCAGTATACTAAAAAAATAATAATCAGTTACGAAGAAAATAAAAGAAATAAACATTTAAATATATATATATATATATTTTTTTAACAATTGAACCAAAAATCTATACAGCTCAAAGCAACAGCGCATAATATTATAAGAGTGGCTACCAATTAAAACGAGGGAGAGCCTGAACTCGGGCTAGAAAAAAATAATAGTAATGAGCATACTGAGTATTGGCAAGCCTGAGAAAAGATAACACAACAATACAGTGAACGTGTCGGCCAGAAGCCTTCGTCAGCGAACAGTCAAAGCAGAATTAATTTTTTTTTAAAATAGCACTTGTCTGAAAAGTAGCATCTGTGATCCGAAGCTTACTCCTGTACGTACCTATGGTTTAGGATCTTAACACCGAATCGTGGGATTTTCGCTACGGGATGTCAAAAGTATGTAAAATCTTCACAGGTATTGCCTACATATCAACACTGTGTAAGACGGACGGCGCCAGCGTGTCAGTCGTAGAGGAAATGGATGACTATCATAGCATCAGTTTGGCCAGCCACGAGCTCGCTCACAGGTTCGCAATAGCGTGGTTTGTGATGTTGTTAAGGTGCAGGGTTCGTGTTTATCATTGTCTAGGTGTTCAATTTTTGTGGTGTTGAAATTAATATGGGGGTATATTTATAGAGCCTTTATAGAGTCTATTGTGGATGGGACTCGTTAACCTTGGGGAGCAAGTCATCTAAGAGAAGGAGACTCTGAAATCAAAGCCGGAGATGGAGTCCCGTAGTCGGATAACATTGACACAATGAAACATTTCGAAAACTCCTGCGATGCCACTGGTGCCAAGCTGTATCATGTACATGATGTTCCCTTGGGTTATCCAACGGCGTGGAGAGAGCCGATTTGCTGTTGGGAACCAGCTTATAATCCTAGAAGAATAATCCCAGGCCTTGTGGATTTCATCCTGCGAATTCCACACCAACTTAACCTTGTGACATACCGATGCCAGCATAAAAATAAATATATATATAGTAAACATCGACTAGGACCACTAAGTCATCTAGTTTAGGGGGTGGGGGCACGTCGAGTTCGTAGTTGGTTTGCTAGTCCGATCCGTGCTCGGAATAGTCTCTGGCACCGCGGGCATGGGCTAGTTGCTTTAGTTTGTGATCCAATGTTGCTCTTTCGGGCTGGCCTGCGTGTCTCAGCTGTACTGGCTTCATAAGATGGAGCCCCCTTCTTGGCAGCTGATCTCCACCTGGCTCTCTTGGGGCTGTCTGCACCCATTCAATAGGATTGATGCTGAAGGCCTTTAGTGCGCGCTTGCAGGGAATATTATATATTGTTACTTCATTGTCAGTATTTACTCCTCTTATTCCCCCAAAAATCTGTTAAAATTCTCACGAACCTGATACATGTTTACCAACAGCCTCTCCGCAGAGCATGACGGCGAAGGTAACCGATGCTACTTTTCAGATCGATACATCATGGCGGCCGTCACTGGCACCCCAGAGACGCAATCGACCGTGTTCCACCCGTGGCAGTTTTCACCATGTAGTGTGGCGTATTTCACTACGTATGTGCGGCGACTGATGCTGACGTCGTAAGTGGCCATACTTTTAAATCATTTTTATTAACTCTCCTTTTTTGTTCGCGTGTTTTTGACGGCAAAAAGCTTCGGATTGGGGGGATGGACCCACCTCCCGTCATCCTATCGAGCTGAAACTTGGCAGATACACTCGTCGCCGACAAACGCCTCTTCTGTCAAATTTTCAGCCCCACCCCCCAAACATATAAAAATCAGTTTTAAAGTTACCAGACGCCACTGATGTCACGAAATAATATGCCGACAACTGTACTTTAGGTGCTTCTTTACAAATATAGCAAGCGCGTTTGTTGCGTTCAATTTTCCTTTACTTTTTTTACAGAAATAGTTCGTGTAATAAATCTGACATGAAAAAGCGGGTGGCACATTCGAATATTGATAAAATTCAGGGACGTTAAAAAAATATGCGGTTGCCAGTCTTTGGTGTGGGGGGGGGGGGGACAAAATATGGGATAGTTTGTTTTGTTTTCTGCATTTTAGTGCGATTAAAAATCTTTTTTTTTCCCCATTATAATTGTACCAATATTTTATTTTTTGCTTGAGCATTGTTACCAGCGAGATGTTAACTAAAATTTGAAGTTGGTGTTGTATTTCATGATACAATTTTTGCTTAAAATACATTTTTAGTTGTTCATCTGACTTGCTTTGGGTATCGTTCTTACAGTATTTATTTCAATATCGGTCCAACGTTAGTCTTTACCGCCTTAACATTACCGTATTTATTCCAATATTGGTCCCACGTTAGTCTTTACCACCTAAACATTACCGTATTTATTCCAATATTGGTCCCACGTTAGTCTTTACCGCCTAAACATTACCGTATTTATTTCATTATCGGTCCCACGTTAGTCTTTACCGCCTTAACATTACCGTATTTATTTCAATATCGGTCCAACGTTAGTCTTTACCGCCTAAACATTTTGTTCCCAATCCAATGACAACCGAGTAAAATTGTTTAGCCTTTACTGCTTTATGCACCAATAATTCGCTTATGATATTTACATTATATAAATTCACGAGATCTAACTGATACAAACCGTATGTATACTAAAACCAGTCGTATGTCGTATAACGGATAATACTCACAGTGTGTCTTCATTTTTTTCTTTGCACTTCTCCGGGGTGTCTCATTTTCATCTTTAAAACCTTGATTAATTTACATAGTTAATTCTTTACTAGTTTACGTTTACGTCAGTTGTTTAACAGCTTTATTAATCAACGTTAACATCAGCTTTTTAACAAGTTTATTAGTCAACGTTAACATCAGCTTTTTAACAGGTTTATTAATCAACGTTAACATCAGCTTTTTAACAGGTTTATTAATCAACGTTAACATCAGCTTTTTAACAGGTTTATTAATCAACGTTAACATCAGATTTTTAACAGGTTTATTAATCAACGTTAACATCAGCTTTTTAACAGGTTTATTAATCAACGTTAACATCAGCTTTTTAACAAGTTTATTAGTCAACGTTAATTTCAGCTGTTTAACATGTTGTTTTTTTTATGAGGATTAGAGTGAAAACCTAGATTTCTTTAGGTTCTGAAGATTGTTTTGAGCCCCGAGACGACTTCCCGGGTATTAAATAACTCAGGCTATATAACACTGTTAACGCGAGTAAATGGCTCATGAGTTTTAACATAGGAAATATTGTTAGTCATATACTTTGGTTATCTTTTTTTTTAAACAAAAATAAATCGATTTCATTATTTTATTTATTTACTTTTTTTTTTTTTAATGTAATGATGTTGCTCTATAATATGTTATTCTTTCTTTTCTATTGCTGTACTAAATGACGTGTGTCAGGAAGCATTTTTAGTAAATACCCTCATGTCCATATTTGTACAGACGGGGAATTACATGTTTGACTGGTCATCCACCCACGGACAATTTCCCGGATGTGAGTGGACGTCTGCTGGGACAGGAGGTTCCACCTGACCAGCAGTGCCAGGCAACCCACGGGTCCGGCTCCAAATTATGTCGCGTGAGTAACGGAAAATGTATTCGTTTTTGCATACCACGTCTCTAATTTTTTTTAATATTCTTGAGATTCATATTTTACTGTGCTTTATATCCCACTGTCGTACAGGGGCTACTAACAAATGGGACAGATATTTGCCACCGCATGTATTGCTTGGATGCACTGACACATTTGTGCTACCCAAGAGAAGCATTGGACGGTACGACGTGTGGGAATGGCAAGGTGAGTGTCAGAACATAGATCTCTACTTCTTATGTCCGCTTTTTCGGGGGAGGCGTCACAAAAGTTAAGGGGTCGGGGGGGGGGGTGTTGGCGATCTTCTGCAAGGTGTGAGGCTTATGAAGGCTCACGGTGTGGTCTTTGAGGGTGTCTTTAGCACAGTCCATCCACCGTCGTCGTGGTTTCCCACTGGCTCTGAAACATGAGTTCCAGTGATTGTAGATGCGTGCTATGCAAGTTTTACTGAGAGGCATTCTGGCGAGATGGTCTAGGCAATTAATTTGGTTTTCGGGACATGATTGTTATGGAACCAACTATTTCTCTTATTTCCTTGTTCAAAATGCGGTCACATCTCGTTTCACCAGCTGCAGGTTATAAAAGTCGTAACTCGCCGGTAAACAAATTTTTTTTCTCCATAATTTTATTCAGATCTAGCTCTAACACTGATAAGTTAGAGTTTAAATAAAGACAGCGTTTATCTGTTTGGCTTTTGTATACATCTTAATGTTTTCGTTGCCGTGGTTGCGGGGATAATTGATAGCTGACAGCGTCTGCCCTCTGCATTCTTTTCTATCTGACCTTCTTTCCGTCTTCAGCAAAAATGCTTCCCAGAAATGTAAATTCATGGTGTGGTTGGAGCAGTTGGGTGGGGCGTGACCTACAGGTGAAATGACCTCAGTCTTATCTGTGCCTATAGTGACATGACCTCAGTCTATCTTTTTTGACAAGACCTTAGCCTTATCTGTGCCTACAGTGACATGACATCAGTCCTATCTGCACCTATAGTGACATGACCTCGGTATTTTCTGTACCTATATTGACATGACCTCGGTATTTTCTGTACCTATAGTGACATGACCTCGGTATTTTCTGTACCTATAGTGACATGACCTCGGTATTTTCTGTACCTATAGTGACATGACCTCAGTCATATCTTTGATTATAGTGACATGACCTCAGTCTTGTCTGTACCTATAGTGTCATGACCTCAGTCTTACCTGTGCTAATTCTCATTCCAAAATTGCCGACACGTAAAATTGAATGAGTCACGAAATGGAAGTACAAGTTGTGACATGCGTAGCAACCAGACAGTGCTGTACGACATGCCTAGCAACCAGACAGTGCTGTACGAAACTGCTCAAGAATTAAAAGTAGATGAATTTTAGAACATGTGGTAATATAGTTATTTCTAAGCAATTCCACGTCAGTGATAGAGGTAGTCTTTGAATTTTGTGGCTATATTAGCGTTCTTGTGGGAACCTCATTATCCTTTGAGGTGATCTTTGAACCAGTGACCGATGCTATAAACATATATATTTGAGACCGAATGGCATAAATGTCATGTTCTCATTCTCCTGTTAAACCTTTTCTCCGCCAGCTCTTCGCAGTGGACTTACCGTTCCTCTCTTCTGTCCCTTTTCCTGTGTATTTATCTCTTACCTTCTCTTGTTCTGTCACATTCCTCTTGTTCGTTGTTTTGTTTCTTTTTTTTTTCTTTCCAGGTTTTCCAAACTTCGTTTCACCCATTTCCATCTTTTAAGAAAACTTTTGGCTATTCAAAAATATAAAGAACTGTTAGTATTCACTGTTATCCTTATTTATGCTCGTGCCAGATCTGTCGTTCCGGTCACTGCGTCTTCGATCCCCAAGCACCTACAGTGGATGGTAAGAGATATATTTGTTTGCATTTACTGCTTCAATTCATTACACTACTCAGCAATGTGAAGTACATTCCAGTGGTACTTTAGATTCACAACTGTCTATGATATTAACGACGTTTATAGAAATGTGGCTTTGCCATGAGATTTGTCTTATGATCTCAATGAGTCAGACTTCTGAATCATGTCATGTAAACATTTCTTTCGTGTACGTCATACATTTTGCAGAGATGTGTATGTTTGGAGATGAAACGGGAATCGTATGGAATGGAATGAATTGTCCGCAGCTCGTTAAGGACTTCCCTGGACGATGTTATAGTTCGAACAACAAACGAATCTGCTGCAATTCGTGCCAAGCCGCCATCAGAACCGTGAAGGGTGAGCGCATTAAAGCTGACGTTAATGTTCGGATGACGTAATCACAATCTTAGAGTCCACACCAGGACCTGAAGCTTTCAACGGGCGTGTTTTGATTTGATCCTCTGTGGATCAGAGTGGGGGGAATACCATTAGTAGGGCGGGGCGAGAGCTGGAAGTCTTCAATTCATAGTATCCACATCATCTTCAAACCAAAAACACATTTCTCTCTTTTTTTCTTTAAAAAAAAAGACCTTAATTATAAGTATTTTATATATCTATACACAATCTTGACACTGCAGAATCCGCTGATAGACAGAGATGACGAAAACTGATCATTACCAGGAAAACGATCTGTAAGGAATTAATAAACCGTGTGTTAGTGTAGAAGGATGTTTAAAGCACAACCGTTCAAATATTTTTAAGCTATAGTAATTAAGTGAACATTTTAGTTAAGATTTTCACAGACTGGGGGCACCCATTATAAAAAAAGTTGTGTTTAAGTACACGTGAATATGAAGTGAAACAAATGTTTAATTTTGCACAGCTCATTAAAATTAGATGATCCTTGCCGCTTGATAAACTTGCATGATTTACGACATCGCAGCAGAACTTCAGTGTCGACTGGCGGGATGTGCTCATTCGGGTATCGACCGCATCTGCGAATATATCTAGATCTATTGCAAGGCAAGAAAGTTTCCTCTTTGTTCCTCTAACACAGTGCCTCTCAACATGTGGGTAGCGAGCACTTTGTGGGTCGAACGACCTTTACACAGTGGCGGCCTAGAATATTGGAAAACACATATACTCTACAATTAAGAAGCAACAAAAAAAAATAATTTTAAGGTTGGTGGGGGGGGGGCACCACAACATGAGGAATCGTATTAAAGGGTCACGGCATTAGGAGGGTTGAGAACCACTGCTCTAACACCAGTGCGCTGAAATTCGACCAACAGCTCTAGTCTTGCAGAGCATTTAAATCAGTCTATGCGCAGCTTATAATCTGTTTGGCTGATAATGAAAATAACACCAATTTACAACGACCTTTCAATTACGTGTGTATGCCTTGGAAGATGTATTGGCCCTGCTCGTCGTGATGCCAGCGACGCAGGGTTGAGTTAAAACGTAGTTACAATTTTTTACAATTAAAAAGAACTTATTGTAACTAGTACGAATTGCGTTATTTAATTTTCCAAAAATTATATTATATTTAATGATTTTACCGGAAGCAATTATTGTAACTCCTAACAGACCACAGTTACGTGATAAAAAATATATTTTGCAGATTGTGAATACGGTGACCGATTGCTGGATTGTAGCTCGTTATGGTGTTCTGGTGGTTCTACAGACATCTATTACTCTAAGAACTGCTGTGGGACGTGTCACAGCGGCGTCCCTTTCACTACCCGTGCTGCCAAGCCAAATAGCGTCGTGACGTACGCATCGCGCCCTGCCAAGACGACTGCTGCTCAGACAGGTGGGTATTGTGAAAACTACGGCGATGATCTTTAACTAAGATAGGATACGATAAGATTCTTTTTTTATTGATCAAAACAAAATATAAATGTTTTTTGATTGCATTGTACATTCTCATCACATAAATAACACAATTTGAACACAATGCATCAAGATTAAATTATTTCACTAGTGGGAAAAAAAACAACAGACATTCAGTGAATTCTCTTAGTCATTTCCGGGACTTGTTAGGTCTCATTAAGATTTTTGACATCAGGAGGAGCACGCTGGTAAATTCGTACAGTTTGGGGAACAAAATAATTTTATATTGTTGTTACGGTAAATAAGATATTAACGACATGTGGCTTGAAGCGTGTTGTTACGGTAAATAAGATATTAACGACATGTGGCTTGAAGCGTGTTGTTACGGTAACATAAACTCTATTCTGTCGGCAGACGATGTGTGCCGCAACAAAGCATGGAGCTGCTACTTTCTAAATGACGATACCATGACCCAGTGCTACAACAGCAGCTTCAACAGAGATTGCTGCCAGTCATGTCAACAGCATCATACAAAAATATCAGGTGATATCAGTATTGTCAACCAACATTAGACAAACATTTCATGTAATATCATTCTTATCAAAATCATCAGACACAAATGTCAGGTAGTGTCAGTCTTGTCAACAACATCAGACGCGCGGTCATTTACAAGGCGCGCTAGATTCCTAACAGGCTTATTCGTCTTTCCTACTTAAAATCTAATAAAATCTAACGACACGATCCTCGGGGATTCTAAACATCTAGACTGGTACCCACCCAACGAAACGAAATAAAACAATGCGTATATTTTGTTTTCAGACTGTGAGTACGGGGACCACTGGCCAGAACTGTGTACAGATAAAAGCATCTGTCAAACAAATTCCAGTTCGTGCTGTTACTCATGCCGAAAATCATCCTCCAATATCATCCGCTACTCTGGCCTTCTGACAATCCTTCATACAAGCATCTTTTTACTTATAACGCTTTGATGTATATTCCATTAGGCCACATATAATTAATAATTTAATTAATTATGAATCTCTCTCTCTCTCTCTCTCTCTCTCTCTCTCGTGGTTTTCAATTAATTGTTGCTAAAAATAATCCCTTATGGTAAATTGAATGCTTTTAATAAGTCTTCGTTCATGAAGGTTCCATTTAGGATGGTTTCTGAGACATCAGACTGGGTCTTTGCGGCTTAAGATAAAAAAACATTCCAAAATTCATTTGATCTACTCACATCTAGCTTTAAGCGTGAGCACATCATGTAGATGTAGCATTGCCCTTTATTATTAATATTATTTTATGATGTCTTTTTTTTTTGCCATATGGACCATTAATGTCATTTTGTCCCACCATTATTATTTACTTTGATCAATTTAGCGAATAGATTCTATTGCTTTATTTTTAAAAAAAACGTATTTTTTATGTTATTTATATTTTTGAACAATGTTATTTAATAAATAAAGTTCATTTAATTATTTTTTAAAGTTTAAGAGTTCATTGTATACAGTTCCACTTAACTGTAAAGATTATGACAATGTCAGTGCCACCTACAAATTCATTGATATATTTGTTTAGTTTTATAGATTTCAGTTCCTTTTGCTGGGAGCCGGAGCCAATGAAGTGAATGAAGTAGTGATGTGACGTGATCACGGTTTTTTTTGCCTTTAAAACTAGCCTAGCAGCCGAGTTCTGAAACTTTTGTAGTTTTTCTAAGAAGTGTTTTGGTGAACCTGACAGAAGAGAGTTGCAATAGTCAAGACGAGAGAGAACAAGAGCATAGACTAGGGTTTTTGTTGCACTAGTTGTGAGGTAGTGGCGAACGGAGCTGCTCTGACGGATAGCGATGTATGCAGAGCGACAAATGTGAGAGATATGATTAACGAGAGACATGTTGTTAGACAGAACATAACCAAGATTTCTAAAGTACTAAAGATTCCAGTTCCTTTTTGGGGGGGGGGGGGAATTGGGTGACCTCAATGGTAACAATTTATAGGCATCGTTAGCAAATACCCCCGATTCAAATGGGATAAATTTAGAAAATATCAACTTGAATATTTATCTGGATGATTGTTATAGTGCTTATCTTAGGGATAACTAAAATGACGACCTTTGGCTGTAGTTCCTGCGGGGTCCGATCCCATTTCATTTTTTTTAAATTGATAAATCCGCTATAGCTTTGCCACTGCTTGATACCTTTTTGTTTTAGAACTATAGTCTTTTAAAAATTGTATCTGTCTTTAAATCATGGGTTTATTATTTATTTTTTTTTGTCTTTGGCTGTGACCAGCTTGAAAATTAAATGAAAATAAGGGAGGGGCACAATATTCAATGTTTAACAAGAGTTCATATAAATGTTTCATTTTTTAGGAGATACATTTTC
Source organism: Omphiscola glabra (assembly GCA_964017045.1). Classification (NCBI taxonomy): domain Eukaryota; kingdom Metazoa; phylum Mollusca; class Gastropoda; family Lymnaeidae; genus Omphiscola; species Omphiscola glabra. Next base: position 26,386,157 of record OZ024802.1, on the reverse strand, counting down.
ATTTTAATTGGAACATTTATCGAAGTGTTTTTTTTTTATCTTGTTCTACAATGTACGTGTAGGTTGGAAACGCTTTAGAATATATTTATTTTTCCCCCGAGTACCAACCCAAGCAAAGCCGGGGCATATTGGCTGGTAAAAACGATAAAATACAAACCCAAGCAAAGCCGGGGCATATTAGCTAGTAAGAACGATAAACAACAACACTCGTCTGATTCGTTGATGAAATAGTTATAATAGCAAAGATAACATGATCAGCGATAACTAAATCACAAAACATTTCAATTACAGAGAATTTTACATTAACAAAAAAAAATTTTTAAATAAAAAAGAGGTCATATTTAATAGGACGATCTATACACCCTCAAGGGAAACTTCGCTCTCTGGGAATTGTGTGCACAGTATTAAACAGAAAAAGGTATGCTTACCTCAGCATTACTTCAAAAGAGCCTTATTTATATTTTATATGAATGGTTTTTTTTTGTTGGTTTTTTTCATTTAAGAGCCGTGTCACGAGTTCTCAATCGAGTAACCCGTCCAATTTTAAGTTACTCTTTTTTGTCAAAATATAACTTTAAGGTGCGGAGCGACTTTTCGTTGCTCTTATTTGCGGTTCTAGGATAGCACGATATAACTTCGCTCATATTTACAGTTCTAAAATAGCGCGACTTTCCTTAGCCCTATCTAAATCTTTGGGTGTGCATGTGCCCTGTCTAAACCTATTGATGGGCGTGTACCCTGCAGCATGTCTAAGCCTATGGGTATGTATGTTCCCTGTCTAAACCTATGGGTATGCATGTGCCCTGTCTAAACCTATGGGTATTCGTGTGCCCTGTCTAAACCTATGGGTATGCGTGTGCCCTGTCTAAACCTATGGGTATGCATGTGCACTGTCTAAACCTATGGGTATGCGTGTGCCCTGTCTAGACCTATGGGTATGCATGTGCCCTGTCTAAACTTATGGGTATGCATGTGCACTGTCTAGACCTATGGGTATGCGTGTGCCCTGTGAGTTTAAGGGAGGGTGAGAGCACACATAATGTTGGTACATGTAAAAAACAATTCCGGTTGTATTACACATGGAATTGATGTTACACTTTATTCAATGGATGTTACGCAAGGAATGAATGTTACGCATCGAATAAATATTACACACATAATTAATTTTACACTTGAAATGATTCTTACACATTGAATGATTGTTACACTTGGAATGATTGTCACACATGGAATTATTGTTAAACATGGAATGATTGTCACACATAGAATTATTGTTACACATGGAATGATTGTTACACATGGAATGATTGTTACACATGGAATGATTTATTACACATGGAATGATTGTTACACATGTAATGATTCTTACACATGTATTGATTCTTACACATGGAATGATTGTTACACATGGAATGATTGTTACACATGGAATGATTGATGGAATAAAGGTGTTTGAGTTCTTTGAAAAAAAAGCAAGATTTTCTGTTGAGGAACAAATTGAAGCAGATTTATGAACATATTTCATTGTACAAGGGCCTTATGAGAGTGTGAAAAGAAAATGTTCGCGAATTTGATCATATTAGATTTAACTCTAGCTGTAACAATCGCCGCAAAATTTTAAATGGTACTTGAATTAACTCAGTAGCTTGTAGCTACATAGCTGCAAAATAGGATTGTGATTGGAACTGAAATCTTTGCTGATTCTGGGTAGCACTATGTAAGGCATGTTTAATCTTCAGTTTACAGAGAATGGTATTTCGTTGGCTAGAAATTATGTTTTTTAATCCGCTTCAAATTCAAAAGACATTTTAAACATAAATTAAAATTGGATCAATAATCTTAGTGTGATGAATTATTATGTTACGTTATGTTATGTTATGCTTGTTTTGGACGATCAAAGAGAACACATCAAACAAAAGCTACCCCATGATAACCCGTGACAGAAGCAACCCGACTTCTCATCTGACGGCGTGACAGGAAGACAACTGTTATACAAGAAGTGAACATCTATCAAACAGACCTTAAACATGTTTGATTCATGAGTGACAAGCAGGAATCCTCGATCCCATAGATCAAACCGAATTTTTATTACAAAATAGACCGTTATAATGTAATGGCTAGTCTTTATGTGAAGCGCAGTGAGCCTAGCCCTAGGCTGGGGTACTGCGCTAAATAAGTGAGCCTAGCCCTAGGCTGGGGTACTGCGCTAAATAAGTGAGCCTAGCCCTAGGCTGGGGTACTGCGCTAAATAAGTAAGCCTAGCCCTAGGCTGGGGTACTGCGCTAAATAAGTGAGCCTAGCCCTAGGCTGGGGTACTGCGCTAAATAAGTGAGCCTAGCCCTAGGCTGGGGTACTGCACTAAATAAGTGAGCCTAGCCCTAGGCTGGGGTACTGCGCTAAATAAGTGAGCCTAGCCCTAGGCTGGGGTACTGCGCTAAATAAGTGAGCCTAGCCCTAGGCTGGGGTACTGCGCTAAATAAGTGAGCCTAGCCCTAGGCTGGGGTACTGCGCTAAATAAGTGAGCCTAGCCCTAGGCTGGGGTACTGCGCTAAATAAGTGAGCCTAGCCCTAGGCTGGGGTACTGCGCTAAATAAGTAAGCCTAGCCCTAGGCTGGGGTACTGCGCTAAATAAGTAAGCCTAGCCTTAAGCTGGGTACTGCGCTACATAAAACCACCTTACTAATATATATATATATAATCTCCTGATTGGAATTTTGAGATGCAAATATTGTGTAGAAGAGACAATGTTACGGACTTGCCCCGGAGTTTAAAAACAAAATGTTATCTATATGGAAGACAAATTCTAAATAAAATGACCTGCAGCTGCATTTTCTTTGCTTTTGGATTGCTCCAATGGCTGACGTCATTCTATGCAAATAAACAGACTCCAAATAGCGTCATAATATGCTAACGACCTACTCCAAATAGCGTCATAATATGCAAATGACCACTCCAAATAGCGTCATAATATGCAATGACCTACCGCAAATAGCGTCATACTATGCAAATGACCTGCCCCAAATAGATATAAGTACTGAGCCAATCTGCACAATACTCAAACACAATAAATAAAATGCCACGTTTTGAAATTAGCGTCACTGCACCGGCCATTCATCGGTAAACCTCAAACATAATCATCATCAAACATAATCATCATCAAACATAATCATCATCAAACATGACCGTCATCAAACATAATCATCATCAAGAATAATCATCCTCAAACACGATCATCATCAAACATAATCATCATCAAGAATAATCATCCTCAAACACGATCATCATCAAACATAATCATCATCAAACATGATCGTCATCAAACATAATCATCATCAAGCATAATCATCCTCAAACACGATCATCATCAAACATAATCATCATCAAGAATAATCATCCTCAAACACGATCATCATCAAACATAATCATCATCAAACATGATCGTCATCAAACATAATCATCCTCAAACACGATCATCATCAAACATGATCATCATCAAACATGACCGTCATCAAACATAATCATCATCAAGCATAATCATCCTCAAACACGATCATCATCAAACATGATCATCATCAAACATGATCATCATCAAACATAATCATCATCAAACATGATCATCATCAAACATAATCATCATCAAGCATAATCATCCTCAAACACGATCATCATCAAACATAATCATCATCAAGCATAATCATCATCAAACATAATCATCATCAAACAATGGACATTTCACTGTGACAAAGTTCTTCAAACAACGCCGAATGGAAAGATCCATTGTTGGGTGAGATATTCCTCATTCATTAAGCTTGTCTCGGTCCCAGTGTTTAGATTTTTTCCTCGATCGGGTCTATAATATAACTTGTTTTATGTTTGAAAATAGTTCAGTCGCTGGCTGCCCGCAGCGCGGCCTGGTTGTACTTCTTGGCCAGCTCCTTGGTGTAGTACCTGCCACCGTGGGTGTAGCCGTTGACGAAGTCTGACAGGCTGCTCGGTGACTTGGGATTGCCGTGCTTGACCGGAACTCCTTGCGGATTGACGTCTTCCCGGGAACTCCCGCCCGGGATCAGTACCGCTCCGCCTTTTCTCCGTTTCTTTCCGCGATCGCCGTCGTTTGCGGTTTTTGTTTTGTCTGCTGGCTTGGAGCTATGGGCCCTTAACCGTTGCTGCCATTTCTTTAAGGATTTGGGGAAAAAAAAGGGGGGGGGGGGTGAATTAATAAAATGAATGAATCAATAACATTTTAAAACAAATGATAAGGATAAGCATCTAAATATAATTAAAGGAGATTTTTTTAAAGATGAGTGATCAAATAGGCCGTCGATAAATTGTGCGTCACAATCCTCCGAAGTGGGGGGGAGGAGGGGTTTGGGGGGGGGGGGCTAAGAAAGTGTGACTGTGTTTGACGCGTAAAAGGTGTGGGGTGGGGAGAAACATCTTGTGTGACGTCAATTTTTTTTTTAAATCATAAAATTGACGGTGATTTGTGATCTGTGTATTCTGACAGAAGACGTCACTTTATACATTGAACTGTTTAGTAGTAAAGTGTGTTTTATATTGATTGAATTTTAATTAGCTGTTTATTTGTAAACTATTTTAGTGTGGAAATTCTGACGTCCTTATTAGGTGGGGGTGGGGGGATGCTGAGATTTTCTTAAAAGATTGCTACGGGAGAAAGGAAGGTGTCAAAACTGTACAAAAGTAGCTTGGCGTACTCTATGACCAGTCTCACATGACATATTTAAGCATAAATAAATCTCCAAACATAAATGGTTATTTTTTTTTTTTACATGCATAAATGGAATAATTTTTTTTTTTTATGAAACATTTTTAAACTAGCTTCAGAACGTTATTTTTAGACAAGTTGGGTTTGTGAGCCCTTTTTTTTTATGTTAGCCAATTTTTTTTTACTGAATTAAAATGTGTTTCTTAAATCCGCTAAAAAAATATTTTGGAAACCACGTGTTATTATAGATAGTATTTTTAAAAAAAAAATTTACAGCCGCATTGATTCCTACAAAGAGCCGCATGCGGCTACAGAGCCATGATTTACCAAATACTGACCCTTTGAGCAGTGTTTCTCAATATTGTTTGTCACAGTCCCCCTTTAGGGGGTCGCCCTGGCCAGAGGTCGCTTAAGAATTTATGAAATTGTGCAGTTATTATTTAACTTCATCTGTAACGCCTCACGTTTAAGTATTAAAATAGTATTTATTTTTCTCTGGAAATTTTTTTTATTGTCCCTTAACGACCGTAAGTTCTTAACAAGCTCTTCTCTGCCTCTATGAATTATCCCTTTTTGAATTTTTGTTTTGTTTTTATTTGTTATTTTATGGCAGGGCATTGGAAATCAAAAGTTTCATATATGCTTAAGCCTGACTGTGGGCACCTTTCAAAATTTTGATACATGACTATACATATTTTGAAGCAATGAAAATGACGATGGTAGCTAGGAGTAACAGCGCTATAGAGGCTGAGAACCGCTGTCTTAAAGGTGCAAAAAAAAAAAAAGAAAAAAAAAAAAAAAAAAAAAAAAAAAAAAAAAAAAAAAAATACTCAAGGGAGATAACATAGAAAATAAAGTCGCGTAATTTAATTTGTAGATTATGGACCTTGCAGGGTAAAGATATAAGTAAAATAAACTCACCTTAAGTTTTGTTGACAGCGGGTCCCTCCACTTGGCCACGACGGAAGACGGCGTGAGCATCAACTTGCTGGACACTCCGTCGCCGTGACCCATGACCAGGTAGTCACGGCCCTTGTGCATCTTCGGACACGGACAGGTCGAGTTGACCCACATCGTGACCTCGTCGTGATCCTGGAACTTGACCTTCTCGCTGAACGCCACTTGGGCGACCTTGACCCTGTAGATGACCTCACTGTTGCCCACGCGCTTGCCCTTGAGCACGTGCCCCTTGATTGCTGTGTGTGGGGTAGATGGGGGAGAGGGGCGGAAGAGAACATTATGATAATCATATGTATTCACGCATAGCTGTATGCTTCTATTATGACAATTTGAAATGCGAAAAAGGACGAAACAATTTTATAGCACATATATAATCAGTACGCCTTTGTAATTATAAATACATCTTCCTGGCGTAACTTATATCTGTTAGCGTCGTTGCTTAGCAATGTCTTGTTCAGGGTTGTTGTTGTTGTTGTTGTTGTGTTTGTTGTTGGTTTGATGTAGTTTTTTAAAAATTTATTATTATTTTTGGCTAATTCAGACTATTAGTGCCATTATGGATACATTTAGGGTTCAGGTTAGGTCTAGGGTTACATTTAGGGTTCAAGTTAGGTTTAGGGATACATTTAGGGTTCAGGTTAGTTTTAAGGATACATTTAGGGTTCATGTTAGGTTTAGGGATACATCTAGGGTTCAGTTTGGTTTAGGGATACATCTAGGGTTCAGGTTAGGTTTGGTGACAGTGAATGATAAAAGTTCACGGTCGTGGCATACAAAATGGTAGCCGTGTGATATGTCATGGCACCAATTGCCTGAATTTAACTCTATTTTTTGTGTGTGTAATGTGATCTGTTTAAATTTCTAGATACTTTGATTAATTTTTAAAATTCTAAATCAAACGAGAGGCTCTTTTGACCGGGTTATATACCTGAACAATTGTCCTCCCTCCACCCCCTCCCCCTTTTTTCCGATCTCATTTTTTTACAAGTGAAAATGAAATCTTAGGATAAAACATGTTTTTGTTATGTGTCATCCCAATCCCCCCCCCCTCCCCAACTCCTTTTTTTGATATCCCCCAGACGTACGTTTTTTAATATTGGAGTTTTTTTAATCTACCTTCAATTTTTTTTTTAAATCCTAAATTCATATTTTAAAAAAATAATAATAATAATTCTAAACTCATATTTTTAATAAAATCCTAACTTTATATAAAGAATCCTAACTTCATTTTTTTTTTTAAAAATATACTAACTTCATATTTTCAAAACAAACCCTAACTTCATTATAAAATATGTCACCATTGCTAGGTGTGGTACTGTCTGAATATATTTTTTTTCAAAATCCTTCTAATGATTTTTTTTCAATCAGATACATCTACACATGTAAACGGTGTAATCTCAATGTCTGAGATAGTGGCTATGTGGGCAGATAGTTTAGTGGTTATGTGGGGAGATAGTTTAGTGGCTATGTGAGGGTATAGTTTAGTGGTTATGTGGGGAGATAGTTTTGTCGTTATGTGGGGGGATAGTTTAGTGGTTATATGGGGGAGATAGTTTAGTGGTTATGTGGGGAGATATAGTCGTTATGTGGGGAGATAATTTAGTCGTTATGTGGGGTGATAGTTTAGTGGTTATGTGGGGAGATAGTTTAGTGGTTATGTGGGGGGGGTAGTTTAGTGGTTATGTGGGGAGATAGTTTAGTGGTTATGTGAGGGATAGTTTAGTGGTTATGTGGGGAGGGGATAGTTTAGTGGTTATGTGGGGGGGTGGGGATGCAGAATTTGTGTGTGGGTATGTTGAGTTGTATGTGGAGTTATTTCATATGTATGTGGGGCTTTCCGCATGGGTATTCGGAGTTGTGTGAATATGTGTGGTGTTGGGAGAGGGGGGGGGGGTGGGTTGTCGCGTGGGCAAGTGTACTTGTTTTTTGTTTTTTTTTAATTGTTGGTGTTATTGTTTGGCCAAAGTGTCAAAAGAACGGTCGTCTCCGTGCGGTCCTCAGCTCCGCTACTCACCGTAGTCGTATTTATATTTCTTCATGTGGGCCAGGGTGGGCTTCTTCTTCTTGCACGCCTTACAGCCTGCTGGGGGAGGAGAAACACAAACAACAAATTGATCATCAAATAGTTGATATAAAATGCATTGTTCTACATTCAAATCTCAATTTTCAGACTGTGTGTAGGGGACGGGGGACGGGGGCTGGGGGTGGCGTTTTTATCATCATCACCATGTCCTTAGTCATTGGACCGTTGGGGTGCCACAGATGACATGAAAACTATCCCTCTCCATTCCTCTCGATCTTCTGCACTATGCACAGCATCGCCTATATAGTTTTAATCCCGTCCACTCTTTGATGTTATCCTCCCATCTTTTTCTCTGTCTTCAGCTTCTACTCCCTCCTCTAGTTGTGCCCTGCATGATTTCTTTGGCGAGCCCTTTGTTTTCTGGTCGCGTGGCCATACCACCCAAGTTTGCGCTTTTTTTACAGACACCAGGAGGTCATCGTACTGCCCAATTGCTTGACGAATCCTTTCTTTAACGTGTTCATATTTTTAAGATAATTAATTGTAATTATAAATACATCTTCCTTGCATTTTAGATACAAATTAACTGGGAGAAGTATCTTATAAATACGTACTTGTGTAGCCACGTGTATTGATATTTTAAAAGTTCAGTAATTAATTAGACATATTTATTTGGTTCGCCTTTAATCTAGGGTCTTGGAGCGCGTCCACGAGCGGATCATCCTCCTATCTTAAGATGTCGCGACCAGATTTCAAAGAAGTCGTAGTTTAATTTTAGATCTAATACTAGATCCGGGGTATTAAAGTTGTCTGGTGGAGATCTGTCTGGCCGGTAATTACGGGGTGGAAAGAAAATCAGTTTCTTAATTTTTTTTCTTATTTAAAAAAAAAAAAAAAAAAAGATGTTGAACTATATATTTCTTATCTTTACTCGCGCAGTCTTTTATCTTATACGCGAAACAATTATATTGATTAAAGGTTGCTTTTTTTTTTTAAATTTATATTTTTGAACCATTCCACAAAAAAACAGACTTTTCGACTCAAATATTCTCAAGTTTAGGAGCTGAATCGGTAGGTAAAGAAGGCAACAGCAGTGTCCAAAATGTGGCTGCCAAAAATCACAGGAATTCATTTCATTGAAAATTTTTGCATCTTGTGTATTTAACGAAAACAGGCAATGTGAGTGTTACTGGATCATCTTCTTGTTTGTCTTTTTGTCTGAATTTAAAAGAGAAAAAAGATCTGCTCCGATGGGGATCATGTAAGGGGGACTGTAAGGGGGATCATGTAAGGGGGACTGTAAGGGGGATCATGTAAGGGGGACTGTAAGGGGGATCATGTAAGGGGGACTGTAAGGGGGCTCATGTAAGGGGGGCTGCGCAAAGCCACGTGAAGTTATAAATAGTGGAATAAGATAAAGGAACAAGGTATGGAACAAGGTATGGAACAAGATATGGAACAAAATATGGAACAAGATATAGAACAAGAAAGGGAACAAGATAATGGCACAATATATGGAACAATATATGAACTAGATATGGAACAAGATATGGAACAAGAAGTGGAACAAGATAATGGAACAAGATAATGGAACAAGACATGGAACAAGGTATGGAACAAGATATGGAACAAGATATGGAACAATATATAGAACAAGATATGAACAAGATATGGAACAAGATATGGAACAAAATATGGAACAAAATATGGAACAAGATATAGAACAAGAAAGGGAACAAGATAATGGCACAATATATGGAACAATATATGAACTAGATATGGAACAAGATAGGAACAAGAAGTGGAACAAGATAATGGAACAAGATATGGAACAAGATAATGGAACAAGGTATGGAACAAGATATGGAACAAGATAATGGAACAAGATTATGGAACAAGATATGGAACAAGATATGGAACAAGATATGGAGCAAGATATGGAACAAGATATGGAACAAGATGTGGAACAAAATACGGAACAAGACATGCTTAATCGGGAAAACTTGTAAATGCTGTTTTTGGGGGGAATATTTTTTTTTATTAGAAGATTTTTTTAATTTTAAACTTGTCTTTCATCCTACAGCGGCGTTCCTGAAGCCATGGGCGTAGTCAAAGTTTGGTTTACTTTGACACTTGCCTTCTTTACTTAGTCTTCAGTCCACTCAGTGGTGGACTGTAGCACTGATTGAGCTGCTAACCCTTTACCCATTCACTATTCACTGCTTTGTCACTAAGAGTCTCCGTGACCGTTGACCTAGTCGAAAAAGAAATTTTATATTCCAATTGCACCGTGTAAAGGAAGCGATATGATCGTCACGGCTGAAAATATTCCTTGCACATAAATGGGCCACAATTAAATGAGCCACAAATAAATAGGCCACAAATAAATGGGCCACAAAAGAATGGGCCACAAAAGAATGGGCCACGAATAAATGGGCCACAAATAAAGGGGCCACAAATAAATGGGCCACAAATAAATGGGCCACAAATGAATGGGCCACAAATAAATGGGCCACAAAAGAATGGGCCACAAATAAATGGGCCACATATCATCTAATCCGGTCCCGCTTATTCAAAAACTGGTCGTAGGATTATTATCAAAAGGGAAAATCTTTAATCTTAACTGCTGCATTTGAATCGCAAACATACTATTATTTTCAGATGATTGGAACAAAACGAATAAGTAAAATATAATTATACTAATTAAAATTAAACAGTTTCTTATCTTTTCGTAGTAATGATAATCTTTTAACGAATTTCTAAAGCTAAATACCGCGATAATTATTATTCCTTTATTTTTTTTTTAAATCACTGCCAATGACAGAATAAAAGTACGTTAAATGAACACCTAACCAGCATTTTTAAACCAAAAAAAATCCCTTACTTAAAATTATTTAAAAGTGCAGCTACGTAGTTGAGAGGATATGCAGAAATAGACACCGGCACTGAGAGTGGGATTTGAGCCCCGGGCCTTTGAAACTTGAGCGTTAAGTCATATCGGACACCAGCGGCTTGGTCAAAGGATTGCGGTCATGCGATATCCAGATTGATATTACTCCACTTGCGAAGTCGTGGAGCGATTCGTTATGTGAGTTGGGCGGGGGGGGGGGGGGAGGGGGGAGGGGCTGGGCACGACTGCCAACGGTCCGTAAATTTACGGGCGGTTCATTAAAAAATTTGACATGAACTCAGTAGCCCGTAAATGTCAGCAAGAAGTTTAGAAACACCGTTTAAAAAAAAATAATGACATTGTACAAAAACTCATTTGAAACCAAACCAAAGCGGAATATCGCGGAGTAAAGGTTGATTACCGGAAATTTGATCGAAAGAAATTTCATCGACGGAAAATTGATCCACGGTAATTTGATCGAACGGAAATTTGGTCGAATCTTTTTTTTCAGTTCAGAAGTTAAAATGTTCGTCAAATTTATTTTTGAACGCACTATACTATATAGTAAAACAAAATAATGCGTTCAGAAAGAAATTATACGCAAAATTTTAACGTATAAACTAAAAAAACGATTCGACCAAATTTCCGTTCGATCAAATTTCCGTCGATCAATTTTCCGTCGACAAAATTTCTTTCGATCAAATTTCCGGATACGGTAAAGGTTAATTTTTTTTTCTTTATTTTTAATAATAATTTTATACAGATTCATAGAGACATACATTCATTAAAAATATTAGTACCTATATCTTAATTATATTTTTTTAACGTCATAGTTTTAACGAGTTGGTTTTAAAAAAAAATATGTACGTAATTAAAATTTGGTTCGTCAATAGATTGTGTGAAGATTTTTTATACGTGTCAATGATTAAAAAAAATTTTTTTTAAAATACCCTACTCTTTGAGTGGGTCTCAGTCTGTATACAAGGACTACTGCTGGTCATCGAATTACTTATGTTAAAAACTGGATGTGTTGAAACTATTTATATCAAAGTGGCTATTGGTACACAGGTATCAGAATTGAGAGGTTGGGATTAAAAAACGATTTAAAATATTATTGTTGGGTTTGTAAGACCAAATGAGGTATCAAATTAAATATAATTGAATGTACTATACGTTTGTAAACTTAATTCTTCATTGTAACTAAAATAAACTACCACAAATGACATCCGATAGCATTAGTCAAAATGGACCCGGACACGCAGCGTC